>OW618037.2:25309077-25909077 GCA_939531255.2 Thera britannica
TTGTGGACAAGCAATTAATCATTTAATCAATCGTTCAGTCGTCAGGCCACTCGAATAGTAATTAATTCCGTTTTTTATATCCCTTCAAACTTGACACATAAAAAAAATATTGATAGCATCATAACCGTCAGAAAATGTTGTAAAAGTAATAATTATAAGTTTAAAAAACTTGAGAAACCGACTTCATTGTCAAACGGCTAAACCGATTTTAATCAAATTTGTTTGGGACAATCTGGACGTAAGTATAACCTTCCAAGTAAAAAAATAATTTTCTAAATCGGTTCATAAATGACGGAGGCATGCAGTTACAAACATTTAAAAAAATGGCAACACCGATTTTAATAAAAT
Organism: Thera britannica; assembly: GCA_939531255.2. Lineage (NCBI taxonomy): Eukaryota > Metazoa > Arthropoda > Insecta > Lepidoptera > Geometridae > Thera > Thera britannica. The sequence goes on from OW618037.2 coordinate 25,309,426, forward strand.
TAAAATGGGACCAATCTGAAAGCAGTACCTTTCAGATAAAAAAAATATTTTTTCAAATCGGCTCACAAATGACGAAGTTGTGCGGTAACAAACATTAAAAATAAAAAATAAAAAAAACAAATAAAAATAAAAAAAATACAACCGAATTGAGAACCTCCTCCTTTTTGATTGGAAGTCGGTTAAAAAAAGTAAACAGGCCTTTGCATCTATTGTAGATGATTTATATGGCGTCAGGGGTGTCAAGGTGCTTACTCACGCTCTACTTGCAGGACGCTATAGTGCCTGGGACAGGATTTTAGATGAAATAGGCTTGCCCAGCACCTATACCATCCTTACAGCTTAGTCGGCTCTAGTTTGAATGATTGTTTTATTAGTTTTATTTATTAATGCACGAAAGGAGCCTCTAAAGAATCAGTGACACTATAAGAAGAAGATGGATTTAGGCAAATTTGCAAGCAATAAATTATTCGTGCGTCTACCTATCGAACTATAATATAAGTAAAGGGTAATATTATATAGTAATATAGTAGATATAAGTAGGTGCGCTGTACCCATCATCAATCAAAGGGGCAAGCGAATCATTAGCAGTTACGCATGACATGAGACGCAGTGCCCATAGCACGAGTTATTGATTCCATTGAACAAAAGCTGAAATTTTACAATCTACCAAGTCCTTTTACTGACTAACACGAAATCGGGGCTTACATTATGGCAGAGGATACGTTCGAAATAATTCAAAGTTAACTTTAAGATTTCTTAGGATGAGATTCATAGACCGAACTTTGACTTTACTTTGATGGAAAGTTCAACTTTCAACCAAAACTATATTTCATAGTTCTGTCAAGCTCTTCTTTATTCAAAATGTTGAAGGTAAACTTCGATAAACAAAGCTTACTTTGCGAAGACTGCTTTGCTGTAAATCTGGGCCTTAGGCTCGATGCAAATAAGCCACCGCGAGCCAGCAACAAACAGTTCACAGAAACGAGGTTGTCAATTGGGTAGTATTTTATGTAATTTTTTTTATCCAAAAGGTTATTTCATAAGAATGACATCTAAATCCGTTCAGCAGTTTGGCCATAAGTGTCAAGTTTTTTTAAATTTAGAAATTTATTATGGGACTCATCGCACACGCGTGGCCTCGCAGTGTCTATAAAATGTATGAAAATCAAATCAAATCTAATCAAAATAGTTTTTATTCAGTTCAATTACAAGAATCACTTTGAAACGTCTTAAAGCTAGGTGAGTCTAGGTGCATGTCGCTGGCCACTGGTAGCTGTAGTCAGTGGTTCCCGCTGATACCAATAAGCCCTTCTGACTTTACCGATGACGGACATTGGTGCTAAGGGTCCTAAAATCAATTTGTAAGGTAATGAGTGTGTATACAACCAATGATCGCAAACATTAATTTACGTACGTAATGAACGGACTAATTGCGTTGCAATTCAGATGCAACATGTTTTAAGTGTACCTACTGTTTAAGGTAGATGCAAAATTAAATGATGATTTTTAAATTCAAAAGGTTGATCACTGGTGGTGAAGTGGTAGTGATCCCGCCTGCCGATCTTAAGATCGTGGGTTCAAAGAGCGCTTACAGCCTGATAAACTGAGTGTGGACTCGGAGGTTGCTCGATTAGGACTGGCAGATAACTTTAAAGTAAAGTAAGTAGAAAAACCCTTTGCATCTATTGTAGATGATTTATATAGCGTCAGGGGCCACTGGTCACTCATGCCCCTACTTGCAGGACGCTATAGCGCCTGGGACAGGATTTTAGATGGACTAGGCTTGCCCAGCACCTATACCATCCTGACAACTTAGTCAGCCTAATCCACAGGAAAGACATGGTCGATACGTGCGGAGCTGACTAAGCCGCGGGTTTCCTCGCGATGTTTTCCTTCACCGTTTGAGAACACAGATCGGCTTAAAAGCAAAGGTAAATAAGTAAGAATTCTTCTAAGACTATATAAAATATTTGTTTACAATCACGATATGCTTTGCGCTGTGTAAAATTCGTATTTTTCACCGACCGCGAGAGTTTGGCAGCGCGCCAGCGTATTACGTGATCTATAAGCGATTGATTACTGAGGAAGGAAGTAGGCGTTTTTTAAATGAGATTACGTGGGCAAGGTCGCGCACGTCACGTGGTTTTGCACTTTTTCTTATCGTGCCACTGGTTCTTTTGAACTAAGTGTGGTGAAAGGATACCAAATTAAGAGATATTGTCTATAAAACGGGGAAGAGTTAGGATCCACAAAGATGAGGGACCGACTATGGAGGAGGACTGAATATTAGCCTTTATTAAAAGGCTAATAAAATTGATTATAAGATTATAATACATTGTTAGGATCGCGGGAAGTCGGTGGAAGAAGAGCACCCACCACATTTTCGTATCTTATTTTTATATGTCGTGTAGGTACTTTATTGATACTTTGAAGCATAGCATGTGCTGTGTTTGAAACTTTTGCTTTTGTATTACCTATGTCTGACTAAGTTGCAGTGGCACTACACTGGAACTTCACTGCTATTACTATTCTTTTTATTTTGTAAAAGGATCATACAAAAAACTGTGATAACCAAGCCGTAGTTTGTTGCCGGTTCGTCTAGGCTTGGTTACGTGGAACTGGCACCTGGACTCATCTTGCTTAAAGACGTTTCAAAGTGATCCTTGTCCTGACCCTTGAATAAATACATATTTGAATTTGAATTTGAGAGATTTCACTAAGCGTTCTTCCTAAAAAAGTCTAAGGGAGGCCTATGTCTAGCAGTGGACTTGATGATAATGGTGAAAGTTGATTATAGCTGGAGTCTTCGATGTTTGCCTGCATGTGACTCTAAACAATGAATGACAAAGTAAATACATAGGTCGTTTTCAAATTGGCATTGCAAATGAATGAAACATTTCCCATAAAACTTTACCCATTGATTCCACCCGTCCTCCCCTTTTCACCCCTTCTCCTCATTTGAGAGGAAGAAACATGAAGCGTACCCTGGTACCACGTTGCGAGTTGGAGTATGGTAATAAAAGATCAATTTAAATTGGTTTAGTACATTTTGTTTGCCTAAAATTAAAACTGATGAACAATTTGATGAAAAAAATATTGGTGCCTAGAGGAAGAAAAAGACCACAGACTACATTGAGCCGATTGAGCCAAATGAAAAAGAGGATCTATGTTATGGTGAAAAGAGTTTACCATAAAGAGATGCGCACTATATTATTATGCCATACGAATAAATAAATAATTTCAATTTCAATTTATTTTTTCTTGAACAATATTTCATGTATTTGAATATCTTATAGCTATTTAATAATATACCTTATACAAGATAATAATTAAGAATTAATTCAAATTAGAGATTTATATCACATTATTATTATATCTGAGGTCGAGTTTCACCACCTCAAAGTAAAAATCAAAAATAGTACATTCAGTTGTATCACTTTGAAACTTCTTAAAACTAGATGAGTCTAGGTGCCCGTTCCATGCAATGCCAAGTCTAAACAAACAAGCAACAAACTACTGTTTGGTTTTACCGTTTTAAAGTAGAGATGATATATTTTTATCTGTACTCTGGTATCGTAAAACTTCCATTAGTCAGAATATTGCCACGAATGTAGTACGTGTGTCTTCTCTGACTTCTTTGGTGTACCTCTATATGTGCGCTAATGCCAATACTCCTAAACAGTGAAGGAAAACATCGTGAGGAAATATAAATAAATAATAATGTGGACAATTCACACAACACTATCTAGCCCCAAACAAAGCAGAGCTTGTACTATGGGAACCAGTTAGCTGATACAATACTTGAATAATTTTTTTTGTAAATACATAGTACTTAGAATACAATCTAACACCCAGACAGAGAACAAACATCTGCGTTCACCACACAAATATTTGATCTCGGTGGGTATCGAACCAACGACCTACGGCGCAGGAGGCAGAGCTACGAAGAGCTAGAAAGAGAGGCCAGACAAATATGCTGAATTCGTTTTATACAACTAGCTGATTGAACAACCATATGGCCCACCTGATGTTAAGTGGAAGCCAATGCCTCGTAGACCACGTCCCCACGATGCACTGCCTTGCGTCAATCAACTTGAGACATACAGATGTTCAGCCTTACGTGCCAGTACCTAATTTCACCGGCATACACACTTCAAACTTTAACACTGCAATGCGGCTTATTAATTTCGAACAAATAATAATAAAATATAACATTATTTATCAAATCGTTTTAAAGTAACTATATTGTTTTTAAATTAAATAAACGAAAATAGCTTTTTATTTTAAACATTATAGACATGTCCTTCTATCTTACTTCACTATTCATTATTATTTGAATACAGATTTCTAAAAGCATTACAATATCAAATTAAACTACATAAAAACCAATTTCTTATCAATCATTTCAAAACTTAATAGTACATTATTGCAAAGGCAGCGAAATAGGCAATTGCGGTTTGAATAAATTTTAGCCCCTATTATCTACTAGATACGACAAGTGCATTGAGAACTGTAGGCCTATCATGAGCTCTGTCTGGCTTTGACAGAACCAGACAGAGCTCATGGTAGGCCAACTGAGATCAATATTCTCGCCTTCTGAAGTTTCTATCACTTGTCCTAGATCGCTTCATAGCGTTACGTAACTTCTACTTCCGCTAAAGCCAACCGTCTACTTAATCAACTGATACGTACAACTTTTCATGACAATTTTCTGATGAAAACAGAGTTTTCTTACTTGCCTTATTTTCTGGCAGCAGATGCTGAAACTAAACAAATAAATAAATGTTGTAGACACGCAACACTATTTAGCCCCAAATTAAGCAGATATATCTACTATGGGAACCAGCAGGGCTACCATACGAGCTCCATATGGTTATGGCTATGGCTGTCAAAATTGTGTCAACAGTGTCAACACATTCAAACCCAAGAAGAAAATGAATGTGTGGGTCAGCCTATCTATACACAGTTTGACAGCCATAGCCATAACCTTAGGAAGCTCATGGTAGGCCAGCAGACAGCTGATATACTCGTAATTCCCATAGGTTTTTTTGTAAATACATACCTATAGAATACACTATACTTGAAACACTCAGGCAGAGAACAAACATCTGTGTTTCTTATTCTTCTTAAATTTAAGAGCTTATTAGCTCTTGCCGGGGTTTTGATACAGTTTTCTCCAATGTTCACCACACAAATATTTGTTCACAGTGGGAATCGAACCCACGTCCTACGGCGCAGAAGGTAGAGTTACTACGAGTACGAACTGAGCTGAGAGGCCAGTCAAAAGTCAACCGATTATAGATAGTGCAATCCACGAAGGCGCGCCCCACTATTCCTCCTAACCGTTTATAGTATATGTGTGCAAGCTTCCGTCAATGTTTGAGTGTTATCGGTACACACTAATTACCTATGAGTGCACACGCACACTACAATGAATAGACTACGGTTCGCGACTACCGCTCGGAGCAAACTCCCCGCACCCCGCGAGGGGCGCGTCTTCGTGAATTGCACTATCTATACTTCAAGCCGTCAAGCCTGCAATTGGTATTTGCATTAGTTGCCCTAAAACTCCTTAAAATTCATTTGAATTTATACAGTTTCAGAGGCAAATTTTTGCCTCATTTGCCTAAGGGGGAGGGGAGGAGGGAGCAATGACAAAAAGAGGCGTTACTATTGCTAGACCACTTTTACTTTCACACACTCACAAAAGTAAAAGTTAGGTCAATTAAACATGTCGTTATAGTTTGTAGGTTGCGTCTCACAGCTAAAGTTTATCAAAGGTCTAGCCAGAGGCAAATTCGCGAGGTATTTGTCCAAGTTTGCACCCCTTTCTAAGTTCAACGCTTCAGTAGACAATGTCCTTTGCTACCTTTACCGGGGAACTAAACTAGGAGTATAACGACATTTACAGTTACTTCGTAGTAAAGTTGTAGAACTTCCCCGTAAATAGTCAAAGCTATGCAATAGTTTCGTAATAAATAGAGTCAGTGGAATCCTATATCAGCTATCTGGTTCCCATAATACAAGCTCTGCTTAGTTTGGGGCTAGATAGTGTTGTGTAGATTGTCCGCATTATTTATTTATTTATTATTATATATAAATGAAATTGCTGAAATGGAAATATTTGCTGTAAAAGTGTAGAGCTGAAACCTGGAATATAAAATGATTATTTATTGGTTAGAGCACTGGTGGTCTAGTAGTAGCGGCCCCACCTTCCGATCCTATAGGGTCATGGGTTCAAATATTTTTTTTGGTCGAAAAATTTATGTACACTGTCACTGTCATTTATGTATTTAGTTGTCACTGTTGTCAGGATGGTATAGGTGCTGGGTAGTTAAAATAAGTTCTTAACCACGCCATTTCAGGCTAAACTCGCACTTGACATTATAGAGGGTTGCTTCCAAAGCGTAGTTATAAAAAAGTGCCACTTGGACTGCGTGAGTTTAGACTAGTTTAGTAACTGGAGCCAGTCACTAGCCAGAGTTACTGACCAATTTCATAGCAAATTAGTTACATGGCGGGTACGTTTATGTAAACTTGAAAGATGTCGTATCGTAAATGTAACTACGGTAATGTACGGTCCGCACACCCTGGCTAATAACTAATAGTAAATCAGTAAAAACTCAAAGTAAATTTTAACTGATATATTATTAATAATTAAAATGGTAGTGGTGAGTCGCGAGGTATGCTTGATGACCAAACACGAACTGATTAATGAATTCAATGATTGGCGTAAAGTGCACTGTAAGCGCACTTTAAGGAGGTCAGAGTGTACGTGCTCGTACATCCTCCCGGCCCAGAAATTAAGGATGATAGGATGCTGTAAAAAATGATAGGTGAATGACGTGAGTTACAAGGTGATAATACAATATTTTTCTTAGAATAAGATGATTGTCCATGATTATATTTGATAGTTCATCATTCAGTATTGATAATTAAATTATAATGTGTGATCAAATGTCTTATTTTTAAAGAATACGGGGGAACTGGCTTTATTTAAGAAACGCGCACTTTGCGATTTGATTTCGACTTTCCTACTAACACAGCACTGATTCACTGCACTCTCACTGACACGTAGTAGGAGGTTCAAAGTTCATTTCTCGAAGCTCTATGTCTAGTCCCACTGCACGCACTGCCGGAGTGGGCGCCGCCGCGGGCGCGTCCGGTGCCGATGCTGGCGCCCGCCGGCGGCGCCATACCAGGATCGCGATCCCGACGACAACACCAAACAACACCAAGTAGATGACGGTGTAATGATGAACGTCGTGATATGAGACGTGTTCTGTCAACCCTCCAGCTGATGAGCTTTCCTTCAATTGCTCAATTTGTCTGTCGATTTTCTCAAAATACTGCTGATTTTCTGAGTGTACTGATTGACTTTCGACTGTTGAGGTAGGCATTGAAAAGTTAAGGAGTTTATTGATGGGAGGAATTGCAATTTTGATTACATCGGCTTCTCTTTGTAAGATGTTTGATTGTGTTCTATGCGCGTAAATTGTAAATGAATCAGTTTTTATAAGGCATTCTTCGCTTATTGTTATGATTCCATTGTTATGCAACTGTTCTGCGGTAATTTGATGCTCACATATGATACGAATAGAGCAATGCCCGCAACATGCATAGAAGAAAGTGTTTATGTTATTTAGTGCAATCCAGGAATCTTTACAAGGTGATGTCCTTGTTTGACATTGATTTGGAAGCTGACCTTGGATACACAATTTCTCGTCTGATCTCATCTGATGAATTGTCTGCTTGAAAGGACATAAGTGAGAGTCCTGATCAAACTCGATACAATGTGCTACGTCTTTTTCTGAGATAGGTACATAAGAGTCCTTTTGCATGTTTACTGCTACGTAATCGGAGATTGGTACTAAACTAGTCATTTCGTTCCCGTTCTGCTGTGGGATTGGTATGAGCTTATAAAGTTCAAAGTTATCTCTGCTCACTAGAGGTATTTTTATTTCAAATATGATAAATTTATTCGAAGCTCTTGCTTTCACGGAGAGGAGGTGATACATTTTTGATACATCTGATTGCAGGTTAGTCAAGGGCAATGTCATGTCTCTTGGTAATAACCCAGTGATGATGTTCATCTCGTCTCGTAATTGCTCAGGGGTAAGAAGATGGAAGTTGAATTTACCAGCGTAAACGTTTGTTAACGAATCTACAATTGTTTCTTGAATGTTTTTCAGGTTCGCTAGTAATCCTTGTGCGACAACTGAAGATAAAGTGAAGTCGGTGGAGCTTGATACTAGTTGTAGATTATCAACCTGCCTGTTGAGCGATTTTTCAAGGTTGTTAAGATGCTGGTTGAAAAGCTTGCTTTGTTTGTCGATAGACGTTTCCACTCTCTTGATAAGATTAAATTCTCCCTCGACCACTGAAGTCTGGTTTTTCCATAGTGATGCTAAATGATTTTCGTTCTGTCTGATAGTCTCAATATCTTGTTCGTAGTGTTCCGCGAATTCTTGATCCAGTACGCCGAACAGCTTGTTTGCTAAAAACCCGACACCGTTGATAAGGCCGCGCGGTAGTCGCGTGCGCGTGCTCCGTGTGAACTGCTTACCGAGCAAAATACTGTTGTAATGTTCGAGTTCATTAAGCCCATGATGTAATTGGAGAAGGATTATGTCACATTGTGCTATCTTTTTATTAGTTTTATCGTTGCAAACGCCTTAATTTCTGGTAGCAAGTTAGCGCTTACTAATAGCAAGTTAGCGCTTACTTATAAACGTTACTGTAGTTATACAGCACAATGGCATAATTAAAGAGTTTTGTAATAAGATTTGTCTAGCTCTGTCTCTGGCTCCGGATTTGAGCTTGTGTGAGTGCTCACCAGTGTTATACTGTGTTTGTGACGTTTCGACATAGAATTTATTTAGTCAGCACTCACGTAGACTCAAAACGAGAGCCAGATACAGAGCCATACAGAGCTTGTAGTAAGCCTACTGCGAGTGGACTCAATGGCCTAAAGTGCAACCAATCTCAAAAAAAATTATGCAAGAGCTTGTAAACTGCGTGTGACTTGCCACTGGTGGTGTATGTAAACAACATGAAGACAGTAACTCATTTGCGGCGAGTCGAAGACCAACTCAACTTGCTTAGCCGACCGCTATGTGTCCATCTCATTTGTTGACGTAAAAGTAACTGTAAAAAGATATTTAAGCAAGCCGCTAAAACGTGTCAAGGATGAATGAGGTGCTACTTAGCTGTTCAAGTTACTAGTAAGTGTAAACGAGCCCAAACGAAAAGCCCTCTCGTCCGGCGTCGAGTGCCATTATCTGTGAGAGCGATATCGCTGACACCGGCTCTGGCATTATACTACTTATTGTATAGGTCACTGCTCAAAGACCGAATGAACGGTTGTACGAGTAGGTACCATCAGCAAATTAACCCCCTTAAGGGTGCATTTTTAGTGACGCTAGCTACCGATATCCCGCTGTGATTTGACTGTGACCAGTAGCCCTACCATGAGCTCTGTCTGGCTCTGTCTCTGCCTATGGCTTTGAGCCTGTGTGAGTGCTCACCAGTGCACTATACTGTGTGTGGGACGTTTTGGCGTAGGATTTATTTAGTCAACACTCACTCAGACTCAAAACCGTAACCAGAAACAGAGCCAGACAGAGCTTATGGTAGGCCTACTGATTTTAAATGGTCTTTGGAAGTGTAAATGTCAAAATACTAAATGAAACAGATGTTTATTGTCCCATTGGTCTTCCCATTGGTCTAAATTAATGAACAACGAAATCAGACTCCGCATTCAGCTAGATTGCATAAACGCTTGCAAGCAAATCTGTTTCAAAAGTGGTAAAGCAGAAATTTTGCTGATAGTATATAGTTTTCTTATACCTCCTTAAAATTATTATCATGATGACTATTAATTTACTTTGAGAAGCTATGAGTAAGTTTAATGACTGATTAATGATCGACTTCCTTCACAGCTCTGCCTTCTGCGCTGGAGATTGTAGATTTGATCCCCACTGAGAACAAATATTTGTGCGGTGAACGCAGATGTTTCTTCTCTGTCTGGGTGGTATATTGTATTCTAAGTATGTATATACAAAATAGAATATCAGTTATCTGGTTCCCATAGTACAAGCTCTGCTTAGTTCGGAGCTAGCTATCTAGCCCCATACTAAAAATAAATAAATATTGTAAATATATCTAAATATTCTTGACAATCCATACAACCATAATATGAGCAGATATTTACTTAAAAAGAAGTTTTTCAGAACATAGTACATGAACATAATATCTTCTCTTATCCATGACACAAACTTTTAAAATATTTCATAAACAACTGAAAGAACTTTACTTTGTAATTATCCGTACTTGAAAGCATGATGCCTACGAGAGTGCTACGCTGCTACGACACCTCTACGAGTGCTACGTGGCGCTACGCCAGCGCAAACGAGCCGAAACAAAATGAGGCCTCTCAGCCCGCGTTTGAGTGCCATTATCTGTGTGTTATATTGCAGTCAGCAGAATCGTGTCTGGCCATCTTAAAGAACCTGATAAGTCTTCAATTTTTTTGTAGATCACTTGCGTCATAAAATAAATGGATAAATATTATACACAATCCACACAACATTATCTAGCCCCAAACTAAGCAGAGCTTGTACTATGGGAACCAGATAGCTGATATAATACTTATATACATTTTTGACGTGACAACGTCTTATAATTCGATGGAGCCGGCTGCACGCACGAAAAAATATGACTCATGCGGCGTTACCTCGCTCTGAGGCGTTCCATTTAAGGCTTGAAGTCAAGCGAGAGCACGGAACGAGCGACAAAGAGGCACAATCGGCCTCCGCGTTCGGCAGCGTTCGACATATGTCTCTCTCCTACTTGAGTGAGCGATGCGTCCGCGTGGACAGCTGTATGATGTTGTCACGTTCAACTATCGTTAGTAAACCGACTTCACAGACAACCGATTTTTTATCATGAATCGTGACCAACGAGGCAATGCTTTGGCGATGGTTACCTTATCGTCAGGTGAGCCACATCCTTGTCTCAAAAACTAGTTAAATAAAAACAACACAGTAGTGCTCTCTAATATAATTAAATATTTTTTTATTATTTATTATGATACTGATATTGTGAATAAGCCTCAACAACCAATTATTTAAAACAGTAGTCGAAATGTCTTTATTCAATAAATAACACGTATTACTTTGAAATTTCTTATAAGCTAGGTGCCAGTTCCACGCAGCCAAGTTTTAAAGATTTTTGCGCAAAAATATCCCAAAGTCTGCAATATCGTAAACCCTCCAGGCTGCTGCGCCGCGGGTGCCATTTGCTACCCGACCTTCTTAAGGAGGTCATATTTCAAGGCTGTTTACACATATAGCCTCAGCGCTGAGTGTTTAAGATGTAACAAATCTCTTAGGTCACGCACGTCAAGAACGTGCCCTACGATGCACTGCCCTGCGTCCATGAACTTGAGACATACAGATGTTCAGCCTCACGTGCTAGTAATTTCACTGGCACACACTCTTCAAATCAAAACACAGCAATGCTGCTTCATGGCAGAAAGAAGCATGGTGGTAGTACTTCTCCGGACGAGCCCTCTCAAAGAGCTCTACTACTAACTAAGCTGCGTTAATTCTACCTACAAGAGCCCAGTTAATATATTTACGCCGGTAATAGCCGGGTAGTAGCCCTACCACAAGCTCTGTCTGGCTCTGTCTCTGGTTTGAGTCTGTGTGAGTGCTCACCAATGTATTATACTGTGTGTGTGACGTTGCGACTGTCTGTAGCTCTGGTTTTGAGTCTTTGTGAGTGCTCACCAGTGTATTATAATGTGTGTGACGTTTCGATGTAGAATTTATTTAGAAAGACTTAAAAACAGAGTCAAAGACAGAGCCAGACAGAGCTTGTGGTAGGCCTACAGGTAACCAAGATGTTCTATTACAGGAAGATGCTATTAGCTATTTTGATGGCAATTACCTTTGCACATGCACGGCACCATAACACAAGAGTTTTGTTTTAATTAAGATTTTATTAAATTTATGTTTTTCTTTTATAGTTATAAAATAGTTTGGAATTCCCTAAGTCGGAGGAGGGCGTTAATGTTCACGACACAGTTTATAACTTCTGCGAATGTTATCGTGCTTTGAACTTATTCGTGCCATGTATTTATTCCAAAATAAACATTTTTGATTTTGATTTTGATTTGACCTAGGTTTGTATCACTGATAGGTAATTAGACCCACAACGTATTTAAAACTCTTAAAGCAACGCCGTAGGTTTTTGATTCGATCTCTATTGATATCTAGGGCTATGTATTTATGTATTTAAAAACAAGATTTTTCTAAAATCTTTGTGATTTCCTTAAGTGTAGTAAACACTATAAAATTAATAAACAATTAAGATTTTTCTAGTTATCTGGTTAGTACAAACTTTACCTATAGTACAAACTTTGTTTGCTTAGGGATACTTATACTAGAAACTTTGCTTGATTCGAGACTAGAAATTTACTAAGAGTTGTGTTTATTATCTCACTTTTATTATGACTTTTAGTGATCAGGCAATGTTTATTTTTCTTTCACAATGCACAATGTAACGCGTAATAAAATAAATAAACTATACAATACTAAACTGGTATTATTAAGAAAAATACCAATTAGCAAAGATTTTAGTAACACTAAAAGTAAGGAGCACAGAAAAGGTTGATGCTTAGGAAAATAATTCAACAGCAGCAACCACTAATAAATAAGAAAACAAGATTAAAAAATAAAATTATATTAAAAATCAGCTTAAACACTACAGTACAAACACTATATTGACATCCATGGTTACCATTAAGCAAGTTGCCTATAGAATATGATTATGCTATCAAAACCAAATGATATAAAAAAATAATACATTATACCTGTATTAACTAGACTATCAAAGGTTCTACTTATCCCAAGTGTGTGTGTTGACCCAGAATACTGAAATCAGGGATGAGCTCCTAGTCTCTTCAATCTTCATCCCTTGCACCCTCAACCCTCGGTAGCAGCCCGGTATAGGCAACAGCGATAAACGTCTGACCCAGTTCCGCCCTAACTTAATTGGGAAGGCTATTTTCGTTCCGTTTAGTGGAGCAAACTATTTTTATGTTTATTTTACTTCACTTTAACTGAGCTCCTTGAGTTGAAAGTAGTTTTATTTTCAGACCTTGTTTTCTTCTTCTTGCCCATAGACCACTTTATGTGGGCACAAGATGTTCTTCTCTTCCATTCTCCTCTATCAGCCGTCATCTCTGTATTCACTTCTTCTTTTTCTCCCTGTCACCTTTCACACCCATCCTCATCCTCACATCCATCTTTCTTTTGGCCTACCTCTACCCAAATATCCATCTACATTCATACTCATCACTCTCTCAGTCACTGTTTCATTCATTCGTATCATTTTGAGACATTAGAACGTATATTATTAAACTCAAAAAATGCTCGTGGCGTAGCTAATTTGGCATATTTTAGCCAATTGAATAAAGTAAGCAACATTTAGCGTAACTTTTGTTGGATGAGTGAATGGCCTAATTTCTACTCAGCCTAGTGTTATTTTCGTGTGAGCTCCGGAGAAATAAATATCATCTACAGTTTACAAGCTCCTAAAGTCCACCACCACCTGGAATGCACCTGGATTTGCAGTGGCCGATATGAAAATGTCTTAACTGATTCCAGACCCAGGTGCTGCAGAAAAAACCTGTCTAAGTGGGGAATTATCGACCCAACCAGAGTACAACTGCTTTCTTGTCCGCTGCACTACTAGCTGCACTATAGAAGGCTTAAAAATAGCAACGGATAGAGTTATCGATATAGCTACAAACTAGTCGCGGAGGGTGTGAGAGAGTTTTGTCTCAATAAGAAGAAATGGCGTTTTCTAGTCAACCTAGTCGTATTTTTATTTCAATTGTCAGTTTTTATCTCTTCTGTTTTTACTCAAGTAAATATTTTCTTCCTTTCTTTCAATTAAAACAAGACCAAAGCACGCAAAGTCTTATGTGTTCAAACATATCCGAATGTTTTAAAATAACCCTGCTGAACACTCCCTTACGTTTTGGTGCGGCACGTTCTAATCCATTGGTCGCGGTTAATATTTAGCGGTTGTTAGGCCATAGCGGAGGTGACCTAAAAACTTTACGCTATTCGAAACATGAATGCTATTCGAAATTTACAAAACTTGAGAAACTGACTTCAGGCCTGCGCACACCTAGACTGCTGGCGTCGGCGATCAGTGAAACGCTGTCAAATTTGACAGCGATATTTAACAGCGTTTCACTGATCGCTACCGCCAGCGAACTAGGTGTGCGCAGGCCTTTCAAGTATTACCTTTCATAATTATATGGAACAAACGGGTATTTATTGCGATTACCTCTACTAATACCCGACCTTTAAACCGTGTTCGCGGGCAGCTGCGCGACTATTGTCTCACGGTTGAAACGTCGGGAATTAAAGGAAAGGTTTTAGGAGAGGTATTTTAGGAAAAGTAATCGCGATAAATACCCGTTTGTTCCATATTATTAGCTAGCGAAAACTTTTTTGGCTTTAATTGTTTTATACAACTATTATGTTTCTAGTTAATTAAGCTGTTTGTTTTCCAAGAAAATAAAATAAAATAAATACCCGTTTGTTCCATATAACATAAAAAAAAACAAATCGGTCATAAGTTTGACAGCCTACTCAAATAACTCTTTGACTCTGTACAATTTACGTTTGCCGCTTTAAGGCCCTTGAAACGCTTGTATTTTCTCAAGCATAGGTTTACAACGCTCTATACTCGGTACCAACATAATGAAATTACATAAATCCTGTTACAAAGTGAAACCCGCACATAATAATATTCCGCAAGTACGCGCTGTACAGTAAGCGGCAATATAACATTAGCTATTGAATAAATTAAATGATTAAATAATATTAAGTCAATATTAATTCAATATTTATTCTTTATTCATAGAAATAACATCGCAGATTCTTAAGGGGCCGGCGGAGGGTGAATTTTTATACAAACGTAATACCAAAATTATTACTAGTTTAGGCAGATTTTCACTATACTATTGTAATAATTGTATTCGTATAGTATTTATCAAGGTTCCTGAATAATTTTGATTTTAAATTACTTACCTCAAATGAAATAAACACAAATCGCATTTTACACATTTTTTTCATTGCAAAATGTGATTGGCGTTAATTTCATTTGAGGTAAGTAATTTAAAATAAAAACTTTTCAGGAACCTAGATAAATACTATACAAATCCAATAATTACAATAATATAGTGAAAATCTGCTTAAATTAGTAATCATTTTGGTATTACGTTTGTATGAAAATTCGCCCTCCGCCAGCCCCTTAAGATTCTCGGCGTTGGTCCACCCAGCACAAATAAAAGTTAAAAACGTTGACCAAAGTTTTTAAAGTAGGAGTTTACAATCCCAGAAATATTTTAAATAATTTTGTGTTGACTGTACGCCGCTTTAATTTGTGTTTCTAAACGTGAATTGAACAAACTCGCCGCCAGAGCGCGCTCCAGATGCACTCATACAGCCTTCAAACGACGCCCTCGAGTTATACCCTGCTAGCTGTATTTATTTTAATCAAATATATCCTGCTTTCATATAAACGGCCGAGCTCGTTACTTTTTATTTTTGGCAAAAAGTCATGTTTTTTGCTGATATCTTTTTAGAGTCTGTTCAGAAAGAGAACCGTCATGGCCAAATTGAGAACTAACGTTTCGATTTTTATATGGCAGCTCATCCCTTTCTTTCTGTCAGAATTTTGCATCATAAAAATTAAATAAAGGAATAGTACACTAGTTGTGATAGGATCAAAACGCAACAGACGCGCTATTGTATTGCCTACTAAACAAATAAGGTGATTAAGCACAGCAGTGCCCTCCAATCCCACGACGGTTCTCTTTCTGAACAGACTCTACACAATATGCAAGTTTTAAGTATTCTTTCAGTACCCTTTGGAGTTAAACGCATATCTTAAAACGCTGAAAACCGTGAAAAAACTTTTTTTTAATAAATGTTCTTTGTGAAGGGCTCGTCCAGGGCAGTACTACCACCATGCCTATTTCTGCCGTAAAACAGTATTGCTGTGTTTCGGTTTCAGGGGAGTGAGTGCCAGTGAAATTACTGGCACGTGAGGCTGAACATCTGTATGCCTCAAGCTGATGGACGCAGGGAAGGGCATTGTTGGGCACGTTCCTGACGTGCGTGACCTACGAGGCAATGCTTTGTTATAGGCGATGGTTACAACTTTACATCAGGTGGGCCATATGCTTGTTCTATCAGCTAATTGTTTAAAAAATACATCAAAACTGGTATAGCAGTTTGGTCGGTTTCTCAGGTTTTATATTATTATTATTATCTTTTTTATTATTATCTTGTTTATTATTTTTTATTTTTTTTATTATCTTTTTTTATTATTATTATTTTTTATTTTTATTATTATCTTTGTTTTTGTCGAGGGATATAATAGACATCATGTTATGTCTATCTGATGGATAGGCACTTATTGCATGTTCCACGATCTCTGAGAGACGCCTCCGGGTCGGCACAAAAAGATTTCGGTCTCCACTCACCTAAATAATAATGATTTGTATTTTTGTAAATTTCTTTTTGTGCCGACAAGACTCAAAAACTGATTCTAAAAATTATTTCACCATTGGAATGTAAATTATCCTTGATTACTTTATGCTATATTTATTACTAGCTCCGGGTGTAATTTAGTAAAATTTATAGGTGAAAAGTTTGAAGTCGCTGCCTTTTTTTTTTTTCATCCGTTCAAAGCCGAATTGCCTCTAAAATTCCGTCTGCAGCGGCAACATGTGCTCGGCTCAGCGCTGCCAAAAGCAAGAGACATTATAACGGAGATATTAGTGGCGCACGCGCGTCTGTTGTTTACAATCTTTACGATTGTGGAAGGATTGTGGTTATGAATCACGCAAGACTGCAATACGTGTGACCATCGTTCTTGCATTCACGGGACACTTACTTAAAAGAAAGAAAATACAAAAAAGGCTTTTTAAAAGTTTTAAAGGGTCGGCAACGCGCTTGTGATGCCTCTGGTATTGCAGGCGTCCATAGGCTATGGTAACCGCTTCCCATCAAGAGGGCCGTATGCTTGTTTGGCAACTTAGTTATTTAAAAAAAACATTTATTTGACATACATAGGTATGTAGGCGTAGACTTTTACAACAGATAACGGTAATTAAAATACACCAAATAGGCCCTGACTCAGCTTTTTGCTGCCTGACAAGGCATTATCTATCATGCTAAGCAGCGCTGTTTTTTAGCAGAGCCTTTAAAAAAAATGACGTCACAAGAAAAATAAAAAAACCAAAACGGAAGATGCAGAAGACTGTCATTAAAATGAATAAATATACATAAACTGTGTATTCAATTATAATGAACACATAACAAAATATAGTATACCTACATAAACTTCCTTAACAGTAGCAGAGTTGTGAAAAGCTCGTTACAAAGAACTACTATGCCGGATGGTTGACTCTCCTCTCTCACCGCCTTCATACATAATTATAGCTTGAACAGCTTCAAGAAAAACGTTAAAAAACTCTTCCAGGGTAGGCAACGCAACAACAGCACCCTTGGTGTTGTTGGTGTCTATGGGCGACGGTGACCGCTTACCATCAGGTGGGCCGTAAGCTCGTTTGTCTATCTTTTGCATAAAAAAAAAGGTAACTAGCAGTACCTAAGCGTCTCAGGGGCAACTGATGTTTTCTCATGCCCCTACTTATACCCCTACCTAGGGATGCTTAAGTGCCTAAGACCGGATTTTAGATGGTTAAGACTTTCTTTAGCTGAAGTATAGATGGATTGAATGCCACTGCAAACCAGAACAGTAAAATAATTTCATTTTCAGCATTTACAAACATCGTCACGACGCGTGCGTCCTAAAACGATTAACTATGAATGCTGTGATTCATTGCTGCAATGCTATTCCAAACTTACTTTTAATTAATAAAAGGTATATACGTATTAAATCAGCTATCTGTAGGCCTACCACAAGCGATGTCTGGCTCTGTCTCTGGCTCTGGTTTTGAGTCTGTGTGAGTGTTGACTGAATAAATCCTACTTCGAAACGTCACACACACAGTTTAATACACTGGTGAGCACTCACACAGCCTCAGAGCCAGAGACAGAGCCAGATAGAGCTTGTAGTTCTTTCAAAATGCATAAATTGTGGTGTAGCTATGCGTCATAGTTTCGGATGCATTATCACCCCTCAAAGTTAAATATTTTGGTAAGTGTCAAAAATAAAGTTTATTAATAACTTAAAATTGCACTAACCTTTCAAATGTTCTTAATACATCGTATGCATTAAAATACAAATGTATTCATGTAACGCACAGCTAAGCCAAGTTAGTTGTACGAGTAAGCTAGAATACTCATACTCATTAAAATCCACTTAGGACAAACAATTAAAAAAATATATTTTTGTCTTGGGGTCTAACACACCCAATGCATTCCGCTAAAGGTTAAAATTTATTAAATTTTACTACAAAAACAAAACTTACTAAATCTGCAAATGAAAATTGTCAATGACCAAACCATGGTCACCACACCACTGGCCATACTCCAACTCATTTAATATTACAACTATTAGACGTTTACGTAGAAACCGATCGGGTGTGGCCTTAGGACGTACCCGTAGACACTACGTCGGAAAACACGCTATTTACGTTTTATGCCACGCGCTTAAAACAGATCCCTAGATCTGTTATTTTTTTTTATCTATTTGTAAATTTGTGTAACGCTTTTACAGTAATTAATTTCCATCCAATCATTCAAAACGATCTATATATTTATTTAAATGTTGTTATTTTATCTTTATTTCAATTTCACTTCTTTCACTTCTTTTTATCGTGTGTTTGGTCCTTTCGAACCAGTGTGATGGAAGGATTTTAAACGTGCCTCAAAGAGGTTCTATTCTTGCACTTTCGATTTCACTATAGAACAGCTATTCTACGTAATTAAATACATACTGTCAACATTTAATTATTAAATAGAGTTAAGGCTTGCACAGATCTACGTGATGGCAAAGGCGATAGAGATCAACTAAAACGCTGTCAAATATTGCTGTCATATTTACCAGCGTTCCAGCTGATTGCCATCGCCTAGGTGTGCACAGATCTTTAGTCTTTTGCGTAATTTTTTTTAAGCTGAGGTGGTCACTAAAAATAAATTTAAACATTGGGTTTTAGTTACGTTTTCAAATCCCATACATACGGATACTAATAAAAATAACTATTATAGCAGCATAGGTAGTTCACAGATCATGGCAATCCAATAAAGAATGTGCGCGTCAGAAATAGATGTGATTTTTAAATCTGACGGTTAGATCATTATTGCCCTTGATTCATTGATAGCTTCCACGTGCTTTGAACGAAACAAATATAGATTGAAATACTGTTTGTGAGATTTAATGAGTAAGTACAGTGGCCAAAAATGAGGAGTTTTTAGGATGCGATCAAAAGTGTGATACTAACAAATAAATTATAGTAACAAAGAACAGTGACCACTACATATTTTGTTGTCATCAATTTTGGCCATTTTCTATATATCTGTTGCCATACTCGTTTTATAAAGCAAAGTTCGGATTTGCTATCTCATGTTTATTACGTCAGCATTCAGTCTTGTTGCAATCGTTCCTTGTCAAAGATAAGTTTTGTTTCAATTCGTTTTTTATTGCAATCAAAGCTCTAAATAATGACAAAACTGACAGGTCCGACTAGTAACCCTACCACAAGCTCTATCTGGCTCTATATCTGGCTCTGGTTTTGAGTCTGTGCAAGTGTTGCCTAAATCCTACGTCAAAACGTCACACACATAGTAAAATACACTGGTGACCACTCACACAGACTCAAAACCAGAACTAGCCACAAATCGGTAGGAACCGCCGTAGTTTGTTGCCTGTTCTTCTAGGCTTGGTCACGTGGAACTGGCACCTAGACTCACCTAGCTTTAAGACGTTTCAAAGTGATTCTTGAAATTCAACTGAATAAAGACTATTTTCATTTTGATTTTGAATCCAGACAGAGCTTGTGGTAGGCCTATAGGTAATAACCCCACCGGGCAATGGTGCTTAATACTTGCTAGTCGCTAGGCATTGGTGTGTTCCACTAGTTGCCGCTTAGTCATTCATAGATAGGAGCTGTAATTACTTAGCTACAAGTACACCACGCTATAGTTGACCCCTATTAGCTTACAGCATGACCATGTCATAATCCTCTAAGCTACGTATCCATATTATAACTGAAATCATAAGCCAAAGATCATTTGCACTGGTTTAGTTGCTGGAAAGCGTAAATTAAAAATCTCTCTTAAATTATCTATTTTATTTTTATCATTCATTTATTTCAGGCAACTATATATAGATCTAAAAATACAGAGCCTTTATCACAAATACTTTAAAAACTAAAATACATAACAAATGACTTATTAAACTAGCAATATCAGTATTGATTGCGACTAGTGGGTGCAACAGGGCTCAGCAGCCGACCCCGGAAACGTCGATAGAAAATTCCCTTAGGCCACAGATCTTCCTTCATGAAAGTTGACAGATGCTTGGTTGGCACTCTCACCACGAAGGAGTGAAACATATCTATAGGTAAACCGTTCTAATAAGACCATTCCGTAAAAGCTTACAAAAACGCAGGCGTATGATTTTCATTCAAAAACAAAAACACACCTACAAACACACGCTCTCTGCTATTATTTTAGTTTTTTTATCGGTAAAAGAATCATATAAAAAAACGGTAGAAACCGTAGTTTGTTGCCTGTTCTTCTATTCTTGGTCGCGTGGAACTGACATCTAGACTCACCTAGCTTTGACGTTTCAAAGTGATTCTTGGAATTGAAATGGATAAATTTTGATTGAGTTTGAGTTAGTCTCCCGCGTATCACGCCTCTCACTCCAAAAGAGGAACCAAACAAGCACGTGGCTGAACCAATAAAGCGGACTGTCTCATTTTATCTAAAAGGAAGGAAGTTTAGTAGCTATCCTATCAACTAACCCGTAGTAAACACGTCATCATCGAGAAGTGAGTAACCTAGCCAGCACATAACTAAATCAGAAGCTTAAGTAGACTGCCCCGAGGGTTAGCTCAGCCGTTACTTAGTAAACACGTCTGCACGAGTATAGTCGGCTGGATTAAGTAATTACATTCAACTGGCTATTTCTATCACCGGATCTATTTCTGCCGTCAAGGAACGATGAGTAATGATGTGCTCAGTTTTGAAAGGTGCTGGTGTAATTACAGTGGGATTGGAAGGTGGCAGTGGGATTTGTCTGGAAAAATACATGATAGACCACAGGCATATAGGACTTAATACTTTTAATAGCGTGGTGGCAGTAATTGCGAAAAATAGCGATACCTTTGAGGGAGTCAAATTAGATCGCTAGATGGCACTGTTTGAAACCAATAAGTCACTGGTTATCAGCCGATCTGTCTACTTACTCTTAAAATTACTTGTGCCAACACTTTCACTACTGTAGGTATTGCAAGTATATTACATTATTTAAATAAAGCGTTTCACGTTTTTTTTAAGTACGAGAGTTTTTTTAAGATATGTGCGGAGGCCATTAATAATTTAAGAGGAAAAAAAAAAAATGGAGTGTATTGACACTTCTTGACGTCACCCTGTATAATGAAAAACTAAGAAAAGCATGGAATTTAATCCCAAAAATTAATAAATGAACCAAAAGAGCCCTGGATAGCACCGCGGGATAAAACTCTGGGGTTTCACAGACCCCACTACGCCTAAAAACTTGTTATATTACAACGGGGTTTTACAGACCCTGATATGCGAAGACAATAAAGCATTAAATTCCCGAAAAAACAAGCAAAATACAAAACCACACAACAGTGATTTTATCTCATAAAAAGTAACAAAGAATACAACCTTTTACAAAACCATGCTGAACCATTTACGAAATCTGGATGGCAATTATAGCGAGCACGCGCGACATCTGACGGAGATATATTGCAGTTTCGTTTTGATGTCGGTAGTGACCCTGGGAGATAAATAAATGCCCGTTTTTAGGGTTCCGTACCCAAAGGGGAAAAAAACAAGACCCTTTTACTGTTTCCGCTGCCCGTCTGTCTGTCTATCTGTCACCATCCATCGTCCATCTGTTAGTTGGAAATTTTCATAGATGATGTTTTTCTGTTGCCGCTATAACAACAAATACAAAAATAAAACAAATATTTAAGGGGGCTTCTCAAAACACAAAAAGCGTGTTTTTTGCTCGATATTGATAACGGCAACAGGTAGACGCTTGAAATATTTATAGAATATTAAGTTATATATTTTCTTTATGAATAAATCATCAAATGAAACAAAAATAAATATGTCAGGGCGCATACACAATCATCATTTTTTCCGTTTTTATAGATAATGGTACGGAACCCTTCGTGCACGACTCTGACTCACACTTGGCCAGTTTTTAGGGTTCCGTTGCCAAAAGGCAATAACGGAACCCTTATAGATTCGTCATGTCTGTCTGTCTGTCTGTCTGTCCGTCCGTATGTCACAGCCAGTTTTCTCCGAAACCGTAAAAGCTAGACTGACGAAACTTGGCGAGTAGATGTATTTTGTGAACCGCATTAAGATTTTTAGACAAAACTTGAAAAAAAACTATGAATTTTATAAATAACTATAACTATAAAACTTGAAACTGAAACTCAAAAAAAAATTTTCATCAAACCCATACGTGTGGGTCTATGAATCTATGGATAAATGGTATCTATGAATAGGTCTGGCCGCCGACGAGATCTAGCCAGTAGTTTTTTTTTTATACGTCATAAATCATAAAACGCAATTTACCTTTCGACGAACTACAAGAACCTTTATATTATGTTACTTGATGCTACGGAACCCTTCATGGGCGAGTCCGATTCGCACTTGGCTGCTTTTTTTTATAGTTTGAGCATTAGAAAACTTATTTCAACTTTTACTCACATTCCTATATTTTATGAGAACATCTTCACTAGTGGTAATTTATGGGGGTTTTAATAATATGTTACAGAATAATGCTCAATTTAAGATAAATAACTCTAAATTGATGGACAATCACTGTGTAGTCCCAGAATATAAGGATAGACTAGGCTTAACGTGAAAGGCACCAGTTTCAAAAAACCAAGAAGGCAGAGCAACTACCAATTACGATGTGAGTTCAGTCTATATAATTGATAAGCCGATATAGCCCTTAAATTCAGCAAATAAAGGTTGACCATACAATATGACTCGTTAATTCGTTAATCGGTAAACCGATAAACATTGTATCTAGCTCATACTTAGACAATAGGTTAAATTGTCTAAGAGCTCATAAAATTGAGACACTCCCAACTCACAAGTTAACGACATCGATAAAATTGTCTTCGATTATGAAATGTCACTAAAAATAAAGTGGTGGGACAGGAATCGAACCTTGGTCTCCATGACGCTAAACAAGACATTGACCTATTTGTTAGTCGGGTCATAACTTTGACACTAATGTTAACAAGGTTGTGAAAAATGGTTTTATGGGTTATGAGAATTGATTTTGTAACAGTTGTAAAAATTAGAATTTTAATAGTGTGTGTGAAGAATGTTATGAAAGTGAATGAAGCGAAAGAGCTACAACAGGATCGTAGAAATTAGAAATTCATGATCTCTCCCTTCCCCCATGGGAATGAGGCATGATTTTATGCATTTATGTTTTTATAGTTCTAGGTACAATAGTTACATGTTTTTTGTATGAGGTGAATTAATAAAATAAGAATATACGAAATTAAAATCTTTTTTACTCTTTGTTTACATACCCAAGGTGATCAAAACTAAAAACCATTTTTATTCAGAAGTACCACTTTGAAACCTTTGGTTTACGTTGGTGTTTAAACAGAAAGAAAAACACTTCTTCGCTCAATTATTTTTATGGCTCTGGTCTATTATTTCCTCATACACAATAACCCAATAACCAACTTATTTTATTTACAACAGAATATACATTATTTACAAAAACTATTACTAAACAACATGAAATACCTAATTAAAAAGAAAAAATAAAAATTACATTTTATAAGAAACTAGAAAATTTTATATGAACTCTGTTTTCCACCTGTAGGTATTACAGGTAGAAAACAGAGTTCAGATAAAAAACTTATTTTTAAAATTTTAGGCCTGCGCACATCTTGGCGATGGCGATTGCGATCAGCTAAAACGCTGTAAAATTTTTGACAGCAATCTCACGATGGTAATTAATGAAAAATTTTTTTTTTTGTGGACAATCCACACAATACTATTCAATTTGTTTTCTTTTTGGTTTCTTGTGTAGTTCTTCTTCTTTTTCTGTTGTTTTTTTTCTTGATAAGTTGTTCTATACCTTTGTGTTTGTGAGCCGAATAAAAAGTAATCTATCTATCTAGATTGAAGTGTCAGTTAATGTAAAAGTGTTTCCGCTCATTTATAAAACAGTTTCACATAATACGTTCCGTTAATACATAAATCATATTTTAAATATAATACGTTATTTTTGCTTGTTCATGTTGTTGTTGTATGTCTTTTGGCAAAGGCAACAAGATGAACCAGCTTATTAGCATTATACTCGCATCAATAGATATTCGATAAGGCGTTGAATATTTAACTGCATAAGCATTTCTTTTATAAATAAACCAGTGGAACTCCATGCAACTTCGTTCACGTGAAGATATTTCCATATTGGTTAGCAAAGTTTATAAAAAAAAATCGGCTGTCTGTAAAGTCAGTTTGCTGACGATAGTTGAACGTGACAACGTCATACAGCTGTCCACGCGCACGCAACGCTCACTCAAGTAGGAGAGAGACAGATGTCGAACGCTGCCGAACGCGGAGGCCGAACGAGCGACAAAGAGGCACTCTTTGTCGCTCGTTCCGCGCTCTCGCTTGCACTTAAATAGAACGCCTCAGAGCGAGATAACGCCACATGAGTCATGTGTTTTCGTGCGTGCTCAAACTCAAAACTCAAACTCAAAAATTTTTTATTCAGTACGATGCAAGAATCACTTTGAAACGTCTAAAGCTAGGTGAGTCTAGGTGCCAGTTCCACGCAACCAAGCGTAGAAGAACAGGCAACAAACTACGTCTCGGTTCCCACCGTTTTTTTATATGATCCTTTTAGAAATCAAAAATAGTCTAAAATAATAGCAGTGAAGTTCCAGTGTGGTGGCACTTCACTTAGTCAGACGTATGCAATGCAATAATACAAAAGCAAAAGTTTCAAAGACAGCACACGCTACGCTTCAATGTTATACTATAGGATCTACACAGCTTATATAAAAATAAGATACGAAATAGTAGGTACAGACATTGCAAATTGACATGTTAGCTTTCTATGGGTAGAGTGACCGGGACATCGGGCCACGCAGTTTTATCATTCATATAGCTATCTAGAGTATAGTACGCTTTCTTTATTAAATTATTCTTAACATAGGCTTTAAACTTCCGAATAGGAAGCTTAGTTGCATTTTCCGGAAGTTTATTATAGAAGCGTACAGTGTTCCCCATAAAAGACCCATTTACCTTCTGCAGACGAAATTTGGGAATATAAAGTTTATTTTTATTTCTAGTGTTAATATTATGCGAATCACAATTTTTCTGAAAGCTACAGATGTGTTTGTGAGTGTACAATAAGTTTTCATATATATATTGTGAAATTACTGTGAGGATATTAATTTCCTTAAATCGCTAAATTAATTTTATATATGGCACGTATGGCCCTTTTTTGTAAAACAAATATAGTTTGAATATCAGCTGCTTTCCCCCAGAGAAGGATACCGTAAGACATAACACTATGGAAGTAGCTGAAATAAACTAGCCTAGCTGTAGCTTCATCAGTAAGCCATCTTATAGTCCGAACTGCAAATGCAGCCGAACTAGTCTAGCTGCAAGTGCTTTGATTTGCGGCCCCCACTGCAATTTTTTGTCAATATTAAGTCCTAAGAAAATAGTAGAATCTACAAGGTTAAGTGACTCTTCATTAAGTATAATATTAGTTGGCCGGAGAGTCACATTTGGTAAGATAAATTTAATACACTTGGTTTTCTTAGCATTCAGTAAAAGATTATTAACGTTAAACCAGCTAAGTATTTGCGACAGAGATGCGTTAACGACATCGTAATTAGTCTTCAATCTATCGACTTTAAAAATTAATGAGGTATCGTCAGCATTAGTACTATTTCACAAAGTTTTTTAACCAAAAAAGGGAGGTCATTTACGTACACTAGAAACAAGAAAGGACCTAATATCGAACCTTGTGGCACCCCCCCGTGCTGCCGGCTCCATCGAATATATTCATCTTTTTTTAATATTTTGTACCAATATTACACCCCAGTCAATAGGTTCCGTGACTTATCATTCTTTAGCATCTATTTTTGCAACTTCAGCCAAGATGGCGACAGTATGATAAATTCACCAGAAACATTACACCTAAAATTGAACATAAAAACGTCGAAGTATCTACCTATTCAACAAAAATTATCGGCGAAATAAAGCTCAAAACCACACGCATCGATTTCAATAACAATAATAGCTGGTTAGAACTATCCTATTATCCAAGCAACTAGGTATAAAGTAAAAAATGTCGTATAGTCTTCGTAGAGGCTGCGTAGAGGTTTCGTAGAACCTTCGTAGAAGTTTCGTAGGGCCCCAACTTTCCGACACATCACCGCTACGAGCATCTCCACATCGTTAGTCAATCGGGATTACGAACTGTCTAAGTT
This sequence comes from Thera britannica, assembly GCA_939531255.2. Classification (NCBI taxonomy): domain Eukaryota; kingdom Metazoa; phylum Arthropoda; class Insecta; order Lepidoptera; family Geometridae; genus Thera; species Thera britannica. Next base: position 25,336,178 of record OW618037.2, read on the forward strand.
CCTGATGGTGTTTCAAGGTACTGTGTTGCCTTTCCAAGTTTAGGTTGATGGAACCATTATGACCCATATGCCAAAGCTATTTAAAAATGAGCTTCTACGAAAGCTGAATAAAAGTAAATCCTGACGGTCACCAATGAACGTTAAATGAAAGGGGTTGAAATATTTTATGAAAAGTTATTGAATGGCAACCACGAACCGAACTTAAAGAATCCTGAGAGTTGGTACTTGGTTCTAAGATCTTACATAGATCTAAAAAAGTTCTACTTTGACGGGGACTATGAATCTAAAGACTATAGCAGTCATTTACCTCAGCAGACTGATAAGTCTGTTGGTATCTCTTCTTCTTCTTAATGAATGGCATCTTTCTATTTTCTGCAAAGATTAAATACGTTTGCTTGAGATCTGTTACGAGCGACAGTTCTAGCTCAAAACTAGATACTAGCTTACATTGTTACACTATTTAGAATAAGCTTTTCTATACCACTTTCCAGTTCTCTTAAAAAAATTCTAGAACGAATTCACATGGTGGTTTTCAAGATCAAAGTTCTGTATACAGTTCATCGTACGAGTGTTTACTTTCAATCGGCGGTCAATACGCTTGTTGATTGATCTATACGTTGATCAAGGTCAGGGCTAATTAGTGTATACACATTTTAGTTTTTTCTGAATAACACATTGCGTTGGAGGCGTTTCCTTTTGCTAACAAATGACTAATAGCATTCTCGCATCTTATTGGCTAATGTATGGAGTGACTGGCTTAGAATTTATCTTCTGTATATCTTTATTTACGATGTGGACGACTTTGAAAGATTTTTTTGGGGACAGAGAGACTACGCTGAGGCAACAAACGTAAGACTTGATTTGGAGTTGCTTGTACGCTTGTGTTTTGATTTTTTTTTGTTCCGAGGTTTAATAAAAAATAAATTTGTATATGTATAATTCATAATTCTTTATTGCACACAATACAAAACATAGGAAAAGAACAGAAATAGAGGACATGTACAAGGGCGAGCTTAACCCTGTGTAGAGTTTTCTTTAAGAAAAGGTTTGCGGCTAGAGAGAGGTATAATCTTTATTTCACCGACCTTAAAAAAACAGTATTGCTGTTTTTTTTTCAAACTTCCTGTATTACTAAGCAAAAGTTTGTCCTTATATGACCCCGGCGTTTCGGTACCTATGTCGTGTTGGCTTTGGACAAAAGCCTCCTCCAGGGTTTGCCATTTGTTGCGGTCCAGACATGATCATCGTCACTCGGGATCTTTCTCCTAGGATTCCAGGATTAAAAGGAGCTAATTAACATATTTTTTCTCCTTTCTATCTAAATCAGTCTAGTGAGGCGTCGTGCGTGAGTCAAAATCATTAAAGCGACAAGATTTCTATTAGGAGGCTTATTCTGGCTGGCCAAGTAAAAATAAGCAATTGACCGTATAAACTAAAACAATACTATACACTCATGACCTTACTTATAAAAATATGTCAAAAGATAAGCTGGGCTTAAACTATTGCCATCTCTTCCCACTGGGTAATGATGACACAAAAAGTGACAGGGCTAACTTTTGAAAATGACTAATTTTAAATTGCGTTTATTAATATGGCTGTAAGTGAGGGCTGACTAGCCAACATTTTTTTTTGCCATTTGAATGCCGTGCTACACTTCTCAAGTATCAAGATATATGAGAAGATATATCTTTACAGTGGAGTACGTGAGAGTATTTCAATTTGTTAGGCTACGTGTGTAATACTCAAAGCATTACAGCCAATTATCTTCTGATTTATGAATCGGCATGAGCGTAGTATGTAGAGCTGATGAGAGCAGGCATGGCAAGGTGAGGTGTAAGTGGGTGTGAGACGTGTGAATAGGCTTATTTGTGCGATTTTCAACGGATGTTTAGCATAGGTATATAACTAGGTAAGCGTACTACACCGTCATCCGCATCATCATGACAGCAAGTTTCGGCAAGTTTATCATGCGCACTTCATGTGCGGGCAGGTTTTTCCGCAAGTAGGCCGCTTGGGGGCTGTTTTTGCGTGACCCTTGACACGTGTTGCTCGAACTTTTTTAGGTTCTACAACACGCCGGTTTCCTCACGATGTTTTCCTTCACCGTTTTGATAGTACTGGCATAGAAAAACTCATTGGTACAAGAGTGGATTTGAACTCACGACTTTCAGATCGGAAGGCGGAGTCACTACCACTAGACCACCAGTGCTCTTATCATCATGACAGCTCTCATAGCTCAGTTGGTTGGGTCTGGTTTTGAGTCTGTGTGAGTGTTGACTAAATAAATCCTACGTCAAAACGTCACCCACACAGTATAATGCACTGGTGAGCACTCACACAGACTCAAAACCAGAACCAGAGACAGAGACAGACAGGCCTACAGTTGGTTGGGGTTAGTCTAGCTCTGCCTTCTGAGCTGGATATCGTGGATTCGATCCCCCACCGAGAACAAAATATTTGTGTGGTGAACGCAGATGTTTGTTTTCTGTCTGGGTGTTATATTGTATTCTAGAATGTATAATATGTATTTACAAAAAAATATGTATTCAAGTATTATTTAGCCATATTGGTCTCATAGTAAAAGCTCTGCTTAATTTGGGGCTAGATAATCTAGAAATTTAAGCCCGCTTTTTGCTCATACATTATGGCTAATCTTTATATGATACTCGTACATTATTTATTTATAAAAACAAGTATGTTAACTAACACAAAAAAACTTTTAACTGGATGGAATTATTAAGAATGAAAAGCTACCATCATTGTTTATTAAAGTAAGGAGTTACACAGGAGTTCTTATAGTTTTATATTAATAGTTTTTGTAAATAATGTATATTCTGTTGTAAACAAAATTTATTATCTATGTAGGTCAAACTAATAACACCTAGTTGGATAGTCATATTTATCTAAAATTATTGTTTTTTTTATGATATAATCATAATCATAATCATTTATTTGCCTCAATGAAGTGTATACATGAAAGATCTTAAAAATAATAAATAAGTGTCATTCATTCCCCATAGCTGGGATGCAAATTTTTGGTTCATGCCATTTAAGTTACGAAACAACATGAAATTATATTAAATAAGTAATAAAATTAAAATTCCATTCTACTAACGCTATACTCGTACAATAATAATTAAATGTCATATCAAAAGAACAGCAAAGTCAGAAAAAAATAAACAAATACAAAAAAAAAAGTGATAGCAATAATATATATATATATATATATATATAGCACTCTGTACTTTAGTCTACAAAATAAAACGTAACAGTATAATATGCATAGTAGTTAGTTTTTATAGTATTTAATAGTATAGTAAAGTGATAATAAAAATAATACTGGCTTTCAAAATATTCTTAAAACGGAACGTTCAGTTATTCACGTACATATTTATAGCTTGTTTTTACAGGGTAAGAAAACCTCCTTAAAATCTACTGCGGGGATGAAATTTCCTTTCTGGCACACGACTTTTATAGACTTGGAGGAAATAGTATATTTGAGGTTAGGTATGCCAAAAGTACCTACATTAAAGTTAAACTTGTTTCTCTCTCTCTTTCTCTTGCCTTGTCTCTAGCTCTATCAAACTAGTGCGGTAAAAGATTTAAACTTGTTTTTAAGCAAGGATCTAAAACCAAACTGATATAGGTAAATATGTATTTTTATGCAAAACACGAATATAATTATAACGAATATTATTGTGAAAGCATTTTGCATAAATAATGTTTTTATATAATATTATGTATGTTTTTTATTTATTTTATAGTGTTTACTACACTCCAGCAGGAAATCACAAAATCCGAATCCAATCTGAAATCCCAGGTCGTATCCGAAGGTCACGGGTTCAAATCCCGCTCGGCTCTAACTTTTGGGACATTATAAAAATCTGGGAATATTTTTATATTCCTTAAAAAGTATCAATACCATGGTGTAACAAAGTATCAAAATCATGAAAAATCATAAAATTCAAAGTCTTAGTTATAGTCATGACGACCACAACCGCTCTGACAAAAAGAAGATCATGGTTCATATTGTCCAGTCATCATTTGTGTGACTGCTTTGTGAGACTGCATTCTGTGCTTGAAAGATCATGTTAAGCTGTCAGCCCTGGCACTGGCAGTGGTTAAGCGAGGACGGAGGCCTAAGGGCGGCCTTATAACGTAGTAGCAATAGTCGGTTAACATAGTCTAATTCTAGTCGTCCTTCTATGCTCTAGTGGGCATACTGCTGAAACTACTAATCAATAGTCAGATGTAAGGACGAAGACGTAGGTTTCAAATGCAACTGTCTCCCTCTTACTCGTGTATCCTTTGATCCAGTCAAAGTTATAAATATTGAGATCTGTAGCTGTCTAAATGTAGATTTCAGTAGTATCTTTGAAGTAATGTTAATTATTTTACTTTCTGCTGGCCTACCATGAGCTTCATATGGTTATGGTTATGGCTGTCAAAATTGTGTCAACACATTCAAACCCAAGAAGAAAATGAATGTGTGGGTCATACACAATTTGACAGCCATAGCCATATGGAGCTCGTGGTAGCCCTGCTGATCACAAACACAACATTGTGATAGCAACATTTTTATTACCTTCAGGGTAGGTAATGCAACGACAGCACCCTTGGTGTTGTTGGTGTCTATGGGTGACGGTGACCACTTAACATCAGGTGGGCCGCAAGCCCATTTGACTAACGGCCTTAAAAAAAAACCTGCGTATCTTGTGACGGGCCCAGGCGAAATGTAAAAAAAAAAAAACGGCCGCCCGCGGCTTTGCTCGCCCCATTCCGTAACTTTTTCGGGATAAAAAGTATCCTATACTATTCCAGACTATAATTTATCTTTGTGCCAAATTTCATCCAGATATCATAGAATTAGCGTTAATGAGTAAATATTAGTGGGATATGTCCCGCACTTGAAATATGTCATCAGGTTGCTGCAATAAAAGTATAACGTTAAGTTGGAGATTGAACCCTGTATCAGCTGTGGCTACATTGATAACCGCCCATCAAATATTAGATATTGCTTAGAATTTTTTTGTATCTAATTCTAAACACGTTTGAACAGTAATAAAACACTAGGTAATGCGCGTACGCTGGAAATTGAATAAAACTCTTCATGTAAACATTACCATTCACATGGTAGAGCCATTAAACACTGAAACGGACACAACGCCACTCAAAATGCTTTACGAGATGGCAGTAACCATTTCACAAATGGAAAAACAGAATAATTAAAACCGCGTTTCATATCATTAATGATTCAACCTTTAAACCATTTACGGCCGCCATGACAGTTATTTTCCCGCGCTTGCTTAATGGCGGCGACAGGTGTCAGGTGAGAGCGAGAAGCTCACACGCTGCTAGGATATTTTGAACTAAGCTAGTCTTAAAACTAGGGTCATTGTCAACTGAAGCACACCTGCATAGACGTTTCAAAACGTAGCGTGCAGTCTCCATAAATGTCCCCGCTTCAGACGAAGTGGGAACAGTTGCTTTATAGAGGCTACACGCTAGATTTTGATGCACTATGCACGAAGCTTCGGTGGACAGTGACTGTTACACTACGGCTTACCCGAGAGTGGTCATCGTCACGATGGTGTACCAAAAGGCGGCAGGAATGGACGTGAAGTTAGTATCTGTCTCGTTCTTCTCTGCGTAGAACATCACTGTAGCGAAGATGATAATAGCCATCGCCAATGAGAAGACCAGAAATCCAAGCTCGCTGGCACAGGACTTCAGCGTGTACCCCAGGATTCTTAACCCTTGGGAGTGCCTAGAGAACTTGAAGATTCGGAACACTCTGAACACTCTCAGGGTGACGAAGGCTCCTGATACATCATCGTTATCAGTGATGCCTAATCCGATATAGTACGGTAATATCGCCACTACGTCGATGATACTCATTACGGAACGCACAAACTTGCACCTGTCAGGTGCGGCAAACAGCCGCAACAGATACTCCGCCGTGAAGATCATCACACAAGCTGTGTCCAGGCAAAAGAACACGATCTTGTATCTCTCTCCGCAAGGCAATGTCCCAGCCTTGCCTGGTCTGTGGCCACAAGGAACAGTCTCGACTACGTTGGCCATCACAGACACAGCTATGAAAAATCCAGTTACATAGTAAAACACTAACGCGGCAGTCGATGTGTGAGGGTTTTCGAACGCCCTCCACATCTTTTGTCGCAAATCCGTGAGCTGCGGCAGACTTTGGTCGCCCGCTTCACTGAGTTTATCATCCATAAGCCGTTCGGCATTCTCCCGCTTCCTATCTCTATAGTCCTCATAACAACAATCGCCGATAACATCCGGTAGGATCCCGAAGAATGCCAACTCCTCATCGTAACCAGTCAAGCACTCATGTTTTGGATAATGCAACTTTCCCGTTCTGTAGTAGTTGAGGATATGCCTGAATATATCAGGGTCTCGATCGAAGAAGTACTCCCGACTTTCCTCGTCGTAGAAGAACTCTCGTTCTGTGGAACCGAGGAGTGAGTCGGGGTATTTTTCTAGGGTGTTGCGCCATGTCTCGAAGCGTCGCCCGGAGACGTTGATTAGCAGTTTCTCGTCTTCCGCGCGACGACGGTCTTTGGGTACGGGGGGCGGAGGGAGTGGGTGTGTGGCGATGGGCACCCATCCGATGGCGGCAGCCCTGGCGAAGGGGAGCCACGCGGCCACGGACGCCATGACGCGAGTGTGCACGCCACCGGCGGCGCGGCAACTAACTCCCCCCCTCGACTATTTCGGGCAGACCGCCCAGATGACGCCGGTGTTGCCAGACGAAGTACTAATTTAACCGAATTATACGCCAACATTGTTGTTGTTTATTCAACGTTTGATGTTTAGTCTGTTCTTAATTGAATGTAGTTGTTTATGTAACTGTAAAGGCCTATAGGCTGTATAAATGGATCCCGTCTGAAACATAACAACTCACATAAAATCTCACAAAACTCGTTTTCACAGTAATATTGACCAAATGCATAATTGATATTGTGCATATCAACAAAACTATAGAATGAAAGCTATAGTGGCTAAAAATCACTGCATGGAAATGAACAGAAAAAAAGGGACCGCAGAACAATGGTAGACGGATTCATATAGAACTTACAGAAGAAGCTTCGGATAGTATTTAAAATCTTCAACAGCAAACTGTCAAATGCCTTATAAAATAAAAGGTGGGGTATTAACATTTTCCTGAATTTCCCTTTTTTTCCCCAACATACAGCAACCCCATCCCGGGAGAACTCTCACTGCGCATGTCTTTGCCGTGACGTCACTAACTAATAAATTGATTTTCATATACCCGTCTTTCTCACACCAAGCACCTTTTCCATCTTTCTATCTCCTTCCCCTAAAGCTCCAGTGACCTTTTGTGTATTTTTCACTGCTTTAAAAGATTTTCAAAGCCTTTTGTCTTTCAGAAAGGCATGAATATAGCCTGGGGCATCTGTTACTTTACAAGGGCCTTTTGCCAACGGCGTTTTGTAAATAAATACAGAACACGTAACTTAGTGAGAGCCTCTGCGAAGGTTGTGTTAGGTAGGCATCGATGCATTCTGTAAGACCCTGGTTTGTCATTGACAACTTGTCTTTTCAATTTTGGCGTTTCTTTCATCTTCCGGTCAGTAGTTTTTCTTTAAATGTTTTCTTTTGACTTTGTTTTTCATTATAACAAACAAAAGTTTTTTGCGAGGTACCTAATAAAAATATAAAGGGACATATTTTTCATTCGTTTCTATTTTTTAAACTTTTCAGTTCTTAAAAGTATCAATTGTAAGGTAAAGTATACCTAACCTTTGCCAAGAATAAAGTTGCCTTAGAGTGTACACATTTTAGTTTTTAGTGACTTTAAAAGTGGTTTTCGTCTCAGAGATGGCGCTTTACCAATAATTTGCCATCTAGCGGGAATTATTTGATTTAAACTATATTTTTCCTTTTTATGGTGAGCTTTAGGTATAGGTGATACTTTGAGTTACTATCGAGAATAGACAGATGGCGCTTCAAATAAAAAAAAACAATTTAGTAAGGCTCTTACAATTTACAGATCCTTTAATAAACAGCTATACATTATATCTTTTGGTAAATTAAAAGCTCCATACAGTATAAAACTTTTTGATGTGTAAAAATCATCGTTGTTTCTTTTAGTTTTTTGACACAATGTTGTTTTTGTATTTTGACCAATATTAGAGCTAAGCCGATCGAGAAGGAATTTGGGATAGAAATAGATTGTCTTTTGACAGTTGAGATACTACTTAGTGCAGTTAATGTAATTAGCTGTTCCTACAATAAGTTTACAACGTTTTAGTTTTCATAATTATCATACCTTAGCTTGTCATCACATTTTTCTAAACCTTTTGACGTGACAACGTCTTGTAATTCGATGCAGCCAGCTGCACGCACGAAAAAACATGACTCATGCAGCGTTACCTCGCTCTGAGGCGTTCCATAGTGCAAGCGAGAGCGTGGAACGAGCGACAAAGAGGAACAATCAGCCTCCGCATTCGGCAGCGTTCGACATCTGTGTATTTTCTTATGACGTTGTCACGTTCAACTATCGTCAGTAAACCGACTTTACAGAGAGCCGTTTTTTTTGAGTGAGTTTTGATGGAAGATAGCATAGGCACAGATAAGATAATACTATACTAGGCATAGGGTAAGATGTTTTCCACGTGACTGGTCCACTAGTAGAACAAAATAAAAAAGCCAGTAAATCTTTGTAAAATTTACGTTTAATCTTACAGTAGTCACGATCTATTTACATCAGAAAGCGCACTATATTACTATACATACACAAAAATACTTCTTTTATGTGTACAGCAGAAATAACTTAGCTAAAATTGAATTTTGAACTATAAAAAGAATTCCAATAACCAAAAAATTCAATTCAGTCGTAGACATTTGAATTTATTGTGAGCGATTTTTTAACAAAAATCCACATTTGATTATTGCTTAAGTTCTCATAGCATTTTAAGAATATTGATGCTAAGATCCATTCTTATGATAACAAAATTGCACAAACTCTTTGGTGACACAGATGAAATTACAGACTAGATTTAAATGAAATAAATTACAACAGAATAAATAAAATATACTTTTTACTTAAATAAAACTTAAGAGCTATCATCATATGTCTTTTGGTACAAATCTTTGAAAACCCATAAAAATAGAGAGTCATTGTTTAAAATCCAGGTATTTCAAAGGTTTAAAAAAATATCTTGGAATGTTTTTTCATGATAAATAGACACACAAAAGGTATTTTTATTTTGATAATACGAAAAGTTTTCGTTTGAAATTTTTACCTTGATATTCAAGATTCAGCTCAAAAGCAAGGTGATTCAAGGTGATTAATATCGTAAAATTGAATGTTTGATGGTGATTTTGGATAATTGAAAACTTGGACTTCGCTACAAACTTAGCAATCAAAGTTAAATCTTAAATACTTGAAATAGGTTCTTAAAGTTTCCTCCTGTTTTGATAACAAGTAGAAAGAGAGGAGTAATAAATTACTTTTCTTTTGGTAACATTGTACGAAAATCTACCTAAGAATTTTATAAAACCACTCGGAAGTTTTTCTACTAGAATACATAAGTCACATCGCTGTAAACAACTAGGTTTCACACAAGAATATTTAAAAACCAGATTCAGCTAACATGCTGAAAAAAAGATCCCTTTCAGATTTATTTTCAAAATATTCCTGCACAAAGAGTGATAGAAAATTGATAATCTGCCTAAATACACTTACTTTGCACATATCAGACTAGAAGATTTCTTATTTTAAGCAGTACTTATCAAACATTTATCTAGTTATTTTACGTAATATCACGCCATAAACTTGCATTTTTTTTATAACTAAAATACTTAATGCAGGTATAGTGGAATGGAGAAATCTCTTGACTAGAGAAGAATACTTTTACAAAAGCTATTTGATGGTTTTTGGAAGTAACATATTACATCACAATAACAAACACCTTTATATATCAGAGTGATAGACGCTATGTATTGCCACATAAGGCACGTCCTTAGTGGGCGTACCCTTAATGCATTAGAGACAAATAGATGGGCCATCACTTTTTTTCACTAAAAAAGACACGTAGGCGTTTCCGGTTTTTGGAATAATTTAATATGTGCTATTCTCTTGACCAGTATGTACTGAGGGCTATAGTTATGTTTTATTTTATTTTGTATTTGGTTTTAATGTGTGTGTGTGTGTGTTTTTTTTTTGAAGTGAAAACTTCTTTAGCGGCGTTGAGCACTTTTTCTGTAATGGGTATAAAATCTTAAACTCGCGTCAGCGCGTCAGGACACGTGACCTGATCGAAAAAGCGTAAGACGGATGGAGAGTAGACAGCTATCCCCTCTCTACGGCGCGGCGAAAATGTATGCCTGAGCCTACTGTTTCGTTTAGGCAGCGCAGGGCGCTTGCGCGAATGTTCGTGTATGTTACAGCGTGCCAAATAACAAACAAGCCCCCCCTAACCATTCCAAAATATCAAACATGCTCAACGTTAATAATCAAGTTTTCACTTCTGCCGGCACTCCCGGAGTGCAACCCGTATTTTTTTCTTATGTACCTGCTATGGACTTTGAAATATAATATTTATAAGGTCTGAAATAAAAATATTGAATTGAATTGAATATTCATTGCACAAAAAACACAATTATTTAAAGAATTTTGACTGTTATAGTTAAAATATATTAATATTTGTTATAATGTATTATTATTTGTCCAAATATGCAAAAGCAATAAAATTTCATTGACATTAAAAAAAATCACTTGGCTATGATCCAAAATGTTATAAATGCTGAAGGCATTTTACAATCATCAAAAGTTTACCTCCAATAGAAATAAAGAAATGCCATTCGATTTAATCGAATATTTTGCTACAAAACTCATAAATTCGAAGCAATGTTTTTAAATTGATGATACTCAAGCGTTTTTTTTATATCCTGAATAAATTTGAAATACTAAATAAATACTTGCACCCATAAATTTTCAAACAGTATAAATTGATAAATTAACGTTAGTCCAAGACTAGAACAGTCAGCGTCGAAGCGTCAATCGTCATTTCAATAACTCTTTCCTAAAATGGATACAGTTATGCATAGTGAGTCCAAGCGCCATTTTCAGTTTTTTGGGAAATTACATAAACGCGTTTTTATTGGTAGAAGATTTGCATTTGCATCGTCAGAAAGTAATTCTATGTACATCGAAGCTTATATTTGTAATTTAACATGTTACAAGAAAAAAACACAAAAAAAGTTTTTATTTTGGAATATATCGTTAAAAATGCACTTGGACTCCTAATAAATATGATGTTCTCATTTTGCAAAACGAGTCCAAGAGACAAAATAATTATTTATTCTGGAAGATTAGCTTTAAGTGCACGTGGAAACGAATTAATATGATGTACTCATTTTGCAAAATGAGTTTAAGTATAACATAAAAATGTTTCCTGGACTATTTTCCTATCGTTTAATAAAAAACCCTTGAATTTCCGTATTTACTCAGCATCTTATATTAGATGTTACAGAGGATTGATAAAAATAAATAAAAAACTATTAAAATGGCACTGATAGTATGTCCAGAAAATAAAACAATATAATAATCTAAAAAAATATATTAAAAATATATTTAATAAACAATAATAATGTAAAACAAGATAAAGACTATCTCAGATATAGCTTCAGCTTTCAGACAGACAGAAAAATGATTGATGATATTATTGGTCAACACCAACCCCAAACCCAGAACATATCGGGTAGGTGTAGGATGGAGTAGGTATATAATATATAAATCTACTCTTCTTCAATAAGTTCCGGATCAAAAACCTAAATGGCCATCAACACCTTCAACAACAATATCATCTTCAATCGTGTCATCAGAAATCAAATCTTTGTCAAATGCTATAGCGTCGTTTGGGATATTATGAAACAGTGATTTTAAATCTTTTAGTTTTTTCTCTGAAACATTTTGTCCTTTCCTACCCTTTCTTTTCTTTACATCAATTTCTAAGCTTTCTTCCTCTTCTACTGCTCCTGCCTTGACATAATGAGGCAATGGATGATTTTAGGTTTCCTTTATCTGGTTTATTCTTAACCAGTTATTATTGACCTTCTCGCCCACTGTTATCTTTTTTCTGTTGACAATAGCTTTTTCCTTTTCTTCAGTATTTGTGATTCTTTGTTCTGCAGCTTGCCATAACTTTCTTGTAGTCTTGTGGAGTATAAAGTATTAATTGTAGTTTCAGAAATATAGTGTGCTTTTCGAGGAGAGATCATCAGGTCTATTTTTATACTTTTTTGCTATATTGTACGGCCGAAATAGGTAAGCTGTTGGAACATAATTACTTTTAAGATCTTTTATACACAGTTTTACAATAAAATATTTTAATCTTTATCTTTATATACGTGTATTCTGGCCTTTATTTTTTTTATTCTGTTCTCCGCAACAATTAAGTTGACCAAAGAATTAAGTTTTTGATTTTGGTAAACTAGTATAATATGTGCTTCCATATATATATAATATATAATATGTGTTAAACATGACTTGGGTTCTTCTGCCAGCCTCTCCTTCCACCCAAACAAAGATTACGTTCAGAAGTTACAAACAACTGTCGCGTAGACTACTGATGCGTAACACTACGTCGTTTGGACTAGTAATGTTTAATGGAAATGTGCTTTTTCATCATAAAATTTGGTTATTAGTTTTAAATTGGTTGTTGGACTTGTATTGCATTTCAAAATACTTAGTTTGCTATAGAAGGCGCTTGGACTGGGTATCAAAAAATACCACTTAGAGTGAAGCTGGCTGCAAGAGTGTTTTTTCTATGGCTTAATTATGCCCTAGTGATTACGAAAATGCGAAAAAATCAAAAAATGAAATTTGGCGCTTGGACTCCTTATGCATAACTGTATCCATTCATACTACAATTCGCGAGCAAGTTACTGGCCGCATAAGACAGTTGTTGTGAATATACAATTGGTATTTCGACCAAATGGCTTTTAAAAGCTGGGAACATATTAGGCGGACGCGTCCGACGTCCGCGGCTTACATCCGATAGTTTGCACACTTCAGTGTACATTCATTAGCTTCAGTCTTCAGTATATCTTCAGTCGCGGCTGTCAGCCGCGTCCGCCTAATATGTTCCCAGCTTTACACGCTCAGGTAGCCAAAAACTTCCTCGTGGATACCCTTATCATGGCATCGTGCGCTAACCTTCCATCTAAAGCAACGAAGAACCATTACAATATTACTTACAATCCAATATTGTCGTAACTTTACACCCATTATTTTCTAACGACTAACTCCAAACAGTTTTTACACCAAAATATTTACAGTTTGACTAAATACCAATAGAGTATCTTAAGCGACTGCAAAACTAAATAAAACTAATCATTCTGACTAAATAAAACTAATCATTTTAAATAAAAAATACCTTATTATACCTCTTTGACTTGAGGAAATTTTGGAATGATAATATTACGGTAGAGTAGACTTACGTTGACAAAACAAACGTGAAGTTACTCTTTCAATCTCTTCCAATAAAAATATTGGTTCTGGAAAATTCATAAATGACTAGACCATATTTAAAAGGTAACTTATTCTTAGTGAACCTGCGCAAGATAACTTTGCTCGTGACAGATGGCGAAAAACATGAACAACATGAACTGGAAATATATATTCCGCTTACACAGACACACATGAATGGGAAAATCGAACTTGCAGGTATTCCTTTAACATAACCAGATATCTCTAAGGAATATTTTTTATATCAGATAACGATTTCACATGTCAGTTATCTGAGAGGAAAATAAATTCCTTTGAAATAAACAGTTATTCCAGATGAAAAAAAGTCTTCGCAGATCACTGGTTATCTGCAAGGAATAATAACGTTTTTTTACATTTTCCATCATTCGTCACGCTCGAAGCTATCCTGCGCGGGGTCTAACAGCAGTTCAGTTATTTCTCAGTGACTAAAATTTGGTATAAACCTCAGGTATCTTATTTAGGTATCCGTTCTTAAGAAGATAAATGACTAAAATTCACTTTGACTAGCAACGTCTGCATAAGAGATCATTACAGTTACTTTTATTATTAAAATAATGATTCCTTGCATCATCATAACAGACCTTGGAAATATCGCAGACACTTTTTATAGTTAGGGAGGCGAGGTAGCTAAATGGCGTAATTCAACGGCGCCGTCGAGACCTATCAAAATCGAAAGATAAAGTAATTTCGAAAAGAAAAGCTCTTATGGCAAAAACCATTTTAGCGGTGGGTTTGGCGTGTACGGTTTTTCAAAAATGTTAAAAAAAACAGTTACTTGGGCATTCTCGAGCGCGTCAGATATTCATTCTACGTATACCCCGAGTACCTCTGATAACAATGGTATACTAATCTGCCGGTTTGCGTGGTGGGTGTAGGCATATAAAGTAGTCAAAAATGCAAAAAAAAAAAATTTACTCGAGCGCGTCAGATTTTCGGAAGGGGTGTTAAGTAGGCCCCAAGGAAGCTCCCTTTAAAAAAACTGACGATTTCGGCGTGACGATAAGTTACGATGAATTTTTGAAAATGCAAAAAAAAAAAGTTTTTTTGAAATACTCGAGCGCGTCAGATTTTCATAGGGGAGGTTTATCTCGGTATCCTGAAAGCATATTTTTTTAATCTGACAAAAATGTGGGTGGGTTCTCTTAATCTGACCGAAAAAGGTTTTTTGGTTTCTTTTTTTTCCTTTCTTTCTCCTTGATAAAATGGGGAATTTAAGAATGACAATAAAGCGATAAATACAACCAACGTTTAAACTTTTTTTTTGTAAAATGTATCGTTCGCGACTTATATGCCGTAACGCGTTCCTAGGAAGACGAAATGGCTCCTCCACACTTCCGGTCATGCGGAAACCGGCAGATTTTGTATTTTTAGTAAGTTTTAGATTATATTCTTCAAAATAAAAAAAAAATAAATCGCGCTCGAGAATGCCGGATTAACGTTTTTTTTTTACAAGTTCGCGACCCTATAACTCGGCGGCGTCAAGGACTTATCGTCAGATTAGTTAAATTTAGTCTTTAAACACTAAAATCGACCCCCAATATCTAAATCTGACGCGCTCGAGTATTTCAGACTATCCATTTTTTTTTACTAATCTGATCGTCTATCCTAGGCGCGCGTCACTACATATAGAGCTAAATACTTTACAAGGTTTTTCTATTAGGTCTAAGGTATCTCTCATATCTTAAACTGCCACGCTCGAGTATTTCCGAAAATTCCCCTATTCGCCTCCCTAACTATTATCATTAATCGTAGTTCCAAAACGAAAAACTGCAGGTATTTAACAGTGAATTTCTTTATCGAGGTCAAAATCTGTAGTAAATTGAGAACTCTACTAATATATACTGAATCTAATACAAATATATATAATATATTATACGAGTATATACACGGGTATTTATCGCGTTATTAACTAATTTTATTTATTTTCCCGACGCTAAAACACGAAACATCGGGAAAAAAAATAAAAATACCCTTGTAATAGATTCAGTACGTATTATGATCGCGAAAGTTTAAAAAGTTCTTCATAATTACATACTTTTCGTCTTCAAATTAAAAAGATCTGTAATGAAAACACAAAGAATCATAGATACACTAGTTATAACTTATCTTAGCACTAGAATGTTCTTCCTTACAAATTTACACTTCTGATGGCCGGTACGCTTGAACCCTTTTATTCTATTTTATTAGCTATATAAAAAACTTGAATAAACAAATACATAATGCTGTAAAACAAACAATATTTTAAACTTAAACGAGCAATGAGTTATACAGGGTATAAAATATGACTGCTGAGAGCTGAAAGCCCGAATGCAACTACATCGAGACAAAAAGCTTATATGAGAATATTTCAGATTGAAACAGTTTTAAATTGTCGTTTTGTCAAAAAAAAAATAACCAACAAGAGCTTTGGCAATGCTATGAAGATGTAAAGATTTTTTGAGATAAACACAAGCTTAATTATGAAAAATCATTACTTGCACTACATTCAGAAGAATCTAATACATTTTCAAAAAATTTGCCCATTTCTTTTCGATAGCAATCAATTAAAAAACAACGATTTGAAAGTGATATTAAAGGTGAAAGCAGTAGAGTTTTAGGAGACGAGACAAAACCTTATTCCTTTTAACCTAAAGTAGAGTCGAATCTAAACCTACAATGGCAGTTTTTAATAAATTTTATTGCACAGGCAGGTTTGAAAAGACATCCCGAAAACCAATACTTTTATGCTTAAATTATGACAGTTGTAATTAGTATCTCAAGTATGATATACTAACAAAAATGAAATTATTGTTACTGCTAATACGAATATAAGATAGGCAGAAGATGATGTTAACCCAGATAAACAATAATTGACTGACTTCATCCGGAAGTATAGACAAGTGTTAAATAAACTAACTAAATTAAACTTTGCATGTCGGTCTCCGACGAAGTATGTGGTACTACATTATTATTAATAAGAAGTTTTTCAAAATTGACCATACTTCAAGCGAATAAATACATTTCATTTCATAACTATTTTTGAGTGTAGGTAGTTGATCTGACTATCTGGACGTTTTGTATTAGTTATCAGGAGTAGATTTAAAATCTGTAATCGAAACCAGAACCTAAAACCTGATATAAATCAAACAACAACCCGAAAAACAAATTGCAACCACTTATCTCGTCTCCTAAACGAAAACTTAATCACTACCCCTTACATACTCATTAAGCGTGGGTTCATAGCCGCCGGCCATCTCAATTGTTCCTCAGAGCACTAACAGCTGCTTGTCATCAAGATGACGTCACAAGAGAACATCATCGGTATCGTCATGTTCGTCTTCTGAATCTCCAGAGTCCAGGCTCGGTACGTTCTCCATGTCGTGCATGTCTAGTTGTTGTAAGTCGCACGGTGCGTCGTCGTCTTTCCATTTGTCCATGGACCGACGACGCGCGTTCATGAAGAAGTTGCCAACTGTAGTCGGCTCGAGGCCGAGTTGCCGCGCGATTGTTACTTGCATCTCTTTTGACGGTCGTTTTGTTTCCTGGAATGGGAAATTGCATGTTTAATGTTTGGATGTTTGTGGTAAAGTTTTGAATGCTGTGAATGTTTTATTGCAAAACTGATATTTATGAAAATTATTGTAGCCTCTGCTTCTTTTTCAGCATAGCGTACGAATTGCTGACAACGTAGAACCAAAATATGTCTGCCAAAGAGAAAGCAAAAATGAATTTGGATAACGATTGGCTACAGTTTTGTCAAGAAACTCGTCATGTGGTGTGTAAGTGTGTGTCTCACTAAGTGAATTGGCACCACACTGGAACTTCACTGCTATTATTTTAAATTATTTTTGATTTGTAAAAGGATCAATTTAAAAAAAACGGTTGAAACCATGCAGCATGTAGTTTGTTGCTTTTTCTTCTAGGCTTGGTCGCGTGGAACTGGCACTTAGACTCACCTAGCTTTCATGACAAAGACGTTTCAAAGTTATCCTTGCGATCCTACTGAATAAATACACTTTTTTGATTTAAGGTGGTATTCACCTTAAAAATAGCCTGTAGAGTACGCCGCTGGAGGTCTGTGAACACCAAACGCGGCTTCTTCGGCGAAGGGAGAGACTCCGTGCATTCCTCCTTGCTGCGCTTGCAGCCTGGAAACATGTCAAAAGCTACTCCTTTGTGTCAAAAGTTCAAAATATGATGGACGCAGGTTATTTTATTAGAAGTAAATTACACTAAGACAAAAGAAGTGGATACATTCCAAAAATTCAAATAAAAAAGTTGGTAAGTAACTAAATAAGATCCTAAACAATTAATTTACACGTGAAAATCCGATAAAGTTAATTCTATAGAAACAAGCATTTTGTCTAACACAGAAACGACATATTATTATGTTTGCTGAGCTTGGTAGTATCTAGAACTAGCTAGCTTGCTGGTATTCAGAGAGCTGATTGAAAACTTAAATACTTTTTTAACCTCGGTGGGGATCGAACCCACAGACATGATGACTGAAATAAAAGACTGGAGCTGTGATAAAAATAATAAAGTTAGAATATGTATTTGCTTAGCCATATTTGTTAGTAGTTATTCCACTTATTGCTCTCAAACGGTGAATGAAAACATCGTGAGGAAACCCGTGGTTTAGTCGGCTCTGCACGTATTGACCATGTGGATTAGGCTGACTATATAATCTATCAGGATAATAGGTGTTGGGCAAGCCTTTTTCATCTAAAACCCCAGGCACTACAGCGTCCTGTTAGAGCATTAGTTCCATCAGTTGTACTAAATGCTATAATATAATCTACAACAGGTGCAAAGGCCTGTTTACTTTTATTTAAAATCATTTAAACAGTTTTTTAGGTTTCGTTGAAAAAAACCGGTAACTCCCATTTGTTCTATAGGATTGTGACGTCATAGAACTTTTAATACTTTTTTATCCTTTTAGTTCCATGGTAGAACTAATAAAACGAAAACTGGCCCATTTGTTCAAACTGCTGTTTTTTTTATAATTTTGTTAAATACTTACTGCCTCTCTGAGGGATCTGGGCCGCTGAAACAAGACAAACCAACACATTATTGACTCTATCAAAACACAGTTATCTGTAAAAAAAACAATAGATTCTAACAATGCTCCCATCTAGGACAACAACCATGCTGCTAAACATTGAGAAGAAAATATAGATTTTACAAGCAGTAGTTTTTTTGTAACTAATTTAACCTGAAATATTGGTTATGGCAATCCTGCAGAAACGTACTGCTTGTAATATCAAAACATTTACAAAATGAAAACATCTATTAACATCAATGAAACACTTATTTAAAATTCCTAAAAAAATGGGCGCCCAACATGGGGCTCTTCTAAAATGGAATCTTGTTTAGCTAAAACATATTTAAGGCTAAATCAGACAAAATGGAACATTTCAAAATAAATTTTCTCGTGAAAAGTTACCAAATATTACTGTTAGTTTGTGTGCTCAAATCAACGCCACCTAGGATGACCTAGAATCGCGCATAGTTTTGTTACAAAACCTTCAAAGATTTAAATAGTTAAAGGACTACCTTTTTCTGGTCTTTCGCTTGTTCCAAGTTCTCTGATACATCTAAAACATCAAAATCATTATTTAAAAAGGCATACCTGGCGACAATGTAAACAACATTAAGTAAGGGTTCTGAAAACTCGCAGGCACCTAAGAAATCATATGACAAAACTATGGCAGCCCTTGCGCGGGGGGAAAACAAAAAGGAAAGGGAGGGGGCAGCAATAGCAGTCTAACATTCACCTTGGCTTCTTGAAGCTAACAAAATACACATACCTACAACTATAAAATAATCTTTAAAACATTTCTCTAAAATAATGACCGTCTAGGCAGTATCATTGCCAATTAATTTTACAACGCGACTGACAAAAGCATACGTTTCTATAAGCTCTGGGAAGGATACTGCCTATTAAAATAAAAGACATCTATGAGAGCAAATCTCTATATAATTTACACATTAACTTTTGTATAATAAACATTAAATAAATATATAAAATATCCATTCAGACATTCCCTCTCTCAATGTAAATAAAGAGGCTTGTCACA
Organism: Thera britannica; assembly: GCA_939531255.2. NCBI lineage: Eukaryota > Metazoa > Arthropoda > Insecta > Lepidoptera > Geometridae > Thera > Thera britannica. The sequence goes on from OW618037.2 coordinate 25,355,780, forward strand.
AAGCGACATGTTCAAACAATATATAAAAATAGTTATTTTTTATATTTTATATAGGTAATTAAAATAGATACATATACGTAATATTCTATAGCTTTACCTTTGGGACAAGTCTATTTACATGTTTTTGTTATACCTACAAGAAACCAAGTCCACTGCTATGCAGCCACGGAAACAGGAAGGAGTTTTAGGAAATATAAAGGATAAGTAATATATTTGACCAAAGAAATAATTGCGGGGGGCACATTTATCAAATTATAATTTTAATTAATAATCACGGACTAAAAACAACGTCGTCCAATTTACAAAGAAATGCAAAAGAGTTCGACGCACTCACATATTTTACCAAAATCTATAAACTTTCACAATAACGAAAATTCAAAATTTTGCGTTTTAAATTATAAGCAATTTAACAAATTAATCAAGTAAAAGTTTTTTTTTGTGATATAAAAAAACTGTAAATAAAAACTCCATGAGATATTTAATCGGGATAGGAAAAACTGGGAGTTCAAGGAAACCAGGATAGAAGTCATGAGGGGTAGGACTCACAAGCAAGATACGTCCCCAGCCGGTTCGTACGGAGCCTCCCAAGGTTGGCCGTGGTACATGCCATGGGGCTGCGGGGTGTGGTAATCCCGCGGCGGGCAATACTGCTGTGCCATGTTGTTTACATTGTCGCACTTATTGGTTTGCTGGATGGGCGTATCTGCAAAGTTACATGTTGATGAATCTTGCTTTTAAATGATTTTTTTTTCTAAGTGTTCTATTCTTCGGTTGACTATTTGCTGTAAGCAGAATGTAGATTTGAAATAACCTGATTGATCTATTTTTGCTTGTCTCGTGTCTTCTCTTGTTGCATAAACTTTTTATTTAAACATGCTCGGAAATTTGAGTAATTTTTGAGAACTTTCTTTGAGTTATATTGAAATTTTTAAATACATGCGAGCTGCCGACAAAAGTTGTATGAAAATCCATTATACTCTCGTGTATAACGGCCAGAGAAATTACGTAGTAAACTCATATCTGTCATGTAATTTAAAAATGGAACGATCTTTTACTCCGAAACATGGCTACCTTACGGCAACTCATCGAAGGTTTTATTTAAATTTCGAAATGGCTTGCAAAATTAAATGCTGATAATTGAAATAAAAACAAATGACGCACACAATTTTTGAATCATTTGAGAAAAGTACTATACCATCCTTGGCCACGACTAGGCGTTGATGGATTTACGTATGTGGGCCTCGGCTCTGCCTCAACCCACATTTACACGTTAGTCCATCAATGCCTCTTTTGCTGGCCACTGCAGTATATTACTATAGCAGTACAATCGTAATCTTACTTTGAAATGAAAATAATTGCTAGGAGTAACCTCGTGAACAGAAGAACATATTGAGACAAAGTGTAGATTAAGCAACGATTGGTCTATTCTTCCCGTATCGTCTGACTGTTCTACTATTTTATTTTCAAGGCATTTTAAATACCGCTAGAGGTCACCCAACCATGGAAATTGCCATAGAAGCCATAGATAAATAAGTATTAGGAGATAATAAATTGATCAGTGTGGCCTTCCGCGGCGTTCGCAAAAGATATGATGTAGTGATTGATATTCTAAGCCTTGCTTTATTTAATTCTATATATCTTCTATATATATATATTAAAATGAATCCCTATTTCCTGAATTGGCTGAAAATTGGTACGGAGGTAGCTTAGAACCAGGAGACGGGCACAAGATACGTTTTATCCCGAAAAAGTAACGGGAACCAGGCGACCGAAGCCGCAGGCAGCTGCTAGTTATTTATACAATAAAGAGCAATACATTCGGGTCACTGCATCTGCAATCTTGCTATCAGAGGCTTAGTGTTATTGAAATAAAGAGTGTTTCATAAACCAAGCACCATTCGATACGTTATGTTGTACTCGTATTATAATTTGTTGAAAAGGTGAACTGGCGTTCGGACTTTCGACGTTGTGGATGGTTTGTATTTGTGTCTCTTATTAATAGCTCTCATGTATACTTATATTGTTTAATAGTTTGTTGGCATTGTTTGACTGATGGATTCTGTTATAGGCAAATAATTTCTGTCGCCAAGAGGTGGAAATGGAAAAAAGCCGCCCGTAGTGACGGACACAAGCTTCTATTTATTTTACCACAATGCCTGAATAATAATTATATGTAGTTGCTTAGATTCCTGTTTCTATTAGACTTTCACGATACAAATTTTCAGGTTACAAAGTTTCTCATAAAAATAATAAACCCTAATATGAACGTAATTTAAATAATACTAAATCTAAAAGCATAAAAGTAAAATGCCCAAGAATCCCCTCGACACAACTGGAGCAGGCGGCGGGGGAAGTGAGGGAGGGGGCAGGGGCGGCGGGGGGAGTCGATCGATAGCGGCGACAGAGGGGGGCGGCGCGGTGACGTCACGAGGGGGCTAACGGTGGCGCTCGCTCTGTTTTGCAGTTTTTAGTGGATGATAATTAGTATGATATTTTATAATGTTTTTAAGACAATTTAGAATATTGTTTTTTAGAATCATGTTCATGTTTTACCAGCGTTTTATGAAATAAATAAATAATAATAAATATTTTGGACAATAATTCATACAACTCTATCTAGCCCCAAATTAAGCAGAGCTTGTTTTATGGGAACCAGATATCTGATAAAATACTTATATACATTTTTTTAGGAAATACATAGGTACTTAAAATACAATATAACATCCAGATAGAGAACAAACATCTGCGTTCACCACACAAATATTTGTTCTCGGTGGGGATTGAACCCACGACCTACGGCGCAGAAGGCAGAGCTAACCAACTGAGCTGACAGGCCAGTCGAAATAAATATTATGAGCATCAATTAAATGATTTTCTGGTTATATTTGAATTAAAGTTACATAATTATATTAAAATAACCCCTTTTTACATTTTGAGGGTAAATTCCTTTTCACTTATATTTTGTATGTTCTCATAATGGTAAGGATACTAGATATTGAGGATAGCCATCTTGGCTGGCCTGGTCCCATGGAACTGATGGAATAGCAAGCAAGCAAACAAAGGCCAACCCAATAGGGATCAGCACAAAAAGTATTTTTGTGCTGATCCCTATTGCACGTATTTTTGAAAATACGCTTATTTGTAATCGTGTAAACAACACATTAGGGACATCAATTCAAAATTTCAGACTTCTAAGCCCCGTTATTTTAGGGATTTCGTGGTGAGAGAAGAGAAAATATTCTAATCATATAGTTTTTTAAGATATGCCTCACAATAAGTACACTGATTCTTTTACTTGGAAATCTAGTTTATTATACTTGTTTAGCTTCCATTCAGATAATAACAACTTTTGGTGACAGGCCCCTTAGTTCAGTTGGTAGTATTAGCTCTGCCATTTGCGCCGCAGGTCATGACATATTTGTGTGATGGACACAGAAGTTTGTTCTCTGTCTGGGTGTTATATTATAGGTACTCTAAGTATGTAGTTACAAAAAAAATATGTAAAGAAGTATTACATCAGCTATCCGGTTCTAATAGAACAAGTTCTGCTAAGTTTGGGGCTAGATAGTCTTAATCACAGACAGATATCGATCATAGACTAGTCGTTAAACCGCAGCTGTTTGAGTCACACGCTTTTACCTATTTTATTGCAACGCTTATGGCGATGCTTATTTCTTATAAAATGATTAAATTTAATTAAATTTAATATAATTTTTGATGCAATTCTTAGAAAAACTTAAGTGCATTTAGATTTTTATAATGTCCCAAAAGCTACGAGCCGAGCGGTATTTGAACCCCGCGTAGGATTGGAAAAATCTTTTAAAACAACAAAATAAATAAATATTGTAGACAATCCACACAAGACTATCTAGCCCTAAACGAAGCATAGTTTGTACTATAGGAACCAGATAGCTGATTAATAATTAAATTTCAATACTATATCAGTTTATTCAGTTAAACCGCAAGGATTACCTTTATAAGGTGACCCTTGACCTCGCTCCATTGACTTTTTTAAAAAGTTATAAAATATTATTTACATAAATCTGCAGATATTGATTAGATATTTTCACAGAGCGCTCTTACTGATAAAATGTACTTATTTTAATTCTTACAATCACTATCATAAGGCTGGTATTATTATATTTTATTCTATGTTTATCTTCTAACGAAACAATATAAGCTTTAATCGTTAGTTCGTAGTGACGTGCACTATTGATCCAGCGGTTCCGTAATTTATCGATTCTTCGGAATCGATACCTACAGCTGATAGATAAGACCCCTATACTTTCACGTCACTAACTCCCTATCTTAGTTGGCAGCCCGCCACAAGCTTGCTTTTTTATTGTGAAAACGTTAATGTTTTTATCGTTTATGGAAATAGTAAGCTTACTCTGATCGGCACATTTTATTATAATGATTTTATTAGCTTCACATGTATGTAAGTTTGTATGTAAGCTTGTATGTAAGCTTGTATGTATGCTTGTATGTAAGCTTGTATGTAAGCTTGTATGTAACCGACCCCTTTGAGCTCGATTTTGTCCTACTTTTTTAAGACGCGCATTAGCAATTGATTTTACGAATTATCACATATCTGAAAACTGGCGTTTTTAAGTGTTGGTTTATTTATGGAAGCTAATTATTTTTTTTGTGTTATCGTATGCTGTTGAGTGTTGCATTCTGAATCCAAATCGAATTCTTCTTATCTCGTTAGCTGGTGACATCGATTCTCGTTCTGGCTACCCCACTCGGTCGGTGGTCGATGTGTCGTGTCAAGACACCGCGATCGATAAAACTACTCTAATAATCACTACTTGCTATAACAGGAAACGTTAAACACTCTTTCAGCGTAGGTAACGTAAAGAATACCAAATAACTAAAATAAAGCGCAGTGAATAAACATAGCGAATATTAGTTTTATCCTGGTTTTTAACTGAACGTAGGTAAAGGAAATCAAATATTATTTAATTTTTACAAATCTTAGTCGTTTCCATGGTGCATTTAAAGAATAAAAGATCATGTATTTTTTATAAGATAAATTAAAAAAAAAAATTGGTTGTCTGTAAAGCCGGTTTACTGACGATAGTTGAACGTGACAACGTCATAAGAAAACTCTCTTGACTCGGACTCCCTTACCCGGGCTCGGGCTCGGGCTCGACGGAACGACGGAACGGCGAAACGACGGTAACGACGCATGAGTCATGTTTTTTCGTTCGTGCAGTCGGCTCCATCGATTTATAAGACGTTATCACGTCAAAAACGTGATATCGTAGGTAAAATCCATGTCAGTTCTTTCTTATCCCAGCTTTGACATCGATTCTTACGAGACGCCATGGCGCGTCAGTCGGTCAGCGGTCGATGTGTCGAGACATAGCGCGGTCGATGATACGTCACAACACTACCGCGATGACAAACTGGCTGTTTATTAATTTGCTACTATGTATACAACAATGCTTACTGATTTCATTAAAAATGTTTAGTTGTTGCCAGACATTCGGAATTCCAAAACATAGATTTTAATTTTGCCATGTTAAAAATAACTTTTGAGCAGAAGGTGAAAAAAATGCTAGATCGTTTGAATAAATATGTGTATTTAGACATGGATAAGAGGTAAGTTAATGTAGAGATGACGGCAGACAGAGAGGAATGGATGAGGAAGACATGTTGTGCCGACCCCACATAAAGTCGGATAATGGCAGAAAGAAGAATACCTATCTAAAGAAGAAAAAAAAATATTTCATTGTAGTAAGCAGACTGAATATGTAAAAAATATCTTAGTCACGCTTGGTTTAAATTTATAATAATGCTTAATCACATGACTACGATAGTTGTGCACCCTACTACTTCCCCGGAAGCTCCCCCTAACGCCATGTCGCACGCAGTTATTAGGGCAGGCAGGGTAGCATCGATCGCAGTCTGACGCGACGCATCGATTCTTGACAATCGATTCACGCACAACTTTTGTTATAAGTACCGACGTAATTAAAAGCCCGTGAGGCTATCTTACTCAAAAATACCCTGAGAACCAGCAATAATTATTATAGGATCGTTGTTAGGTAGAGCCTCGACCATTTCTTATCACCCCGAAACACAATATGCAATAGGGGATATGCATCCATTTATATTGCCTATAACAATTTGTTCTAACTACAGACTTAATAGCACAGTGAACCAATCAAAAACTCGACTACCGCAGGAAAACAAAGTCCGCACGCAGATGAAGTCACGAGTAATCGCTAAACAAGTAGAATCGTCTACCAGACCTAGGGGTGTCCTCTCTGACGCGTTGTACGTCGAATCGACCGCGCGGTCTGACGTTCCGCATCGATTCTTAACAATCGATTCACGCAGCTGGTGTTTGCCTTTGTTGAGTATGCAAGGTTCAAGTTTTAACAAAGTGGCTTTTTCAAAACCATGTTGCCATTGTTGATAATCCAATAAGTTGTAAGTTTTTAACACTGATCTTCAAAAACAACAGGCATCTTACTTATTAGGGCAATGGACAAGCGTGTATGAAGCCTTATTCATTGCAACATTCTTCTCACTGTTTCGAAAATGAAATGAAATTTAATGGGTGCCATTTTATTATATTTCGAGTGTTTCATTGTTCCTCAATAATTATGAGCTTTTGTTTTAGGCAAACTTATCAACGTAAAGTTCCTATATGCTTTCGATTTCCTGCTATGGACTAATTTGTGTTTTGTATTGTATTAATGCGCAGATTTTTTCTATAGCCCTCTATTTTATATTCATACCAAACGTTTCAATAGTGATGCACCTTGGCTTCACTTACTCTGAGAATTCACGTGCCAGCACTAGTGACGTATCGTTACAATCGACCGCGCGGCGTGACGCGAAGCATCGATTGTAGGCAATCGATGCACGTAGCTGACGTAGTGTTTGTAAACGAGACAAGAGAAATAGGTTTGAAGGGATCGTCTAGTTTCTTAAAAGAGTTGAGTTTCTTATTATAATAAAGAGAAGGGTTCTGGACAACTGTACCTGCTTACAATGTGTACTAGATTAACGTATTTAGGGATTTAAAGCAAAGTGAGTTTGGTTTGTAAGACCTATGTAGTTGTGACTACGAAAATAAAGCTTAGCTTTGAGTTTTGGTAGCATGTACTCAACTCATGTTTGACTGGATAGTAAAATTTACCTAGCCACATTTATGTCCGGTAGAACTTAGCTGATTTTTGCGTTACCAGAGCTTGATTTCTATTCAAAGAATTAAAATTCGAATAAAAAGCATAACATTCTTAGCATCGTTAAACATTATTTACGCCTATACCTATAGTTGAATAACCTTTTTAAAACACGTTATCAACAAATACCTACGTAGGTTAAACACCGTGCTTATAGCTTCGTCCTTGTAGTAAATTTTACGCACTATCGCTCATTTCAAGCACAAAATTACATACCAAGGCAAAATTGTATTTGCAAAGAAGCCGATTTTTTTTAGAAATGGCTTACTACTTTAGTTTAGCTTGTTAACTCAAACGCCACTACTTCATAATGAAATTCGCCTATCCCTACCGTTTACAATCGCAGCAGGTGAAATGACGTATCTTATCGATTTATCGACAATCGATACAGTAGCTGATGTGGGCAACACTATTCGATTTTTTATCAGACTGCTAAAAGAGGGTGCCTTTTATTGTGACAGAAAAAAACAATGACTTTCTATCGTAAAATAAATAAGGGGTCACTCGTATTGATCTAACTGGAATGTTATAAGAATGTTTAGGTAATGTTATAAAAATCATGAACTATACAATTGTTGTAGGAATATAAACAGAGGTAGTCACTCTACATCAAGTGGGCCATCTGCTTACTTCATGTTTACCTGGATAAAACCAAACACAAAAGAAAATAGATTGGTATTTCGTTCAGGCTATGGTACTTGAATTAGTAAAGCGCAAATTTTTTAGGTTTAACCATTCAAGAGGCAACGTTCGGTGCTATTTTACACGTGGGTGCCCTGTTTTGGCGTTAAGGCAAGTAAGGCAACGTTAGTGCTATTGCAAAGATGAGTGACCTCTAGATGCATGTTTCAGGAATTCTGCAGATTAAGGCGATATATTAAGGCGATGAAAAGAGTTTTCGTATCGTCCATGTGCCTACTTTAGTCAATAGACAATTTCCAGATCTTGCAGACACATACAATCAAATTTAAGGTTTGCTTACTTATTTATAATTGTTAGGCCATCATTCGGTTAACTTAAAACACAGTTATAAATAATAAACATCTAGAAGCGTCATGCGTCATACCTGCTAGCCGAAGCGCAGACATCCTCTGGAACTCCGGCTCCTGCAGCCACTTCCACATCCTCCGGAAGGTCTCCCTCCCTGACTTGAGCTTTGACCACGGCTTGGGGTTCCTGAGCAGATCGCTGAGAGTCCCTTGCGACCGACACAGCACCCTCTGCGCGAAGATCGCCTGAGGTATCGAGTACCGTTTCAACTCCCCGCTTATTCTTTGAGCTAGTTCCTTCGTGTTGATCTCTTCCGAATCGGTTTGGATCTGCGTATGAGCCTGCTGTTCCTCCCGGGCCATCAGCGCCGCATTGAGGTCCATGCCCGGGCTGGGCAGCGGCGGCGTCGGAGATCGTCTTTCGAACGAGCTCGGTGATACACTCCGTCTGCTGTACGCAGATTGCGGTGACAAGGGCTCATTGTACGCCGCCGGAGACAGCGCCGAGTACGACTGCTGCTGCTGGATGACGGTGAACGTACCTCCGGCATGGTAGTGGAATTTATCTGATACGGTGCTGATCGGCGGTAGTGGAAGTAGCGGGGTGAGCGTCGCGTAGGAAGCTGGCTCGAGGCCGGGCGGCGTGAGGCGTCCGTTGACCGCGGAGAGAGGGTGGAAGGCGGCGTCGCCGTCGGGCAGCAGGTCGGCGGGCGAGAGGCGCGGCGGGGGGGAGACGTGCGTCGGCGCCACGATCACCGTCAGCGGCATGGGCATGCGGTCGCGGTGGTGGCGTGCCTCGTCCATGGCGCGCGGCCGGCGGCGGTCGGCTCGCGCGCGCGACTGCACAACGCCTGCGCGACGCACCCGCACGCCAGCGCCACACCGAGCGTCCTGACAACACCCTTACTTTACCCTCCCTCCCTTCACTACTTATGGGGCAGTTCTGACATCAGCGACAGAGACGCGCGACAATCAACAGCCAACTAAATATTTGCAAATATTTGTGTGGTGAACTCAGATGTTTGTTCCTGTCTGGGTGTTGTATTGTATTCTAAGTATGTATTTACAAAAAAAATGTATATATGTATTTTATCAGCTATCTAGTTCCCATAGCTCTGCTTAATTTGGGGTTAAATAGTGTTGTGTGAATTGTCCACAATATTATTTTTTTTAACTTTACCAAACTGGATGTGTTCTGTTATATTATTTACTCCCTTGTAACTAACTGTAGCAAGATGACTTACTCTGAGAAGTTTGGTTATTTAGTCTTAGTGACAAGGAAAGTTTAAAAAAAAATAGGCTCACTACACGACTCTACTCTTCAGGTATGGAAGGCTTCGTAAGGCAGTGAAAAAAAGGAAAACCTGAAAGGAGAACGCTGAAAATAAACTAAAATGACATCTAAGCCTATATATATATAAGTATCTATAATAGTAACTATATAAGTCAGTCAGTACAACATGATGCCTATCATTATGGGAACTCAACACAAACCACATTCTAATGTAAAATGTATCGGTTGAGCATAACTCCATTGATCTAATTGACTACGAAACAGTCGCGCGTCGTTGTCTCTTGAGTCGAACTGCACCTTAAATAGTCTCCGAGCTTTAGCTTCACAAATTTGAGCTTTCCTCGCATGTGACAAAGTTTAAATTAGCATGTAGTCGGTCACATGTTCGGGGTAGCGAGTGTGAGCGCTATAACAATGCACCCTTAACCTACCCCCTGACTGAAGCGACACATCACTCTACCATTCCGAATTATTCGTCAACCAATGCTGGTTTTGTAGGTCACTCATTTTAAAAATATCTTTCATAACCAGCAATGGATAATGCAAATCGTTCAAGCGATATTTTTGGTAAAAATGCCTGGTGAGATGGTCGGCCTGGTTCTGCCGTGGTTGTCACTTGGCTGGTAGGGAAGCTTGGAACTTAAATATAAATAGCAACATTCAGGCTTCAGCTATACAGAGATAACGTTTTGCGATCTGCTGTGCCTACCTAAATACGGCTTACGAGGAAACACCTAGGCTTCCATGTATAAAGTCATTCATGTTTATGTATTTTAATCTAGGGCATTGATGGTCTCTTTATTAGTTCGAAAATATGTGTCTAGTGCACGAAAGAAGCCTCTTTGAGGCGCACTTAAAATCCTTTCACCACACTTGGTTCGAAAGAATCAGTGACACGATAAGAAGAAGAAGAAGAAGAATGGTCTCTTAGCTTTTTTTTCTAGTCTTGATTTTTTTTTATACAATTAATTTAAAGGCTCGGAAAGTAATTATTGCGGAAGAAGGCATTTCTTTTGCCTACCGAAATAACTATGTTTGCATGGAGAAAGAAGCACATGCTCATGTATTTTTACAACGCTTTATCTAGCCACATGGGCTTTCTACTATGGTCTATGGTGGAACCTGCATCATGCTTACCTGCGAAATAGAAAAATAAATGGTCTCACGAATTTAATCTCACACATCCCCATAATAAGACTGGGGGGCAATTCTAGACCAGTGACTTTTTTGTCACGGTAGATATATATCACAAGAACTGTCAAATTTAAATAGACATGACATTTTCAATAGATATCGTATTCCAGCAATATCACTATAGACATTTATCGAGCGAAGGCCGATAGATATGTGTCGAGTGGTGAGTAGTAGTCGACATTGACATCTCTATTATACTTTGGGTGAGTTTGGGCTTTTTTTTTCTTTTGGTCCTTGGAGCAGGCTAGAGTACCAAGACCATACCACCTAGTCTTACTTTTTGATAAAAAGTCAATGATGTTTACTTGTTTGTAGGGGATACAAGTTGGGACCGAGAACGCGAATAATGCTTTCTCATAAACCTACAATAAGTGAGGAGTGATTGAATTTAGCTCGTAGGTACTTAGTAATTATTCAATGGCGCAGTTAGAAGAGCAGTCAATCAGACAGTCAACGTCTATACTTGTATCCGGGGTTCAAGCTTCGAGAGAAATATTATTTTTGCATTGAATGGCCATCTAGTTGTTAACCTTTGAATAAAAAAGTCATCGGAGTCCTTCTCTTGAGTGTAATGATCCTGAATAACAACACTTAATAGACAACTGACTATAGACTACAAACAACAAAGTTTACAGTTTTATGGTACCTACATAACGTTCCGTGTGTTTCCGGAATTAATTATTGTAACTAACATGTTGTGCGAAAAGTCCATTGATTACTATATAGTGAAAATGAATCTATTATATACAACAACAAGAACGCATTATAAATCAATTCGCGTCGCTGACACCGTACAAAGCGGTCGTTATGTTGAGGTTGCTCGTGAGCCGACCCACTTAATTTCCGCAAGTTTGCGAAATTTAATTCGCAATGGCGCAATCACCCAAGCGCTCCGACACTATCCTGGTGCAGGAATTGTTGGCCTTCGTTCAACAAAAACTGGACGTTATGGACCAGGTTTCCCTGGAACAAATTCTTGCGTCCAGCTTCACCGAGGACCAGATTCTGGAAGCAAAGAAGGTGCTTGCCGACACAGCCGTGACCTCTATCCGCTTAATAACTAGGCAGAGAGATGGACGCGGCAAGAAGGACCTGCAGGACATTTTCAAGGTGTTCTTAGAAACCGACCCGGATGATGTGCCCACCTACGTAGCACGAGACCTCCACAAGCTGCCCCCCGTGACCTTTGACCATGTCGATGTTACGAGGTTGCTTAAGGACATCATGCTGCTAAGGACCGATGTGACAGATCTTAAGTCCAAGTTGAACAATTCGGAGAAAATTGTCACCGAATTGAGGACGCAAGTCGAAGAATTGCGCAATAGTAAAAATACTGAAGCAGTGATTTCGCCCGCGTCAGCACGTAACGTATGTGTGCAGCGTGGTGTCACCCGATCCCAAACGTCACCCGTCAGCAGCGCGACATGTGACACCGATGTGCAGGTTATTGACCGCCCGATCGCCCCGGCCGTGCCAACACCGCAGCCTTTGAAGAAAACATCTCTTCCTCCTCCGCCAGCTCGTCAACCGGCGAAGAAGAAAAGTTATGCGCAAGCGTCCGGCCAGCCTCAACCATCTCCAGTGCCTTGCGCTGTTTTGAGGCAGAAGGCACAAACGAAGATCCCCGTTGGTACATCAAAGGTCGATAAAGATGGTTTTACTCTGGTGGAGAAAAGACCAAAACCGTCACGTAATAAACGTGGTACCGCCAGCGTCATAGCATCAGAAGTCACCCTGCGTGCTGTGGACCCGACCATCCTCCTTTACCTCTCGAGATTGGACCCGAATACTTCAGGTGATGAGGTCTTTCGCTATGTAAAGGAGAGGATCCGTTTCTGGATTAAAGACCCGCCACCAATACAGCTACATCTGCAGCGGCTAGAGCCATCGGGAGTGAGAGACACGGCCTTCAAATCGTACGTGCTCCAGGTGCCTGCGAAGCATGGGGACATGTTTCTCAATTCGGATTTCTGGCCGCCAGGAGTCGTCTATCGTCGCTTTAGGGGTGCGCTCACGAAAAAAGCCCCTAAGATTTAAGATTTAAGTAATTTTATTTTATTTTATGTATGTTAGTCTCTAAGGTATTTATTAACTATGGACCTAAGGTGTTTCATTTTTGTAATGTACATTTTATAGTTGTCTGAAATAAAATATATTATTATTATTATTATTATTATTATAAACGCCGTTTAATAGGAAATGTGTTTATTTGAAGACAATAATAAAGTTAGTGCTATCGAACTATTCTATCGATAGAAACGGAACGTAGATAAACATGAACAACAACGGGATAGTCTGTGGAAGTTCTAAGAATGAACCTTCTCTCTGACATCTCTAAAGTAAAAGTCTAACGGTGGCTAGAATACGCATTTTAGCGCGGTTCGATATTATCTTCGACAAATTTGGTGATATGACACTGCTTTCGCGACATTTCAAATCTCTATTTCGAGCGTAAATCTCTAAAAGTCTAGAATTGGCCCCCTGGTCTTTTTGTTAGTTTGTAAGGTGTTCAATAAATCATTTTCAATCTATCTATCTATTCCCATCTTTTTACAATGTTCCAAGTAGGTACCTATGCTTAATATTTTGCAAAATTAGACAACCAAATTCTAACTACGAGTATGTGTGTGTGGAATGATTTCTATACACTGATATACTATTAGCATAGTACTTTCCAACAAAGAAAGAGCTTAAATTACCCTCATCAAAAGTATCTACTTTTGTAGGTTTTCCCCTGTCAGGGTGGAAAATTCAATTGAAAAATGAAACAACCACGACTGTCTCCCCCCCTCGAGCACAACAGACACGGCCCCTCAGTATTTATAATTCCTTAGGTGTAAGCTGGAAAAATAGATTAGCGTTCAGACCTACCCTTCATATAAGCTAATATTCTAAAGAGGAAAGATTTGTATTTTTGTATGTTTGCAATGAATAAACTCAAAAACTACCTACTGTGCCGATATCAAAAATTCTTTCACCATTGGAAAGCTACATTCACCTTTAGCTTAACACGTTAGCTGCGGCACCAATTTTTGCATACTTTCCGTTCATGCGGCACGAGGTATAATCGGCCCGTACCGTGACCAGACGTTAGGGCGACACGCGGTCTATTAGACCCCACCTCCTTTTACAGACTAAAATCCATTTTCTGGCGCGAAATCAAAGATAAATGAGAATTTTGGTCCTTATTGATATAGACAGTGAATTGATGAACCCTAATCCACCGTCGCCCCGGGATCTGATGGCTAGTTTAGGAATTATTAGCAAAACAAAATATGGGATCTTATACACCTCGTAACGCACTGAAATAGGGCAAATTTTCGCTGCGATTAGTGATGGGAAAAATAATATCGACGTTTTTAAACTGTCTTAACTACGCAACGACTTGACCGATTTTGATTAATTATATCTCATTAGATCGTTTTAAGGGCAAAACCTGGCAAAACAACACAAAGCTATCAAATCATACATTTTTTTTTAAATAATCTAAATTGTGCTTGAAGGCGCCATAAAGAAAAAAAAACCGGCCAAGTGCGAGTCGGACTCGCGCACGAAGCGTTCCATTCTATACCATTAAGAGGCACCTATTACAGACTTATTATTGGAAAATAATGGATTACGGTTTATGCATAAGGTTTATCTTTCTATTTGTATATGAAAATCTTAATGCGGTTCCCAGAATAGAAAAAAAAGGCAACCAGAAGTAGAAAAGAAACTGTCCTATTTATTCTGCCTCGGACTTTAAAAATACAATTATTAGAACTTGAATTAACATTAAAAAATCAGTATCAATATACTTTTTTTATAAAAATCTCAATATGTTGTACTTATTTATGAGTGTGAATTTATGTGTAATCGACGTGATGCACAACACTGGTCGCGGGAAGCTCGCGTTGAGTGCGGTACGAGGTCAGGGGGGATATGGGACGTTTTGGCCTCGTTCCGCACTGCATTAAAATTATATTAATTCAGTGCGGCACGAGGCCTAAGACATCCGGTACCAAGGTAGGTACACCACCGAGTCCATGAACCATAAGTGATCTCAAATATATATTTATCTCTTTCCTACACTGGACCAAACCAAAGCTATGCCATTCGCACGACAGAGAAATTCACTTTTTTGCTTGCCGCACCACAGGGAAGTTGCATCAGGGGTGATTTAGGCCTCGCTTCGCACTTAACGTGTTAAGCGCTTCACCAGTAACATATTCATATGTTTAAAAAATAAATGTTCACCCGTGCGAAGCCGGGACAAGCCACTAGTGTTGAGATACAAAGAAAAGAGTTTTCCTTTTTAATCTAAGGTGATCAGTTGATTAAATACTATGATTTTTATGATGGTCATAATGATGTTAATAAATAAAAAACTTTATTGCAAAAAAGTAAGTTAAACTTACAGTAGTCTAGAGAGTAAAGCACACATGCCACATTCGGCGATACGGTACAGTGCACGCACACAAAGATGAATGACCCCACGTCACCTGGCTCGCGACAAAAGGGCTGTTAGGGACGAAAGATAATATCGATATAATGCACCATATCCTAAGACTTCATAAAGCGTGAATCATAATTGATCTGCTAATTTTTTTATTTTATAATAAAATTATTTTGCTAATCCCGTACCGAAAACACGCCGATTGTTTCCGATCGAAACTAAGCGCGTATGACGTTGTGTAGTTTTATTTATTATAGGGATAGTTTTGAACGAAAACTTTTTTAAAATTGATCCTTACATTTTTCAAAACGATTTAAGACACATTATGCGTATTTTGAGCCATTTTGGCATCCCAAATCTTAGTATGTCCCAAAACTTGTTATTGAATATTCCGGTGTCATATTATTTTACTACTACGATGGAAACTCTTTTGAATGTTGTCCTCTTTTGATTTGAAAGTATCGATAAGAAATATTTAATGTCACAACACTACTTCCTCTAGCACTCGCCCCTATTCGTCCACAGTTAACTGTTACGTCACATTGTACCCAACTGTACCTAGACCACACCTGACGCCACGCTTTTACAGCCAAACGGGCTTTTTATTTCATACGGCTTGCTGAAAAACAACCATATGGCCCACCTACCTGATGTTCATAATGCTGATTTGGATTTTTGACCATTTAGCCCTTACCAAGACCAGCATTCATAGTAGTTACAGCAGTCATGTTCAGGCTTCAGTCTACACGGATAACGAATACATAGTTTTTCTATTTTAGGTTAGTTTCAGATCATGAGCGTGTAGGATTCAATTACGATCTATCCCGTTGATATTTTAAGTATATTTTGTACAGAAATATAAATATTAATGATACAAATAAGTAAACGATTTATGGAATGATATCTCGACGGACCCAGATCGAACCCTTAACCCTTGCGCACTTCTAGGCAACCTGCGATGGCGATGACGATGACAATCTGTTTTAGCATCGGGTTTTGCATACATCCACGCCTACTGCCATGAACTTTGACAGTGCGATTTTTGGCTGTGATTCACTGATCGCCTAGATCCCTAGACCCCTAGACCTAGACGCCTAGAGGCCTAACTGTGCGTAAGGCACTGAATTATACCGATGAATTCAATTATTTATCATCAGCATGAAATTATCGCCTGCTGGACATAGGCCTCTCGCATTAATTTTTTGCGGTAAGTATTATTTTTTTCCAACTATAAAAATAAAAACAGCGCTGTAAAAGTATGCATACCAATGAGGTTTTCATTGTTATCTTTTTTTGTAACAGGTATTTGACGGGTGCAAAAGTCCAGTACAAAATTCAAAATGAACAATGAATTTAAAATTCCATAATCACAAAGCACTATACGCGTTCTAACTTTCTAACCCTCTGTCACGCTTTGTCATGTTACAAAAAAACCCTATTTGCGTGTATAAAATATTAATCACCCCTTACAATATCACCCTATTTCATTAGCATAGCTGACAGCTGCGCACGCAGCCGCCATCTTGCGTGACGTCACAGATATCGATCTTTTGTTGTAATCGATATTATCGACTTCACACCTGTGCTCGCTCGTGCCACGCACTATCCGGGTGCATTGACCTTATTACTTTTTTTCTTGAATGAAGATGCAAGGGTTGTCTTGTTCATTCAGCTTAAGGGGCCAGTCTTTGTGTTAAATTCAGGGGGTCAACTATCGCAAGCATATTTTTAATAACTAAGCAAAGTAATCGATTCCTTTTCTTGTTCTTATTTTTTCAAATAAAATACTTTTTGCATCACCTCCTTCGAAGTTCAATTTGTGTTTTTTTTTTTTTTTTTTTACATATTATAGGCTTGCGTTTGACCGCAATCTCACCTGCTGTTAAGTGATGATGCGGTCGACGGTGTAGCACGCTTACCTAGAAGATACCTGTTCACTCTACTCTTAAAAACATCCAAGTTATAAGTGTCCGGAAAAACAGACGCCGGCAAGGAATTCCACTCCTTGGCTGTCCGCAACAAAAAAGTTGAAGCAAAGCGCTTGGTGCGGACAGTTGGAACATCAACTATGTATGGATGTCGCATTTCCGTACGTCTAGTCGTCCGATGATAAAATGGGGATGGGGGAACTAAATCGTGAAGTTCCATCGCACACTCTCCGAAATGTAACCTGTAAAATACCGATAGACTGGCTACTTTACGGCGATGTTCGAGACTCAGGAGCTTAGACTCGACTAGAGTGTCACTACCAATGAGTCTTTTGGCTCGTCTCTCAATAGATTCCAACGCCTCAAGCTGGTATTTGGCAGAGCCATCCCAGAGATGAGAACAGTACTCCATACACGATCGGACTTGTGCTTGGTACAGGTTGAGAAGCTGTCCCGGAGTGAAGTACTGTCTCACCTTCGATAGAACGCCTAGCTTCTTCGCAGCTGTCTTGGCCTTGGACTCTTTGAACGAGCCAAAATTCAATTTTCTGGTTAGCGAGAACCCTAGAAGCTCAAGTTGGTCCGAAATCGGAAGAGATACATCACGGAAAGAAGGAGTCACGTGGAATTGACTCTTTTTAGTAGAAAATAGACACGCCTGGGTCTTCGAAGCATTGAACTTGACCAGATTGGCATCCCCCCAATCAGCAACTGCTTTCAAAGTCAAGCTCATTCAATCAACCATGGCCTCTCTACAAGACTGGATCTGCAATCCGCTAGAACGTGTGTCGGGTATGTAGCTCTCTACGACTGTGCTGTCGTCTGCATACCCAATGATTCCGGGCTTAAGCAGATCATTGATGTGCAGCAAAAACAGTGTCGCAGAGAGAACTGATCCCTGAGGAACCCCGGCATTAATTGCCATGTGATCAGACGAGCAACCGTCAACGACTACTCGAAGTGATCGGTCCCTCAGAAAGTCTGATACCCAAACACAAAAGCCAGCGGGTAAGCCGTACGATGGAAGCTTGCCTAAAAGGCCGTCGTGCCAAACCCTGTCAAATGCCTTTGAGATGTCCAGAGATACTGCAAGAGCTTCTCCGTTTTTCTCAATGGCTTCGCTCCATACATGCGTGACATACGCAAGAAGATCTCCAGCAGACCGGTTTCGGCGAAACCCGTATTGCCGGTCGCTTAGGAGGTCATTGTCTTCGAGGTATGCCAGTAGCTTGTTGTTAAGTATACGTTCCATACTCTTGCACAGTATGGACGTTACTGAGATTGGTCTGTAATTGGCAGGATTGGCGCGACTTCCCTTCTTGGGTACAGGCTGCACATTGGCAAACTTCCAAGACTTAGGCACTACACCAGTCTTAATTGAGAGTCGAAAAAGGCGTGTCAAAACTGGAGACAACTCAGGCGCACAAGTCCTCAGAACAATAGCTGGAATACCATCCGGGCCACTAGCTTTGTTCACGTCCAGATTACGCAGGGTTTTGCGAACCTCTATCTGTCGGATACGAATATCTGGCATGACCGTCTCGCATCTACTCGAGACAGTTATAGGGGTTGCACTACCAGCATCCAGACGTGAAGACTCCGCAAAAAGAGAAGCAAATAAGTTTGCCTTTTCTTCAGCAGTGTGGGCTAGCGAACCATCAGGCTTCAGCATAGGAGGCAATGACGGCTTGCAGAAGTTCGATTCGACCGACTTAGCAAGGGACCAAAAAGCTTTGCTGCCTGCAGGGTATGAAGCTAATTTAGTCCCTACTCTGCTGATGTGATCAAACCTAGCCTTCCGAAGTGCCTTCTTGCAGGACTTGGCAGCTCTGTTAAAGGCTTTCTTCCGTTCACGCATATCATTCGACTTGCGGTTTCGAGCGCCAACCCATGCTAGGTATGCCTCATGTTTCCGCGCCTTAGCGCGGGAGCATTCAGCTCCAAACCATGGGTCAGCTTTGCCAGACAGTGGCACGTTGCCAACCATTGCCTGCCGCAACACGGTCACCGTGTCACGGTGACCGTGTCACGGCATCCGCACAGGCCGAAGAATCGCCGGAAGAGAAGCAGACTGACTGCCAAGGGTAGGATGCAAAAAAGGACCGCATCTCATCCCAATCTGCTGACCTGTATCGCCATACTCGCCGGTTACCTCTAAGGGTAGGGTCCGGTGGGGAATACGTCGATACAGATTTCACCAGACAGTGGTCGGAGCTTCCCAATGGTGGGGCTACCGATACCGAGTAACGGTCTGGATCTGTTGTCAGCAGAAGGTCCAAGCAGTTGGCTGTGTGGCCATCAACATCAGGTATCCGGGTCGCTTCTTTAACAAGCTGGGTGAGACTTAAAGATAGAACGAGAAAGATAAAGTGTGAACAAAACTCCTTCATCAGTCATGTTCTTTCTAGCATGCCTTGAAACGAAACCATCTGTGCAGTGTCCTAACTATCTATATTTATTTATTTATCAGGAAGGTATCTTAGCTAAAGACACCGTGTTTTAATTAAAGCGTTAAAGGAAGTAGGGCTTCGCGTTGGTTACGGGAAGGGAAGGTAATACAAAGGGTTGTGTCACCCTCCGTCACCACATCCTAGCAGCAACATTGTTGCTCGCTATTTGTTGGAGCTTATTATTATTATTTTCAAGCTTGATCGCGAACAAAGCTGTATTATTGATAATATGATTTATGAATTTTGAGTTTCCAATACTATGCGACATCCCGTGGAAATTGCTTCTTCTTCTTATCGTCTCCCTGGTTCTTTCAAACCAGTGGAACCACTCCTTTCAAAAGGAGTGCACCTCAGAGTCCTTTCGTGCACTCGACACATGATTTTCGATTTTTTCGGACTATAAGCCCCGTATTCAGAAACAGTGCTTGAGTCTGAGTCTAGCCTCAAGCACTCAAGCATAGATTTTTTCCCAGTTCACATTGAAAAATGTCTGTGTTTCTGAATACGGGTCTACATGCCGGAAAGAACTAAAAAAATCGCATTGATATTAGACCTCTTTGTTGTTTTTTTTTTTTTGTTTCTATTAAAACCATAAACAAAATTTGAATAAAAGCTAGATCAATCAATACTAACGAGAATCAATTCAGAACCAAGCAGGTCATATTACACAAGTATACAATATTAGGTACTTGACTTGCCTAGTTTTGTTTTTTTTTCTGTTTCATTTATTTTATTCCAGTAAGATTACAAGGTACACATGGCAAATGCACGTGAGACGCCTAAAAAAAACATGAACATGTGTGTCATCGAATTTTCTGAAATCCCAAACCTACGATACACATTTTTAGAAAGTCTTTTCGAATGCTAGGTACTACTGATCTTGTTGCTTAGGTACCTACCTTGTTCTATTTATTGTATTTAGGTTGTGTGTTACTTCTGCTTCATCAAACATTTAACCACGTTTTTGTTAGTTACAATAGGTACATCATTGGACCGATCACAAATTGTATACAATAATATAAGGTAGACAATTTTTTCAAAAGTTAAAATCAATTGAAATCTTACCAAATCTATACTTTGGTCGTTTTCCACGTTACATATCGATTCATTTTCATAATCAATGTTGATTTTCATGGATTCATCCTGCAATATTACTTTTATAACAACCTCCGACATTATTGAGTGACCTAAAAATATCGAAAACTGATAGCGGAGATCCTATTGGAAATCTTACCCCTGGTCTGTAGTCATGGCAACGCCACGTCGAGGGACCCCGTTGACTCCACACTCATTCCCATCCCTGCATCTTTGACTAACTCATGGTGTTTCTCCATAAGTGGGAATGAGATGGTTGTATGTTTGCCATTGCGTTTAGAAGAAAAGCGGCGCTGGGTAAAATCGATATCGCACAAGGCTAGGCGTCGATTATCCGTTCCATAAGTTTGAAAATCGAAATGTGTTACGTTCTATCTCACCTTTTGCGACTATAAGCCTTATTAGGAGTTGATAAGGTTATTTTTGTAGTGATAGTGTTTGGTCGGTGGTATGTTGTGGAGTGGTTTTGCCCTGTTTTGGCCATTTTGCGCGGCACACGGCATCGACTATTGATTTTCGCGATCGCTCGCCCGATGATTGCGGTTCTTTTCGATTTATTGGGTAGACTCTGTCTCAATGCTTTGCGATATCGCATTGTGGTTTGAACTTAAAATTCAATTGCAAACCACGTCGGGAGTCTTGTTGGAGTATGGGGTGAATGACTATGCATAATTTTACCAAGAATTTAGGTGCTAGTAGGTATAGCTACTTTAGTTATTCAAAAGACGCTATAACTACACTTTATAGGAGTATCATAGTTATTCAATGACTAGGTATTCAATCTAGAAATCATTTTCCGAAAATTCAGTTGAATTTGTTTTCTTCAGGATTGTTTCTACATCCAAGATTTCCAAAACAGTTATGACAAAATTCTTAAAATCATATATGTCTCGAGCATAGCACTGTATGGGTGTGAAACATGGATCATGACACAAAGAAATCCCTACTTCGACCAATATTCTAAAAGTCTATGCTGTTATTATATTAGAAGAAGTTGTGGTTTCTCAAATTAAAACTAATATCAAAAAATTCTCTATGCAGTGAGTGGTATCACAAGGATCACTTAGAACTAGGTGAGTCTATAGGTGCCATTTCCACACGACCAAGCCTATATAGAAGAACAGGCAACAAACTACGGCAACTCATCAAACTACAGGGTATGTACTTTCTCTCCCAAATATTATGAGTACCTACCTACCTATGACTTGCAAAAAGTCGGGGATGGAAAGGGTTAAGAATGGTTCTACCTTAAAATGTGGGAAATCTGGGGTTGTTATCTGATTGATAGTGTTCTTTTATTTTCCCAATAGATAATAGGCACCTTCCCAATAGATAATAGGCACCATCCTAATAACTTTTATTATACACACGGTTTTTATAAACAACGGGATATTTATCATGATTTGTGAGTTATAACTTTTATTTTATTCTAAACATATTTATTTTTATTTTATAGAGTCAGAATTTATGTAGTTACGTGGCACATAACCTACCATTTACTGTATGTATATTAATTACCCCATGAACCCATGCGATATTCATTGCATTCATTGAACAGCTGACATAATATATGCCATAGGTAATTAGGGCATGGTTAATGTTTCTAAGACTCTACTTTACTACATCTGTTTATTTATTTTAAACGGTGACAGAAAACACTGCCAAAAACACCTATCTCGAGGATTTCAGTATATTTATTATTTGCGAGCTCGTATGCAACTAGCTGATGGAACAAATAATAAATAAATGAATAATAATAAATATGTTTGGACAATCCACACGACACTAACTAGCCACAAACTAAGCTGAGCTTGTACTATGGGAACCAGATAGCTAATATTAATACTTATAATGTACTTAGAATACAATATAACACCCAGACAGAGAACAAACATTTGTGTTCTCCACACAAATATTTGTTCTCGGTGGGGATCGAACCCACGGCCTACGGCGCAGAAGGCAGAGCTACTACCAACTGAGCTGAGAGGCCAGTCAAGACAAGCATATGGGCCACTTGATTTTAAGTGGTAAGCAACCGTCGCCTATAACAAAGCATTGCCTCGTAGGTCACGCACGTCTGGAAACAAGCCCTACGAAGTAACTTCACCAGCACCTTTGCCTGGCTCGGCTGAGACGATGGGATAGGTAAAGTTGCTTTGGCTTTGGCTGCACTAAAATAGATACAAATTGTAACTTTCGTTCGTAACTTTCAGGTAATAACAGAATAGGAATCGACTTTTACAGGTCAAAAACAAATATTTGATCGGGCGATTAGTCAACCGTGCAAATATAGAGAAATTAAATAGAATCTACTTTACATTGTAAAGGCCTGCGCACACCACGGTCGTTGGCGATAGCGATCAGTGAAACGCTGTCAAATATCGCTGTCAAATTTGACAGCCTTTCACTGATTGCCGACGCCAGCAACCTAAGTGTGTGCAGGCCTTAAATCTACTTTATCGCTGACGGTACAACCGTCAAACTCATATGGGTCTGACTTTCGACCTACCAAATTCTACGCAGACCAGATGTTCAGTTAGTGGCGAGTGGCAGTGGGTATTTGCCAGTTAGGTATGCCAGTTTACCAGCGGCTGTGGCCAGTACCTTATTTTTGCTAAGCCCGATGGAGGATCAATCAAAAAAACATACCTTAATACCGAATCCTCCAAGATATTTAAGGTCTTCACTCGCTCGATCAGTAATTGTAGGGTTTCTGGGTATGTAAAAATAAAACGCAAATAATGTGTTTGTTTGTTTGTATTGCATCAACTGTAACACTTTCAGTTTTCTTCGTTATTGAGCAAAGTTTACCTACATTATTATAACTGCTTGCTTTGACAAAGAATTGTTTTTTCACGAAAATAAGATAATGAGACTGAAAATATAAATGAAAAGACTATAACTCCTATTGAACCTCTCCTTTCCTCAGGTTCTCAAGGTCGATAAGAAACTTTGAGGGGAGTCAGAGGCACGTCCAAACATTATAACTGGGACATGAAAAAAACTATTTTTTTTCTAATCAGAGTTAAAAGCTGGCATCCACAAAAGCCGAGAAAAATAAGTAAGTAAAATAAGGTCTTCCCACAATAACATAAAGAAGATTGGTACACTGTAACCTTGTAACCTCTTACGTTATTGTTAATTTCTATAGGTTGATGCTTTAAAAAAAAATGCTACCACATTTCCAAAAGTTTGAAAGAATACAATTTGAATTGAATCTCGTTGCAAGCAGCTAATTTATAGCTTTGGTGGACACCGATCTTTAAGTAAAACTGCTATTTTCTATACTTTTCTGTGACAAAATAATAATACAGTTATTTAGGTATGTAAAATTTCAAATTGTTCATACAGTAAATGTGAAATAACTTTATACAATGGTGCTCTAACTAAACACAGGAAAGCTAGAAATAATCAAAATGTCTTGAGAACTATAATAGATTAGAATACAAAATACAGCGAATTTAATTTAGTATTGAGTTTGTCACGGGCTTTAGCGATGATAAACACGAGGTCGAACGCAGTAACTTTGTATTGAGGTGATAATGATGATTGATAATAATGAATGTTTACTCTTATCTTATATCATGATTTTGAAGAGACATTTTATAGGAAAATTGATCCAATTATTTAAAATAAACAACCCGCTGAAAATTATTTTGATGACCTAAATGAGAAAATTAGAGAAGTGAATGGACAATTCAGTGTCAGTTGCAAGCATAACAACGCATGCTATGTCATAATGCTCGAACTTTCCATGACAATACATGCGACATCTTGTGCCGACATAATTGTTTAAGCTTTAAGCACCAATTTTCTTTATAACAAGTCGTTCGAAATAATTAAACGACTAAAATTCTATAAATATCTTACTATAATATAGGTTAAAAATACATGTTATAACATTTTTTACAAGTCTAACTTTAGTTTATTGTACGTATCAAACAACCTGTTCCTCAATAATATTCGATTTTAAAGAAAAGGTCATTTGACGCGTGTCTACTTTAAAAATAATTTAAGAAATTGTAAAAACCTATAAAATTATATCAAAGCGCGAAAAGGACATGACAAACACAAAATAAGTAAATTCGTGTACTACTGTTAATTTAATAATTATAAAATTATAAATACACTCTCCGGAACATATTTACATACAAATATGGTCATGGACACAATATTATACTAAAATAATTAATAAATTCGCTAAAAAAACGTGTTAAATTGCATTTCAGATGAACTAAGAAATCGGTAGCTAATGAGTAATTTTTCTAACGGTTAATTTTATTTATCTTATAATTATTACCTATTTACGTATGTGAGTTATTTTATTTATGAAATCCACAAAACTTAATAAGACGGTTTTTGTTCCATAATTACAATTAATCAAAAAAAGTTACTAACAAAAATTGTATAGAAGATAATGGGTAGAATTAGTATCAAAAAGCTATGCAAGAATCAAGATTTACTAATTTTGTTTGGAACAAAGCATGCCTAATCCAAATCTTGCGTAGATTAAGTTAATGTCAGTAAAGTATATAGTTTAAGTGGGTATAATGTAGGTTAGTACTAAAATTATATAATATAGTAGAAGTATTTTAAGAGCGCATCTACGCTTCGAAGCGTTACTTAATCGTACAATAATTTAATATTAGGATTAACAAGTCAAACTCTGGATTCGAAATACAGTTCCAGACTGCTGGGGTGCCCAGCCCTCTGATTCTAGACTATACAGCCTTTTAATGAGCTACTGATTATACGTCACATTACGTTACAAACATTAAACTGATGAAAGTAGGTATGTGAAAAAGATGTTACAAAATATTGAGATTGACCAAGTCTTAAATCAGAGGGCAGATTACAATTGCGACAAAATTATTAATGAGTATTAACAGTAAAAGTTTGCTACTAAAAGGAAAAGATAAAAAAAATACTTAGGTAAGATAGCTATACAAATATTAGGGAAAGTACACAAGCTTTTGCAAAAACAAGATCTAACAATGAAGATAACCATACAAAGTTCTGGCATTCAAAATAATGTTAATCATTTATTTCTAGTTAGCACGTTGTATAGAACGCATCATAAATATCATACAATATTGTTGTATCTAAGGCACATAATGTTTAGGCATTCCATTTTTACTCCATAATTATCGTATCAATGGTGCTAAAAAAACTAAATTAAATAATAACAAGTTGTGACGAATACACAATTTTCTAATGAGTATCAATTTTGGTAACTTCGGAGATACGAGTACAATTTCGATGGTTATTTAGTTTTATATTTGTCACAAAAAAAATTACAAAGCTATCAAATGAAAAACTACTACCAAATCTACGACGCTGTAAAAAAATGTTTACCTCAGCTTTTCTTTACCTGTTAATCTTCTGTCAACAAATGCACACTTGTTTCTTCCCAAAACACTATAATACAGTTTGTTTATTGTACCATTTTCCATTTTCTAAGCACATTCCGTACAATTGCCAATCATACAAAACAACTATTTCAATATAAGACACGTTCAGAATGAACAAATTGAATCACAGTCTAGAATTTTCGGCACCAATGAGCTTTTAAATTCGTCACCAATTTTATTTTGCTTAACCACTTTACAAGGTCATCTTATCCAGGTTTTATTACGACGAAATCTCGAACCACAAGCCATAGTGTCATAAAATTTTATTCATCTAGGTTTTATAATCTTCTACTAACTTCTATAGCTAGCAATTGACTAATTTTCGCTGTTCTGCCTATTTGAACTATTACAGCCGTAATAATATAATCTAATTTTAACTTTGTCTGGGTAATAGCCATCATTGTACCAAAATGCTTTCCTAACTTTTATATCAATTTATACATAGAACCCAGTCCTGCCTTTCTTCTATAGAAAAAATATTTTGCGAGTCAACTTTTACGATTATAGGATCATTCTAATTTCAGTACCGATCTCTAGCTTCCCTAAAGCCTTTTGTAATTATACTTTTAATTAATTATTGCTTGTCATTTATTGCTACGTTCCCTACGAACTATTATTCTATATTTTATAAACATACAAAGGCATTGTGACGGTGATTCGAAAAAATGCGATGTGTTTAATGAGAAATCCAGAGTAACGAAACTGATGAGTCTTTCATGTGATGTTTTAGCTAATATCCACCAACACATAAACGGGTAGTTTATGTAACCATCTCTTATGACGACAACTGAGTGAATGTGATGGTAAACTTTAACGTCGATGTCCAAATCAAAAGAACCAAGTTTAAAATCCGTAGTTTTTAGATTTTAAATCTTCAAGTCACATTCGTTATCACCACGTTTAGCTACGAACTGTCCAACTTAACTGTACCTTACACACGTAGGTCTATAACTATAAAATCGTGTATATATATTTGGATTTCATTACTTGTAATTTGGCCACAATTTTTAGTTTCGAGCTCCTTACTAATAAAGGTAAGGAGTGAATAATGTAAATATTTTAACATTAAATTTACATTGTATTTCTAATGACTAGTTATCTCGTATGGCCACGATCACTGAACAAAAACATGCATAAGAATGACGAAATAAACAAAATTATAAGGGTTTACATAAGAGAAGACAATACTACTTTGTGCCAAAGAGAACGTCCGTTAGTTCTTTAGTCACCTACTTTAAAACAGGTTTCAAAGAATTATCAAAATTTCAAGTTATGAGCGGATGGATTAATAATGAGTACTACATTTTACAAATACCTAAGTGTAAGTTACTATAAGTTTTCTTTATGAAAGGCACCTATCAAATGTCTTCGACCATTGTCGATCTACCTTACTAGATTTGCTTATATTTTCGATAATGAATTCTGACCACGATTTAACTCCCTAATTAAAGTACTTAATGAATTCATGAGTATTACGTATCGGTTCAAAATTAAAATTCTTAATCGTCAATACAAACAAATCTTCTACACTGTTAGCAACTAACTTTACAACTAAACTAGGTTCTTAAGCAAGGCTCGTCTTTCTTAAAGTTATCAATAAATTAGAGAAAAAATATTTTAAAACTAATCGACACTTATACTATTTTCTTTTTATTACAAAACACACAACAACGAAACGAAAAACAACTTATAATATCACACTTTCGTCAATTCGGAACCATTTTTGACGCTAATAATGGAAGCATTTCAAATTCCTCAATTCTGTCTCACAGCTCAGCAAATAAAATTTTCAAGCTGCATTTTCTTTGATTTTTTTGTCACTAAATTACTGGAAGGCTTGATCATAATCATACTTTTTTATATTCTATAAAAATATTAGAATATAACGTTATTTTTATACGTATCTTTATACTCTAAATATCGTTGGAGTATTGTATTTTGTTCGCCTTATTTATTATTCAAAACCGCATCGACCGTCCGCAGTTACAACGCTGCTAATAGATGGCGTTATTTTCAATAGCGCAAGCCGCTCTTACAAAGTCACTGCGCTTTGAGCGGACAGTCTACGCGGAAACTAAGTTCACTACAACATTATATACATGTACCCCAAGGACCGCCGTTACGTGCCCAGCTAGTTACTTCGATGCGAGACTGGACGCCAGTGCGGCAGCGGCGCAGGCGTCCAACGCAGGACCGTCGCGTTCGAGTAGCTCGATGGCTGGTAGCTTGACGCATCTGTCAGTTGAGTGACGGTTGTGTCAATGTGGTCACATGCGGCGGTTTGGGGCGTGGATCACGGAGAGCGGAGATCGGGCGCCTTGTCCGGCGCAATGTCGTCGGTGTCGACGCCCACGGCCTGGCCGACAGAGGTCGTGTCCATCGCGGTAGCTTCGGAAGTAATCACGCTGGATTGAAAGAAGCGCTCTGTGAAAAGGACTGCATTTAGTTTGTCACACATTCCATTGAAAGTCTGAAATTCTGGCATCAAGATTAAAAGTAAGGTTTGTTGGAGTGGAGAATCCTACCAGATTTTACAAAATCTACGAAAAATTTGTGATAAAAATGAGTAAATTTCAATCGAAGGTTTTGTTTTAGGAAGGATAAAAACATGAACCTCAAGTTGTTGCGCGGGTTCGATTCAGCAGTAAAACAATAAATTCTTGGTCTGTAATTTCGGTAGATAGACACCAAACTATGCGGGAAAAGTGTTCGAGAAAAAGTGTGAATATCCAAATAAACAAACATATACAAATGTTTTTTGTTAGGTATAAGTACTAGTAAATACTAAGATGAATGTGTACCAATAGTGATGTGCTGTCTCAAAATAGTGCTGTTCTTAGCCAATCAGATACAATATTTTAGGGACTTGCGTTTCTGTCGTCATCTCCACTAGGTTTTGCGTAAGACCTATTGAAGCAAAAAGTTGGTAGGATTATCAATTAGATACTACAGCTTTATTTTGAAACTTCGTAATGGTCTTCGTGGGAATGAAGTGGCTGCTTAATAGCAGTAGCGTAGCTAGCTAACCAAAGGTTCTGGGGCAAAATAAACTAGGGCCCCAGCTAAACTTTAATCTTTTGGTCCGTATTCGTCGTGTTCCGAATTCGCAACGTTACTACAGATACATAATAATTTTCCAGAATGCTCCTGAAAGATGTTCGACTCTTGTAGGGAATTCCCCTGTATTTTTTTTTATAAGTTGCTATTATTAAAGTTTTGTAAAAGCCTGCGCACACCTAGTTCGCTGGCGGTAGCGAACAGTGAAACGCTGTCAAATATCGCTGTCAGATTTGAGATTTGACAGCGATATTTGAGCGTTTCACTGATCGCTACCGCCAGCGAACTAGGTGTGCGCAGGCCTTAACTGAAATCTGGTATAATATTTATATTCTGAATGTAGGAGAAATTTTCATTAGTTCATTTTATAGTTTGAAAGTTTCACGAGTTCAAGAGTCCCCCTGAGCTTGGGGGCCCCGGGACACAATGTCCCATCTAGCCCTTCGATAGCTACACCACTGCTTAATAGCGTATCATACATAAGCATTTAAAGTTACTAGTGTGGTTATAGCATAGCTTGCTTGATAATTTGTAACAGAATAGCTTAAGCAACTTTCAGGGCGAAAGTCATTTAGATGGGTGCATGGCTGCTAATCCCCTGATTCAAAAGGCAGTTAATTGCAGTTAAGCCATGATGAAAGCGTTCGGTTATTAGCACTTCGTCATCAATTGGCGACTAGGTTAAATTAACTTACTTTTTAGATCAAGTTAAATATCAAGACCTTCGTTGAATATTAGATGAGACACTCCAAGAGCCCTTTGTGTATATAAGCAACGTTTATTCTTGAATTACTGCCATCATAAATTGCAAAATAACTATGCATTTGCTGAAAATCTACACTCTAGTAGACTTGCTGCCTTGATATTAAAGCCACAAAATTTATGCATGGTGTTTCAGTATATGAATCCATATTCAATAAAGGAGTCACGTTACAGCGTTTTATCGACGTGAAATTTGGGCTACAAAAAGCTTTTAATTTTGTCTTTCTAGACGGTACATATTCTGAAACACATTATATAAACATATCTAGAAAGTTTCTAGTCATGAGAAACAGCAACAAAAGCAACTTACCATCGTCCAACAAGACGACGTGCTCGGGCCCGGCTGGTGCCGCCATCATGTTGAACTCTTCCTCCAGGGTAGGGAATGGTGCGTTCCATCTGAAATAACCATTACACTCACCTTACTATACTAGCAAATAAATAATGTTTAAACTAAAAAATCACGCTTTATAGAAATAAAAATAAAATAATGTATATTAATTGAACAAAAAAAAGTGGGGTTGCATAGTGTCAATGAAATGTTTATAGCTATTGACTCACGCTTTTTTTCAAATAATAAAAAAAAAAAAAGTCATCGGTCTTTGACCGGTTTGCAAAACGTGAATGAAATCTTGCCGTTTAAAGTGGGTCGAAATCGCGTCTTAAAGAGTCGGTTACAAACATACAAACAAACATACAAGTGAAGCTATCATAAAGAGTGTAAAAACAGTACTCCAAGCACACTTAAAATGCTTTCAACATTGGTTTGCAAGTCTTTTGTTCTTTTTAGGGTTCCGTAGCCGTATGGCAGAAAACGGAACCCTTATGGATTCGTCATGTTTGTCTGTATGTCTGTCCGTCCATATGTCACAGCCACATTTTTCCGAAACTATAATAACTATACTGTTGAAACTTGGTAAGTAGATGTATTCTACTGTACTTCTCTGTACACACCTAGGTGGGGCTCTTGTAGAAGCTCTAGGCGCGTACAAGCCCAGTCCGGGAGGAGACACCCCTCCGCTCCCCGATAGTACTGCCCCTCCCCCGCTGGCTCCACTACCCAGACCGCCTAGTGAGCCGTATGTAAACATCTGGAAGGAGACAATAAAGCAATAAGACAAACATGAAAACTCATTTGCAAATTATCCTCCCGGCTGCGCCAGTAAAACGCTTATTGAGTAGGGGTCTCTTTGTTTTCTGATTCATGAAAATGTATTCTATAGCGGTTGTCAGATCTACCAATCAGGGCCTGCTCACTCCCAATTTGACTAACTAATTTTGAGCACCACTTGAAGTTTATGCTCATGTAGTCTTTCATGTAGTTTATTTTCATCTATAAAACGCATTTTTAGAAAAAGATTAATTCCCCAACGGCTGTCAGTTCTATACTCAAGTTCTTCCCATTACCTACATACAGTCCACTACCACTTCAACTTACCAATTTCGAGACCCACTTCAACTTGATAATATCGTTTCATTTCTTCACTTTTATAAATGATTTTGAGTTGATGTGATTACCTCGAATTGCGACCATGAACCGGAAGACGAAGCGTTGGGCGCCCACCCACCAGATGGACCGACGACATTGTTAAGATAGCGGGAAGTCGATGGATGGAAAGGGCTCAGAATCGTTCTTCCTGGAAACGAGTAGGGGAGGCCTATGTCCAGCAGTGAACTTCTTCAGGCTGATAATGATGATGATGATGATGATTACCTGTTGCGATTGTGGATGGAAGTGGTTGAAGTGCGATATCGGGGGGTGTTCAGTTCTGTAGGGGTGCGGCGACCGGCGGCGCGGGGAGGTGGGGGGCGAGCGCACCTCGGGTGACGCTGGAGACCCGCCCGCGCTGTTGCCCACCAGCTCACTCGCTGGAACCATTCATTGACATTATTTAGAATAGAATAGATTGGAAAATGACGTTAAACTAAAATGAATTAACTAACGTTGCCAGCTTTTTGGGCACTTTGCCTGCGGTGATCTGAACTCTGATTTCTACTTGTTAAACCTACAGGTGGAAAGCAGAGTTTTTTTTACATTCATTTTTCTAGCAATTACCTAAATAAATATCTGATTAGAAAGTTCTTAACACCTTATAAACGAAAAATAGAAAAACAAGTTATAATTTTAATCTTGTCTTTTCACTGAAGAGCGATCTTTTCCAGATTCAACCAGACAGATTTATTTAATAGTTTATAAATGATTCATAGGCATTACAAAAAATACTGTAGAATCTTATGAGAAACAAAGCTACACTTCAAAAAATCTAGCAAAATTAACAAAATATAATCAAATAAAACTAAAACTAACTATAAGTCAATGTTCAGGTCCCTAAGTCGGATATCATTTCTGAAGGAACCATACCTGTCGATCTGATAATAGCAACAGGCCGGGCCATCGGCGGGAGGGGAGGAGGTGGTAACATTGAGCTGCTGAAGTATGCTGGCTTTGGACTTCGGGATAACTGGAACCGAAATACAATCATGATTAGATTTTTCCAAAAGTGACTTGAACATCTTATTATAACAAGCTAAAGTGAGAGAATACTGGATTCTGTTGAAACCCCTAAGTTACTTGTCTAACTTTTATGACTGGTGTTGGTCCCGACCACATTTCGCCAATCGTCACCACATTATTTAACCAGACTTCCTCAGACACTCTGGGCATCCAGTGTCTATCCAGAAGTCTAAAGCATGAAGAAGTATGAAGTTTGAACATGTCCGCGAGCATTCTCTTGGAATTATCTTCTAGACATGCTTTAGCTCACTAACCTCCATGAAGTCAAGTCACCAAAGAGGAATAAAAACACCACACAGTTTGTACCACATTGTGGCAACAGCCACAAACGGATTCTGATCTGACCTCTAGTGTCCATCTGTCATTTTCTCTAAAGCTTGATAAATTTCTTTTCCAGTAAAAAAGACCTTAACACCAGGTCTTACGCTTCAATCTCACCTGTAGTTGCTGCACATCACCAGGTTCCTGACACACGAAGGTAACAAAGTCTCCCAAAGAGTCCTGTGGAGCGCCATCGTACTTCGCGTGCTGACTCGACAAAGAGTCCGAGGCTGAAACGTAGTAATGCTCTATTTCTATTTGTATACTCCTTAAGGCCCCGTGCCTGTTTCGGGGCCTTTATGGTGATGATCATGGGTACTCGTTGGGATGAATTGGCGCATGGAATGGCTTGAATTCATCGATTTTGAAGAGGGCTTTTTTGATCGATTGGTAACAGAGAAACAAAGTGGTGGAATATTATGGTAAAAAAATATATCTTACAGTATTCGGGGATGAGCAATATAATATTGCATAGAGATTAAAGTTTCAAAATTTACACATAATGTTTTTATATTTGTTTGAAAAAGAAGTGGACTGTAAATGAAATTATTTAATTTTCAATATTATGAAAAATCGATTTGATGAATTCCTAACCTCAAAACTTAAACAATGGCTACCTGTAGAATGTGTTTCGGAGGTTGGCGGTGCGTGCTGGTAGAATATTGTGTTCGATGGCACTAAGGGAGACTGTGCGGAGCTCAGCCCTGCTGAACTGTGAGGGATGCCTGGAAAAAATAAACACATTTTTTTTTATATCTTAAATCAATATTAGAAAGAAAGAAAGAAAATATATTTATTTGACATAAATATACGTAAGACAAATACAATAAAACACACAGAACGGACAACTGAAGGTAGGCAGGCTACCTAAGAAGGTAATGATACAAACAGAACTGGGCACAACCAGTCCCGTCCTGTGCTGAATGGTTAAAAAGATTATTATTATGTCAAATAGGCCCTGACTCAGCTTTTTGCTGCTTGATATGGTAGTAGCTACCATGTCAAGTAACGCTGATTTTCAGGCAGGGCCAATATTGGCATCACTTAGCCTTGCTAAGTTTGAGCAAAGCTTTTATGGGCACCAGTTAAATAAACTAGTAAATTAATTATGACACAGAACCAACATCTTTATTCTCCACAATAATAGTTTTCGTTAATTGAAATCCAACCAACAAACTACAATGTTGAAGGTAGAAAAACTTTCAATTTAGCTGTGTGTAGTGTAGAAGTGTGTAGTAATAATAAAAAAAAAATTTAAGGTTAAAAAATTTGATGAAATTTCAATTGGACCAGCCTGGAAGTATATTTCCAAGTGCAGGTGGTGCAAGAAGGTTATAAACTTATAGATATAAAATCGGCTCACAGATGACGAAGTTATAACAAACATTAAACGAAAAAAATATAAACCGAGTTGAGAACCTCCTTCTTTTATATTTAAAGTCGGTTAAAAATAAAAAATGTTGGCTAGCTCTATTTTATTATGCATCTTTACTTTGCATCAGCTGGTAGGTATCAGAAAATCACTCAATAATATTTTTTTTTATTTTCGTTAGTAATTTAGTCGTAACATTATCACTAACATCGAAAAATTATACATTCTACTCGTTTTCGCATCGCTTTTGTTTAGATAGTACAAGAGTTCAGCGATCTGTTGATTCATCACTAATTATATTCAGTTTAATTCAGCACCACATTTCATATAATATGAAACAGTAGGACGACTACGTCAAAAATTGTCCTAGAATTAATAATATATAATAAACTAAAATTATTTTATATTTTATTTTATTTATTTTTAGCCTGGGTCGTCCCACTGCAGGGCAAAGGCCTCCCTCCCCTTCTTCCACACCTCTCGATCTTTGGCTACAATGCGCCAGTCGTTCATATGAGAATCGAGATCGTCCCGCCATCGCCATCGAATCGAGATCGTCCTACAATTAATCTAGTAAAATGAGTTGACACATAATATATTTTTTATACTACACCTGCTTGGAAAGTACCTTGATACTTTATCAAATTTACGGTAGAAAGTACGTCATTGCATATCGAACAAATATGCGGGGAGAAAACGCATCTGAGCGGGAGAGAAAAGTGTATGAAAATCCATTTCTTACGTGGTTTTTATTTTTTATTTTGGGTAAGACTATGCGCCGGTAACCTAAATGTCAAAAGCCAAAAAGTTTTTACAGTGAGTTTTTATCTCAAAGTTCACAAAATGACACTGGCCACTAGCTGTGTGTTGGATGGTGTCGGGCTGGCAGTGCGACCCTGCGGCGGCAGGATAAACAATTTGAAAAAAGAACATGTGAAAATTGCAGACGCCATTTCCATTGAGGATTCAGTTTTCGTAGAATTTATTTTCCTTGTAGGTGTAGTATAAAGCACTATGTATCACTCGAGAGAAACTGCGATTCCCGATCTCGGGTGTTTTAAAGCCCTCGCCTAACCCTCAACGGTAATCGGTCACTTTCTCCTCTCGGTGAACAATGTACTAATTGCAAGATTTATCTCTTGTTATTGAACTCCAAATTATATATCCAACATTATCCAGACACCACAATATATCGTAATCCAAATATGCATCAACGTTTCCAAATAAAAAAAAAAAAACATGAAGCAAAACATGGACAATATGAATACTTACCTACATGGAATCAAAATTAGATAGAATCAGTATTTTTTTTGTAAATTTAAAATAAAAAAAACAAATCGATTTTTTTTTAATTACAAGTGGCCATGGATATCTGTAACATGACATTCTTAGCCTGGAGTTTTATTACTGGTAGGTTTTCAGCTTACTGTGACTGTGCCTACTATATTTAGAGCGGCTGCCCACTCGTTCGTTGTAGCACGTGCGAGGTGCGCATACAAATCGGGGAATTATTGTATTTGTATAACATTATCATTGTTGTGATTTGTAATCGCATATGTTCGGTGTTCTTTTTGTAGTCTGATTCTGAAGTGTTTTTTGCAAACAGATGTGTGAGATTATGGCGGTATTTAGATTCTTTCCGTGCTTTATATTTAGAGATCTTGAGATGATACGTTTTTGGGTAGTGTCCTAGTTACCTTTTAAATATTTCGAAAGTTTATAATTTTGGATACGTTGAACCAAACCACGCAGTAGCTAGTAATGCTGAATTCAGGTGATTTTAATCTAAAGGAGCGTTATATTACAGATATGTATTATAAGAAACCCCAAGAAGGGTCCTAAATATTTTAATTACGATTTTAAATAAGCATGAAATTGTAAGTTTAGTTATTTAATAATAAAAAGGCTTTTTTATTTTATTTTATTTTATATATATTATAATAATTTAAGGTGTCATTTTTAAACTCAAAAGATTTTGAGCAGGAACCTAGAAACATGTATGTCTACCATGCCTGGGGATCATAGAAACGTCGCGACGCTTCCGACCGACGCGTCGGTCGTCGTTTTACAGTCAGCAAGACCTAAGTTAATTAAAGGAAGGTACTCACTAAAGCACTGGGGTACGAGCATGGTGCTAGGCGCGCGTTCAGGTGGTGGTTCGAAAGCTGGTGGTGCAGGGCTGTTGTAGCCGCAGTAGTACGAAGACTCCAGCTTAATGCCACCTTCACCCGGAGACTCAGACCCTGACTCCTGGAGTATTGACGCTGGAAGTAAAGAATTATTGGTTTGAAGACTCTGTTTGGTTCTAAGATGAAAGAAGCAAGGGCACTGTGGACCAATACAAACGAAAGCAGTGTTATTTTCTGACCAACTTTAACTTTGTTTAAATATTGGTGGCTCCTTAAATTTCAATGTATCTTCAGTAGGTACCAAGAATTAGTAAAAAGTATGCATCGATCAATATGTTATCAAGTTCGATATGACTAAAAAAATTGTTTCGCCTCAAAGGCCAACGCACATCTAGCGCGATGGTGATCAATGAAACCCTGTCAAATATAACCTTTCATATTTGATAGCGTTTCACTGATCGCCATCGCCATCGCGCTAGATGTGCGCAAGCCTTAACAGATTGGTTTAGCAGTTGAAGTTAGTGTGCATTTGAAATTCAATACACGTTGCCCAAACTGCAATTTCTAGAATTGCCTGCTGTTGTTCATTTTGCAAAATTCAGACCAAATTGTAATTGACTTAAGTACGTGCACATGAGCGCAAAAATTTCGATTAAAATTATACTTTTTTTTATCAAATTGACAAGATTTATAACGAAATAAATTCATTAAAGATAGAGCAATGTGTATAAATAAATTAATTAATCAGACTCACAAAGAACTAAAAGATACACAAAATTCAGACGAGAAAATAACAAACACAAGAGGTAAGTAAATTAATATGGAGTAAAAAAATAAAACGGAACACAAGAGGCAAACTCATAAGGAAAAATGTAGGTGAGTGCAAGAAAAAAGTAATAGTGGTAAAAGAACGGTAAGAAGAAAGCCGTAGTTTGTTGCCTGATCTTCTAGACTTGGTCACGTGAAACTGGCACCTTGTGATGCAACTGAATAACTAAATTTTTGAATTTAAAAAGCTTAGATGAATCTTTAACGCAGTGACCGTGTACGATTGTGTAGTTCTAAACTCGCAGTTATAGTGAATTTAAGTAACGTGATACGACTGCATAATGTAGTAGATTCACTTATAGATAGGCGCTATATTTGGGACAAGTTCAGGAACACCATGCACGTAGATTTTTAATCGAAAATTCAAGTATTCTTCACTGCTTATTGCCCTAGGTAATGGTTACTTATTTATGTTTAATTGGATGTATGTTGACTTCTTTGATTATGTTGGTAATAAATTTAAACAGATTTAAAATTTAGACAGTTCGGATTGCCAAAATTGCGTCTGTTCAAAATTTTAGAGGCCTGCGCATATCTAGGCGATGGCGATCAGTTGAAACGCTGTTATATTTGGCAGCGTTTCATCTGATCGCCATCGCCATCGCCTAGATGTGTGCAGGCCTTAAGAAGGTTAAAGCCACGTCAAAATGTTAAATATAAATAAAATTGATCAAGCATACACACACATTAACAAGATGATCCCTTTTTGTCAGAAAGTTTGGGCAGTTTAGTAAAAATATGACCAAAGCTATGTAAACTGACACGACCAAGTGAAATAGCCATATGATCAAATAACCCCCAATATTTACCCTAGCCCCTAGTACTTTTGATTCCTAAATATCTAGAGGCTAATCACAAACGTTAACTTATCTGTCAAACCAAACCTCAGCCAAAAACTCAATTTTCATATTCACCCGATTATCCTTTCCTTTTTATTCCGATATGGTTTCATATTAGTCCGGGTTGATTTTCCTTTGAGTATCTGAGTCATCGTGGTCGTGTCAGTTTACTGATAGCTTCCGGCCACATAGTTGAAACAAACAGACATACCTTTAGACAACTTCCACAGTTCCTTCGACGAGAAGACTCCGGTCGCTAGAATAATATCGTTGCAAATTACCCCGTTGTATGGATTGTGGCTATAGCCTGAAATCCATCATCACATCGTCACATTAAAACAACGGTGCGTCTCTCAAACAAACTATGGAGTTGAGCTCTTATATCGACTTACTGCCCATCTCAATTTTTGATTCGTACCCTTTAACTTCTGTAGTTAAAGATTGTATCTTTTTTTAATAAAAAAAATCAGCAAAGCTAATATTCTTTTCTCTGAAATTTTCCTTTCTATACAAAACGTGCTAGAAACTAGGCTAAACCTTGTTTCTCAAACAGCCTTCCGTTTTTTCGTGCATCCTTGTCATAGCGTACCTACTCTGCACACTCTAGACAGTAAATACCACTTTTTATTAGAAGAGGTAGCTCTGAATCTGAATCTTTCATCGTGACGATAGTATCTAGTGCTTCTATTGATATATGAATCAAATATTGAAAAGGTCGGTATAAAAGACTATGAACACCTCATAGTAGCAACTGCTGTAGGCCGTAGTTATCTCTGAATTACTCTTTACGACATAGATCAGAAAGGCATATTTATAGAACAGAAGCTCTGAAATTATTCCAAAATGATATTGGAGTGAGATAACGTCACATCTTGGATGCAAACGTCTTGCATATTCTTTGTTTTTGCCATCATATGCCATCATCAGCCTAGTGACGTAATGGAGGAGGTTTAATTTCATTTCGTTGAAAATAGCCGTCTCTATACCTCTTGCCCGAACTTACATACTCATTAATATTGATTGATAGATCAGTAACTGTATCATACATGCCAACAGCAGTTGCTGGAAGGTGCAAACATAACCTCAAAATCGATTTAAGGCTGCCTGGTGCATATACAGTCCACTTTTGCAGACCAGAAGGCATCTTATCAGATGGGAGCTTATTAAGGGTATCTGACTAGGGTTTCCTAAAAAGCGGAATACGACGTTATGATATAACATAGCAGAGCTGATTTTTTGCCGTATGATTAGCGCTATTTATGGACGTCACAACGATATGCCGCTTTTTGTGAAATCCAGTGCTAAATAGAGATGGTCTAATGTTAAACAAATTTTAAATATTGCAAAGCTTTACGAAATTATCTCATTCACGAAAAAGGGGTTCTTTGACATAGCTTTTAGATACTAGACAATCTCTATTGTTGGAGGACAAGATTTTAGATAAAAATAACTATTACGAGCTAAAGTCTGAAGAATAATATAAAAACAGTCAAATACAACAACAAAATACTAATAGGGACAACTAACATGATACCTGTTCCTTACAGGGTTAATAAAAATAATCACAAAAACACACGAAATTAGATCTAGAGTCAAAGAGAACTTCAGCTAATGCTTTTCTAAAATATGATCAGTTCATCAGTTTTTAAACACGCCTCACGCATGAACTATTTGATAGTTTAGAGATTCGAAATGAAAATTTCGTTCAAACATTTAGAAAAGCATCAACATCAAAACATCAAGATATTTCAAAAGAGAAGGAACACCGACTACAGCACAAACGAGCATTAGATTCCAAAATGTTCAATTTAGAAGCATGGAAGTGTAAGTGCAAGCCAATGCGAAGACGAATTTGATTTCAAAATGCAAAAAAAAATGTAACAGTGTGTGCAGTACCAATCACGAACAAAACGAATTTTGACATTGAGGCAATCAAACTATTCAATACAGAAAATGAATGTTGTATGAGTTTTAACCGTATTTGTGTTTCTAGTTTAAGTGGGACATTTAAAAACGTTACTGGGAGAGTAAAATTTGTCTTAAGTAACCCTTAAAATATTTGTTATAATAAAAAGAACGTTGACGCCCACCATGGGGTAGCCCCTGTTGGGGTGCCAATCGAATATAAGTTTGATGCAGTATTTTATTAATATCTATCTATCTATCTTGTTGTTAATCATTGCGTTATTTTTGGATATCAAGTAATCCGATTGCCACAAAACTAAACGACACACAGAATCACAACACCGACGTTACCCCATCGGCTGTTACCTTTCGTCTTAGCCTCGTGTTCGTTCTCTTTATCCCTAGGTGGGTGAGGCGAGAGAGAACCGCTTAGAATATCTGAAACATATCGGCTGGTTATACGCTACGCTAGCAAGCAAACCAAAACGAATAATCAAAATACTACTTTCTACTTTCCTCTTACTTTCCTACTTCTAAAAGAAGGAGGATATAAATACCGATGGCTTGTGAAAACATGAAATAATTTAGGCACGTTACTGTTAGATATGCATTAAAACCAAACAGTCGTGTTTCGTGTATTAAATAATCTATTACGTACTCTACTAATCTGGAGACATACAAATTAAAAATATTTTGAATAAACGATGAAACGAAATTAAAATGAATGAACAGATATTGTAAAATATTATTATTTATATTTGTAGCATCCAACTAATAACTTTTTCTCCAGTATTTATGTGAATCCGTTCAAAATAATTTAATGAATTCGATACCCTGCATAAAAACAGTAGTAGACTAAGAAAAATTGCAAGCTTTATTTACTACTATCTATTCTAGTGCAACCAAAAAGTAATTTAGAGAACGAATGCTTTTATATTGTTAAGAAGACTTATTTAGTTATAATATTAACATATAAATTAGGCTTGAAAAGGTTCGATGAATGAAGAGATGCTGCCAAGACCGACAAAAATTAGAAAGAGTTTTTTTTCATCTTTGACGTCATCCCTATGTGTCTCAAATAAACACTTTGCCTTTACTAAAATACGCCAAGCCTTCGTCCTCAGTATCTAAAAGCGTATCATATCTGAGCGAGAGACCTGGCAGACCGTCGCTCCCATTACCGTAGCTGTTGATGAAGTTAGCTAGATACAGGTCCAACTCCCTAACTGACACATTGATGTGGTAGGGGTTCACGCAGAGGCCGGGTTGAGTGCATTCTGGGTGCTTCTCCAGTCGCTCGCCGTCCGTGCTTTCGAGAGGAATAGCCTTGAATAGGATCACCATTACGAGGTCTAGCCGCCAGACCTGAAATCAAGAAGTTAGACAGTTAGATCACATTTTCAAAGGCAATGCATGCTCATGGTCGACATCTGTTCAGATCCCTTGATATTTTTATCGGCCTCATCGTCGTCCTCGTGGATGATGCCACTGATTTAAATCATGAAGTAACCTATTGCCTTTTAAAATGAGAAGTATTCAAACTAAGTTAACTTCTGAATAAAGGCCTTCATAAATAAGCTTTCTTATGGAGTTACCATAAAGGACTTAAATTACTTACTTTGTCAGCCTGGCGAAGGCAGTCTATTCGGCGCATCTTGCCTTTCTGATCTGGATTGCTCAGCACGCATACTGCTGGTCGCTTCCCCGTGATGCTTAGCACGAAGTCTTCTCTGCAGTCCTGCGTTATGTCCTTGCGAAGCTTGCCGAGCAGCCGTGAAGCCCATTTCTGCTTCACTTCTGCTTTTTCGTTCTGAAACATTTACGTCGGAAAGTAAGATGGAGTTTAACTGTTTTTGAGTGGATATAAATCCTTAATTTACGTGCATATGCCACGGCATTGTGCATGTATCTATTTCTAAAGGTATTTTTGTCACCATTTCTAAACTCGGTGTTATTATTTTGGGAAGTATTTAGAATCAGTGCAATTCATAATTTTCCAGAATTACTTCTGCAAATTTACGTACCTAGTCCCAACTACTCTACGAATATCGTTGCATGTTAGTGTGCTTGCGGTATCATGAGTTAAATATAGATTGTATTTCTGATAGCAATGCGCATTAGCCCAACAATATGACCGTTAGCGCTCTGGTTGAATATTACGATTTGATCGTCTCTAATGCAGCTTTGAATAAATATACTTACAAATAATCTGGATTGTTTGAAGGTTACCTGAAACGTGATGTTAGTCAAAATTGAATCCTAATCTAATAATAATAAAACTGTTTTACCTGTAATTCATATTTTGTGTGCCGTTCCTCCTCGAGACTCATCCGTTTTTCGTGTTTCTTATAATATTTTCGTTTGGCCGCTTGTAAATTGAACCAAGTATACGAAAAGGACTTTACGAATGGCATCAGCGCCTCTATGAACGGATGGAACTCGTCCTGTGAACAGACAAATAGTGGAACACTGGTTTTAGTAAGGGTGTAGTATTGGCGCCAACGAATTCTAAATTGGCGCCCAACGTGGTACTCAAATTACTTTGATCTCTTTTCTGAATGTTATTGACTTGGATTTGGAACTGAACTTTTAGAACTTGAGTAAGTATAAAAGAATGAGATTAGTAGAGTTGATTCTAATTTATTTGTTGGAATGTTCAGTTACTGTATTTAGTTCAGACAACTTTTTTTAACATTTGATCACTTGTTTTGTTCGACACTAATTACTGATCAGCAATAAATTCAAGTAGAATAAGTTAACATTAATAATTATATTATGTGTGTAACTTCGAATATAGCTGAGAGCTGACAATTTTCTAAGTGTATGGAAAATAACTAAATTTAATATGTTATTCAAGAGTTAAAGAAGTAAAACTGTCTGAATTAAACTGAAATCAGATGAAACAATAGTAATTATTTACACATTTAATATTAATATCGAGTGAAACATTTATTTACATACAAAAGCGCTTGCAGACAAGAACGTTCAGGTTATACAATCCAGACATCGAGATCTTTAAAATTGGGAGGAAAGTGAACTTCTTTTTTATATACGAACATTAAGTTTTTAGGCAAAATAAGTTTTATTTAAAAAGTTTGTGAAGTATTGCGTCTCATAAGTATACTTATTATAAACTACTCATTAACATGATGGTTCTGGCAAAAAAGCTACAATATACCTATTCCATAAATAACTGAGTAAACTCGTAAAACAGCTGTCGAACTATCATGTGTTTTACGACATGGCCTACCAAATTTGTCAATTACTAGTTTCCTGATGAAGACTAGATGGTAATTTATAACTGCTTGGATAAAACAGGCCCACTTATGATAAACTGCTTGAAAAATCCTGCCTGCATCGCAAGTAAAAACACGTATTGAGCATGCTACTTGAATCATAATGCAAAATGCGTGTCTGATTTATTAGGCCCTCGAGTTGGCAACACTGTACAGGAATTTTCGATTGTTTGTTTTATTACGAGTTACTACTTTCGTGGAAGTATTTGAGAGGATTTGAGGATAGAGGTAAATTGTATTCAAAATAATTCTGAATGCAGTTTCTGTGAGGCATTATAATAAAATAGGCATTAGAAAGTATGCATACGGAATTGCAATAAACATTTCGAGTTGCTTCAGTAGTTTATTGAATTAAACATACAAAATGCAGCAAGCAACAGCACTTCGGAATACAAAGTCTCTGCGCTCATACAACAATGACGTACCAACGTTGCATGTAGTTTGAAATAAAAAAATCTAACGTAGAAAATCAGTGATGAATCAGAGTGATACCATAGCCTATATAACCTAGTCTTGTACACAAACTCACGCCAGTCAAAACATTTAGTTGGCCGACTTCGCAGACGGGCCTGCGAGCGTGCCCGTAGGTAGCAGTAGTTGGCAGGACCTCCTAAACACGCTTTTTCATTCAGCTTTTATAGGTAAAAATATGGAATTTGTATATAGTTTCGTTAAATTTGTAAGAAATCAACCTAATATTGGTTTGAACGCTAATGGAACCTACTAGATTTTACGTTCAAATTGCTTTTACCTAAAAAGAAGAACAGAAGCACTTAAAAATCGCATATTAATCCCAAAAATTCACAAAACAACCCTAGACTCTATTCATTACTCAGGCTTAATTAGTTCTAAATTTTTCGACTAACACAAGCAGATATTTATCGTAGAATTAAAAGAGCTGAAATATAATGGTTCATTAAAAAAATTAAGTTCATGCGAGCATCTGATCTCCAGGTTAACGACACTCCTCAATCAACTCGCTATAAAGTGCCAGCACCGTCCAGTCAAAACAGTAAGTTGGCGGACGATGCGACCGCTGCTGCCAGTTCCCACGGGAGCCCAGTTGGCAGGACCTCTAGCCACGTGGATTCCTTGGCGATTCACGTCTGTTGTACTATCTTTTTGGACACGGATTGGAGTAGGTCAACGACACGACGTAGTCGCAAATGTTGTGATATCTAGAGCAATTTTCTTGACCTTCATCTACAACATTTTGATTCTATGATTTTAGACA
Organism: Thera britannica; assembly: GCA_939531255.2. Classification (NCBI taxonomy): domain Eukaryota; kingdom Metazoa; phylum Arthropoda; class Insecta; order Lepidoptera; family Geometridae; genus Thera; species Thera britannica. The sequence continues at coordinate 25,400,036 of OW618037.2, forward strand.
AAACTCGGCTCTACTTTAGATGTTTTATGTCTTAATAATTATCAACATCACAAGTGAAAATTCAGGATTAACATTTACAACAGAAAATACATCATAAGTACAAACCTGCTAAATAAAAAAAATTTTGATTATCACAAAAATTTACTAGAAATAAAACGGAATCAATAAAATCTGCCAAACAATGACTCTATTTGGTATTATTTTAAGGTAAGCTAACTGAAAAGATTGTATATATAATCTAAAGCATAATAATGAAGAACTTTTCATAAATCTATCACATCACTACTGAAAAATGCAAATATTTGGCTAATACACGAACAACATAGAACAACTGGATAGTAAGATTGTTGGCAGAGGTGCCTGCAATAGTGGATTCCCCGAGAGGTATGAAATCATAGTAGGTACAAAAAAGTTGTTTGATCGAAGATTGTGACGTAAACACATCGTTGGATCTGTTCTTTTCATTCATTAGCTTCATTCATATCAGGTAAATGGGAAACTGAGGAAGAATTTGTAGGGTGGATAATTTGTAATGATTATGGTGGTAAGTTATTTAGCAAATGAGAAGTGTGTCTATGTATAATATCCTGAACTCTCCACATCCTGATCTCAACCACATGCTCGCTCGTGTTCTTTTCTCAAGACCTTAGGTATCGATACCTTTTCGCACATTTATTTTATAACTACCTGCCTAAATAAAAATGCTAATCATGAATGGCATTTTGAAACGATTCCATTGGTTGGTTTTCATGATGGATGTTCTAAATCAAAACCACGGTCATCTAGGTACTACATCATACTTTATTTATATTAGAATACAAATTTGCCGATACAAATAGTCGATTGTCGATAAAACTAATTCTCATCACATAAAACAAACTATTAGGACAACTTCCAACATTCGGGGCTATGCCAAAACACTGGAGTGCGTTCACCCTGAAAATTTTGGCGGCAAATCTCATCACACAGACGCTTACTTCATTAATATTTTTTTTCCGGCTTTATTCCGCGGCGTTTCCAATTTATTTTATAGATATTGGCTCTGGTTCATTGGGGATGCCCGCCTGGTCTTGGCCGTGGCACCGGTTGGCGTGCCTAACTGGGTCGGCTACGTCATGCAGGAGCTCTGGCCAAAATCACGGCACACGCGGAAAGACGTGAAAAAAAAGTCACGCATTGCCGCCATCTTGCCACGCGCCGTTTTGGCGCAGAAAATGCAACAAGCAAGCGCGCCCAGCGCGTCGATTTGCTGACAACGCACGTATCTCCACAATAAATCGTTTCTTGTATTGCATGCATAATGCTTACAAATTCGATTATATGTATTTAGGTACTTAAAGCGAACGCATTTGGAATTTATACGTACATCTGCAGAAAATGTCACGTTCTTGAAGAAAGATGCAACTATGCAAGGATAATAACAATAAAGATGTTTTCATTACTCATACTCTGAAAGTAGGTATGAAGTTGCCTGAGGGGCCTAATTGAAAGTAAAACTTTCAGCCCTAGGGAGAATCGCTTTCTACTGACAGCTGTCAAATTATAAAAAAAAACAAGTTCTATTTTATTCAACCATGTTCCAACTTTCTAAAGTCTTTCTAACTGCAAGGAGGTTGTTCAACCAAATTCCAACTTTTTATTCAGCAAGTAGGTTGGAAACCCATTACAACGGTAAGAAGTTTAAAAAGTCTAATTAGAGCGCAATGTAATATTTAAATTTAAATAACATAAAGATAAATAATATATCTTCTAAATTACTTGATTAGTGTATAGCTTCAACTATTTATTTAAAATAACATAGATTTAAATTATGAAAATGAAAATAATGGCTGAATAATGCTGGCGAGCCGAAGCCGAAGGCCCGCCAGAGAAAAAGAAAAAAAAACCGGGAAGGCGGCAATTCAATCTTCATTTTCACTAATTTTTCTTTCATGTTTTTATTTTTACTTTCCTTGTATTCGTAATGAAAAGCACAGTGTTTACCTCGGGTGAAAGTCTTTTGAGTCCCTCAAGCTCCATTGGCGCCCTCGCTAACGCTCTGGCGCCAAACCCGTCTCGGGACTCAAAAAACGTGACTTTCAACACTCAGGTAACAATGTACTATTACAATGTGACGTGTGAAGGGCGCTGGTTTGCAAGCTGGTTTTTGAAAGCAAATGAATGGCGCAACAGATCTCTAGAAAATGATAAGGACAAATGCAAACTAGCTTCTTTGCTATGCAGTAGCAAGATAAAAGGTTCCCAAGCGAACACCGTCCTATTCTTACTTTTACCTTACAAGCGTATAAAACCGTAGTGATTAAAATCTAAAAACTCTAGCCTTGTATTTGGATGTATTTCAAGGAACTCCGCGGATGCTTATGAGCCTTCAATCCAGAACAAGCTGAAAAATCTACTAGACCGAAAATTTTGAATGCTCCTCAGTTCTGCAATCGGCAGCCTTCATTAATTCGTTACCTTTGTTTTATTTTGTAAAATGATCAATAATATCTACTATCCCAACAAAAACATTACGTGAAACTTACCTACAATTCAGTTTCAAACAAGTATTCCTTTCTATTGCCTCAAAATGTAAAGTTTTTAAATTGTCCTTCAGTTAAAAAGAGTCGAAAACTCTTGGCTCAACATCAGCTATTAACCAACCCAAAGAACTAAAAACAGCCTCAATTTTTGCCGTGCCCCTGGTCCTTCTCTAGAGTTCCCCCGACCACACAGTATTTTCTGTTCCAAGGCAGCTGAGAGGCACAACTATTCTTCCTCCACGACTCCCTAGGGATCTATTTGTTTGACATACAAACGCGACTTGCCACACGATACGTGTCGTAAACCGGCTATCAAATGAGCGTGGTTAAAAAGTCGTCTATTTTAAACTGCGGGAACTGTCCTCATTTGATGCCCTATTGGCGCTACGCTATTGGAACACCAATATTTCCGGACGGGCTTTAGAAGAACCTCTTATCGTTCGTTGTATTCAGACCTTTAAGACATGCACCAGCTCCTTGACAACGTTCATGATGGGGATCTGACAAAATCCCAACTCAATCTAGAAAGATTGAGTTGGGATTTTGTCAGATCCTATAGAGAAAAAAAAAATAATATTCGTAAAAACATAGGGCGGGTGTTAGTGACTTTTGCTCCCAGATGCGTTGCGCTCGAAATTGTTTCCAAACCTAGATTTGCATAATGAAAACGTGCACTAAATCACCATTTGTTCCATACAATAAACTACATATTTCATTCGTATTGCCGATCCATTATTCCCAATACATATACTTTGTAGAGCCGAATAACAGAGCGATTCATAGCTTTATGGGCATCGGTACGTATTTATATCGGCATACCAACAAGTGAAGACTGGTAACAGCTGAACGGTTGCAGAAATAGAAAATAGTTTCAAGAACTAAAGGTGCGGTCGAGTTTGAAGCGTGGATGCACTTTGGACACTACGTGCACAAGATCATTGAAAATTATGATGAAGTTTAAGAGTAGAAGGTACATAACGAAAAACCGCGCTCTCTAATAGAATAATGAAGTTAAAACGAAGAATTTTGTAAAAAAAAAACTAGCTAAAAACCTACATACATATTATCAAAATAGATATTTTGATAAACGATCAAAATAACAAAGCTGCAGCTGTCACTACGGAATCTGTCTCAAAAATCTTAAGAGATTATTTCGGTACGTCCGCAACGATATTATTTATAGATACTGTAATATTAAACGATGGAACCGACGCCCAATCTTGTGAGATAAATTAGAATCATATTTTATGTACTTTAATAATTTAGGAAGATTATGTTCTAATATTTACATTCGTACAGAAAATCCAGTCTAGTACAACATGAAAGCAATCTGGCCTGGAGCAACTTAATAAACCTATTAGTAGTTTGGTGCTATTTGTCATCGAAAACACTTCACCCACTTCGTTCATCGTAAATAAATTCACGATCAGATGCAATTATGCAGAAGCAAACATAGTTTGATTACATAAGGTGCCCTATCTTCTCTGGATTGTATCGCTCTTATTCTGGCTAAACCCGAAATGCAATCGGGTCGACCTTCTTGCAAGCTTATATCGAATCGCGGGCTTCATTCAAAGTTCCCGATGCTAATGCAACGCTACTGCAACGTTTCCATCGATTTTTACCAAACGACGCGTGCCTTAGTAAGCGACGTCGGCTTTTCGTAAGAGGACGAGAGGGCAAAAGATACTGTTACGCAACGTCTGTTCTATATTTCTGTTTAGTTCGTCTATGAAATGAACTTAGTCGCATTCGTTTGGAAAAGAAGATGTACCGTTTACTTCTTTCGTTACCTTATTTGCAAGAGAGGCTAAAATCAAAGTCACACGGCATAGAATATGTAAGGTACCTTTGGATTAGAAGGCGGATGGGGTTCCACACCCATTAGCATCAGCTTTTGTTCCGCCGACACATGGTGTTCTTGGAAGCCATTAGATTTACCAATCGTTTCCGTAGTAAGTGAGTAATGTTTTATTAATCTACGAGTGTTAATTGATTTTGTTTACAAAGGCAGACCGAAAGGATCCGTTTTAGGTGTTCGGACAGTGTTATCCATCAAAGATGAGCGGTAAACAGAAAATGTATGACTAAAGCCTTATGCACAGACATCTAAGCGTTCTGCGGTAGCGATCAGTGAAACGCTGTCAATATGGCTGCGATATTTGACAGCGTTTCACTGGTCGCCATCGCCTAGATGTGCGCAGGCCTTAACTGAAACGAAATGAGAATTTGGCACAATTCTGCGGTAGCTGACAACTCTCTTTTATCAGTGTATAGCAACCCTACTTATTATTACTTGCGCTAATTAATAAAAATAATTAACAACAACACAGTCAAATTAAAATTATGCGTACATTTTTCTAGAGAAGCTTTTAGCCTCCTTTCACCACACTTGATCGAATGAAGAAGAAAAGAAGCTTTAGTTCATAATAACTAGTGCCCTCTGTTCCCACTTCGAAACTAAATGAATCCCTAAGGCCATTGCTGTTACAATAAACTGCATTTGGTCTAGTTTTTGCACCGAGCTCTCTTTTATTTATAACTAGTGGCCGCCCGCGGCTTCGCTCGCCCGTTCCCGTAACACCCCGTTCCCGTTGCTTTTTCGGGATAAAAGTATCCTATGTCCTTTTCCCGGCTCTAAGCTACCTCCCCACTAATTTTCTGCCAAATCGGTTCAGCCGTTCTTGAGTTATAAATAGTGTAACTAACACGACTTTCTTTTATAAATATAGATTTGTACAAAAGAGTGTGTACAAAAAAGTTATTTCTGTACAAAGCCTTTGGCCTGTTTCTTTCTACGATATTGTTCGTTTAGCTCATGTAGATACCTAGATTACGGCAAGTATGTACGGCAACTCAAAGATGCATGTAAGCTCGTGCATCGCATGCGAATGGACACGAAGTCGCACGGTGTGCGTGAGCATCGTGAGTGATCCCGGATGTCTCCAGACTTTAAGGCTGTGGTAGTAGAGGCTTTCACGTATACGCGTACGATTAGTTTACTTCATTATAAATACTTTAAACGGGTGTTTATAGCGCATTTACATTATTATTTGTGGACTGTGTGATAGTTTACGATGGCATTATCCAAAATGATGATTACCAAAAAGAGGAAGTGCTGAGTAGAACCAAGGTCACCAAACAACACATGAGACTATACATATACACAGTTTAGCAAATAGAAAGAAAGAAAGAAATACTACTGTGTTGTTATTTTTAACTAAGCTGTGTTGGAGTTTCGATTATTATAGGTATTTTATAAAGTGACATTCCAAATTTCCATTATTTCGTTACCTACATTTCAATTTTACTACTTCCTAAAGACCTAGAACCGAACTCCAAACCGCAGCGTCTCTACGGAGTACATGTACTTACACTTAGTACTATACCATTATTTCTAAGATCTTTATGTACATGAAAGCTATAAAAAAATACAAATAAATCGAGGACCACGACCGAAAGATGCGAGTTTTTTAGGATCATTTTCAGTTTTGATATTTGAATTAAATATATTCCACTTTCAGAGTGCGAAGCCATTTGTGGCTGTAGACACTATCCGAAGACAATGTTCTCATAAACCTAACGCCACCTAGGTACCCTGTAAGCAAGCTAAATGCTAATACTACTACAACCCCATTCTAACCATTGTTTTGTTTTGCAATTGCAATTTTACTTGTGTTTCAGGAAACCGTTCTTTTAAACTGCTTGTAAATAACGAATATTTTGATTAAATTGAGAAAAAGACTGTTTCCTACTGGATAGGTTTGAACGCGAATTATTTCAGGGTTACTTTATCCCCATTACATTTTCCCAAAAAGTAATTTCCGGGTTTTTTTTTGCATCATCTCAAACTAGCCGAGTCTAATCATGCTTAATCTCTTCCTTCATTTTATAAAAAAGAAATGCCGATATCTTAGCGCTCAGAATAAAATTATAAATGAACAATGCTAGAAGATTCGATGACTAACTAATAATAGAAGAAACTAATAACTAAATGCTAGAAGTCATAAACTATTTACTTATAACAATATACGTCTTATTATGTGGACTGTCTGTGCCGGAAGTCATAAAACAGGAATAGCTGGTTCAGATTGATCACCAATATCGTATTAAAGGGACGAGTTAAGACGCTGTCGTCAACCCACAGGCAACTTCTTGTTTGCACATATCTCAACATACACGAGAAAATACAGCCGAATTAAGAATCTCCTCGTTTTTTAATTGAAGTCGGCTAATAAAACACAGAGGCTTAGCAAACCTGACGTTTTAAATAAATAAAAAAATAAAATAAAACTGGCATAAAATCTGTTATCTAAATTGTATAGGTGAACGAAATCATTCGAAGTTAAGAGTTTTTTTTGTTATAAACGACTAGCTGATTGAACAAATACAGGGTTATTCATTATTAGCTGCAAATACTCAGGAATTAGGTTCAACCAATAAAATAAAAAATATTTATGAAATGATTTTTTTAAGTTTTGTTATGAAAATCCCGAGAAAATCGATAAAGGAATCATTGGCGCCTGACCTATTTTGACCTTTGATCCGCGCCCGCGCGCCGTTAGCGACACTCTGCGTTCAGTCACCCCCTGGGTGGGTCTTCGTCCTGTTCTCCGTGGCAATCATTATGCAATAGCCGTAAAGAAATTAATAAAAATAAAATTTTGATACAAAAACTTCAATCAAAATAAAAAAAAAAAATTCATCAATATTTTTTATTTTATTTGTTGAACCTAATTCCTGAGTATTTGCAGCTAATAATGAATAACCCTGTATATGGTCCACTTGATGTTAATGTATTAACCATCGTCTATAGCAAGACATTGCCTCGTAGGTCACGCACGTCAGAAGCGTGCCCTACGTTGCACCTTCGTCCGTCAACTTGAGGCATACAGATGTTCAGCTCACATGCCAGAAATTTCACCGGCACCCACACCCTTCAAACCGAAACACGGCAATGCTGCTTCACGGTAAATAGCCATGGTCTTGCTGCTCACTGTACCCCACAGATAGGTAATAGAGTTAGTTTGTAAGGTGTAACTGGCACTAGTATGCACTTCACAGCCACGGTAATAAATACAGGCGCTGGAAGAATTCTAATGTCCCTTGCGTTTTAATGGCGCGTCACTGGTCGGGTTTTCCTGGTGCTGGATCAGGATATTACCTACTAGCACCCGCCCGTGGCTTTGATTACACAATAGTTTTTTAACAAAGCATTTGCGCTAAGGAATTAGAGTCTGTTGACAGTCAGCCAACGATGGAAAGGAACATCTTAGGCAATTTTTATCCATACGCACTGATTTTCATACACTGCGTAATAGTTTGTAATGGCCTAACTGTTTGTAAGTTCCGAAGGATCAGTTTTTGGCATTATGGTCCACAACATTTGACTCCCTTTTTCATATTAACAAATTGTTATAGATAAGATGTAAACTTTTTTCTAGTATATGCTTTTGTTTTTAACTTCAATGGAAGTATGAAAAAACTAACCGAACTAACCAAAATCGGTAGTAAACATAGTAAAAAAGAATGCACTAAAAAACTTGAACAGACTGCGGGTTTTTGGAGTTTCTGTGTGTACAAAGCTTTGATAGATGTTTATCTATAGGAAAATTGCCAGTAAAATAAGATCTAGGTTTATGAAGGACTTTAAAAGGCATGATTTAAACCCATCCGCCTAGAGACGTGAGCTAGGCTGCTTACATAATACGTAGGTTTTACCTAATGTTCAGATTTTCTAAAATGCGGAGAGATCTGAGAACAATATACTAATAAAAAATATTTAAGGTAATAGTTTATGTCTGAATATTAAATTAATAACGAAGAAAGTCAACGAAGAAGAAGGGACATCCAATCAGAGAATATGACATTCCCTATTCCAAGTAAAAGAACAAATATCCAAAACCGGTGATGCATACTGTTTGCATGTGAAACTTCTGTTCCCATGTTCAGTTTCTTAGGCACTAGTTTCCGAAATTTAGGAGAGTTTGTTCAAACTGAAAAATTCGAAGGCTAAAGAAAAAAAAGCCGAATTAAGTATACAAAAAATACATAGGAAGACTTCAGTAGAGTTTTCCCAAAACTACTGCGTAATCGGGCCTCTTCAGGCTGATGATGAGTTAGTATACAGAACTACACAATAAATGCATATAGACATATAGTTTGGCTATAGTTTATGCATTCTTGGCTTTTCACATGATTACAAAAATAATCCCAAAAAAAATATATTGCCCTGAAAATTACGAGCCAAGTGGGAATTGAACCTTTAGTACTTCTACGTAACCGGGATTCGTAACCAACTACTTACATAAAATATTCTTAACTAATAAAGAAGTTCTTAACTAATAGTTTTCTCTGACAGTTATTATTCGTTCGTAACCGGGTTATGGACTATCAAAAAAGTTTTGTCATACCAAAAAAGCTAAAATATAAAAACTTTGTGATTTTCTTTAATTTGAGGTAAACACTATAAATCAATTTAAATAAAGCCAAATGTACTACCAACTAGCACAATTTATGTATTAAAAAATGCGTCACAATATAAGTATAAGAACCTTTAGGAAGGTATCGGTGCCAGGGTCCCAAAACTGGTGCTAAGAGTACTTTTCAATGCTGTTCCAACCAATCAAGAAAACCAAGGAATTGGTTCGAAGCTCCTATACTTTTATTGAATTTACTACCCATGGCCACAGACTAGAGACAAGCTGTAAACTGAAAGTTTCACTATACAGATACTAGAACAGACTGTGCATGAATCTGTGGTACTTAAAATGGTTTCCAATAATCAGGGAGCTTTTTTAGGGTTCCGTAGCCAAATGGCAAAAACGGAACCCTTATAGATTCGTCATGTCTGTCTGTCTGTCCGGCCGTGTCACAGCCATTTTTCTCCGAAACCATAAAAGCTAGACTGATGAAAGTTGGTGAGTAGATGTATTTTGTGAAAAAAAACTATAAATTTTGGGGGTCCCCATACTTGAAACTGAAACTCAAAAATTTTTTTTTCATCGAACCCATACGTGTGGGGTATTTATGAATAGGTCTTCAAAAATGATGTTGAGGTTTCTTATATAGTTTTTTTCTAAACTGAATAGTTTGCGCGAGAGACACTTCCAAAGTGGAAAAAAGTTGGTCCCCCCCCCTCTAACTTCTAAAGTAAGAGAATGATAATAATAAAAAAAATATATGTTGTACATTACTATATAAACTTTCAACGATATTTGGTTTGAACGAGATCTAGTCAGTAGTTTTTTTTTATACGTCATAAACGGAAACTCAAAATTTTTTTTTCATCGAACCCATACGTGTGGGGTATCTATGAATAGGTCTTCAAAAATGATGTTGAGGTTTCTAATATAGTTTTTTTCTAAACTGAATAGTTTGCGCGAGAGACACTTCCAAAGTGGAAAAAAGTTGGTCCCCCCCCTCTAACTTCTAAAGTAAGAGAATGATAATACTAAAAAAAATATATGTTGTACATTACTATGTAAACTTTCAACGATATTTAGTTCGAACGAGATCTAGTCAGTAGTTTTTTTTTTATACGTCATAAACCGTAAACCGCAATTTACCTTTCAACGAACTACAGGAACCTTATTATGTTACATCAAGTAACATATACAGGGTTATTCATAATTAGCTGCAAATACTCAGGAATTAGGTTCAACAAATAAAATAAAAAATATATATGTAATTTTTTTTTTTTAATTTTGATTTAAGTTTTTGTATCAAAATTGTATTTTTATTAATTTTTTACGGCTATTGCATAATGATTGCCATGGAGAACAGGACGATGACCCACCCAGGCGGTGACTGAACGCAGAGTGTCGCTCACGGCGCGCGGGCGCGGATCAAAGGTCAAAATAGGTCAGGCGCCAATGATTCCAAAGGATATTCTTTGTCGATTTTCTCGGGATTTTCATAACAAAACTTAAAAAAAATCATTTCATAAATATTTTTTATTTTATTTGTTGAACCTAATTCCTGAGTATTTGCAGCTAATTATGAATAACCCTGTATAAAGGTTCTTGTATTTCGTCGTGCTACAGAACCCTTCATGGGCGAGTCCGACTCGCACTTGGCTGCTTTTTTTATGATATACTAGCAGCCACCCGTGGCTTCATTCGGCCCGTTCCCGTTACTTTTTCGGGATAAAAAATCGTATGCCCGTTTTAAGCTACCTTCTCATTAATTTTCAGACAAATCGGTTCAGCCGTTCTTGAGTTTTATACATATTGTAACAAACAAAGTAGTAGATACATCTGTTCATAAAATGACAAAGTTATTTATGATGAAAAATGATAAATGACGATGACAAACATCAAAAAAATACAACCGAATTGAGAACCTCCTTTTTTTGTTGAAGGTTAAAAAGAGTCGGACATAATTTTATCTGACGACTATCGTTACTCTGTGCTGGTAAAATCCGCCCTAAGTGACACACCATAAACTTCGAAACTAGAAAACTTCGACTTGCGACTTTCAAGAGCTAATATTTTATTTGGCACTTGGTCAAATGAATAACAGTCGCCATTTCAAGGTTATTTCGTTTTAAATGTATAAAACTATTGATATTTTTAAAAGTTTATTTTCTTTAGTTGTTTTATTAGGGCTGATGACAGGTTTAATGATTGCAGATGCAATATTGCAGTTATTTTTTGGGTTCCGTGCCTGCAAAGTGCTATTTAACGGAACCTTATTTATTACAGTCTATATGCCGTTTATCTGCCTGTCTGTTACAGTATTGCATATTGGTTTAATATTATTATAGCTACTTTTTTATAAAACACAGCCTTGTTGAATAAATCAACGAGACTTACGCAAACGAAATCTCCAAAGTATCTTTTTTAAACTATCCTTTTTGCGACGGTTTGAAAACCTTGTCTAACTCGCACTTGGACACTTATTAAAAATACTTCTTAAATGGCACAGACAGGCCCAGTTAGTTTATTCGACAGGAAATATTTTTCCCGTGGTTTTTTTATACTGGATCCTTTTGCTAAGTCTTTTTAGGGTTCCGTAGCCAAATGGCAAAAACGGAACCCTTATAGATTCGTCATGTCTGTCTGTCTGTCTGTCTGTCTGTCCGTCCGTATGTCACAGCCATTTTTCTCCGAAACCGTAAGAGCTAGAATGATGAAACTTGGCGAGTAGATGTATTCTGTGAACCGCATTAAGATTTTTACACAAAAATAGAAAAAAACTATAAATTTTGGGGGTCCCCATACTTGAAACTGAAACTCAAATATTTTTTTTTCTTCAAACCTATACGTTTGAGGTACCTATGAATAGGTCTTCAAAAATGATGTTGAGGTTTCTAATATTGTTTTTTTCTAAACTGAATAGTTTGCGCGAGAGACACTTCCAAAGTGGAAAAAAGTTGGTCCCCCCCCCCCTCTAACTTCTAAAATAAGTGACTGATAAAGCTAAAAAAAATATATGTTGTACATTACTATGGAAACTTCCAACGATATTTGGTTTGAACGAGATCTAGTCAGTAGTTTTTTTTTAATACGTCATAAATCGTAAACTGCAATTTACCTTTCGACGAACTACTAGAACTTCTAGAACTCTATGTTCTAGAACTATAGTATACTTACTGCTACGGAACTCTTCATGGGCGAGTCCGACTCGCACTTGGCCGCTTTTTTGTTTATCAGATTATTTCTTTACTTCCGTCACTTCACTTCAGGCAGTTAATTTTGTTTTTTTTTTATTTTGTACTGGCGTTGGAGATAATGTCTTTTTGCCAAGTCTTATAGATTATACATTTACTACTACTACTTATTATACATTTACAAAAACATAATTTGCCCATGAAAATGGATAAACACCAATATAACACTCGGAATAAAGAAAAATTGCATGTCCCAAGAACCAGACTTGTTAAGACGTATAAACAAGGTCTCTGTCTAAAACTTGCTATGTATAATAAGTTACCTTTAGAAGTGACAAAACTGTCTTTAAACGAATTTAAAAACAAACTTAGAACATTTTTCGAATGTCACCCGTTTTACCATTTAAATGAATATTTAAGCTGCTCATTCTCTGATTTGCAAACGTAACGTAATACATATTAAGTAAGTGTGTATTGAAATTATAATATTAATATTAAGACTTATTTGTGAAAATTGACTTACCAATGTTATATTACTGTAACGCAATGGTTCAATAAATAAATATCAAATATCAAATATAGATAGTCACTTGAACACACTTGAACAATAGTGTTGCCAGGTACAAAAATAAAAGAGGAGTTATCGAAATCAATACTTGTGAATTAATGAACACAGCTACATCAATGTAGGGTGGAACGGCGGCTTGCAACATAGGACTAATTGCTAGGGGTCTCGTAGTCTATGCATACCTAGGTACTTGTACAAGTATACCGTAGGAAAGCCTTGGTTTCCACGAAGCGGTGATGGGGTTGTTACAGCCATAATGTGCCTGATAATAGTTTATCATAATGTCCCTGATAATAAAATCAAAGTTGCAAGTAGCACTAACGCAATTTCACTAAAACCAAATGAATTTAAATAATAAAACATAGCCAAAAACTAAAGAGAAGGTTCTCAATTTGGCTGTATTTTTTTAATTTTGTTACCGCATAATTCTGCTATTTATAAACCGTTTTAAAAATATGCATATCTCATAGGTTTATACTTCCAGATTGGTTCCACACCAATTTTATGAAAATCGATTCAGTTAATTGGTTTTGATGTCAGTTTTTCAAGTTTTGTAAGCATATTATCAATCAACTTTTTTTCAAGTATATTTGAAAATTACTGAACTTGACTGAACGAATCGTAATATCGTTCTGAATAATTTATATTAAAAGCACTGCAGGCTTTAATGACGTAGACGTAAAATAATGCAGTTGGCCGTTTCAAATACCGGCAGCCGCTTTTTAGTACCCCAAGCCCCAAGTCCCCTTCGTCGCGCCTGTCTGTCTGTTCGTACAAAGTAGGTAGGTACGTAAGTATATCGCACTAGATACTGAATGTATATTTACTTCTGTTTCGCTTATAGATTTCGAGGGTAGTTTAGGGCGAGTAGCTTATAGATCACAGCAGGAAAATTGCATTTTCATTTAACAGTGACTGATAATATTGTTGGTGTTTATATTATTATGATTATTTAAAATCCAAAAATCCTATGCATCTAAAATCCTGTCCCAGGCACTATAGCGTCCTGCAAGGGCTTGTGTAATAACCAGTTGCTATTTAAATCATCTACAATAGATGCAAAGGCCTGTTTACTTTATATTATAATTATGTATTCATAAACATGTTTCTCACAAACTCTACAACTGTTAATTGTTATTATATGACCAAGCGGGATACCACAACATCTTGATAGTTTTAAAAATTAATAACACTTTATAAAAAAATAAGTGGTGCCAATGTGTGTGTGTCCTATCTGTTTTCTAAAGTTATCTTAAATCTAGATGGCGTTGTTTAAAATTATGACCAATATTGTTTTTCATATTGTGTGGTCCCGATAAAAAAAAACATTGTCATTCGAAAGCTCACGATGACACGGACTCAAATCCCCGAACAAACCACACCTCAATCAAAGCGTCCTACAAACTTACGCAACAAACAATGCACATTACCATACATTTATTATACGTCAACCATTGTAAAAATGTGTCCGTGCCTGGCATAGTGATTGGTTATTTGCAAATAATTGTGGGCCCGGGCGTTGGCCTCGATTCACCTTGCGCTACGGATGCAGAATTGTAATGTTAGTTATTTAAGCACATTTTATTGTAACGGGATGTCATCGTGGGATTTTGCGGTTAAGGGCTTTTTACAATTTAGCTAAAATACAAAATGGGACTTCATTTTGTATTTTAGATTTTATTTATTTTATTAGGTGCTGGGCAAAGGCCTCGCGATCCTTGGCTACGTGTGTCCAGTCCGTAAAGAAACCATTAAGCTCGCTTTAGATTTCTTTAGTAAAATATATCCGTGGTAAAACATTATTCCTACAGAAATAAAATAAGTTAATGTGAAAAGATGCCTCTCTGACGCACACTTAAAATCCTTTCACAACACTCACTTTGAAGACCAGTGACACGTTAGAAAGAACAAGAAGACCAAAGAAATATTATTGTCTGTGTGTTTTACAAGTTAAATAAAATAAACTAATTGGTTACTTACGGCTCTTTCAATCCCGTGTTCATCTTTAATTGCGGGGTTGACATTATTGTCAGAAGGCTTTCTTAACAAAATTACCAAAAAATATATCAAATTTATGACTTAGCATGTACAGTTTGCTTTAGGAGGCAACCTACCCACATCCTAAACTAGTGATAGAGTATTGTGGAGCATGATATTGAACCAGCAGCCTACCACCCCATTACTTCCGACATTAAACAGTGCAAATCGACTCCATGTGCCAACATAATGGTAACTCTACCCGCGTTACTAATATCCCTACATGTACGGACTCAGGGTATACCCATAGGTCAAACAGGCTTTCATATCTATCATGGATTACTGATGTAGAAATATCAGTTGTGATTCCGAGCATGGAATTGATTTTTTTAAAGCTGATAAAAATCGGTTTCACGTTTGACTAATCGACATACAGAAAAGAAAAAACGCTGATATACATCAAATATTTTGACAATTGACTATCAAGAATTTTGCAAGCAAAAATCTGACAGGCGTTTAATTCAAATTTTTGCTTGCAAAATTCGTGATAAATAACTGTCAAATATTTGATTGGTCGATTGGTGTATCCGTGAAACAGGCCCTTAGAATATTGGTAGAACCGGCAAAGAGGTTGTTAAGATTTAGGGGTCCAAAAGGGGTAAAAAAGTTATGGCAAACTAGGTGCAAATATGAAAGGAAGTTTTTTAATTGCAAGACGACATTTATATTTATTTAGGCTGTAAAGTTTTAGAGAAAAGACGAAATTAATGATTTGACCAACGAACTCTACCATTTGTTAAGACTTACAGTGATTTCTTAGTTGGTAAAGGAGTAACAATATCCATATACATATTCAATAGCTACAAAAGAAAGAGTTGACTTTGACTAGTTCCTAGCATCGACACTGTTCCCATATCTCAAGCGACCGCCTACAATATGTAAGACGTAAGCCACACAGTGCTAAGTCGCTCGGATTAGTGATGTGCTACCATAATCCCGGAGCACGGGATAGCACGGGATATTTGCATACGATGGCCGTTACCGTCATCAAGTATTGTGCGATGTCTTAGTGGGATCCCGGAATTATTCTAGGGTTTAAGGGATAGGACGGTCTGGGGGAAGCTAACACTACTTTACGAGTGTGCCGGTTATAGAACCTATACGTTTACGTTTGTCTTGTGTCATAACTAGTTGTATCATTTAGTTCATGCTTCTTCTTAATAATTGCTATGCCTAAGCACTTCTTAAATGTATCAGTTGCTTATAGTTTTAGAATGATCACAAAATAAATAAATGTTTATAACAACCATTTACGTTTAAGACTCTAAAGGCCTGCGCACACCTAGTTCGCTGGCGTCGGCGATCAGTGAAACGCTGTCAAATATCGCTGTCAGATTTGACAGCGTTTCACTGATCGCCGACGCCAGCGAACTAGGTGTGCGCAGACCTTAATAATACTCATGCAAACTCATTCGTTGTTGAAAAATAGGCACTGATACAACTAAAGCTTTATTTATTAAAATCTTTGAAACATAGTTAAGTTAACAATAATGCATAAACTCTTCAATCGGTAATGACAAATAGATATATATATGGCCAATTTAATAAAAGGGGTAAGTATATAGGGCCATTGTATGTCTAAGGTTGTAATTTCCAGGCACGATAAACAACGTCTCATGTCTCGTGGTCATCAAGATCGTAGACAGGTGTTGATTCAACGTGGAGGTACATTTTCATTCGCAAATTTTCAGAACAATGCGATGAAAAAATTTCAATAATTTTCAATGCGTAAAGAACAACGAGAAAATACTGAAAAAGCCAGTCATTAAAATACGAGTCTTAAAATAAAAAGTCACGTCTCCACTTTAAGTTAAGTGGGCTTCGAATGGAGGCCGCGCCGTCATTAGGAGAAAAGAGTAATTAAAAGTACGATAAAAAATCATGGAATAAAAACTCCTTTGAGAGGAGAGGAAGTGAAAACAATTCACTATCGGGAAAGATTTTTTATACTCACAAATAAAGTGATCTAAATAAGATTATAAAACTTTTTTATAATACAAAAACAATTGCACATTTGCCATATTGTATGTTTGTTAATATGAAAATATCTGAATTTTTCAGTTTTTTTAATATTAACAAACCTATTTTACTGATACAAAAATGTTACTATTAAGTGTATGATGTCTAAATAAACTGAAAGCTGATTTACCGAAAGTTTTGTCATTTAGCATGATGTAAATAATTCGTGGTCAAAAATGGGTTATTTATCAAAAATAAATAAACTAGAGCACCGCATATTAAAAAGACGAAAAGGAAGTATGAAACATTCCATAATAGTAAAAAACATAGTGCAACTGTTGAACTATAAACAAGATGTTTGGCAAGGCTGCAAGGCAGGCCCGATCAGAATGCGCCATCATACCGTAACTTCATTCAATATTTTTTTTACCGAACGCTGTAATTTCTTGGCTCCAACGCATCCGTTTACATGCCAAACAATAAATTTATTAGTCGAACGGAGGAGTGGCAACACTAAACTTACGTCACACATCGACACGTCAGGAGTTACGTCACAAATTTGACATTTTGAATTTCGATTTTCGAACGTTCGGTTCGATTCGCGCTTATATAACGCACGCGCTGTCAAGGTGACTCGTTCGAAGCTACTACTGATTCTATTTTAGTTCGAATTTCATAAATATCCCGTGACAGCTCATCTCTCCTCTCCCGCGTCTTTGCGGCGGCCATCTTTGAAATCGCCTTGCGTAATTATCGGCTGTTGTCGCTACGAAAATATCTAGCTGGACCAGACGGCCGCGTGAACCCGCGTCCTTGCTAATTTTAAAGTCCTTTCTCAAAGTTTGGCGTTTATGAGGTAAGCGAGTGTGACGTAGCGTTGGCAGAATGCCGGACGTACGAGAGGAAAAAACGGTGACTTGAGACTCGTGCTGGGGTAAATATAGCACGGTCCCCGCGTCGCCCCGCCGCCGTGAGGGACGGCCGCCGGGAATCGCAGCATCTATATCTAATCGCTATCTACGATCGCTACAGACTTCACGACGCTCTCTAATCAAATCATCAAACTATTCAAACCCTCTTTTATTTTTCAATAATATCAATAAGCTACCTATCGGAAAATATTTTTTTTGGGAGCCAACAGTCGTTTATAAAATTATTCATAGTTCCCGTGACTGGTTTAGGTTCAAACCAATGCCAATTGCAGCAGACGATGGCCAGCATGCACGAAATACCCTCAAAACTTGTTAGTGGAACTTTTACGTCCGAAAACTCCATCAGGCCGTTCCGCCCGCACTATATACCTCGCATAACAATCGAAATAACCGAACAAACTAATCGTATATCATCGTATAGGAGGCAGATGCGCTGACCAAAACTGCCGAGCGACCATCAATACCGACTAATTGAATATTATACAGCAATTTGTGTTGCCGAAAATCTGGCGCGTAATATGCGGTGTCCATATATCGTGGGCTTAATGTTTTCTATGGGCAGCACGATGCAGTCAACGATGCAACTCGCACGACTAAATTTAGTGCGAATATAGGAGTGAGAACAAACCAGACTGGCCAGATACTCGCTCTATCAATAGTAGGCATCCCTTCTTCAGAGCTGTTGGTACTCAAGATTTTGAAAATGCTGAGTAAGTAATTATTCAAACACGTATTTTGATGCCGAGCGTTTTGTAGCTTACTTTTTTTTTAGCTGATAGAATAAGCATATGGCCCACCTGATGTTAAGTGGTAACCATCGCAAGACACAGCAATGCTGCTTCACGGCAGAAATAGGCATGGTGATAGTACTTCCCCGGACAAGCCCTTCACAAAGAGCTCTACTACTACAACTTACAACAGTGATTATTCTAAAAAAGGTTACCTACAGTCGGTTATTGTTAAAGGAGCCTCGTGTATACCTTGCATGTACCTTGCATGCCGAATTAACTATACAATAATTGTTTAAACATGGAAAATAAAGCACAAAATTGATATAGAACAACACGAGTATCTTTCAGATAACCTTCACATATTGCTATAGTAAAAAGATGTTTTAGTAGTGTACGTGTTGTACAAGAGAGGGAAATAAAATGATTACTTAGGTTCCAATGATTTTGCTCTTCAGTTTAAACGATAGTATCGTGATATTTTGCTTATGCATTGCCCTTTTCTACGTGCTTGATATTGTTACTCCTCTCGGAGCCCTGTTTTAGCCGGGTGTTTGCGCAACGCATCACGCTGTGTTCTATTATCGGAAAAATGGTTTGCGACGTCGCTTTTTCAGGCGGCTTTATGCGATTTTTGGTCGCCTTTGATGAGATTTATGTTGTTTTGGTTTGCGTAACGGTTACATATCGGCCTAATACACAAGATTCCTTATTCTTAAATTTCCTCAGGAATAAGTCCTTATGTAAGCGACACGAATGACATTGGGAAGATTGTGAGATGTCGGTGAATAGAGAATGACAAACAAAAAAAAAGAAATGGATTTTTTTCATCCCTAACCTATGCCTTTGCTGGTTTCTTCTCAAACCATCGATTAAGATGAAAGGCACAATAATTACTTGCATTCTGAAAATGGACATAAACCAATGCATCTGTTCATATTCAAGTAAATCAGAGTATTCCATAAACCATGAACACCTACAAACCTACATCTCACCTAGATATGTCATCTTTCCGAAATATATTTCGGATAATGTTAGTTTCATTTTGGCCTCGCGTGATAGGTTTATGGTATTATTAGACTCTATAATATAAAACCTTCATAAGATGAGAGTTATTTTGAATGAGGGTCCATTGTTTTGAGGAAATTATTTTTCCCAAGACGTAAGATTGATTCACAACGTCAAGAGCCTGTTATTCCCGACTCGACCTTCGGATCCCGCTATCTATGGAAATGAGTTTCATAGTTTTCGTATAGCCTTTTTCCTTATTGTGTAACATCTTTGTTAACTTGGTCTTCTCGTAAGATTACTCCATGCAATCAAAAGGTCAAAACTACAGATTTTTAGATTGTATGCATTTCAAATTAAATTGAAATCAGTTTAGTCGGGACAAAGATAATATTATGTATATCTACTGTCCCTGGGAATCAAAGTCAAGAAACTGTGCGAGTGATGCCTCTGGTGTTGCAAGCGTCCATGGGCTACGGTAACCACTTTCCATCAGGTGGGCCGTATGCTTGTTTGCTAACTTTGTTGTATAAAAAAACTGTTTCTGTTTTGTAAGTCTATGTATGACTCACAAATACTTCATAATTCCGAATACATAATAATATACCTACATAGTCGACCACTTTTAGTATTTGTATCAAAATACATATAATAATAATGTTGTCAAGATTATCATCATAAGTTGTAAAATTTCATTTAATTTCAATAAAAAGTAAAAATTAAACTCTACAGCGCAGCGCTGAAAAGATCCTGAACTCAGGTTATTGATAAAAGTATCAATGGAGGCATCTGAAAGACGTCGCGAACAGCCACAGATAAACTATCACGGAAAAGTGAAATTATTTTTCAACAGACGACCCCTTTGTGGTAAAAGTCTGCAAAGAATATTTTAGAAGATTTTATAAAATCATTTTTCTATTTTATAAAAACGATACTCTGCCCGCCGTTTTTCCTCCTTGTCTGCACTTATCACACACAGCCAAGAAGCCAAAAATTTCAAACGTAAATTTTTTTTCTATGGTGCTGATTGTATGTTTAGGAGCAAACGAATATAAATACTTTATTTTATTCTTCTAATTATCCAGTAGGCCTACCATGAGCTCTGTCTGGCTCTGTCTCTGTTTCTGGTTTTGAGTCTGTGTGAGTGTTGACTAAATAAATTCTACGTCAAAACGCAATTAATAATGCACTATTAATAATGCACTGCACTAGTATAATGCACTGGTGAGACAAGCTTTGCTTAGTTTGTGCCTGGATTAGGTTTTGTAATAGTACATTGTTACCTGAGTGTTGAAAGTCACGTTTTTTGAGTCCCGAGACGGGTTTGGCGCCAGAGCGTCAGCGAGGGCGCCAATGGAGCTTGAGGGACTTAAAAGACTTTCACCCGAGGTAAACACTGTGCTTTTCATTACGAATACAAGGAAAGTAAAAATAAAAACATGAAAGAAAAATTTGTGAAAATGAAGATTGAATTTAAAGCCGCCTTCCCGGTTTTTTTTTTCTTTTTCTCTGGCGGGCCTTCGGCTTCGGCTCGCCAGCATTATTCAGCCATTATTTTCATTCTCATAATTTAAAAAATGGTAAATGTCAAATCTATGTTATTTCAAATAAATAGTGGAAGCTATATATTAATCAAGTAATTTAGAAGATATATTATTTATTTAATACTATCTTTATGTTATTTAAATTTAAATTTTACATTGCGCTATCTTATTAGACTTTTTAAACTTCTTACTGTTGTAATGGGTTTCCAACCTACTTGCTGAATAAAAAGTTGGAATTTGGTTCAACGACCTCCTTGCAGTTAGAAAGACTTTAGAAAGTTGGAACATGGTTGAATAAAATAGAACTTGTTTTTTTTTATAATTTGACAGCTGTCAGTAGAAAGCGATTCTCCCTAGGGCTGAAAGTTTTACTTTCAATTAGGCCCCTCAGGCAACTTCAGACCTACTTTCAGAGTATGAGTAATGAAAAAATTAAATTACTACCAACTTTAATTTATTTATCACTCAACACTAGAATCATTTATTTCATGCAAACAATGAAAAACCCTCACAAGAATCAAACCTACTTCTTACGTTTCTAACGCCCAGTGCACTACAGAGGTCGTTAAGAAAGATGAGAATGTCTTAGGGGCGCATCTGCCCAATTCAACTACAATACCACAAAGGACTTGTATAGTTTCGTAAGCTAGCGTGTGCCTCTAAGACGTAGAACCTCGAGTAATTCCAGCAATTCTATGCTAGGTGCAAACTAACCACAGGAACTTAGGCTACACACAACTGCATTTTAGCATTTATGTTGAACTCTGTACACAACACATTACTCGTTAGATTTTTTTTTAACAATAATGATCATAGTTTGCACTTAATACGAACTTTACAGAGTAGAATTTATTTGCCGGCTGCTATAATTAAAATGAAATGCCACCAATGTCATAATGTCATAGTGTACATCAAAACTGAACGACAGGAGACTGTTGACAGATGTCATAATTCAAGATTATTACTCAACGACAAAACCGGCAGCTTTACCGCTCATAATAAGTCTTGTTGGCACGTGGTGGTTACTAGCCACTGCCAACTACTATCCCGGAGACGCGTCCTTGACACTGACAGACATAGTGACAACAATGTCACTGTCATAATAATTAATGATTCCTGGAAACCCGAAAATTATATATAAGACTAGGTTTATAATAGAAATTATAATTACTGGCTTTCTCGAGCAGTTTTAACTTATAACTCATTTCTTCATCATCATCATTCGCAGCACGAGCTAACCCATTAAGCATAGGCCTCTCTCTGCTCCTACCCACGATCTTAAGCTTCCTTCATCCATATACGTCATTGTCATTCATAATGTCAAGGGTTACCTCAAATTGACGTATCTTCTGCTATAAATGACTCTATGTGTACATGTATTTTTGAAGAAAACCCCTTCATAAATGATATTCAGTTAATACCATTAGGATAGGTTGTATACGTAGGTTATCACCCAAAGAGTAGACGCGTAATAGAAAATTCCAAATTCATTACAAATAAAAAATCATTGACACAAAACTACTAGCTACAAGAATCATTTAAAAATTGCCTTCTAACCCCGAGAATCTAACCACAAAAAATATATTTACTTAAAATATGTAGCGTTCGTAACAAAATGCCTGTTTCAAAACAGCTCAACGGAGCTGAAACTGATCGGTTAAGAGTGCTGGATATTTTCCGAAGAGAAGTTACGATACCTCTCACAACGGGACGGACGCGTGACACTGAGTGACACATGGCTGGCTCGACAGGATATAGTGGCTATCGTACGCTGCTATAGTATAGTGCACTGTCAAATACATAGCTATCGCAGGTGTATGGCAAGTGACAAATAAAAATACGGCTAAAACCGAGTCTGATCCGTTTTTAGCCAAAAGTTTGAAGCCAGTTCTTCTAATATATAAGCTATCTACAAGCTTTAGAACTGGCATAACTAATTGATAAAACGGTTCGAAGCTATTTTACTGAAAGGAATAACTCTGCTTCTTCGTATGGTGTAACTGGTTCTTTCGAACCAAGTGTGGTGAAAGGATTTTATGTGCGCCTCAACGAAGCTCCTTTAGTGCACTTGATACATGTTTTCGAACTACTATTACTACTACTGTTTTCTTGTTGTTTGTTGTGTATCTGGTATTAACCAGATATATAAAAAACAACATAATTAATAACATAATTATTAACATAAATTGATTACAATTAAGTAGATTTTACTTAATTAACAAGACGCTTTGGGAATGTTTAGACTTTTGGAAAAAATATGCCCTGGATTTAGGTGATTATAACCACTGTTTTTCGTGTTACAGGGATATAAATACTGGTGCATAATTTTTACCATATTTTTTTCCAAAGAAACCGTAGTGCCTGAAATAGGTGGTTGAACAGGTTGAAATCCTGTGATTGATTAAAAAAAGTGGTCCAAAATCTGCTGAGTGTCGCCAAATATAAAATCAAGTCAAATCACATCTGCGATAGCGTACTTATCTGGTTAACCTAATCGCCTACAGACCGAAGTTAAAAGCTTACATGACTAAACCACACCAAAAGTACCATTACAAACTTTGAAATCTCAAAATCTAGCAAAATGAGGTTATCAAAATGCATACAATTCAAACGAAGTGGTACTATCAACTGTTACTTTTAACGGTTGGGAATGAACGTTAGCTGACGGCAGCGGCTGCCAAGTTGGCAACTACGACCCTTGACTCCTGACTCCACAATGACCTGACCTTGTGGGCTATTTGGTGTTTATGCTTAAACACCGTGTCAAAGCTTCTACTAGGTTCTGGTCTCAAAGTTCATCTTTTCTGCCGACCAAAAGCCAAAACAAATACTTAAGTATAATTTTTGAATCCATAGGTATTTTACTCTAGCATTCCTTATTTTCTTACGTACATCGCACAAACGATTTTCTGATTGGTTGAAACTTATACTTTGAAGTAACTTCACCATCCTACTTCCTACTAATTATTATAAACGCGAAAGTTTGTAAGTATGGATGGATGGATGTTTGTTACTCTTTCACGTAAAAACTACTGAATGGATTTTAATGAAACTGTACAATAACATGAATAACACATAGGCTACAATTTATAAAGATTTTGTAACGTAGAACGAATGTCAGTAACGGGAACAGGGGCCTAATTCTCGGGCCGATCTCGATCATTTTGCAATTTTATTTTATTGCTTCTTTTCGAAGAGAGAATGGATGATTTCCTTGAGTAATTCATCAACGACCTCATCGTAAAAGCCTCGACACCTACGATGTACGGAAAACGGTGAAAAAGTGCGGGGTTGTGAAAAGAAGCAATAAAATAAAATTGCAAAATGATCGAGATCGGCCCGAGAATTAGCCCCCAGGGCGAGCGAAGCCGCGGGCGGCCACTAGTAACATTATATAATTATATCACTTGTCAATATTTATTATCTACCAACCCAACAATAAAATGAATACAAAAATAAACCATACCGTTCCTCCAGTAGACGGATAAAAACTATAGTTTCAGCAAACTCATCTAGAGGCGTTTTCTAAAAATATAATTATTTTTCCAACGACAGGCGAAAATGACACAACAATCTTAACCGACCTTGGGACGATGATTAACATTTCCTATAAGAAAGACGTGATTTATGATGCTCATACAAGTTTCCCCATAAACAGGACTATCACTATGGTAATGCCATAGCGCGAGGGGACCAGCCGGTTCACGCTTAACGACAAAGTGTAAAAAGAAAGAAATAAATTACTTCGCACTTACAAAATGTTGACCAGTGTTACCAGCGACACGCAATTTTTAAGTCAGTTTATTTTTGTGCCCCCTAAGTGTTATCGTCGGCCTCATAATTTTATTCCTCGCACCTTTTAAAAGATTAGGTAAGGCTTGATTCCTAAAGGTTTTTACTACTCATAATTCTTTCAGCTATCACTGTCAAAAGGTTGTGGCCAAATTACTATTGCATCAAGGCTGCTGTGCACGGAGTAGTCCAGTTATTCCTCTATAATCTGTGGTAATGCGGGCAAAGCGGAAGCTGGTCTGAAATATAAAAATAAATCAGTCTGCTCTATGGTGTCTATAAAAACGCTGTAATACTCTATGCAGATAAAAATTTGTGTCGAGAGAAATATTGGATGTTTTATCTAGACTGCGATAAATGCTGTATTTTGGGAAATAGGGATTATTTTATTTTCATAAACTATCTATTTTCATGGATATAAAAGTATTTGCATAAAATAGATTAGTAAATATTAAATGAAGAGTTTCCAAATGATCTACTTACATTACAATAGAATAAATCTTTATAGTATTGCGATGATTCACCATCTATTTATAAAAATTACGCTTTAATTTAATAATTACCTCAGTTTTTTTCTTAATAAGCCCATTAATTCAGTTTATAAATTTAATCTTTGTGCTTTATTATCCTCACCCACACCAATGAGTTCATATTTTCAATTTTACTATTCTTTGTTTCCTTGTTAAATAGCGGCTAGGTTTTAATATTAAAAAGCATAAGACGTCGAATCTTTCCATCAGAATCGCTTTCATCCGATCAGATTAGGGGGGGAGCTGACGCAAGCTCCTCGTATATTGATAGGCACTCTGGAGCCGAGACATTAAGGGAATCAGCTTACAATCCTAATACTACTTGTATATATTGTTTAGGCTATGTTTTAATGTTGGTACCTGCTGCGATTATTTTGCGAGTTTTTTTTAATTAGATTAGTATTAGCAAAATAAATATATTTATTTTAAGATTTTCACTTGTCCATTGGTCAATTAAACAAATCAAATTACTGCTACTAAATGTGCTTATGTATAATAACGATTTATTTATTTTGAACATTATTTGGCAGCAATGCGCATTTGACTTCAAGTTTTTCTCAATGCCAGCAAAGTTCCTGTCAAATATCACTGTCATATTTGACAGTGTTTCACTGATCGTCACCGCAGAATGCTTAGATATGTGCAAGGCGTTATTTGAGCAGTAACCTTTTTTTCTTATATTTCTTAATAGAACAAACAATATAAAGCAGGAAAACCATAAATAGTAGACTTGAGTGTTTCTTATAGTTGTAAAAAGTTGATTACGCACTTTTACTTTACGAGCATCGTAGATAGAAAATGATCTCAATGTTGGTGTACACATTTTTTACAACGACCCATAATAACAAATACCTACTCATAAATAGATCGATATATTTGTTTTATTCCGAAAAATCAATTATAGGTTCCTTGCACTCACGGTCTTCCCTAACGCTAGATAGAATGTTCTTCCAGTCAACTAACTTATTGAGATTAAATATTTTATTGGTTACATCGATAAAATCACCTGCAAAGTGCAGCAAAATATCCTGAATACAGTGTTGCCAAACTATACAGATTTACCTTATTTATTTATTTCATTTAGTTGATAGGTTTACTAACAAATAAGTAATACTTACCGATGTTGTAGATCTCGCATTTTTATCCTGCAATACAGTGTAGCCAACATTTTTATTAACTATTCTAAAATTGATTTCTTACCTAAAATACTAAACTGATCCTGTTTATAGTGATTACATAAAAAAAAACGAAGCGTACTCTGTATAAATATACCCAAAAACAGACACAAACACTTCACAAACCTAGGCCGAAGCCATCCATATCCCAATTTTAATACCCATTTTGTCCATTAGCGAAATAATAATCCATTTTGTCCATTAGCAAAATGGAACTCTTTGATCAATGTTCGAAAATTAAAAAAGAAGTTCGGGAAAATGAAAAATAGTTTCGTGCAACATTCTTGCTTGGAGGGTGCATTCGGGAATCATGCACATAATATATTTAAATACATACTAAAATCGTAAATAGAAAAATAAACTCATTTAAAGTATCAAAAGTTATATTCACTTTTTTCCGAATGTTTACTTTTAGCAACATTTTTATTTTTCTAATTATAATTTTTTTGACATTTACAAACAAGTCACACCACATTTAAATAGCCATTTATTTTAGAAATTCGTCAGGATTATTCTTTATAATGTTCCAATTGTACATATAAAATAAACTTTATTTAAAAGTGGCGTAAATTGTTACATTAAAATGTGTATTTATTGCGTACTGGCCATGTTACTTTTAATTAAAACAGTAGGGATGGTACGTTAGTATTTTATGATACGAAAAACAAGCATAAAGAATACTTGTTTTCTTACGAGTTTCCGCAACAAATAACCATTTGGAACTAACAACATAATACGAAGGGTTATCAACATTAACAGTTAGTGATAAACATTCAAACATCGAAAGTGAGAAAAAGTGAGAAATAGGAATAAACACACGATAGAGGGGGATAGAAAACATCGAGGGGATACAAAACATCGAGTATATTGTTTGGAACACCGATGCGACGCGGTTCGCACTGCGACAGCCGGCCGGGTATTTTTGGCCTGTTTTTCATTTGTTTATGCAATTATTTGTAAGACGAAACTTTTGAATATCAAAAAGATAAGTCACCGTATTTCAAAATTGGTAAATATCAAATTTTTTCTCGATTAAAATTGACAGTCTCTTTTGAAAAAGCAATGACGCATTTTTTTCTCTTTGTTAAATATAATTTCTTATTTTATATTTTTTTGAACATCTCCTTAGTATTCTTTCACATTTTCCTAAAAAAATATAGCCGTGTTTCTATTTCATTCGATTTTTGCGAACTTTTTTAATGGCACTTAATCGTATTAAGATTTATGAAGTTCATTTAAAACTTATCTCCGATAAATCATTGCAAATAAATAAAGTTTACTTTTGTACTGCAGTAGCATACAAAATAAGCTACGAGCTCTGCCCAGAAAGAGTAAGCTAAACCTATTTTACAACAAAAGTACGGTACGGTGCTTTGGCTAAATTAAATTAGACTTGCACGTGGAATTGAACTATCAGCGTATCCGAGTTAGGTCTGCAGTGCACTGGTGTCCGGCGATACAAATGTTCTAGCTTGCGACTTGTTACCTTGCCTAGTTTGCATTTTGTAAGCTTACGTTGAAGCCCTCGACTTTACTCACGAACTTATTTGCGTTTTTGTTGCCTGGAAATATTACGGAAAGTTTTTATATTAGCAATATAATTTTGGAAGTCTTTTCTATTTATCTTTGAAACATTTTATGCCGATTAAAACTTTTTTCCATAGGATAGGAATACTTAAATTCGGCTTAGAAAGACTATACGTTAAACCGTTTTTATTCATGTGTGCCTCTTTAAGTGGGATTTTTACTGTGCCGTCTGGCACACCTGCAAGCAAAGGGGTATCTTGTTGAGCAAAATCCTTTGCGAATGAAAGTAATGCTTTTCAATTGAATTTGTGTTATTCCAAGTTTTACCTCTCTAGACTCAAAGCAATAAAACTTCAGCGCTCTTGTAAATGCAAGATTTTTAATAGTACCACGTTTGTTTACGTTCTTCAATAATTCGATTCTAACTATTTAAGAGAAAATATGTACGTATTCGAAAAGTTTTCGGGAGATTGACTTTTACCCATAGATTTTATCTCGAAACAGGGACTTGGTGGAAAGCGCTGTTTTTGTACACCCTGTATGCTAGTCGTCTTTTATTATAGTAACCTTTGTCCTGTGACAGACTGACATATAGACGGACTTTGTAAGAAGCGCTGAATTTATACACCCTTTATTTGTTCTAATAATCTTTGTCCTGTGACAGACTGATAGGTACATAGACCACACAAAACCTAAGCTATTGGCCGGACAGACTAAAATTTACTTCACGCGAACAAAGTCGTGCGCGATACTACTATCTCTAGTTATTATCTAGTACTTAATATGTTCACTTGCGACTTCACGTTTGCAGTCGGAGGCTAATATTATTATTTTCATGACTACGCTACAAGAAAATTAGTTTTTTCGCGTGGCTATTTTTATTTCATTTGAATTTTTACAGCATTCTTGCTACTTAATTGAATTGTTGACTTTACCGAGTTCATTTCGAGAATTCGTTTTGGATTATTTATAGCACAGTCTATTTTTATTTCTTTGGTTTGTTTTTTAATAAGTTGATATTGCTTTTATTTAGTTAATTATGTAACAGAAATTCGTCTGAACAAAAAAAAGTCCTACAATTGAAATCTTTTCTGTCGTCTTAAAATCGGAAAACAAAAAAAATACTCAATTGATTTGGTCTTCTATAGGGTCTACCTCAACAACGAATATCTTGTAAAATCGTTTGTTTTTTATCTATTAGTTTCCTGTGTCAAATATTATCTATGTATATTGTAGTAAATAATTTAGATAGATAATAGAAGGTCCAAATTCAAGGAATTACAAATCACGACAGAAGGATAGTGCAGGGATCGTTACGTGAGTATATACCAATATAATCATGCTTAGGCTCAGTAACCACATTAAACCGTAGAGCGAAGATGTAATATGTAGAAAAAAATAATTTATTACTATGATTAAATTTTTTAAATGAAACAAACTATCTAGTTTGGTTACTTTGCCATCTTACGCTCTTTGTAAACATGTACTGTACCTATTTAACTTTGTAGTTTTCTTTACGAAATAAGGTTATTTGTAAAAGTAAGCTGTGTTGTGTATTGCTGTGTGATTTATCAGTGCTCTTTAGTGAAGCTGGAATCAGCCTTCACAGAAATTCAAAGATGATACGTTTCTTCCACTTTTCAACGACGGTAGCACTCATGTCAATGCTCCAGTCAGCCCGCGACCACGGTTATTGCAACATAGCCAAAACGTCGGGAAAATAAATAAAATAAGGTAATATATGCGATTAATACCCGTGTAATAGTATAAATATGATACGTTTCTTGCCATTTGTCGATTAAATTTTTCTACACATAGGTAAATACATAGGTATTCATATAAGAAATTTCGGGAAAATCATCTGATGAATCAGAATAAAAAGATAAGTTTTTCCCGATCCACTTTAACTTTTTTTTTGATCAACTGCCTATTACGAAGCATTGCCTCGTAGGTCACGCACTTCAGGAACGTGCCCTACAATGCACTGCCCTGCGTTCATCAACTTAAGGTATAAAAATATTCAGCCTCACGTGCCAGTAATTTCACCGGCCCCCTCACCATTAATACTGAAACACAGCAATGCTGCTTCATGGCAGATATAGGCATGGTGGTAGTACTTCCCCGGACGAGACCATCACAAAAAGCTCTATTACTACTGACTTATGTACCAGAAGTAATGTTTAGATATGCCTCTGTTTACTTCCTTAAACATCTTCAAAAGATCTTGAGAGGGACCTACCCAGCTTGCCTGTCTTTTTCCTGGGGACTACAGTCGTGAAACTATGTTTTTTTCCCTCTAATATTTGACACAAACGGAGAGCTTACAAAGGCATAAAAGCTTCAGCAAGCTTCAGCCACTATCGACGAGAGCGGCCTTCAAAATCTACAACATTAGTCCCAAGGCTTTGGAAAGAACAAAGATTGCAATGAGAATGTAAAGTGTTACATTAGTGATTACTTTACTGATCTTCATAAAATTCATTAATAAAATACTATCCACATTAAGTGATTTAATATTTTTAGTTTTTCTTAGAGAAACTCCTTAAAAATGGTTTTCCTGCAAATAATTATTAAGTTTATGTACTCAAGATGTTATCTTATACCTTTAAACGAGAAAATCTTGTATGTTTAGGATCTCGAAAACTGAGCCAACGATTTTCATGAAATTAAGTATACAGGGGTTTTCGGGGACGATAAAACGATCTAGCTAGGATTCATTTTTAGAAAATGTTCTCGTAATCGTAAAGAAAATAATCAACTTTATCATAAAATCATAACTCCTAGCGCCATCTGTTGATTAAGTCATGAGTTAGTGGGACAGAGAACGCCATCTATTGACGACTAGTGGAGTTTATTATTATATCGGTAAGACCGAAAAATATTAATATTTAATCAGTATGTAAGTAACTCGTATTTAAATATAATTCACAACAATAGTTTACCAAAAAATAAATACCGAGCGAAGCTCGGGCACCAACTGCTAGTTATTATAATATCAATACTTAATTGTTATTTTTCCGTCCTTATCCCTATTTATCTAATGAAGGAAAAAAAGAACTATCAATGATTTTGATGCTCTGTAAAGTATTGACTAAAAGAAATAGATTTATGACATTAAAATCCCCAGGTAAAAAATGCAATAGCCCAATATCCTCTAAAAAACTATATTCTGCAGTTTACCTAGACCAAGACTTCTACGAACCACTAACATTGACCTGACCTATTTAGAAGCTTTGACCAAGTTCATTTTAAAGTTGAATTGCCAAAACAATAGTCTAACTGTAACCTCATTGACTCTAGAACTAAACAACACTCAAATAAACTCGTTTTAAACCCGTTTGAATAAACAACTACCCAATATCCAATTTATAAAGTAAGTATTTACATTTTATTGAAATTTGATGAGGAATATTAAAAAATTGTTGGTTGCTGGTATTTAAAAAGCTTCTAAACCTCAGGTTCCCTAACTGGAATCCCAAAGCAAAGAAAACTAAGAAATAATAAAATATAATATTTCAAACATCAGCCTAAACTCAAAACTTCGATGAAAAACTATCGTCACATTTTCACGATTCGATCGCCTGCTTTTCCAAGGTCTGTAAAACTACAAAAACCAAACTAACTAGACTCCCGCCCGAATGTTGCATTGTAAGCACTCCCCTCCCCTTCCTAATTTCTAAGTTCTCAAAAACCCATGCAAATGTCAATGAGGGTAATCAGAGGCACGAAGAATCATTACATTTGGCACATGTCCACTTTTTGCAGTCTCTAGTATTCCGTGACAGGTTGCAAGCTTATCGCCGCTAGAATACTAACTTGACACAGCCACACTAAAGAAATATCGGGCCGACAGATAAAATCTCCCATTAAGTAGATAGAACTGCAGATAGGAATGGGCGTTATGCTACAATGCCGTAGTTTCCCTGCAGTTGCTTACATCTTTCCCACCCCATATCGATTCACCACCACTTACAAATTCTATAAGTCTTTCCCAATGTGACTTGCTTTTCGTCTATGGGTTTTACGTTTTTCGTAGTTTTTTTTCTACTTTACGTCCTTCGAAATATGGCGTTCTTGTATCGAATCGATTATTATTTTCTTCGTTATACAAAATTAAATGTTTTCAACGTATTTAGAGGTTTTTTTGTTTTTAGCGATAAAACTAATAATGTTCTTTTTTCGAATTGAATTAACTTTGTGTGTAATATTTACGACTCAATGGTGTTTATTTATATTAAAATCTCTTTAAAACCAAAATCAATATGATGTTATATTTCTTCCCCATGGCAGCAGCACTTACTATTGATCTTATGCACATTTTCCGTATAATAGTAGGTATCTCGAGAAGCAATAGGTGTAAATATTGGCTACATTCTTTGCTTACACGTGCTTCTTTTCGTGAATGAACTTTTCTTAGCTCTATCTGAACTAAGAATGCATTTTTATTTTAAATATTGCTTTTAAAACTATTTAAACACGGTTAATAATTGTTTTGAGAGTACTCACAGCTCATTTATCACCTTTGAATTTCTCTGAAAGTGATTCACACGACTATTAGGAATTCTTTTCGAGTGAATCGAAATAATGTCGTCTTCACGATGTTGCTGAGGTTTTATAACCTCTTTATTAGAGTTTTCGAGTAAATACAATCGATCTTACGTTTTATTACTTCTTAAACATCTATTTCAGAGCTTTAAGCTCGTTTGTTTTATTTTATTCGATTGGCTCAAGGTTTGGGGACACAACGACTACATAAAATACGAGATCATTCTCAAACTCAAAACATTGCATTACTTTAGTACATTTTAAGGCAAATATCTACATAAAACGATATTGAGGTTTCAATTAAGCTCCGTACGTTTCAGATCTAACATTATAAGCAAGGGTTTCGTAACACATCCATCCCTGAACTTCACTAGAAGCTCAGAGAGTCTCAATAACTGACCTCCATCGATCTGTTTACACCGTTTGTTTTCACCTTATCCTCCATTTTTAACTTCCACTACTCGTTCATTATTGATTTTTCTGTTTGGCCACGTGGCGTAAAAACGTCAAAAAAGTTTGTTTGAATGCACGCGTCGGAAAGTGGTCCCAATCACGTGGGCTCGATCGATCCGACGGCTAAATCGTACCGAAAATACCCGGGCGGCAGACGCGGCTCAGGTAAGCGACAGTAGCTCACAACATCTGTTAATATCATCATTGTTAATTACATATGGGTTGTTGTTAATATATTGTAGCCACCTGTCCCGAGGAGGGCGCTTGGAGGTATGTCGCTACGTCGTCCACCATGCAGGCGCGCGGGAGGTCTGGGAGGAACATAATACGTTAGAGAGCGCGCATTTCGCGAGCGGGCTGCGCGGCGCCCCGCGACCGACTGACGGCGCGCGGCCGCCCGTGCCCTCGCTTCCCCTCTCCCTCCATCCACTCGCACCCGTTCCCTCCTCCCGCGGCCCCGCCCCCGCCAGGGCTGCGAAACGGCTTTTCCGGATATTGCAATTAAAATGTTGATGAAAGAATTTGCTTTGACGCAGTCGTAGATAACGTAAATTAAAGGGTCTTTACGGTAAAATGAAATTTATTGATCGTTTGGAAGTTTTAGGAGTGAAAGTAATAATCACAATACACTGTGTCCTATATGATAGTAGTTTAATAGCTGTAATGATGGTACCTACCAATTCCATTAAAACATTTAGCTAAGTTTCTTAGACTTTTCATTCAAAGGGCTATTGACAACGGCAAATAAAAATAAATTAAGTTTGCACTGTATAAGTAATATTTCAAACATATTAAATTACATTTCAACGCAATCAATGATGTGAATGCTCTTTGCATGACTATGTCTAAAAATTGAATATTAAATAACTTTCCTAAGAAAATACCATGACAAAAAAGTGATTCGTTGCGTTTACCATTTTCCTTGAGTGTCAGCCCTACCCCACTACGCCGTAATGCATTCGCGCTCGCAGGCACTCGGCGTCACTCGGACTCGATCGGTAAGTGTTCGGTTAAACTCGGAAAGCTCTTTCAAATTCGGAACATAGATGGCATATATCTGATTCTCACACATGCCAATGTCAACCTCAGATTCCCAAAAATAAGGTTCGAAATTTAATTCTGTGCTAAAACTTCAAGTGTCGTCTACGGCTTTCTAAATATCCTAATTTAAGCTACGTCTCATTTATCGTTATAAACTTTATATCTGAGGACCAAAGGTCATTTTTACTTGCGGAAGTTTTCAGCTGACGTGTCTATGACTGTCACATTGATTTTATGTGTGTGCGTGTAGGTTTGTGTGTGTTGGTTAAAAATACATCTTGGATCGACGGAGATTTTAGGCAGTTTTTTTTCTATGATAAGGTTTTTTCTTTCTACTCGTAGTACATAATCTAATTTGTGATTTCTTAATATGAAATGATTTGATATGATTTTTTATTAAGTAAGTCTGGAAATCAAAAAAGCGTTGCTGTTCTTGATGTTTTTAGTTACTACTAAGCTACTAAGTTTATAAAACTACTAAGGTTGTGGGAAAATCTGGATTCACTTCCTGTAAAAAAAATTATCTTTAAAAAACATTGTTATGTTATTAAAATAATTTTAAATACAATCTGAAATAAAAAAAAAAACATCTATACCATGCAACTATATAAATTTAAATAACTGCTACTTTTCATAGAAAACCAAACAAAAATATTTCATTACAAAACTATTCATGATCTAAGTAATAACTAATAACTCTAATCTCGTCGTGGCTCTACGGCGTAGCGCTACGACCTCTGCGTAGCGGCTGCGTCTACGAAATACTTTATGCCGCAGAATGTTGCGATATGTTTTTGTCGTATTTTTTCTTCGCGGTTACAATTGTATTAGCCTTCCAAAGATTGAGGAAAGAGCGTTAAAAGCAAAAGGCTTGATCGATCTTCCTGGAAATGTATAGAGGAACAATACGACCATCAATTAGGGCTGCTTTGACGGATTACTAATCGACAATTAAAATATTTGACAGTTGTTTCACTCATATTATACAGCCTTCACCTTCAGAGAGTTAACATGTAGTAGTTGTACGTACAACACGAACTAGCTCGCACAATAACTTTAGAGATAGAAAGAGAAAAAACACATCGCCTTTCATTCTGCCCTGAGGCTGTCTCCTCATTATTGTCCGTGCGCTCACGGCTACCGCACAAGGAAAAACAAAAAATAATATATAATTATGCCCAAGCGGCACCACGAAGAAACAAAAGAAGATAGATGGAGGAGGAAGAAGAGGAAGTACGAGGATAAATTGAAGATGAAACGAAATAGCTATCGTCGAATATTATATTCAGATGATGATGAAGATGAAGGTAAATATTTTATTTCTACAGGCACGTAAGCTACAATACAAGTGGTTTTTTTAAGTATCCGTTGAATTCTGCGGGTACCTCGATGCATTCATCGAGCCGTGCACGTTCTTATCAAAATTTTGGAAGAACAAACGGAAACATCCGACCTATTTTTATCCATATTCGTTGTATTCTACGAATAAATATTTATGGTTCATGTTTTATTTCGCTGCATTCATCGAAATACATGCTTATGTGGAACGATATTGTTACCTGTCGAAATACCGACCTATTTTTAATCCATATTCGTTGTATTCTACGAATTATGGAATGACCGCTACAAGTTTTACTTGTCATTATTACCAGCTACTTAGCTACTACCTACTCATAGGTTCATTGGTCTTTACAGATCATCTAGACAACGACGTAATCGTCGAGGAAGTGACCGTTTCAAGCCCCGCGGCTGAGGTGGATCGAACAGGCGTGGACGAGCCTACCTTTCCAGTGGTAGAAGTTACCGAGGAGGTCGATTCTTTCGACCCAAGTTTACTGGAGGCGCTCGGCGAGATCGAAGTAGATTCTGTGGATTTTGGTGATGACATACAGACTGATTTGGCAGCGAGACTTCAAAAAATTCTTCTCAGCGGGCTAAATGTTGAAGCAAAAGAAGAAATATCAAAGAAATACTTATTTCCAAAAAACTTAGCTTTAGCTAAAGGTCCTACTCTAAACTTGGAGGTGGGAGCAATGCTAGCCGAGCCATGTAAGCTGCGGGACAAGCGCCTACTTGGTAAACAAGATCAGCTCGGTAAAACGCTTTCAGTTTTAACAATAGCTATGACTAGTCTGATGAAAAAGAACTCAAATATTCAGGATATTATCCGTACATTAAATGACGCCGCCAGACTGTTAGCGGACTCCCACTTCGCTGAAACCGATACAAGACGTTCCGTGATCATCCCGCTGATTGATAAACCTCTCATGGAACCGTTCAAAGACAGAAAAAGGGATAGTCTCTTATTCGGCGAAAACCTGGGAGATCTTGTAAGAAACTCGAGAGGTATTAAGAAGACAAGTGAGCTGATACAAGCATCGACCTCATCGACTCATTTAAACCGGAAAGGCTCATCGGCGCGCGGTGCGAAGAACCAACAGCGCGGCGGTCGGAACCAGCGGGGCGGTGGTGGGCCGAGATCAATGACGTCATACCAGTATCCGCGCCGTTGGGCACCGTCGTCGTCTGCTCCCCAACCGCCGCCGCACGCGCCGAGGCGCCCTTCCCCGCCCCCCGCTCCCCGCCGCCGCCAGTACACGGCGAGCACGGCGGCGGCGCCTCGCTACGCCAGTACGCAGCGCAGGCTATAGACCCAAACGCCCAGGTACACGCAGGTCGTCTAAAATATTTTATAAATGAATGGCTATCCATTACAGACGATGACTTTATCCTAGATATTTTATCAGGTTATAAAATACCATTCATAGAGATTCCTAACCAATGTCCAAAAAGTTACCAACACCGCAAGTTTTCTAAAACTGAGTCATCGGCGATAATGGAGGAGCTAGGTCACTTATCGAATATTGGCGCTATAAGGAAATGTGAACATACGGCAGGACAATTTATATCCGATATATTTTTGATTCCCAAAAGTGACGGGAGTAATCGATTTATTTTAAACCTAAAGAAGTTAAATAAATACATTCGTACGGAACACTTCAAGATGGAAGATGTACGCACTGCCACCAAACTTTTGACAAAAGGTTGTCACATGATTAATATTGATATTAAAGAGGCTTATTTTTTGATTCCTATTCACGAATCACATGCCAAATATTTAAGATTTTACTTTAATGGCGATTTATGGGAGTTTGTGGCGTTAGCATTTGGACTTTGCTCTGCGCCGTATGTATTTACAAAAATATTGCAACCAGTCATGTCTCACTTAAGATCTCGGGGCTTCCTCTCTGTAAGATATTTGGACGACATTCTTTGTATTGGACGATCCGCTAGTGATTGCCTTCGTAATGCAAATGAAACAATAAAATGTCTCACGCGCTTAGGTTTTGTTATAAATGATAAAAAGAGCATTTTAATTCCAAAGAAGTCGTGTAAATACTTAGGCTTTATTCTGGATTCTGAAACGATGACTTTACAACTTCCCGACACGAAGAGACAAAAATTATTTAAGGAAACGAATAATATTTTAAATTTAAAACAAATGCGCATAAGAGATTTTGCAAGCTATTTAGGGTCTCTCACAGCAGCTTGTCCGGCTATTCCATATGGATGGCTTTATACGAAATCCCTAGAGAGGGAAAAATATTTAGCTCTTCTTAAACACGCTGATAACTACGATGCTGTTATGAAGATTCCCGATAAGTTACATAAAGACTTACATTGGTGGAATAAAAACATTTTACGAGCTGTTAATCCTATTCGTGAACATAAATATGACCTAGAAATATTTACGGACGCCTCGACCACAGGTTGGGGCGTAGCTTGTGGTTCTGAAAAAAGTGGCGGACACTGGACAACCACTGAACGAGCTAATCATATTAACTATTTGGAGTTATTAGCCATTTATTTCGGATTAAAATCAATTGCGGTTAAGAAACGGCACTGCGAAATTCTTTTACGCGTAGATAACACCACAGCTATTTCCTACGTAAACAGGATGGGTGGTGTCCAGTACCCTCACTTGAATAAGATATCTAGTAAGATTTGGGAATGGTGTGAGAAGAGGAGAATATTCATTTTCGCATCGTACATTCCTTCATCACAAAACGTAATAGCAGATACGGAATCTAGGAAACTAAATATCGATACGGAGTGGGAATTAGGTTCTAAAGAATTTTCAAAAATAGTTTGTTCTTTTAATATGCCGGATATTGATTTATTTGCCACTCGCGTGAATGCAAAATGTCCTGTATACATTTCGTGGAAAAGAGATCCTTTTGCCCATAACATTGACGCTTTTACTATCAATTGGTCTCAATTTTATTTTTATGCGTTCCCACCGTTTGCTTTAATTTTGAAGACCTTAAATAAAATTATATCCGACGAGGCGACTGGTATTGTAGTGGTACCATTATGGACTTCCCAGCCGTGGTATCCATTGTTTATGTCACTATGCATAAGAGAAATAATTATATTCCCTCCAAGTATGCATCTCTTGCTCTCTCCTTTCAGGTCAATTCACCCGCTCCACCGCCACCTTTCCCTGGTGGCGTGTGTGTTATCAGGGAAGGCTTCCGAAGGCAAGCAGTACCGGAATCGGCTTTGGATGTAATGCTTTCATCTATTTCGCATAACACTAGATCTCAATATAATAGTAGCTATAAGCAATGGTGGGAATATTGCGTCGCGAATAATTGTGATTTTTACAAAGTTGAAATACCATCTCTCTTGAATTTCCTCACAGTATGTTTCAACAAAGGCTCTTCTTACGGTACCTTAAATAGTCATAGGTCGGCTATATCTCTCATATCTTCAAATAAGGTCGGAGAGGACATGAGAGTCAAACGATTTTTTAAAGGGATTTTCAAATTAAAGCCAACGTTCCCACGATATACATTAACGTGGAATCCAAGTATTGTGTTGGATTATTTAGAAAAAATACCACATGATTCCTGCAATTTAGAAAAATTAAGTAAAAAATTGATCATGCTTTTAGCGTTGTCAACTGGTCAAAGAATGCAAACTTTATCGCTGATTAAGACATCGAATATCAAGTCATTTAATAATAGAATTGTAATTTCAATTACTGATTTAATAAAAACTTCTGGAATAGGTCGAATTCAACCAGTTTTAAACTTACCATACTTTAATCAGCGACCTGGAGTTTGCCCTGCATCAGTTTTGCAAAAATATCTGTTAGAAACTGCCTCTATCAGACCCGATTCTGTTGATCGTCTTATTATTACTTTTAAAAAGCCTCATAAAGCTGCTACATCTCAGACTATTGGCCGCTGGGTGAAGCAGACTTTAGGGGATAGTGGTATAGATATCTCTATATTCGGCGCTCACAGCACGAGGCATGCCTCTACTTCTGCTGCCTCACGCGCCGGTGTTAGTATCGATGTAATTAGGAGGTCGGCGGGTTGGTCTGAACAATCAGCAGTATTTGCAAATTTTTATAACAGGCCTATCGTTGACTCCACCACCAGTTTGTTAGACTCTATTGTTTAAGTTTGATTATTCCTAAGGACAGGTTATGTTTTGTTATTTGATAATGATATTGATTCTGTTAACTATTCTTTTGTTGCTATTTATTAATAATAAACATTAAGAAAGTTTCAAAAATCATTTCTATGATTTTTATTTTACGACCCTTGGCAACATAGATCAATTCTCTAAACATCTACATGTAAACTCTCTGAAGGTGAAGGCTGTATAATTGAATGATCAAGCGAGTCTTCCTGAAGCGAAGCTCGATCTTGATTATACAGCCTTCACCGAAGAGAGTCTGGGTCCCTCCCTACCCTTACCTACGTAGATACCTAGCTATCCCTGGTAGATCAATGTTGCTGATGTTTGTTTACTCTGAAAATAATGAGGAGACAGCCTCAGGGCAGAATGAAAGGCGATGTGTTTTTTCTCTTTCTATCTCTAAAGTTATTGTGCGAGCTAGTTCGTGTTGTACGTACAACTACTACATGTAAACTCTCTTCGGTGAAGGCTGTATAATCAAGATCGAGCTTCGCTTCAGGAAGACTCGCTTGATCATTCAATTATGTTTGCTTGAGTCAACAGTCAAATATTTTAATAATTGTTGATTAACATTTCGTGGAGCCAGCTTTGAGTAAGTCATTCTTCGATGCTTGTTCGCGTGGATTTGACACTTAATTTTAAGACGATTGATAGTGATTCACCCTGACTTTGATATTACTTCCTTGAACGAACCCTTTTTGTGAAATTTAAAAAAGATTATCGAAAGACACGAGCGTTCCATTCCTTTGCAGCGCATAATAAATTGCCAGTCGAGTGCGGGTACT
The DNA here is from genome assembly GCA_939531255.2 of Thera britannica. Classification (NCBI taxonomy): domain Eukaryota; kingdom Metazoa; phylum Arthropoda; class Insecta; order Lepidoptera; family Geometridae; genus Thera; species Thera britannica. The sequence continues at coordinate 25,440,288 of OW618037.2, forward strand.
AACGTAATGTCTGCTGCAAACGAATGCCGTATACTACGTGTACGTTCGTATATGGACAAAACTTAGCTCATATCATCATTGGCCTGAAGAAGTTCACTGCTGGGCGTCATTGAGCATTATCAGCAATAAATAATAAATGAATAAATATTATGGATAAACCACACAACACATCTAGCCCCAAACTAAGCAGAGATTGTACTATGGGAACCAGATAGCTGATATGATATTTATATGCTTTTTTTTTTTAAATAAATAACTGTTCTCAGAGAACAAACATCTGCGTTCACCACACAAATATTTGTTCTCGGTGGGGTTCGAACCCACGACCAACGGCGCAGAAAACAGAGTTACTACCGAATGAGCTGAAAGGCCAGTCCAAAGCAATACTAATAAAAACACTAGTAGTAAGCTCTTCGTGAAGGCTTGTCTGGGGAAGTACTACCGTAATGCCTATTTCTGCCGTGAAGCAGCATTGTTGTGTTTCGGTTTGAAGAATGTCGGTGACGGTGAAATTACTGGCACGTGAGCCTGAACATCTGTATGCCTTGATGGACACAGGGACATCGTAGGGCATGTTCCTGACGTGTTTGACCCACGAGGCAATGCTTTGTTATAGGCGATGGTTACCACTCCACATCAGGCGGGCCACAAGCCTGATACATCAGCTACTTGTTTAAAAAAACATATCCTGGAAAAAAATAGACTCATGTTTTCCTACGATCTTCAGTGTCGTTGACTCATCTAGTGGAAGACCACTAGTTCAAACGAAATTATTTCATCACCATCAGTCTAAATAAGTCCACTGGTGAATATGCCTTCTCAAACCCTGGGTCTCCTAAGTCTCTCCATCTCTCCCAATGCTTTGGGGGTTTGTTCTAGCCACCATTCTTGGCAGGTAGATTGGTACAGCAAAAGCCAAAACAAAATCTCATGTTCTTCTTCTTCTTCTTCCTGCCCATCTCCTACTCCATGTGGGGTCGGCACAACATGTCTTCCTCCTCCATTCTCCTCAAGCTCCTTGCTCTAAGACTGAATAAGTCAACTTACTGCTTTATAAATCTTGTAGAAACACAAGTATATACATACAAAGCCGTTTGTATGTAGCTAGTAATCTAGCTGCGGCGCGCGGCTGCGCCTGTTATTTATGTGTGTAACTGATTAGCGATATTATGTAAGGGCACAGTGCAGTGTAATGTTATTGCAGAGACGGCGCGGCGGCGCACCGTACTGTGTAGAGTAGCTGTGCACAGAGAAACTTTGCTCGATGTAAAACTTTAGCTACCGAAAGTTGTATTTGTAGCAAAAATGACATACATTTTTAGAAGTCATACTGCTGGCCTACCATGAGCTTCATATGGTTATGGTTATGGCTGTCAAAATTGTGTCAACAGTGTCAACACATTCAAACCCAAGAAGAAAATGAATGTGTGGGTCAGCCTATCTATACACAATTTGACAGCCATAGCCATAACCATATGGAGCTCGTGGTAGCCCTGCAGCAGCTACCACGAGCTCCATATGGTTATGGCGATGTCTTTTAAAAAATATGTTTTTTTTTGCTACAAATACAACTCACAATAGGTCTATAAAACTTTTAAGAATATAAAAGTTTGTTTAATCAACACCCTGTTATTGAAAATTAGGACGAAATATTTTTTTGTAGTCTTCATGTCGTGTTTTAAACATTTGAACGACTACAATTATTTGTATGTTTGGTTTTATTACCCAAAAAAATTGTATGGTTTTCAGTCTCTTAAAAAAAGCATCGATCAATATGGTGTGTAAAAATACTTACATCAATTTATCGTCAAACTGAGTATATATAGATTTAACTTCTTTTTATTACATTTTACTGTAAATTCAGAGCTTTTGTAGACGTTTAGAATTAAATTAAAATACCTAGATCGTTGCCAGTTAAAAGTATACCTCTGTAAATAGACTACTCTGCAAATAATCAGGCAGTAGTAAATCTAATATAGCGCGACTAGTAGTCACAAAACCAGCGGCGTATATTATATTATATGTATTATATTATATATGTATTATATTAGGCCAAGAGCATGCCCGCTGCAGCTCGACTCAAACGAACCCCATGTGCCCTCATGCAACCTTCTTCCAAATCTTTATAATTGAAAATAGGGATTGGCTTGCATGTCATGTATGATAAAAAGCTTGTTAGTGGACATGTCTCAAATTCCTGAACGTGCCTTTATCCACCCACCCTCTCCTCCCCTACAGGCAGTCCTTAGTCCCCCTAGTCACAAATACCTGAGTACAAGAAGATCAGAAGTACTACGACCTTACCAATTTCTGCTTGAGAGCTGTGACTCAAGCATTACTGAGTTCTGTTTTTTTTTACGATGTTCAGGCTTGCGTATATAAACGCAATCTCACCTGCTTTTAAGTGATGATACAACCGACAGTTTAGCACGCTTACCAAGAAGACACCTATTCACTTAGTCTTAAAAACATCCAAGTTATAGGTGTCCGGAACAATAGACGCCAGCAAGGAGTTCCACTCCTTGGCCGTCCGCAACATAAAAGTTGAAGCAAAGCGCTTGGTGCGGACAGTTGGAACATCAACCATGTATGGATGTCCGTAGTAGTCCGATTATAGAATGGGGGACTAAATCGTGAAGTTTTGAAAGGCTAAAGATGTTAGTGCAGCTTCAGTCTTTCAAATCTTCAAGATTTAGTCCCCCACATGAGACAGCACTGAGGGAGGTAGTACAATACCACGCTTACATAAAACAATTTACGTTTTCTATAGATTCATTTTTGCAGTTACAGAAAAAATGGTCAAAAAGGGAACTATCTGCTAAATCCGTGTTTTTTTCTAAAAAAGTACGGTCGCATGCGGATATAAAGAGTCTTAGCTTATTACGAGATTTGATTTTCCCAAGCTATGTATTGTGAATAACTACGGAGTTTTTGGTTCGTTGGGCTGATCTGATCATGTATGTGAATTGAATGTTGCATGTCATGTTTTTATGAATGAATGAACCCCTCGAGCTAACTTTCCGTTTATTCTACTCCGACTCATTTTTATTTGATCACTTGAATATTTGCTCATATTAATGCCTATTTTCTAAAGCATTTTATGAATGTGAACAAACTAGATATTTTTAATCTGAAATGAATACAGTGAATTGAATTAAATTGTAATTATTTTTGTAAGATTTTGTTTAGCAGACTACAAAATACATCTTACCGTTCGGTAAATTATACAAGTATTTGTCCCTTGAATTTTTTTCTTGTGAAAAAAAAACAAACTTAAAAACAGTTTATGGTCTCTTTCATAATCTTACAAACTTATTATTTTATTATATGGAACAAACGAGTTTTTAATCGCGATTACCTTCATTAATTCCCGACGATCCATATAATTATGCATAACGATCGCGTTAATTTAAAAAGTATTATTATTTTATATTTATACAAAAATAAATGACAATAAAATCACTGACAAAATACATTATAAATATTGCGATACGTCGCTATCTGTAAATTCTGACAGTACAATAATGTTCCGATCAAATTCCTAATAATTACGCCATTAACATGAATTGAACTATCCCAATGTACTGTTTAAGTATCTGATAGCTTAGTTGCCCGACAATTGATAGCTTAGTTACCGACAATCAGATAGTCACAGTTTATCTGACGCAAACTGGCAATAACTGATAACTGGCATACTTCTATGCCAGTATCTGCCTGTTTTCAAATAACTGTAAAATTGTGGAATTTGATCGAGAAAGAATAGCCGGCGAGGAGTTTTAAGACATTCGACTTATATCTGTTGTTCTCTGTCTGAGTGTTATGTTGTTGTTGTAAGTATGTTTTTACTAATAAGGTGAAAACTATCTATTGAATTCAGTTAGAACTCTGTTTTTCTTCCTAACACGGAAAACAATCATGTACCCATTCCGACGCCACCCTTGGCTTCGCTCGCCCCGTTTTCCGTTAAAATAACTTTATAAATTGTAGTATATGTGTTATTCTGATGTATAAGCTATATTATTGTAAAGTCTCATTAAAATCTATTCATTAGTTTTTACATGAAAGAGTTACAAACATCCATCCATCCATCCACACTTACAAACTGTCATGTTTATAATATTAGTTAGATTTTACCCTATTATATGCAGAGTACCTTGTCAAAAACAAATTTATATTTTTTTACTAGGTGGCAACCGTTTTTAACAAGGTGGCGAGGCGTATGTTTGTTTGTCTTCTCTGTAGCTTTATTCTGTAATGTTATATTATGCGTGTGTATAAACACAAATACAAAACGAAGATCTCAGGGTGCCTTAATAACTCAGTCACCAGAGCTGGCGTTTATTCAAACTTATGTAAAATAAGTGTCCTGTTTGTTAAATGTAGTAAGTAACACTTTTGTAATATTGATGTATTGTTACCATATAAATAAATAAAATTAAATAAACACACACACCACAGTTCTATAGTGTCCTTATAGGAGGGCAAAACGATCGTCCGATAGACCGCTCGCGGCGTTGCATTTATCTGAGGGCATAAAGTCAAAACGGGAGAAATTAAAAAGAGTTACGGTCAATAACTACTCGCTTCTGTGTTTTTGCTGCTTTTGTTAAGATTTGTTTGTAGTTGGGAACTTAAAAACTAGGCACAATTTTAGTCAACTCAGTTGATAGTAGCTCTGCCTTCTAGTGACAAAACTTTTCCCTAAAATAATTCCACACAACGATACTTTTTTTCAATCTGTTTAGATGCAAATTTTCTAAAATATATAAATTTGCCGCTGACAAGTAGCTAAATTGCTTTATGTGTATATTTTTATACATTTTGTGGGTACTGGTATCTATAATAACTTTCCTTGTAAATAAGTATAATATATAGAGACTTATTTATTTTATTTTATTTATATGATCTTATTTAAATACGGAACCTAAATAATGCTCTCTAAAAATGTTTTCTTCCAACGATGCACCATATTCCATGCGGTGTCTAGAAGAGGTGCTAACTCGCCGCTTACATCAAAATATAATCTTAAAAATTGTAGACATGAGCATAAAATAGAGTTGAACAATTTGTTTTGCAATTTTTTTACTATAAATAAGCAGGTATTTTTCTAGAATCTAAATTTTCTAAAGTTTTATTTTCAAGTGCAGCCAGTTAATCTTTTGTAGGTTTAGTTCCTCCATCCAAAGGTCTAGAAGAAATCGTTCTATAGTGATAAAACCATCCATTGTTAATGTATTGAATAGTATTTGTTAAATCCTCTTTTTTTAGTTTGCAATACAGATTTTTCTATTATTCTTCATTCATTGTTTTGGTATGAGTTGAAATTCATCAATTCGTTCTTCTTATTGTTGGCTCTTGGTAAGTCAATCAATCGATAATAATAGATAGACCTTCACCAGACTTCTTCAAGTTGATAGTAATTATTATAAGCAGATAAACATATTAAAAAGTCTTGTCTACATCTTTTCTAGCTCTTCCTCCGAGCTAACCGCGTTGTACCACGTTATATAAATTCCCATCCAATATTCACAAATTCCAGCTCTTTTTAATGCTAGCGGCAAATAGCAATTTTCCATAGTGTCGCCATCTCGTAAAACATTTAGGAAATAGTTTTATGAAGTGGGTGGCTACTATTAATTCCAGCTCTATTATGTTTAAAAGGTTACCGCAACCTATGGTATGGAACTTCGAAATACGCTTTATAGCAGTTTATTTATTTATCAATTCGATTGGTCAAGTGAGCATATTTAATTTAAAAAATCCTTTCGTTCTCAGAAGTTCTGTTGAACGAACTCATGGTATATTTTTACTCACATGTCCCTAAAAGCATACTCTAGTACAAAACTACTGAGAAAATCTGCTTCACGTCTTGAATTCCCATACACGTTAAATATCCCTTAATACAAACTAAGAACTTTAGATTTTTTTAGGATATTTGAGAGTAGTTAGGTGTAATTCATAGGTATAGCTTCATTAAAGAAAACCACGAAATATATTATCTGCGTTAAAAACATTCCTCTACGAAGATTTTCAATTGAAAAGAAAAGCAATTAATCTTACAGAAGTCAAAGTCACTGTGCTACGGGCTCTTCTACAAACCTCTACAAACCGCTACGAAAGCGCTACGATAGCTCTACGGAAAGACTACGAGGCTGTGCGAGCGAGATAGAGGCATTGGCAGGGTTGTCGCTGGACGATTTAGGCTTAAAAATATTTCATCGATTCACATAAACAACGATTCTTTGAATTTATCCGAATAACTTGAAAATATTCCATGTTCAGGCGAAAAATCAATAAACAGACCGCATTATTATTTTTCTTTTTCCAACCCAATCATTACCGCAAAAAACCCGTGTAAAGAAGCTATTATTTTACTAATTTCTTTAATCACTTTGCTACGAGCTTGTGGAGGAGTGCTACAAGCCCTACGAGAGTATTCTGAAACGTTTCTAGTAGGGGTTTCCATTTTATAACATATTTTCATAAGTTTTCTCTTGCACAAGTCGGGCTTAGTAAGATTTATAACCGAAGAATCTGTTATTAGTAATTTATTGTCAGCTAATGAATGATGATAAATAAATATTCAGATTCATTACGAGACCTCTATGTTCCATTCCTGAGAAAAGGCCTCTCTTATTAGCTCGACTCTGCGCGGTCCTTGTGATAGTCCCTTATGTCAGATTTAGTTTTTTGTTAGGTGTGTCATCAAGTAACAACCCTAGTGGGTATGTGCGAGGGAGACAGCGCGCTTTCTTCCCGAAAGGCATTTTTCCGGAGGCTTGCGGGTGCGTTGAGATTTATGCGTCGGTTATCTGCTGAATTTATTTGTCTGCGAGCTCCTGCACTGATGCTGTCCTGGTATGCGGACTAGGAATGTGTAGAGGGGGTTATTTTAAACGTATATTATGTGTTTATGAAAAACATCCAGCGCATAGTAACAGCCCGCACATTAACAGTCATGCTGTATGTACTTTAAATAAATTACGAATTTAGGAAGTTTCTACTTTTTAGGTAAGCATGTACTGTGCATGTGTGTGTGTAGGTAAAGATTTTTAAAAAGTAGCGACATGCGTTGATGTATAATTTAAAAAAAAGGAGAACATTGCATATCTAATAAAATACTGGGCACATAATTAATGGTGAAAGTAAAATAACAGAAAGTTGATTTCACTAGCGCCTCTAAACATTCCTAGATCACTAGCTCTAAGTTTCAGGGCGCGGGTGATTGTACAAATTATACAGTAATTTTGTGACCGAGTGCCGCTTTCTGGATTAAAACGCTGCCGCCACGCTGCCGCCCCGCAGTCGCCACGCACCCGCCACGCAGACGCAGTTGCTCTGTATATTTAGCGAAGGCAGATGCCCCACGGCGTTCTGAATTTTATTGCCAGTTTTTAAATTTAATCTCGCTTTACTGCACTTTTTGGGCATTTTTATGTTTTGGGGTGTACCTACCATACGTATTCTTAGATTAGCGTATAGCTATGGCCGATTGTTTGTGGAGCCTCTATTTAACCTGTAACTGCCATTAGGCTAAAAGTTTCTTTCCATTTCCATGTGTGACCGATATTGGTAAATATTACCACGCTTCCATGCTTCAGCACACTAAGGTTCCCTTAAACCATTACATTATAACTGTTATTTATTTGTAACCTGCATGAAGGATACCTTCAGGCGGTCTACGTCACCAGAATTCGTTTCATTAAATTTTTCATTATATCACCTAAAACTCTTTAGCGCATAAAAATATCATATCATAGAATGTAGTAAATGCATTTTATTTAACACCTATCTACCTACATCCTGAAAACTCCAGCGAAGCGCAGTTGAAATTAAAAATTTGCCGCCACTAAAAAACTAACAGCAATTTGTTGTAAGTGCGCCTCAGTCCAATATTAGGCGCTTCCTATTCGTGGAGGCAATTACAGCTTCTGTCACAGATGCTGTAGTAGGTAGTGCACCCACTGGGGGTTGACGATCGGTTTATAGTTTAAAAAAGAAAAAAACATGTTTCATGAAAATTACACACATACCTACTGCAATTACACAAAGACTGGCCTATGCTGGTAGTGTTTTTAGGCCACAAGGTCTGGTCTATTTGAATTTTCGCAGTATTTATTCGGGCTAAAAAACCACATATCACTCAAGTTTGCTGTGTTTATTCCCGCGGAGCACTTTACATTAATTACAATTAGAGTCCACGCAAGATAAATCTGCGCGTGACAGATGGCGGAAAACAAGAATAAAATGGACTGGAAATGTAAATGTAAAATGTATAAATATTTATTTCCATAAAAGCATGCATAATGTTAGGTGCAGCGCGCCTTCCTGCTTTAGCTTGCGCTGTGTTGCAGGAAGTAACGCCTCTTTCAAACATGAAAATACAATTATAAAAATAAACAAAAGAAAAACTATGGCTAGGGGTTTACAATTAGTGACCTAAAATCTACGATAACAACTACATATCATTAAACTACATAATATTATAAAAACTGAACATAAAAGCAGGGAAATTCATAAGAGCACAGCATTGAACATTTTTTTTTTTTTATATAATAAATAAATAATAAATAAATAATGCGGACAACCCACACAACACTATCTAGCCCCAAACTAAGCAGAGCTTGTACTATGGGAACCAAGTAGCTGATATAATACTTAAATACTTTTTTTTGTAAATACATACATAGAATACATTATAACACCCAGACAGAGAACAAACATCTGTGTTCACCACACAAATATTTGTTCTCGGTGGGGATCGAACCCACGCCCTCCAGCGCAGAAGGCAGAGCTACTACCAACTGAGCTGGGAAGGCAGTAGAAAGATATAATAGGTATATCTTTCTAATAAATACAAACATGAATAGGGAAAACGAAATTGCATTTCGTCCAATGCAAGTTCTTGTTTGTGGTTATGAGATTGTTTTACATTTTCTGCCATAAGTCACTTGTTAAGTTATCTGGCGGGTACTTTTCCTAGCTTTAGATAGATCAATAGAACCCTTACAGAAAACTTTTTAGAAGGTGCAATGTACAATGGACGGTCTAAAAAGCGTTTTTTTTCAGACAGCCGCTGAAAACTCTATGAGATTTCTAGAAAGTAATCCTTGTAATTTAATTGAATAAATACTTTTTTCCCCCTTTTGAACCGGGCCTGTCCCGAACCACAGAAAAGAAATAAGTGCCTTCTACCGAAGCACGGTAGCGGTAAAAACCATTAGGTCAGGTATGAAGATGAGTAAAAGGCATAGACAACTCTTCCATGCTAGAAGGAAAGAGGGGTACATAACACACCCTAGAAAACGAAACTGTTTTGAATAGATAGAGGGTGCTTCGGTTGGTATGTAAGTATGAACAGAGTGGTAAGTATAACACAGCATGCGGCCAAGTGCGCGGCGGGGGCGGTATGTAACGTTGAACCCGAAACTAAAAAGTAACGAGAAGCGTTATGCAACTTCGACTGGAGCTGCAATAGGCAGGACATGAAGCTACCATCAATGGAGAAGATATTTTACTATTTCCGCCTTTTAGATTATTAATAGCAACCAATATAATAAGTTCTTTGGAGCTATTTGTGAAGGGCTTGTCCGGGAAAGTACAATAGGTACCACCATGCCTTTTCTGCCGTGAGTGAAAAGTCCGAGCTTTACTATGTTACGGTTTGAAGGGTGTAGGTGGAAAACCAATGAACTCGTTCGGAGTAGTGTTTTTACGCCCTGTTCATTTAATTATTATTTACTATTCCTGGAAAACTGTAGGTATGCAAATCATAATTGAAAATACCTACGACACGATGCTAGGTTACTTATTATAATCTTTCCAGAAGTGTTCGCATCGCCCTGAGGATTGTCGAAATTGTAGCGCAAACATTACTGCGGGGTTTTTTAGACCCCGTTCACCCTAAGCTGGTTTTCATCTTGCTTCGTAGTTCGTTGGCTTGATTCGTCGCGCGCCATATCGCCACGTTTTTCCCGCGCTAATTACTGGACTGTTACGCTACACTTACGAGTCGAGTTAGTTTTCAAAAGCCAAAACCGTTTGTGGGATTTCGTTTTACGTTCTACTTGTTAGACAGCCGCCTGTGGGTATAAACCCTTATTGCCGGCTGGTTGTAATTGAGCAGATAGGATGCTCGCTCTTAGGTACCTACGTACTTACTTTAATATCTACCTCCAGGACTAGCTATTGTGGAATAAAAACATGCGGTATCAAACCCTTACATTGACTTTTAACCCTGTAGCCAGAAAAATTGGGGCCTGACTGGTATGACAATATTTAGTGATGAAAAAGTGACGCAGATTGGTAGGTATAGGTTTCAGAATTTGTGACCATCTGGAATCTGGTTCTTGAGTTTTTGGCCAAAACATCTGGAATCTGGATCACCGTTAATTTTTTTTTTATTTGTTCTGGCTTGGATACAAGTCCTTCCGCTAAGTTCTTTCCACCGTGCAGTAATCAGGACTGTGTGACCAGATGGAAGCTGTAGGTAAGATTAAATACCATCATATGCCAAGTCTGCCAGAGGCTTCGCCTGTTCCTAGGAAAGACGTTTACGAGGAATATGGAAACCTCACCGTGTAACTTCATATTTTTTTTTCACTCCCAAAAACACTGCTGAATAAGAAGTTCACATTCTAATGAACAATTATCTCAGCGATCATCGTTTATACTGCGTACTTTATTAGGTACTTGTTTAATTCTCAACCGGAGACTCGTATAAATCGTATAAAACAAACCAATTCATTTTTCAGTATTAAATTGTTTATTCATAGAATATTATTGTACATTCTAAATTATTAAAACTACAATAACCTATTTCGAAGTTCATTTAACACAATTTTTGAGTACCCTCAATTTTATTGAAAAAATAATCTTTACAAACTATAATATTTTAAGTTTATCCTTAGATCAGTAGTTGCCATTCTTACTTAAATTTAAGTAAAATAAAGAAACATTAATATTAATCCAAGATTATAAAAAATGCTCTATCTTTTTTTTAAACACTATGGACGGTTAAAATAATTCTTCATTTGTGCAAACTGCAACATTAAAATCTTAAAATTAGTATTTTTATTTAAAAACACCAATACAGGCGCACGCTTAGACTATTAAAACTTTCGTTTTATCTTTATTTTAGAACTTATAGCTGCCACAACCTTTTTAGACGTCATAGTTTTATATAAGACTCGGAGAACATTTATTTCTACTTTCATAAAAATAATAACTTAAAATCAGTCATAGTTTCGTTTATTATTGTAAACGTAGAATTTTAATATAGTAATATATTTTGGGGCATTTTTCCCATGTCCGTAATATAAAACATCATGCATATTTGTTTAATTTTTTCTCAATACATTATTCCCTGAGCGCCAGAAAAGCCCTCAGTGTAGCCACATCATAGCGTAATTTTTTTTTTTTACCATTTAAAAATAAATACATGATCTTGTAGAAGACAGCATTAAAAACCACTAAGGTTTGTGCTTATGCTATCACGAGCGCGCTTCTTACATACACTAGCACAGCTGTTATTTTAGAGCTAAAGAGTGACTCATATAATTTATTACAATTACATATTATGTTCATGGTGAGAGGTTTTAAAGTTTTACTAGTATACCGTCGACCGCATCATCACTTAACAGCAGGTGAGATTGAGGTCAAACGCAAGCCTATAATATGTAAAAAAAAGACTTTTAATTTGTTTTTCCTACCGGTTTCTTATTAAAACCAGGCACAAATTAATTTTATTGCACATTGATTTAAGTTATTTTTACCCTCATAAAAATTTTCACTGCATGTAATATTTGATAATGTATTACCTACACAGAATAGAAATAGTCGTAGAAATGCGATCATGCGCCGTTTGTATGGGAGCCTATGTCGCCACTTTTACATTTCCACTATTATATTTAAAACTCTAAATATGAGGATTCTAAGAAAAAGGAAGGAAGAAAGATGTTAAGAAAGTATTTCTATGTTTTATATTGTCGCTTAACTTGTTCTGAAAGTAATTCTTGCGCTGCTGCAAGGCATTTTTCACTTCACGACTCCCGAACAAACTGTTGAATTTGTATGGAGAAACGGGCTTAGGCTCATGTGTTTTGGCGACACTTTTCCGGCTACATGACCGTTCTACTTTGTTCTGTGGTTATCCCTATACTTCATGCTTCAGATCGGTCGCGACGCGCGCTGACAGTAAATACGGTAATGCATCATCAATACACACATCTCCCAAACACGGCACAAAGAAGATATCCTCTATGAAGGGCGCTTGGAATGCCTTCAGTGTTGCCAGCTGCAGAACTAGTGTGCTGGCACGTTCCGAGCCACGCATCGTGTTGGCGCCCAGGGAATGCAGGATGTGAGACTGATGTTCTTGTAGCTTGCGGATTAGGAAGTCTGGTACGCCATCTGTCGAGGAACAATTTAATCAGGTATGTTCATTTGCGTTTTATTTGTTTCTTTTTTATTTCTATTATCTTATTTATATTTATTTTATTCATATTGTTTTTATTTATAGGTAATTTATAATTATTTTTATAATGTTGTATGTAGTTTGTTACGTAGGTTTATCAAAGCTGTTTTCCACTACATTTTATGCACGTCAACCTCTTCGTTTTTCACCTGTCAAGGTTGGCTGGTAGAAAATGCTGTCTAGAACCTCTTGTTTGCGCAAGAGGTTAAGCTCTCCTATTGTAATTTTTGTTTTTGGTGCAATAAAGAATTAAATAAATAAATAAGATGGATACCTGGTGAAAAGAGACAGAGCCCCCTGAGATGTGCGTGTTCCCTCTCCGTGAGCCGCAGGTGTTCGATGTTGCCGATGACCTGCTGCAGCCGCGCTAACATCTGCAGCACCTCTTCGATGCGCTCGTCTGAGTAATCCGATATTGATATCTGCAAGAACAAGGACATATTTTAAATACACAGAATATGACTCCTTTATCTAGCGGCACATAACTTTAGCGGTGAGCGATACGCGTTGATCATGCGTTGTAGTGTGCCATGTCGCGCACACTGGATGTGTGGATGTGTGCAGAGTGTCCTGTTGGTACAGAGAGCGGAGTGCGACTGGAGAGCCAATCAGCGCTACGCACGCCCGCCCTTCATCCCGTGAGTCCCCCTTAGGTACCTTATTTTTGACTTCTGCGCAATAACGGTCAGCGCTAAAGTTATGTGCCGCTATCTATATAGCTACCATGCCAAGCAGCGCTGGTATATACCTCAGGTTCGACGCAGTCGGCGGCCCCCTCGGGACAGACGGGCCCTTGCGCGCGGTCCCGCAGTACTGACTGCAGATGCGTGCTCATCAGCGGGATCAGCGTGTTGAGGCCCAGCGTGTGAGAGAACTTGCACAGACCCAGCACAAACAGCTCCGGCCAACTCTTCTTGAACAGCGTCACTTGGACGTTCAACCTGCAAGTGTATTAGCAGTCTTAGTAACGCCCCTTTTACAGAAACAGTAGCACTTTTTAAATTAACGCGATCGTTATGCCTAATTATAATTGGAAGAAATCGCGATTACCTTTATTTCCCTACGTTTCGACCGTGTTACAACAGTCGTGGTCGTGGGCAGTGGGGGTGGTGTTATATTGTGTTGGAGGCCAAGACACTTCGGGCGTTGATGCGCCGGGATAGTGAGTATGACCCGTATTCAGAAACAGTCCTGAGTCTGAGTCGAGCCTCTAGCATATTTTTGTCATTTTTAAATGGAGAACTGTCAAAAGGTCTACACCCACCTCTTCCCAGTCGCATAATCAAAGAGAACGGAGGGTATCAGCAGAATTAGCAGTGGCATTAAGATAATCAATAATATCAAAAATGTATCCTTATTTCCCTTGGTCACGCCATGACGCGTGAACGGCTGGACCGATTAGGCTGTGGGGAGGTAGCATAGAATCGAGTGACGGACATAATGATACTTTTTATCCCGAAAAAGTAACGGGAACAGGTTGGAGGAACGATTGAAGCCACGGGCAACCGCTAGTCAAGCTTGCAATTATTAGCTTTTTTTTCTATTCTGTGTGTGTAGGCTCAGCGCAGGATCCTTTTTTTTATATTGCTGACAATGTACATAATTATAAATAATTAAATAAATATTTTGGACAATCCACACAACACTATCTAGTCCTAAACTAAGCATAGCTTGTACTATGGGAACCAGTTAGCTGATATAATACTTGAACACTTTTTTTGTAAATACATACATAGAATACAATATAACACCCAGACAGAGAACAAACATCGATGTTCACCACACAAATGTTTGTTCTCGGTGGGGATCGAACCCACGACCTACGGCGCAGAAGGCAGAGGTACCAACTGAGCTGAGAGGCCAGTCGCGGTGCCAGTTATTACTCACGGCAGGGAGCTGAAGGCGGGCACGGCCAGGGCCCAGCGGCCCAGCGCGCCCAGCAGGCGGGCGGCGGACTCGCAGGCCGCTTGCAGGCGCAGCTGCGGCGGCGCGCCCTGGCTCAGCGCCACGCCCAGCTGCAGCGAGTCCGCCGTGCTGAGGATACTCGACTCCATCTCCGCTGGGTACATCAACACAATAGGCATGACGACTCATTTTCAAAATCACTTCTATCATATTCAGAAGTATCTATTATGTCTAAAATATATCATATTTCTGTAGAAAATTAAGGTTTTTGTGCAATAAAAGTACATTAAAATTTAAATTTTCAAATTCACGACAAAACGCTCGCTGGTGTCATGGCGTCTGTTATTACGTCACGGCACTGTATATCAACAGTAAACATTGGTGCTTTTGTACTAAATCGGAATGACGTTTACGTAGACGTGACGTAATTCGCTCTGACCGGTGTTTAAGCCATCATGGCGGATTTTTGTATTTTGTAGATTTATTTTAACAAATAAATTATTAATCTCGACATTATTAAGAGAATAAAATCATTTTTCAAAATCTTTGAATCCTTTTGCATTAGATCAGATAAATATTTTGGCGAAACTTGATTACTGTCTTCATGCCTATTACTCATCTACACTCATATTATAAAGAGGAAAATTGGTTTTTATAATGTCCCAAAAGGTAAGAGCTGAGCGGGTTTTGAACCCGCGTCCTTCCCCTTGGTACGGGGCTGCGCTGACCGTGCCATGTGTCCGTGCGCTGACCGTGGCGTGTGCCATATGTGTCACTATGCCAAAGGAGGAAGTGTGAATACATACGTTCTGCCTGCGTAGTCTCGGGCGCGTGCAGTGCCACGGACGCGTCGGGCGCCGGCGCGCCGTATGCGGACTGTAAGTACTCGTTGATGGCACCTGCGTACATACAATTATGTAAACTCAATACTATTTACTCATCACGATGTTTTCCTTCACCGTTTTGAGAGTACTTTTTTGGTCACTTTTTGGTCTACCCCTTCTTCTATAACCACCATCCACATCCATATCCAATACTTTCCTCGTAATATGACCCTCATCCCTCCGCTCCGCATGAAAGGCTCATACCATGCCAACCTATTACTCAATACAATTTACTGTCATCACATATTTGTAGTTAATACATTCCTGATGTAGTTCATCGTTGCTGTTTCAGTTTTAATGGTGTGGGTGCCGGTGACATTACTAGCACGTAAGGCTGAACACCTGTATACCACAATTTGAAGGACGCAGGGCAGCGCATCGTAAGGCACTTTCCTTACGTGCGTGACCTACAAGGCACTTCTTAGTTATAGGCAATGGTTACCACTTACAGATGGATAAAGTGCTTATTATATCATAGAATATCCAGCAGTGGTTTCTAGGATAATGAAGATAGATTAATTGCTTACCAAACTGCCCCATTTTGAATAGGTTTTTAGCCAACTGTGTCTGTAGCATCAATTGCTGCCGGCGAGCGCCCTCTATATCTACAGGGTTGCCGGGCAGGTATGGAGAAACTAAACAATAAATAAAACAAAATAATAAATAAAAGAAAAGAGCTGGTTCGATTTTGGTGGGGTTTGCAGTAATTTGTAGGTGTAGTGGACTAGAGAAGTTCCCGTAATATAAAAATTTATGAGAGATGAGTTTATCAATTTAGGATTTATATTTGAAAATAAGTGCATTTTCTGACTGGGTATTAGTATAGATTTACGATAAGCGACATTTAAAATTTTGTATAAATAAAAGCAACCAGAGATAAAACAAAAAAATAGAGGATAGTAATGAAAAATATTGACTATTTGATGAGTAGTTTCATCGTAACCCATCGTTGGATATACCTGAGGATAGAGAGATACCATTTAGTACAATCATGTTAAGACATGTGCACTGGAATAGGGATCAAACCTATGGCTCAGAAGGCAGAGCTACAACCAACTAAGCTGAGGCCAGTCTTGACTGAAGTTACTATCAAATAATGATGATGGCAAGTCTCACCGGAGTTCCCTTTGTTGTTGAAGGCGACAGCGGCCGCGAGCGCGAAGTTGATAGCCGGCGCTGCAGCGGCACCTCCTGCGCCAAACGACTCGCCTGGCTCTTCCTTCAGTAGCGACATCTGGGAGTATACACTACACTATAGACCGGCACTAAGAATCACCCTAGAGAATAAATGCGGATACAGGAGTCCAATACAAGATAGGTATATTATATCCTCACTTTTTTTTATTGACTTTATACCTAGCATAACTTCGTCATTTATGAGCCTTGTAATAGATTTTAAAAAATTATTTTTGACGTGACAACGTCTTATAATTTGATGGAGTCGGCTGCACGCTCGAAAAAACATGACTCATGCGGCGTTACCTCGCTCTGAGGCGTTCCATTTAAGGCTTGAAGTGCAAGCGAGAGCGCGGAACGAGCGACAAAGAGGCACAATCGCCTCCGCGTTCGGCAGCGTACGACATCTGTGTATTTTCTTATGACGTTGTCACATTCAACTATCGTCAGTAAACCGACTTTACAGACAACCGATTTTTTTTATCTGAATGGTTATGATACTACCAGATTGGTGATAAACTTAAATCATTGCTCAGCACTTTTAAACTGTGATGCTACCTATACACGAGAAAATTTAAAACAAATCATTATTCAATAAAATCACAATTATATTTTTTAACCTACAGAGGCTACAGGGCAATCACAATTCAAGACATAATTAGCTATGTTCACCTGTCTATCTGGCTGAGAGGCAAGTCCCAGCAATTTGGAGTAAGAAGCTTGCTGCAAGTCTCGCTGGTCACCTTTCTGTTTGTCGACTATCGGCTTCCGCTCGTGCTGGACCGCTGGCGAAAACGAACAAGAATTACTGCTCATTATTGTGTTATTGAACGGGACTTCAATATCATCTATGCACTAAAAAACCTTGACAAATTTCTATTTTTTGTTCTACAAGCTTGAATTTACCTCTGCCAAAGACAAAAACTATTCAGACCAAAAACGAAAATAAATCCCTTCGGTTCGGTTCGGTTTCTTCTCTTTAAGGAGGGCGAATTTTCATACAAACGTAATATCAAAATGATTACTAGTTAAGGCAGATTATCACTATATTATTGTAATAACTGTATTTGTATAGTATTTATCTACGTTCCTGAAGTTTTTATTTTAAATTACTTACCTCAAATGAAATTAACAACAATCACATTTTGCAATGTGATTGAGAAATATGAAAATACACCCTCCGCCGGCCTCTTAAGTGCGCCTCAAAGAGGTTCCTTCATTTATACAGTTAAGCCAAATGAATTTTTGACGTAAATGAATCACAAGGATCACTTTGAAATGTTTATAGTAGAACAGTACAGGTGATTACAGTACTCACAGTCACTCCGCATGCCGCACGCGAGACACTTCTGTAGGCGGCAGTACTGGCAGCGGTTGCGATGATGCTTCGTCACCTCACAGTTCATGCTGCCTCGGCACTGGTAGCCGAGCTTCTTTCTTATGGAGCGCTTGAAGAAACCTTTGCAACCTGATACCAATGAAAAACCATCACTATTTCTGTTGCCAAACAGCATTCATTGAAAAAGTTGGGAGTTAGGAACTAAAGGGCTGGTAGGGCAAGGCATCAATAATTAGTTTTAATTTGGCAAAAATGCTTTAATTCCCAAACATATTTTCAAACATTCAAACAAAATGTATTTTCTTAATTTCATTTTAGACAAAGGTCATGTCAAGCCTTTAAAGACAAGCATGTTTGCAGAATGTTGTGAGAGCGAAAAACTGTAGTCGTCCACAGTCAAGTACCAAGTCAAGGTTGGAGGTTTTATATTATGTATGAAGCTAGAGGACAATAATAATTACGAGCAACAAGGTCACTGAACTGTACCTTCACAGCTGATAGCTCCATAGTGCCTCCCAGATGCTCGGTCTCCGCACACAATGCATAACTCCAAGCCCCCCACTTCACTGGTCCCAGTGAACTTCATCTCCATAGACTCTTGACCTTCCATTGTGCTGAAATGAACACAAAAACAAATCAACATCATAATAGTTGCGCATGTGAATGTCATTGAAACTGTAGAATTTACAAATCCAAACAATAAAAAAAAAACTACAAGTTTAGTGGTGTGTCCAAGACCTGCTTATTCCAATTTTGATAATAATGATAGGACAAGGACACTCACAATAAGCAATCACAGATATTCAGCTAAAACAAAACAAAACAAATTACCTTAGCCTTTGAATAGTCAATGACCTTACGCGAAGCGCGAAAACCCCACGTAAAGCCTTAAACAGTAGGTGTTTGGAGGTACCTACTACGGAAGTATGTATGCTATGAGGGACAGGACAAGTTGTTGGTACTTGGCACCCAATAAACACAAAAATGCCTTTCACTTTCAGTTATAAAACTTAGCAAGCTTAGTAAAACTTAGTAAGTAACATATTAACGTGGGCGTGTAGGCCATGTTACCTTTTACTAACGAAAGCGTAAGGCACGCCATAACCACTGGAGCGAGGAATGCAAGTAAATTCAACAAGTATGTTCCACGAAAGCAGGGTGGTACAATACAAAACACGTACTTACCACCTATGCAGAGTAGCAGACACAATCAAATATTTATTTTGTAAATTATTATCGTCATCGTTACGTTACGAACGTGCTCCAGCTTCACAACCAAAACGAACGGGAAAATTAAATTGTAGAAAAACTGAGTATTTTTTTCTTCTTCAAAAATTAAAACAAACGGGTTCGTTTAATGTACGTCCAGTTATTGTACTGTACAGGGAGGCACTATCCTGCTGTGCATTAACAGGTCTTACATTATTGCCTCCCAAACAAACAAAGCAAAGCAATGGGAGGCGATAATGTACATCATGTTATTGTCACACCGTTATTACGATGCCAGTTAAGCCATAAATGCACACTGGAGCAGTTCAAACATTATTATTTGCTTTTTTGTTCTGGCACTGGATACTTATACCTTGTCCTTGATACTTTATTGGGCGGATCCGACATGGATAGATTGGTAAGGTTATGTTAGAACAAATAATTTACTCTTCTTGATGGTGTCATTGCCCATGACCGAGCATGGCTTAACTTGTTGTCTCACAAGCGCACCTTAAGACATCAACGTGCTGCTTGCCCTCTACCATCTGCAGGGACGACACCATTTTCTAGTACGAAATGTGGTCGTACTTGTCGCTCTCGTATAGGCCTTACGAGTCACGAACGTAAGTGCCTGTTGACCCCAGACGCTGTTTGAATCATCTTCTTATAGATGCATAGGCCATAACTTACTTACTTACTTGTTAGAACATAAAAATTACACACAAGGCGAACGAGCAGAGCGAGCGTGCTGCGGTAGCGGCCACCACAGTGCCAGAAAATGTTTTTTCCCAATACCCTCAAAGGGGCTGTCCCGTTTAGTACAATTATCCATCGCTAAATAAAAACAATTATAATCGAAACTGTCATCTGTGACAGTGTACATGGGCCTTTACAACTTCACAGTTGAAAAAAGATGGATTCGTTTTAACTGGGTGTACATTAACTGGCCGTACATTAACCGGACCCCATGGGCGACCTTTTTGGATTCTCGACTCACTATGGTCGTATAAATGTCATTGTATTGTCATTGTCATGTCATTGGCTTGGCTGTCGTATCGTATGTCAATGTCACCGTCAGTCAAGCAAGTTTTAGCCACCGCGTGTGATTTTTATTTTGGGTTTATTAGATTTTTAATACGAAAAGAAGCAAGCACTACAAAATTCGGGACATCATGGCTTGCCCTGGCTTAGATGCTGTCTTGCAGAAGTTTAATAGTTTAACTGATAAACCTGTGAAATTCCTCGCTGTTCAGAAGGACGCGAAGAACGACATAAAAAATTTGGTGAAATCACTTTACGACTTCACCAAAACACAGGACAAGGATGCAAAGAGAAGAGCTAAAAAAGGTGCCTTACCGGAGCTTATAGTACAGGACTTGGATGAAGAGCAAATATGGCAAGAAATCGAGCTACAAAACAATGCATGCTGGGACGATTTCGTATGGGAAGTGGCCAACTGTATGACACTTAAAAAGGACTTGGTTTTTCCAGTGAACACCAATGAAAGTGCTACACAGATTGAAGGTGGTGCTGATGAGGATATAATAGCAAATGAACAGGATGGCAATGATTTAAAATCTTTAGACCTTGAAGATGATAATATAAATTATGCATCAGATGTAGAAATGCCCGATGATGAGGAACAATCTGAACGACCTAAGATAAAGCTTCTGAAACCTACAAAACTGAAACCATCGGTAGTTGATGATAAATTTTTCAAACTACAAGAGATGGAGCAATTCTTGCTGAAAGAAGAGAAAAATGAGGGTTCAATCAAGATAAAAAGTACTGAAGATAGTGATGAGGAATCAATTGATTTATTTGATGATATTGAAGATGATGATGATGAGGAAGAAGGTGACGATGAAGAAAGACAAAAAGATGTCATGTACTATGACTTTTTTGAACAGAATAATAGAGAAGATTATAATGAAGAAAATGTAGACGAATCAGAAGATGATATTGATAACATACAGGATGAGATTGAGGATGACCAACCAATCAACCAATCTAATAGAGATAAAAAAGTAAGATTTGCTCAACCATCATCTTCAGATGATGATTCAGTGGCTAGTGAAACAGAAACTAAAAAGCCATCTAGTGAAAAGAAATCGGAGTTTGAGTTACGACAGGATAGGCTTAAACAAACTATTGACAGATTGGAAAAAAAAACTTTGAATGATGCCCCATGGCAGTTGAAAGGAGAAGTTGATGCCAACAAACGTCCACAAAACTCTTTGCTTGAAGAAGTCATAGACTTTGATCTGACTACGCGACCAGCTCCTATAATCACTGAGCAAACCACAATAACTTTAGAAGACATAATCAGACAGCGAATCAAAGACAAGGCCTGGGATGATGTTGTCAAAAAAGAAAAACCAGTTGATGATCAACTGAAGTTCCGTAAGACAGAGATTCTCGATCAGTCTAAGAGCAAGCTCAGTCTAGCTCAAGTGTATGAAACTGAGTACTTAAAACAAAAGCAAGCAGCTACTGGCGATGTTCAAGAGGAAGAAGAACCAGAAAGCCATAAACAGATTCGTGAAACTATGAGTCTACTATTCTCTAAGCTGAACGCACTATGCCACTACCACTACACACCTAAACCAGCTCAAGCTGAGGTAAAAATTGTATCTAACACTCCGGCCATATCTATGGAAGAGGTGGCTCCAGTAGCTATGAGTGAAGCAGCCTTATTGGCTCCGGAAGAAGTAAAAAAGAAACAGAGAGGAGATCTGATGAGTAAAGAAGAACGCACACAGACTGATAAGAAGAGAGAAAGGAGGAAAAAGAAGAAGCTACAGAAGGCAAAAGGACCTGCCAACAAGGTAACGGAACATAGGAACACAACCCAGGGAACGGAGTCCAATGATAAGTCATTAAAGACTTCCAAAGCATTCTTTCAGCAATTGAATGATGATACTACAAGCCTACTAAAAAATGGCAAAAATAAAAAAGTTAAAATTGGTAATAAAAAAGCTTGAATGTTGAATCTGTTTTTTTTTATCTAATAGGGCTTCCTCCTTAAATGGGCCGCCTCAACACGCTGATCCCGCTTTTCGGTATACTGATAGGAACTGGAATACACAAGGGTAAGGTTACCTTTCACACCAAACGGTAACATTTTTAACTATTTTAGGTTCATGTGACTTTTGACACTTGGCGGAAGGACTTTGTATCCAAGCCAGCACAAAATTAAAAAAAAAAAGGCTCAAGTCGGTCGGTGGTACCCGGTAGCCGGTACGTACCCTGGTGGTAGTGGTACCTACTAGGGATGTCGGAAATGCAATAAAGTATCGATATATATCGTATCGATGTTTTTTGAAAATATCAATATCGATATTGATATTTTTATTGAAAAATATCGATATATCGATATATCGGTATGATTTGACTTGACAGAGAATATTCGTGCTGTTGAAATTGAAATTGACTAACAGAGTTGCCAACTTAAAAACCAAACTATAAAACAGCAAATCAAGTCGACCAAACACAAAAAATACTACATAAAATATAATTTGTTAAAAGATGTTAGTATAAAAAAAGTATTTTCTTTTTGGGATTTTTTAATCTTAAAACTTATAAATGTTTATTGGTCTGAAAAAAATATCGGTTTTTATACCTTTTCGATACTTAGAATTTTATATCGATACATCGATACATCGAACTATTAAATATCGCTCAAAAATATCGATATATTGAAAAAATAATATCGATATATCGATGTATCGATATTTTTTCAACAAGCCTAGTACCTACCTACCTGTTTTGTTTTGTTTGTGAAATTGGATTGTTACTTGAACACAGTATTGCAAACATTTTACGGAAAATGACCACAAAAGTTGCAATTGTAACCGGTGCCAACAAGGGCATCGGCTTCGCCATAGTTCGTGGCCTCTGTAAGCGATTCGACGGAGTTGTTTACCTTACATCGCGCGACGCTGAACGCGGCAAGAACGCTGTACAAGAACTAGAAAAAGAAGGGCTGAAACCGAGATTTCATCAGCTGGATATCACCAAAAAAGAAAGTTTAGAGGTTTTCAGAGATTATTTGAAGAGTACCCATGACGGCATAGATGTGTTGGTAAACAACGCGGCTATAGCGTTTAAAAACAGCGCTCCTGAGCCGGCCTCCGTGCAAGCTGAGCAAACATTATTCGTGAACTACTTCTCCTTGCTATCAGCTTGTGACATCCTCTTCCCGCTACTCAAACCGGGTGCGAGAGTAGTGAATGTCTCTAGTTCTGCAGGTCACTTGACCAACATACCAAGTCAGGAGCTTCGGAACAAGTTTACGGACCCAAGTTTGACTATTTCTGAATTGTCCAAGCTAATGCAAAGTTACATCGATTCTGCTAAGTTAGGATCTCAGGCTGCCGAATGGGGGAAATCATCATATGCAGTGTCCAAAGTTGGAGTCACTGTCTTAACTATGATCCAACAAAGACTTCTAGATGATAAAGGTGTGTATTATTACAAATAATCAAGACAGGTCTCTTTGGCTGCCTGATACATCTCTACATTCTCTACTCACAACCAGTATTCAGATTTTATAAACCTCTAATTTTACTTAACAACACCTATCAACTAGCAGCCTGCTTTTGACCTTGAACGACAGATTAAATAGATTGTATTTGTGTGCTGATAAAAACTTGCCTGTTATTAATCTAACAAAGTTATTATCGGACACACTTAACATTGAATGTCAATGTGACAATGCTTATTCACAAAACCAATCTTGACTCAATTTGAAATAGTCATCCAATATCCTCTTTTTCAAGTACCCTTACCTTTTCAGACATAAAAGTGAATGCTGTGCATCCAGGCTATGTGGATACAGACATGTCATCTCACAGAGGACCCCTCAGCATTGACCAGGGGGCAGAAGCCCCATTGTTCTTGGCACTGGACGCACCAGATACAGTAAAGGGACAGTATGTCTGGTTCAACAAAGAAATTGTAAGCTGGGTAGATGACAACCCCAACTTGCATTAGAAATTTAGTTAAGTGTTGGAGAGCATACATATACATATTACATAATATATATTTTTTATGGAATGTTTAATGAAAGGATTTTTAAGCATAATATTTTATTGATTGGGAATGATTAAAACTTGTTTAAGACTTTTCCATAATTTGTTTGAAGACATGAGTCTCCCAGAACTTGGTAGCTTTCTTAAGTAGTTCTATTAGCCACTGTTCATTATAATTAAGGATTGAAATGACGATCTGGTTATCAGTCAGTACTTCACAGTAACAAGCACATTCCCTTTTAGTTAGGAACATTTGTAACTGCATACGAGCAGTATCTTTTTGTGATAATGTTTTGCCACTCTGTGCTGATATGTGTTCCTCAGCATCTTCCAACTTCTTAAAGTAAACGACGTGGGTTTGGGTTACTCCGTAAGGCGATGCCGAGTAAATTGGCGCTGTATCAGAAATAAGCATGCTGCATTTTGTTATTTCCATTTTCAGTGTCATTTCCAAGCTGTGGCTTATTACATGCTTTACTTTAACTGAAATAAAAAACAGTAAAATTAAACTTTTAACAAAGTCGCTCACTTAACGTATTTATCGTACCTATAGCGATTTTACATAGGTACCTAAGTACCTATTTATTTTATGAAGGATACTTCTCACATTATGATCCTTTGAAAGTTTTTTTTTAATATAGAATCACTGGACTTATGTATCGAAAATCGCAAGCAGTTATCTTTTTTAACTATCTGACATGGTTGCGTTAAGCTAAATAAACTTAAATTCACCTAGTTAATATATTTAAAATGAATCCTTGTGGTATTCTTCTTCTTATCGAGTCAAGACCCTAAACCCTTCTCGACCAATATGTCGCCACCTCAATTAGCTCCACTCGATGCTATGTTTAGATCTTTCATGGTGCAGTTGGTCGTGCACAGCGGACATTAATGTAAGTGTGGCATGTCCTGTATGGGGGCCCCCCAGTTGCACGGTACTTGTGGTATTTTAAGCGCCGCACTGCACATACCTGGATCCCTAACCTGCGGATACATTATCTTCACAACAAGGTCCCTGGCACTGTCTTCTGTTGCTTCAGAAGCATCCCATAATAGATCATCTGAGATTCTGCCATATTCTAGCTCTTGAATCACTTTAGGAGACAGAGGCACAACACCTTTGATAATGGGATCCTTGAACAAATAAATACATTTTGCTTTAGCAAACAACTGAAATATCATATTCAATCATAGATATAAATATTAGATAGACATAAACCAGAAATTAAAGATGGGGACTTGTTCAGAATTTTGAATTAGATTTAAATAAATTCTCAATACAACAAAAAGATAAAAAAAAAAGATTGTAATAAAATACAACTTCATTGACTTAAGATATTAGACGCAGCATATACACTGTACGCCGTACCTACCCTACCTTAGATATTTTTTTCCGGCATAAGTCAAAGAAAATCTCAACATCCAAATGGTTATAGCTTTGTATGTATTCTCTCATCAATCTATGCAACGAAGCTGTAGGTATTTCGACTTGGTAATATTTCATTAGCACAGGACTAAAATTTTCTTTTTCCTGAAAAATTAATAGTTTGGCGTTTAATTTATCTGAAACTACATAAATTAATTATTTTATATAATAGGTTCTGCTAGAACCAACATCCAACATCGGCCGCGTAGTCTTCGTTTCCCACGAAGCAACATAAATCTGGACTCAAAGATTCTTTACGATGTCAAGCCAATTTCTTTTGATTCTTATGCTGCCTTCCTACGATGCGTGGTTCTGCAGATCATCACGCACAGCCGACGACGACGCACGGCAACGCACACAGACAGGGCTCCTGTGCTACCGCGCACCTCGGCGCACGAGACCGTTCCCATGGTATGTCGTGCGAGCAGGGTGTCGATTCTAAAGACACAAATCACTCAAGCGATCGCGTAAATCGATGTGAGTTGTCAATTTTTGTTTGAAAAATTTGAAAATGGAACGCGAATTTAGCGATCACTCGACGATCACTCAATCGAACCGTGTTGCTGGAATTGACGCCCTGATCCGCCTCCGTGCGCGATATCACAGACCGTGAGAAGGAGCTATTAGAATAGCAAGTAATGAGAACATAATTGTTTAATATTATTACCGCGCACTTCTGAATAAATTCATTCAGGACAGTATACTTTTTCTGGTATGAGATTTTGGGTAAGCCGAAAATGGCGTTCAACTTCATAGAGCTGGCATCTCTAGAGACCATCGGCATCATCCAGTATGTGACCGGTCCCTTATCGGGCTTGCTAAGCCAGACCAACGCGGCCAGAGTATGGATGCACTGAGTCTTGCCGCAGTCGCAAGTAGCCGCCTGCACTGTGCTGCTGACTTCGTTGTAGGTTACAGTGCAGTGGTTGCTGGTGCTTTTGGTTGCTACTTCGCATTTCACAGTACATGTTTTGCCATCTCTTCTGAGCTGCACATAGCCGATTGAATCTTCTATCATATTGTTCACTCTGGAAGTACAAAACATGTTTTGGATGAAAATGGATTTTTTAAAGATTATAAATGGAATATACCAGAGTTAGAGCAGGGTAGGCAACAGAAACCCTTAGTGTTGTTGGTGTCTATGGGCTATGGTGACCGCTTACCATCAGGTGGGCCGTAAGCTCGTCTGTCTAATTTTTACATAAAAAAAAAGAGTAAAAAAGAGTTATTCGCAGTTGGTATATGGACCGATGGAGTAGCGAAAAAATGCACCTTCGAATCAAGGGGACGGTTGTGGGTTCGATTCCCACACGGCACAATTCGACATAGCCTATGTTCAACGTCGATACGTTTTAACAACCGCTGCGCCGACTTTAATTTACGTAAAATTGAAGAGCCATGGGATATAAGTAGGTACTTACTCTCGCCATAGCACCCGCGTTCGTTCCCTATTGTAATCAGGAAGGGTAGCGAGGAACTCTGTTACTGCAAGGGTGTCTAACACTGGCAGATTTTCCCCTGTGCCCGGCAAGAAGCCTTCATCGCAACCTAGGTATTATGACAATAATAGATTTAACAAAGTCCGTTGGGGAATAAAGGTTCTCGAATGGCGACCACGAACCGTAAGACGAAGCGTAGGGCGCCCACCCACCAGATGGACCGACGACATTGTTAAGATCGCGGGAAGTCGATGGATGGAAAGGGATCAAAATCGTTCTTCCTGGAAATGTGTAGGGGAGGCCAATGACCAGCAGTGGACTTCTTCAGGCTGATGATGATGATGAGATTTAACAATGTTATATTCTGACAGGCTGGATTCATTTTGACTGGCCCTCTCAGCTCAGTCGATAGTAGCTTTGACTTTCACGCTGTAGGTTGTGAGTTTGTTCCCACTGACAACAAATATTTGTGATGAATGCAGATGTTTGTTCTCTGTCTGGGTAAGATATTGAATTCTATGTATGTATGTATTTAAAAAAAAACTATAAGTATGATAATATCTGCCTGGTAGTATAGTATAAGCTCTGCTTAATTTGGGGCTTATGGATAATGGATTTGGATGTTGGATAATGTGATATATGAGCCTCTATTTATTTAACTAGATTAACTTACATTTAATATTTTCACGGGTAGTCACCTCTTCCACTTTTGATGCAAACTCTGTAAAAAACATACAGAATACCAATACCATTGCTTCATGATTACTTTTATTATACAGGGTGTAAATAGATCACTATTTGATTAAGAGCACTGGTGGTCTAGTGGTAGCGGCCCCGCCTTCCGATCCGAAGGTTGTGGGTTCAAATTCAGTTGTGTACTTGTAATCGTAATTTATGTGCACTATGCCAGTACTCTCAAAACGGTGAAGGAAAACATCGTGAGGAAACCTGCGTGTCTTAGAACCTAAAAAAGTTCGAGCAACACGTGTCAAGGGTCCCACCAAAAAGGACCCACCAGCGGCCCACTTGCGGAAAAACCTGCCGCCACATAAAGTGCGGATTATAAAAATTGGCCGAATACATCAGATGAACTTACCATTAGTTCCTCTGTTCAAGTGTAATGGATCATCTTCTGGTTCAGTCTTGATAACATCTATAACATCTACCGCATCTTCATATCCTACATCGCCATCTGCAAATAAATCAGTTTGCTGAAATAGATACCTTGGTAGTGAATCATGTTTACATTACTCAAGTTTGAAAACATTTGTCTCATTAAGTGAAGTGGCACCACACTGGAACTTCACTGCTATTATATTTATTTTTAATTTGTAAAAGTTTCATATCAAAAAACGGTAGGAACCAAGCCATAGTTTGTTGCCTGTTCTTCTAGGCTTGATCACATGGAACTGGCACCTAGCTTTAATACGTTTCAAAGTGATCCTTGCCTTTCTACTGAATAAACACACTTTTGACATTGATTGGTAGGGTACAAGACAGGAGTAATGACAAACAGTGTCCAGGCTAACTGTTCAAATTGAATCACTTGATTAAATAGCATTTATAAATAAGTGCCTAACATCTTTCCAGATATCTCAGAAGGCCACGGATGGAGGTATACAGTAATTCTTAGAAGGTACCTGGAGAAGGTGGATTAGTCTCAGCATTTTCACAATCCATAAGTTCATCCTTTATACCAACATCGTCATCAACCTCAAAGTTAATACTATCAACAGTTTCGGTGGGCCAAGAAGCGGAGTCTGTCGTGTCCCCAGAATCATCATCATCGCTCATCTTCCGCTTTAGACCCTGTTCCCTTCCAGATGTTGAAGTAGCTTTGCGATTGTCTTGGTTGTTTTTCTGGAAGTTCGGCATTGCGTTCAAGTTTCTTTTCCTACAGATATTCCGCGCAACCAAGAATCCCACCCACTAGAGTTTTTATTGTAGTTGCATGATTTATAATACGACGCTCTAAATCAAAACAAACAAAACGCAATGCAGCAGTGTTGCCAACACGGACAGACCTAGATTAATCTATGCGACGTCCTACGTAAGCGATTCAAAGCGAACGCAACACGATTGCGAAGCGGATCCGGATAAAAAGTATTGCCAATGTGACATTACAGGTCACAAGCTATGTTATTATTATTATTTAGCCGTTTTTGACCCACTGCAGGGCAAAGGCTACCCTTCCCTCTTTCAAGCTTTTTTATTGCATTAGAAATCGTTCTATTTTTATGCTAAGAAAGGTTTGCAATAAGTATGCATTTATTTCTCGAATACAATTATTATTGAGGCTTGTTATGAATCGAACTAAGGATTATTGACGATTGGTAGATTTACAACATGGGTGTAGCAACGATTTCTCTTTTCCATAATTCACTGGTGTCTGCTCTCCAAGAGCTCATAATACGTCAACAATTATGTTTGGAAATATTTGTAGCTTAAACACAAAAATTTCGCGGCATACACTAACTAAACAGTTCGGACCGCAACAATAATTATTAGTGAAACCTGTTGTGTTGAACTGTGAACATTATACCAAAATTATGTACAAGATGCACGCAGCAGCTGCTAATATACCAGATTATCCAATCCTTATCTTCTTCCTGCCCTTAGGTATCACTAGGTGGGGTCGCTCGGCACAATCCTCAACCCTTAAATTTACCTCATTTTTTAAAAAGTTCTAAAAGTGATAATAGCTATTATAACTATATAAAAGTGAGGTTAGAATTTTACAAATGAATAACTCAAAAACTATATTTCCTCTACAAACGCACTAAGAGGTCTTCCCTCTTATACATTCCCTCGTTATCTATAAGCGACGTCCTACGTAACCATTAATAAAACCTTACGCTAAGCCCACACAGGTTTGTAATAATATTATTAATAACAATAGTACCTACCTGTTTACGCAAAAACCGATGGATTGCGGCCTGGACATTCTTGATTTTGAGATAGTTTTCTTTTGATTTCTTCCTAAGAAGACTAATATCTTCTTTGAGCTTTTTTGCTCGCGGTGAGTCACTAAATGTGCATAGATCACTTATGTCCTCTTCCTTGGATTGATACTCCATCGATTATTAATGTAAATTCTTAGGGTAAATTAACTCTTGCGATGGTATCCCTAAAACACTTGCTTGCCTTGCAGTATGTTGCCGCTGTGAGATGATTGATTGCTTAGTACATAATTAAGAACTTTCGTGCCTTGTTTACAGTCTGGGTTAAATGCTAACAATCACGACTTCGTTGTATGTACTAGAATTCTAGGTCTACAACATTATTCCTGCTCAGCAACAAACAAACAATCACATGCACAGCATAGGCAGGCAGACTGGCAACAACAACAAACAACTGGATAGGTAATGTATTTTTCTTCTTTTCTTATTTAGATGGCATCTGTCCATTCGAAAAATTTTGCCAATGTCGAGTGCGGATATCTAAAGTATGAGGCTGCATTCTACTCTTTCCACAATAAATCAATAATAAAATCTACAAGGGGCACTAATCGCACAACGTATTCTCAACTTTCGATGTTTAAAAAACTAAATTGGTCCAGTTGTTCCGAAGAAAAAAAATATCTCTATCACAGTATTTCAGTACATAGCCTTCCTTTTTAGGGTTCCGTAGCCAAATGGCAAAAAACGGAACCCTTATGAATTCGTCATGTCTGTCTCTCCGCCCGTATGTCACAGTAGGAGTGGGTTTTATCATCAGGTAAAACTAGTTGGTAACCGAGCTTCGCTCGGAATTTTTTTCGTTAATTTGTATTTTTAAGAAATCATAAGAGTCATAATATTATCTTTACTGGTTTATTCTTACTGAACCACGCCATCTGCTGGACATGCTTGTAGTTAGTTGCTCACAATCGTCAATAGATGGCAGGAGCAGTCACATATTCAGTTTATGTTTTTAGTTTTTTTTTAAAGAACAGACTCATTTTCTGAAAATGAATCCTAGCTAGATCGATTTATTGCCCCCGAAACCCTCTGTATACATAATTTCATGAAAATCGTTGGCGCAGTTTCCGAGATCCTAAATATATATATATATATACAAGATTTTCTCGTTTAAAGGTATAAGATAAGATAAGAAACCTGTTCCGCCTGTTCCAGTTCCAGTAAAATAACAGTTCCAAAAACCTGTTCCAAAATAACAGCTGGTTGTGTTGCATGTATTAGATCAGGGTAACTTTATATTAAAAAGAAAATATAGAATAGTAAGTAAATGATTTAATTACATCAATGTCTTTACAATTTACACTTTATTTAACTAAATTATAGCTTTAGTCACGTTATTCAACACAAAACTACCTTACAGTCAAAATATATAACTACAAAGACATATAGCGAACTAGGTACTTATCTTTAACAATCAAGGGGTGTACTCAGAGCCGAATGACATCGACAGTACACAGAACGAAACGATAACCTTCTCCTTCGAGTCTCAAGCCCAGAATAATCCACTGCCCCGCCTCGCCTCAGTCAGGCGACCAACATGACAGTTGATAGACAGCGCCCCCTATCGACAATATCGTCATCCGTTCTGCGTAGCTTCTGACTACCAATAACAATTTATTGATATAATAAATTGTTATTAATTTCGAACAAATAATCATAAAATATAATATTATTTATCAAATGGTTTTAAAGCAACTACAATGTTCTTAAATTAAATAAAGTAAAATAGCTTTTTATTTTAAACATTAAAGACTATCCTTCTTTCTTACTTCAATAATCATTATTATTTTAATACAGATTTCTAAAAGCATTTAAATATCAAATTAAACTATTTATAAAAACCAATTTCTTATCAATCATTTCAAAACTTATAAAGCTTATTACTTATTTCTAAAAATATACTAATAAAATAAAATAAATCTATTATTTTGAATAAATTTTAGCCCTTATTATCTACTAGATACGACACGGCCATTCTGCAAAATACTTCGTCCCCGAAGTATCTCCAAGTATTTTCCAAACTCACTGGCTCAGCTGCGAGTCAGGGTACTAGTGTGTCAGAGATCCTGGTATCACATAGGCCAATAAAGTACTAAATAACCTGACATGAAATCTGAAAGCACAAGAATAATGTTAACATAAAAACTATTAAAAAATCCTTAGCCAATTTACTCACCATACCTATGTAAGGAAAAATAATAAAGTACCATAAGTTAGGCTGTCATGCTAAGTTCCATTGCGAGTTGGCATCGCGATGTCCAAACAAAGGATCAGGCTAACTAGGTCTACCAACATTTATACAAATATCATCAAGCTCTGGCTGTCGACTGTCGTGCTCAGTTCCATCGCATAATCGCAACTACTACAATGTCCAAACGTCACACCAGTCCAACCGTACCTTTAGAAGAATCCCCCAATATTTTAACGTTTGTCTGTCGTGTTCAGTTCCATCACGTAATCGCAACTATCGCGATGTCCAAACTTTACACCAGCCCAACCGTAAAATTAAACAACCCATTTAGAAGAATTCCCCAATAATTTAAAGTTTGTCTGTAGTCTATTAAAGAACAAATCGCTTGGCCATTCTGCTTCAGTACTACTTACAAAATTGTATTGAAAAAAATATGGCACGAGCAATAAAAATGCGGGTACTCTCACAAAAGAAAATAAAAGTATTTCTTGGCAAAAATAAAACTGTTCGGATAGGATACCGTTAGACACTATTTGGCCAAATCAATACAGAGCCTAACAAGGCCTTACCTTACTTTTACATCACTTGAAGTCCACTCCGTTTTATTCCAGATACATACACGGCTTTGTATCGTACTTCGGATAACGTAGGAATTGTCACTTCATTTGTCAGTCGATAATGTCTCCGGTTTACGATATGGCACTTCACATTCTGGAATAAGAATAAATATGTTAATTTTCTGTGGGCAAAAGTTCTATCCCACTTCTGATATTAGATCAGGGTAACTTTATATTAAAAAGAAAATATAGAATAGTAAGTAAATGATTTAATTACATCAATGTCTTTACAATTTACACTTTATTTAACTAAATTATAGCTTTAGTCACGTTATTCAACACAAAACTACCTTACAGTCAAAATATATAACTACAAAGACATATAGCGAACTAGGTACTTATCTTTAACAATCAAGGGGTGTACTCAGAGCCGAATGACATCGACAGTACACAGAACGAAACGATAACCTTCTCCTTCGAGTCTCAAGCCCAGAATAATCCACTGCCCCGCCTCGCCTCAGTCAGGCGACCAACATGACAGTTGATAGACAGCGCCCCCTATCGACAATATCGTCATCCGTTCTGCGTAGCTTCTGACTACCAATAACAATTTATTGATATAATAAATTGTTATTAATTTCGAACAAATAATCATAAAATATAATATTATTTATCAAATGGTTTTAAAGCAACTACAATGTTCTTAAATTAAATAAAGTAAAATAGCTTTTTATTTTAAACATTAAAGACTATCCTTCTTTCTTACTTCAATAATCATTATTATTTTAATACAGATTTCTAAAAGCATTTAAATATCAAATTAAACTATTTATAAAAACCAATTTCTTATCAATCATTTCAAAACTTATAAAGCTTATTACTTATTTCTAAAAATATACTAATAAAATAAAATAAATCTATTATTTTGAATAAATTTTAGGCCTTATTATCTACTAGATACGACACATGCAATGCAACTTAGTATGAGTAGAAATATAAGTAACAGGTGCTGAGGAGAAGAACAGTTTCAGTGTATGTTCCTGAAATGAAAAGCATCCTTCATGCTTATCAGGCTTAGGACTGACAGCTTGAGATTTGAATTTTGACAAAATACATGACATTTACTAATCAAGCTGGCGCATTGAATTTTTTTTTCTGTAAGAAATGAGCCTGACATTTCCGAACGCAACAACTTTTCTCTGCTTTTAACAGGCTATCTCGTTCTAACAAAGGTAAGATGCGGCTAAATTAGAGAAGAGCATGTTCCGTGCGTGACATCATTCCGTGCCTAACATTATTAACCTACATTATAAACTAGGTCTAACAGGGTAAATAAAAACAACTTATAATTTCCTTCCAGTACTTTTTACTAAACCATTACACATTATATCTTATTAAAAAACTTAGACAAATTTTTGATTTTAATGACTTAAAAAGTGTAAAATACGTTTTAATGTAACAATCTCAAAATATATTTATTTACAATGTTAGCATTTGGTATTGTATGCATGCACTTACCAACAATTAAGAAACCTTACTAGGTAATACTTTTATAATTTTTTTGCTAAGGTTTAATAAGCAAGTAGGTAGGTCAATCAGTTGGAACCAACGGGTAGGTAGATTTCATTGATCTCTGGTGAAAAGTAACTATTACGAGCTTAAAAAGTATACCTACTATGCTATAGCTTGCTGAAGTGTGTAATTCTGAAGCACCTAAGCCATGATGACCATGATTCTGATGGGTTAGGGTTTGAGTGTGTGCGGGATAGTTATCTATCACTCACACATATTATCCTCGTGCCATGCTATAACGCATAGCTTGGTCGCGTGGAACTGGCACATAAGCTCACCTAGCTTTAAGACATTTCAATGTGATCCTTGAGATACAAACAAATAAAAATGTTTTAGAATTTGAGCCACAATGCGCCGCATTCAGTTTGTAAAGTTCCTTACACATTGAATTTATTAAATCACAAAACTACATTATTTTTTTGCATCAGTCAAACATATAAATATTATGAACATAATATTATGTAAGTATGCGTTATTTTTGGAAGGAGAAATATTCTAAAACAAATCGCGCTGGATTTGATTGGAAAGCAAGTTTTCTTTCACTTGAACAACGAATGTTCCACGAGCTAGGTAGGTACATGAAACGCCTCATACCTACTGTATCACACCACACAGTTAAAATAGTCAGCATAAATAGTGTCTGATGGGATGTGTAATGCAATGATTTATAACTATACAGTTTATAACATTAACTAGATTATCAACGGTTACTAGGCAATTTGTTACTATTGATGTTACGATATACAGGCTGGTTTTTTGAGAAGAGCGGTGATGGCCAAGTCTGAAACCGCGAGAGTTAGGGAAAAGTCGTGAAAGGAGTCATGCCCCCGATTTATAAAAAAAATCGGTTGTCTGTAAAGTCGGTATACTGACGATAGTTGAACGTGATAACGTCATAAGAAAATACTGATGGAATGGTTGCATTTTTCAAAAGAAAATTTTAGTTTTACTGAATTGAATTGAATGTGAATGAAACTGAATGATACTGAATGAAACTGAATGAAACTGAATGAAAATCCGGACCCGGACACAGACTGAACCCTTACCCTTACCCTCATTTACCCTTACCCTCATTTACCCTTACCCATTACCCGACCCGGGCTCGGGCCCAGGTAAATGGAACGACGAAACGACGTAACGACGCATGAGTCATGTTTTTTCGTGCGTGCAGCCGGCTCCATCGTTTTATAAGACGTTATCACGTCAAAAAGCAATGACTGTTTATGGTTTCGGACTTGGCCCACCATCACCGCCCTTCTCAAAAAACCACCCTGTATAGTCTTACTTATGGTAAGACAGCATACATATTATAGGTAGTAAAAGCTACTTTTGTTTGTATAAAAATATGTTTTTGCACTTATTCTGGTATACAACGGCTAATATTTATACATACAACCAACACGTCAATAATTAACCAATCATTATTCTGTAAAAAACTGCTATTTACGTTTCATTTCACTAAGACCCAAATTGTTCAATCAACTGTCCGTTAGTTAAAAATATATCCATATCTTTTTTTTAAACTTGTCAAAAACAGGACTGACATTTACTATTCGACAAATAAGTGTTATTCCGTAGATGGAAAAATCAGCCCTAGATGAACAATACAATACTTACAGTATGAAAAAAACAATCAATGGTTTATAATAAAAACATCATATAAAAACTAATTAATTATTGAACAATAAGCGTTCAAATAATGAGTCTATATTTCGATGTACATTATTACTCAATTCCAAAGACAATATGAAGCCACAGCAAAAAGCTAGTCCAAGGAAATGAATGCATGAAAAAGATAAAACCTTTCATCACACTGCTTGCATGTGTATTGCCTACGGTTCACTAAGTTGGAGTGGTACCGCCTTGAAACTTCACTGCTATTTTTATTTGTTTTGTAAAATGATCCTACAAAAAAACGGTAGGAACCAAGCCGTAGTTTTTTGCCTTGTTCTTTTAGGCTTGGTCGCTACATCTGCCTGCTCTGTCTTTGTCTGTCATATACAAAATGTCTGAGATAGTCAACGCGGGTTTACGCCAGATAGGTGAAGGAAAATTCTGGGTCAAAATTTCGAAGGAAAATTAGTAAGTTTTACAATTCATAAGCCATAAATAAAGTCGAATTTCATTGATATTAGGTGTAAATTAAATCTTAGCATAACGTTTATCTACAAATCTCATTTTAGTAGATTAATGTATAAAAATGTAAAAAAACCGTACAAAGTCTATAGATTCGTTGCCGCACGAGGCTGAATTATCAAGCTATTGTTTAAACTTATTTTAGTACTAAAGTATCAACAATGACCCTGGAAGTCTCAAAAGTACCATAAGGAAAATTATTGTGGATGACTGTGCACGCGTCACTGTGATTTGATTGTTTAATAGGTGAGTATAGGTAGCGGCACATAACTTGAGCGATAACCGTTATTGCGCAGAAGTCAAAAATAAGCTACCTGAGGGGGGCTCGCGGGATGAAGGGCGGGCGTGCGTAGCGCTGATTGGCTCTCCAGTCGCACTCCGCTCTCTGTACCAATAGGACACTCTGCACACATCCACACATCCAGTGTGCGCGACATGGCACACTACGACGCATGAGCAGCGCGTATCGCTCACCACTCAAGTTATGTGCCTAGTTATAAGAGTGTATTTACGATATCATTTTTTCGACTCTTGCCTATGAAAAAGTGAAATAAATATACTCATTAGTACAAACATACCTTCAAATCTCAGCAATCAAGGTCCTAATACCCTGTTTTATTGATACGAGCGTTCGTTAGTAGGACTACGGGTCGTTGCCCGTCGGTTTATTTCTCATCTCTTGCTGATTTATCAATGACATTAATGTTTGTGGCTCAATCACGCGTAACCACTGAACCAATTTGGATGAATTTTAGAATAAATACAGAAAATAATCAAGTGAACATAGCAAGTAACATGGATAAGAACCTGACAACCTGGCTACGAAACAATTACAGGAACGGGGAACATAGCTGCTACACGGGTGAATCCGCGGGCGGAGGCTAGTGTTACAGATATCAGTTGACAAACGATCATCCTACCAACAGATGCTCGTAGCTTATAGGTAAGGGGTAGTAAAATGATAGAATATACACAAAATAGTTAAATATTCAAGCATCCACATTCATATTCAAATAGTACCATATTACTTTGGATCAGATCCTCCTACGTCTGAAAGTAGTTTTCTAAAGCAGTGTTATTATTACTTAGTATATCATATTACAAAAGAGTTCTATTTTAGATATCTATACAAAATTCTGGCTATCCATACAAATCCACAAAATGTATTAGTGGTCCGTGTTGATTTTAAACTATTCGTACAAACAATTCCATACAAAATAATGTAGGATTTTGTAATATCCATACAAAAAAGTCGGTGTTTTTGTAAAGTCCATTCAAGTCCACACAAATAGAACGCGGACGTTGATTTTGTAATTCATGAAGGCCATACAAAATGTATGTATGGTCTGTGCTTAGCTTGCGGGGCTCTCGTCCATAAACTCCACGTATGTGAACGGGAAGTGGCCAACTTTACCGTTTAGCTCGCCTTCCCATTGTCCGTTTATATTTATTTTCGTTACCTGAAATGATAAAATAAAATAACTTTATTACACTGACTGGCCTCTCAGCTCAGTTGGTAGAAGCTCTGCCTTCTGCGCCATAGGTCGTGGGTTCCATCCCAATGGAGAATAAATATTCTAAGTTTGCATTTACAAAAAAAATAGTAGTATATCAGATCTGGTTCTCATAGTACAAGCTCTGCTTAGTTTGGGGCCAGATAGTGTTGTGTGGATTGCCTAAAATATTTATATTTATTTATTTGATATACACGATCGTCTCACATCTTATTTCTACCCAAGATAAGCATTCTTCTGATTGTGTCACTGGTTCTTTAGAAACAGAGTGGTGAAAGGATTTTAAATGCGCCTCGAAAAGGCTCCTTTCGTGCACTTTGACACATGTTTTTGAACTTTTTAGGTTCTACATGCTGGTTTACACACGATGTTTTCCTTCACTGTTAGAGAGTACTGGCATAGTGCACCATACATATTTGGATAGAAAAACTCGTTGGTACACGACTGGATTTGAACTCTCGACCTTAGGGTAGGAATGCGGGGCTTTTACCACTAGGCCACGCAGTGAAATATGTTTACTCAGTTGAATCACAAGGATCACTTTGAAACGTCTTAAAGAGAGGTGCCAGTTTCAAGCGACCAAGCCAAGTAGTTAATAAAAGATTTATAATTTTGTACTGTATTGTGACTGTACTTGTGTAATACATTATAAGGGTGTACATAGACAGTAAAAAAAATACCTTGATAATATCTCCCTCCTCTAGTTTGAGTGCAGTTTTGTCGTACGCGTTGGGAACTCGAGTTTGTCGCACGCGCGCCATTGCCGGTAGAGTGCGCTGGAAAAATTTAACAATTCAAATGAAAATCATATCACAAGTGTATTTATTCAGAAGGATTGCAAGAATCACTATGAAACCACATGGTGCCACTTCACTTAGTGAAGTGAAGTGGCGCCACAGAGACGTGTGCAATAATACAAAAGCAAAAGTTTCAAAGACAGCACACGCTACGCTTCAAAGTAGTAATAAAGTACCTACACAGCATATAAAAATAAGATACGAAAATAGTAGGTACAGACATTGCAGTGACCGGGACATCGGGCCACGCAGTTTTTATCATTCATATAGCTATCTAGCATATTGTACGCTTTCTTTATTAGATTATTCTTTAAACTTCCGAATAGGAAAATTAGTTGCATTTTCCGGAAGTTTATTATAGAAAGTTTACCTGCATGTTGGTGCGCTGCGGTGGTAGCTTGGTGGTGGGCGGACTGGGCGGCTCGCCGAGGTGGTTCAGGGCTTCTTTCGGAGGATACGGCACTCCCGCGTGGTCAAGAATCTAGGGAGAACACAACTTTACTTATTTATAACCACAACATGGCCCATTCCAATAAAGAGTCCCAAAATGATCCATAATGTGAACTAACATTTGAGTTTCAGTTCCCAAGATTGCTTGATTTGATGTCCTTACATTCATTCATTAAAAAAAGTTCGGAATAGTAGTTTTAAATAAGTCCAATTAACAACCTACAACCAAAAAATTTTAAACTCTCTTTTCGGTGTCATATTTAAGACCTTACCTCGGACCTTAATGCGAAATCAGTGAAAATATCAACAAAAGGAAGTCTTCTTCTTCTTATCGTGTCAATGATTCTTTCAAACCAAGTGTGGTGAAAGGATTTTAAGTGCGCCTCAAAGAGGCTCCTTTCGTGCACTACAAAAGGAAGTGATTTTTAGGTTAGTTTGATTACAAAAATTTTACATAGAATTAGGCTGTGGTATGGCTATAGTATAAGCGTACCCTCTGCACGTAGGGCACGGGGATGGAGCCCGTGCGGCCCTGGTTGTTGCGCGCCGTCCACCACTGCTCCTCGTCCCGGTTGATCACCATGAGCCGCTCGCCGCGTCGGAACGGAAGGTCGTCAGCGTCCTGCAACGTACTATCTACTTTAACTACTGGCTGGACTGACCATGTACGGGACATCAAGAATAAAAGTTGTTTATTTTGACACACGTTTATTTAATGCTTTACAAAAGGTGTTGATGAGTCGCGGTTTGTTCAAAGACTGACCGCGCCCGCTCGATTTCCACGCATTTGCATGAAAATGCGATGTCAACAAAACTGTACGGTATGTGGACCGTACATGTTCCGGGGGGCGCGAGATAATGAGTGAGAATGAGATAGTTTGGTATGCGATTATGGTATCATGATACAAAAGGATGAAACAATATTATGCTAGTAAACGCAGCATGATACCGACATTAATCGCGATCACTTATAAATTATTCGCACATCGCCGACTTTCAGTAATATTATTATTTTACTAAAAGTCGGCGATGTAGCTGAGTCTTTGCTGGACCTTTCGCACTTCACATTGTAAGTGTAATGCGATGTCAAC
Organism: Thera britannica; assembly: GCA_939531255.2. Classification (NCBI taxonomy): domain Eukaryota; kingdom Metazoa; phylum Arthropoda; class Insecta; order Lepidoptera; family Geometridae; genus Thera; species Thera britannica. The sequence goes on from OW618037.2 coordinate 25,480,442, forward strand.
AAAACTGAACCTGAAGTCGGAGTTTTGCTACCATATTTCGTTACCAAATGTTGTTTTCGTTTCGCCTTTTTGTCTCTCTCTATTGCGTGGAGAAAATATGAGACGGCAAAAATACGTTACGTAGTTAGAGTTGTTGTCTCATCTTTTCTCCATACAATAGACAGAGACAAATAGGCGAAACGAAAACAACATTTGGTAACGAAATGTTGTAAATGCACTGGGACTTCGGGTACTGTACGGTATGTGGACCGTACAGACCACTCGGCACAGTTGGTAGTAGATCAGCCTTTTGCCCCGTAGGTCGTGGGTTCGATCCCGACCGAGAACTAATATTTATGTAGGAAACACAGATGTTTGTTCTCTGCCTGGGTGTTAGATTGCATTTTAAGTATGTATTTACAAAAAAAAAGTATTATTAAGTATTATATCAGCTATTTGGTTCCCATAATACAAGCTCTGCTTAATTTGGGGCTAATCTTTGTGATACAACTTAATAAACATATTTTTGACTCTGACTTTAACTACTATATTCAGTCAAGTTAGCTACCCTAATAATGTAGTGAATGAATAATTATAAGTTTAAAAAACTTGAGAAACCGACTTCATTGCCAAACGGCTAAACCGATTTTAATGAAATTTGTTTGTGACAATCTGGACGTAAGAATAACCTTCCAAATAAAAAATATGTTTCTAAATCGGTTCATAAATGACGGAGGCATGCAGTTACAAACATTAAAAAAATTATTAAAAAAAAATGGCAACACCGATTTTAATAAAATTAAAATGGGACTAATCTGAAAGCAGTACCTTTCTGATAAAAAAATATTTTTTCAAATCGGCTCACAAATGACGAAGTTATGCGGTAACAAACATTAAAAAAAAAAAAAAAAAAAAAACATACAACCGAATTGAGAACCTCCTTTTTTTTGATTGGAAGTCGGTTAAAAAAGATCTCAGGGGGTAACAACATCTAGGACATTAGTACCGCGTGTATAGACGGGTATGAGAATAAGCCAGACGCATCGGTGCAAGAATCCATTCAGATCAGATGGCCCAGTAAGCGGACATGTGGGCCAATATTATGTGAACTGTTATTGCCAGAGCTAAAAGGCTGGTGCAGTCAATTGTAGCAGATGCACAACTTAAAATCCTAAACAAGGGGTGGTCCATTAATCATGTGAGGCTTGAAAGGGTCCCCATTTTCAAGGGAGAGGGTTCGGCAAAGTCTTAAACTTCGCCACGTATCAGCAGGGGGGGATAAGGCGTACAGGATAGATTTATTTTAATAATAAAATAACATTATCAGTTTAACTCAATATCAAAAAGTATTTAGGTAGGTAATCATGCGCTATCTGGTAAGAGAAGATTTGCTTAGTTTGGGGCTAGATAGCGCTGTGTGAAATATCTACGAGTTATATCTATTTTGTAAGCCCACAAACCGAAACACAGCGAGACCTTTGCTTGCAGCAGAAATAGGCTGGTAAATTAACGGGCAGGCTTTAGTGGTAGGGAGACAAGATTTTTTTTTAAATCTTCTCTGTTTCTTGCAATCTGCCCGTACGAGTGAGCATTGAGCTAGAGTTTGGTCGGTTATCCACTTCTTCGTTGACAAGTATGGAGAACGCCCTGTGGTATTTCCACTTTGTCTGTCCTCTTAAGAGCTAAATGAGGTCTTGAGGAGCTCTCCTTTTTATTATTTTAGGGAGACAAGATGATTACGCCCGTGATGCAACTGTTTACTGAAGACTGTGCGCTAGTCAGATTATAATGTAACGTACATCTGGTGCGTAAAAAACGTTCCTTCCGAGTTATTTTTAAAGTAAACAGACTTACGGATGGAATTAGACATGACCGATTGTATTGGCGAGAGAAAATTTATGTGTTTTTCTCACTGGACTGTCTTGTTTTAATCAACGATAAAATACTACACGATCATCTATTAGGTAGGTTATTCAAGAATAGTACTTTTTATACTTTCACGATCATAATTTACCACATACTGAATCTATTGCACGGGTTTTTATCGCATAATGCAATTCGCATTTTTTTAGTCAACCTATTTTGTCCCACTCCTGGGCAAAGGTCACCCCCAAAGACTTCCACTTATCTCTCTCTCGAGCCTCCTCCCACCATCTCCTCAAATGAATCATTATCATCCCTCCAACGTTTTATTACCTTATTTTATTTATTTTCCCGACGTTTCGGCTATGTTGCATAGCCGTGATCCCGGGCATACCACTAAAGAATGTAAATTTCTGACTGAAATTTATAATGCAGCCATAGGTAATAGGTACTTGTTCCATAAGAACTAGCAGACTTTGAGGTGAATGAAACATCACTAGCTTACGGTCGCAGCTTTACTAGCGTGGTGGGTAGCTATCTGGTTATACCCTATTCCAGGTCGTTAACACATCCAAATCTGTCATACAAACCAGAGAGATTGAGTCACAAATCTTGCAAAAATCCATGTTCTTATTGAATTTATGATATTAGTTGAAATCAGTTGAGAACAACTCTCGCTCGCTTTTGTTACGTAGGTACTGTCGAAGTCCAGTCGTGCTAACTGAGTCACGCTTGCGCTTAAATACATTTTCGAAGCATGAAATTTTAGTGTTCGGCCTGACTAATGTGTGTGTGTGCCTACGAGGATGTTTAGCGCCAGTTTGTAAAAATAAAGTTTATTGTAAATCAATGGTTTGTTTAACTTAATGTGCTATTTTAACACTTTACCTGCCTGTTCTTCTAGGCCTGGTCGCGTGGAACTGGCACCTAGACTCACCTAGCTCTAAGACGTTTCAAAGTGATTCCTTGTGATACTATTGAATAAATACATATTTAACTTTGACTTTAGATGGGTCGGTCATCAGTCGGCAGAAAGCGACGGGTTGGCTTTCGCACACATCAACCTACAGAGGTCCACTTTTTGAGGCACTATTTTAGGCGTTCTCAATCCAGCAACTTCCTGCAATCGTTACCTTGGTCTATTGGGCTTACTTACATTGCCGGTGAAGTCAAATTTGGCAACCACCAGTTCTAGGACATGATGTGGCTGCGGAGGCGCCGCGGCTTGCACCCCCGTCTGCGGCAGCGGCCTCGTCAGCGGCGTCGTGTCCAGGTAGTGCAGCCGGTAGAACGACAGCAAGGCAGCCATGTCCGCGAACAGCTGGTCTCCTATCCTGAACCGTATCGTGCCGTCGGCTGACACCACCCGGTTGATTATGTAGTGGGATACACGTTCATCTTCTCTGGAGGATAAAAACTGTTTTTAACCATAGGTACGGCTACCAGTAAGGGTGTTGGAAATTGCAAGGGCATTGATTCGATACAAATAAATTATAGTTTAAAAAACTAAAAAAAAAAACGCTTTTATAACTAATTGAACTAAAAAGTTAAAAATAAAACTGTAATAATCAATTGAAAATTTATATTATTGGACAAAAAGCGTGGGGTGCTTTTTATAATAACTTCAGATATAATAAACTATTGATAAAATATTTACAACAATCAAAATCAAGCCCCCCACGCTTTTTGTACAATAATATAAATTTTCAATTGATTATTACAGTTTTATTTTTAACTTTTTAGTTCAATTAGTTATAAAAGCGTTTTTTTTTTTAGTTTTTTAAACTATAATTTATTTTTTACTTTTTTTTTCATATTTTTTTTTCATATTTTTGCATTGTCATCGACCTTTGACAGGTGTGCAAAGTTTGAATCAAATCTGATCGTTCAAAGTAGGTTTTTTTTTTTTTTTATTTCTTTTCATTTTTTTTAATTTTTTTTTTCATATTATTTCATTGTCATCGACCTTTGACAAGTGTGCAAAGTTTGAATCAAATCTGATCGTTCAAAGTAGGTTTTTTTTATATTTTTTTTATTTCTTTTCATTTTTTTTTATTTTTTTTTTCATATTATTGCATTGTCATCGACCTTTGACAGGTGTGCAAAGTTTGAATCAAATCTGATCGTTCAAAGTAGGACAAAATCGAGCTCAAAGGGGTCGGTTACATACATACATACATACATACATACATACATACATACATACATACATACAGGTGAAGCTAATAAAAGCGTTATAAAAATACAGCAACAGGGGTCAATTTTCTCTACATTTTTTAAGAAATTATGCATAAAACGTAATGGTGATAAAGTTGTAGACATAGACAATCATTTATTTGCTTCTTAGCACACAACATACAATAAATACATAATAGATGAAAAAATAATTATAAATAAGTTTACATAAGTAACAATGATAAAAAGAGAAGGACAGAAATTAAAAAACTAACAGAACATGGATTTATAAGTTATGACATGAGTTACATTCAAATTTCAATTCCAATGCATACTTTCATGCCATGTTTTTTGTCTCAAGGTTCGGCAAAGGTTCATCAACTCTTTTACACTGTAGTCACTGGGATTGATCAGACTTTCAGGTACTTTGTAATCTTTTTGGTAAATAAATATAGTGATCATTATAAACTTTACCTGACACATAGCACATAGTCTCCCGTTATTGTTTTGGAGTCCCTGACCAGAAAGACTCCGCTTTCAGTCTCGTTGAGGAGCAATCGAGTGGCTTCTGCGCGGGAGAGATCATGGAAGTACCAACTGTTGACAAGAATACAATATAAGGTGGGCTCTAGGATTACATAGTATGTGAATATGAAAAGCAAACTTAAAGTTTCTATAGTCATTAAAACTCAAAGTCATTGAACACCTAATCATGCTGGAACATCATTATCAAGTTAGAAGGATGATTCGGACAGTGTGAGTTTTATGTCTTTTATGGTAAAATTGCAAAAAAAAAAATACTAATAAATATAATTATGTAGGTATGTGATAATGTCAAAGAATGTTTTTGCTCAAATGCAAAAAAAAATGTATGTTTGGGTGGCTGTCAAATGAAAAATTTAGCATTTTTAAATAATGAACATGGAAAATTATTTCTAATGGTCACATCAGCAATACCAGTGCTTTCAGAAATATAGACGAGTGGATCCCTGCTCAATGTTGCTTGTATAAAGCAATTTTCATACAAACTTAAAAGTTTGTTTGTTGGAGTGCAAGCTACTCAATCTTCAAAATTCATAATTCTTGGTATGGACTGTGTAACAATTGACATGCAGTGAGACAATATTTTGGTACCTACCTAAAAGTTAATTCAATTCTTACCAAATTTTAAGCCTACAATACTATACATTTGTCTACTAGCCACAAATTAAGCTTTTTCATAAACTGCTTTAATAGTAACTTTAACTGTAATGTCTTTAGAAATTTAATTAAATATCATAAATGTCATCATATCGCTATTCCTTTGAGTCATAGCGGTGTTATGGCTTAGCAGCATTAATTCCGCTAAGGTTTAATGCTGCCATGCCATAACACCTGACCTGTTGGGTCTGTGTTAAAGAGTTGAATGCAGTTTATCTGCATATTTACCAAATATAAGCTGATTGGTCTATAACAGCCAACATTACTTTAGTGAGAGCACTGGATTTCTAGTAGCACAATTAGCTCCAAAAACTTTGTGTGTGTTTTGTGAGCAGATTAAGCTCACTCAAAAGCTACAGGATCAGAAAATGGCTATTACAATTGTATATTTTATTTTTCATATACAGGGTGTCCCATAAGTCAACGTCCAGCCGAAAACGGGTGATGCGCCCAGTCTAGGGCTTGCATTATCCGTCACATTTTAGTATTCGGATAATATGGATAATAGTGAACTCTACTATTCGGATATCCGGATTTTCCGGATAATTCGGATAATGATTGAAATAAACTAAGAAAAACTAAATAAATGATGTAGGAGTACTTTTTATTCAAGTTTACGTTTACGATATCACAAAAAATGTCTGAACTTCTGTCCTAAAACAATCGAATAAATCAAAAACATTTATAACATACTAAAAAAAAACTAAGTTTCTTCTATTCATTAAATATAATATCCAAGACAGGGCTCAGGGAACTTATTGAGTCTTGTCCCTCCACATCCACACCCGTGTCACCATCCAGTTCACTAGAACATTGCTGCCTTCTCCTTTATTTTAAGGAGTTGTGCTGGCTGGGATGTGGTTTGGCAGTGAGGCATTGCACAATACACCCCATCGCGGGACGTCAGTGCAGATCTTATTCCCCCAAATCAATAAGAATTAGAATTAGAAGGGGTAGGTCGCGGGTTCAAATCCCGCTCGGTTCTTTACTTTTGGGACATTATAAAAATCTTTGTGATTTCCTTAAGTGTATTAAAAACTAGAAAATTAATAAAAAGCAGAAAATACTCGTTCTGCCTTATACACTAGTGGGGGTTTTTGTCAGCAAAAAATTATATGTCCTCTCCAATTCTTGCTTCTTTGGCCTCCTTGGTCGAAAAGTGCCATTTCTATCTGTATTGTTGTCAAATCACTGTGGTTTAGACAGAGTGAGGATGGATACTCTTGCGAAGACATTGTTATTTTAGATTTTACATACTATCCGCATTATCCGAATTATCCGGATAATTTATTTGTCACTATTCGGATTTGAAAATTGGCGGATATTCGGATAATTCGGATATCCGGATATCCGGATAGCAAGCCCTAGCCCAGTCATGACAATTATCAGAAAAATATAACAAAAAATATTTGCTAAGTAACTTTCGAGTTATGAGTATTTTAAAAAAACAGAAAAAACTGACACCCTGTGATGATCTTTTAAGTCCTGTGACTACAAATATTAATTTTTCATGAAACTTTTTTCTGCAACGTAAGCATGAATAACCCTTCTGTAAATTACAATTCAAAATTAAGCCATAACTGCCTCAGTTTTTAATGAAATTGTGGAGTTTAGGCCAACGTTTCATTTCAGATAATTACACCATCCAACTTTAACCGTCTGTACCGCAAAAGAAATGTACTACACTATCATGGCATGTAACTTTAAAAATTGGCGCATTTATCCAGGATTCCAAAATGGTATAATACTTGCTAGAGTACTCCTTAGTTTTGGAAATAAAAAATGTTTTTTCAACTAAACCGGATTTCCAATCAAGTTTATTTCATGAGATAAAATGTTTGTACCCTTTAAATTATGGACTCAAAATGCCTACGCTGCATTTTTAAATCGCTCACAATTTACAGGTAGAAGTAAATACCATTTCGACAATGCAAGTAAACAGATAGAGCCACCATCTTGTCGAAAGAGTAATAAACATGGGTGTTCAAGTAATTTGTTAGTTTTAGGTGAAAGTTTGAAATAAAATTCAATCATAGGATTTCTTCAGTCGTGATTTTAATTTAACTACATCAAGGATTTACAGCAAATGTTCAAACTGTTAGCCTTCAGCAGTAATGCAAGCTCTACATTTCCTTAAAAAACACAGCTGTCTGTAAAGTCAGTTAACTGACGACAGTTGAACGTGACAACGTCATACAGCTGTCCACGCGGACGCATCGCTCACTCAAGTAGGAGAGAGACCGATGTTGAACGCTGCCGAACGCGGAGGCCGATTGTGCCTCTTTGTCGCTCGTTCCGCGCTCTCACTTGCACTTCAAGTATTAAATGGAACGCCTCAGAGCGAGGTAACGCCGCATGAGTCATGTTTTTTTTTGACGAGCAGCCGGCTCCATCGAATTATAAGACGTTATCACGTCAAAAACCATGTAATAAGACCGGCGACGGGCGAAGGCAAACTTTAGATTAAAATCTCGATTGAAGTAATCTCATGATTGAATTTTATTTCAAACTTTTACCTATGACTAACAAATTACTTGAAAACCCATGGTTATTACTCTTTCGACAAGATGGTGGATCTATCTGTTTACTTGCATTGTCGAAATGGTATTTACTTGTACCTGTGAATTGTGAGTCACTTAAAAACACAGCGTAGGCATTTTAAGTCCATCATTTAAAGGGTACAAAAATGTTATCTATTGAAATAAAATTGATTGGAAATCCGGTTTAGTTGAAAAAACATTTTTTATTTCCAAAGCTAAGAAGTACTCTAGCAAGTATTATACCATTTTGGAATCCTGGATAAATGCGCCAATTTTTAAAGTTACATGCCATGATAGTGTAGTACATTTTTTTTGCGGTATAGACGGTTAAAGTTGGGTGATGTAATTATCTGAAATTAAACGTTGGCCAAAACTCCACGATTTCATTAAAAACTGAGGCAGTTATGGTTTAATTTTGAATTGTAATTTACAGAAGAGTTATTCATAATTACGTTGCAGAAAAAAGTTTAATGAAAAGTTAATATTTGTACAGGACTTAAAAGATCATCACATGGTGTCAGTTTTTCATGTTTTTTTAAAATACTCATAACTCGAAAGTTACTTAGCAAATATATTTTTTTATATTTTTCTGATAACTGTCATGACTTGGCGCATCACCCGTTTTCGGTTGGACGTTGACTTATGGGACACCCTGTATATCTATTATACAGCGAAGGAAAGCCTGACTAACTATCGAACCTCAGATCTCAGACCTCAAGATATTTGGTAGTCAGAGTTATGTTCAATTCTAGGAGAGTACACTTTATTCTGTATTAACTTTACAAATAGAAACACACTTGAAGAAACCAAATAAATTACCTACATTGGTAGTTTCATGAATGTGGTGAAATGATTGATGTAGGACGAACCTGGTCATATCATTGGGGTCAAACGAGGCCCCGATCCCAGGGTTCGCCATGCCTGCAGGACGTCAGCTTATTACGAATTCACCGTAGGAACCCCATCGCAGCCGGAAATGTCACTCTGATCACTCCCACGGTCACCGCACTCAACCAAACTCACAAAACAACGCCCGACAACAATAACAATGCCCCTTTATCAGTACAGGCACAGCCCAGCATCGGAATCCTTAGTTTAATTAGAATTTTGTTGTCCTAAATCACGACTTGATGTTCACATCAAAACACATGTTTCCGTAATCGCCGTACGCTGACACAGCGTCGTAGTTCACACCTTACCGACTATTGACTAATTCCTGGTTTCTAGATGCATGCGAAATAAATCTATAAATAAAATTACAACTGAATAAAAATATTCTTCCTCGAACACACACGCAGTTTTTTTTTCGCTGATGATGAGGCATTGACAATAGAATAGACTTTTAATTTTTGTTGGACGCCTAAATATTTATCTTCTTCTTTGTCAATGACAAACTTGGAGGAATTAGAAAATGACAAATTGACAAGGCAATACGTGTCTATGGATTTTTAAGAAATATTGATGAGATTGATTGATGATTTACTGATCGCATATAGAGTGCCTTGACTAAATGTTATTGTTTCTAAATGTTGGCTAGCCTGGACAATTACACATCATCTTCGAATTTTTTGTCTATAGTTTTTGTGTCCATTGTTTTTCTACAATGTTATTTTTCTGACTGCTGCTGGTGGACGAAAATTTAGTTTCGCTGAGTGGTGTGAGTTTTATCTGGTGTTCGTGTTCGATATTGTGATTTATTTGTAATAGATCACGAAGATGTCGTCACCGAGCGCTGGAAAACGTCGCATGGACACAGATGTCATCAAACTGTATCCTTTCTTTGTTATCGTCATTACAAAGAGCCTATTGCGTTCGAGGGCCATCATGTAAATAAGTAGCAAAGGGCCATCAGCTGATTGTCACTACCCTTGGCTAAATCGATTTGGGGTGTGTATCTGGACTCTGGAGGGGTATATTTGTCCTTTGTTATTTCATCATCATTTCACTCTAACGTTTCGTAAAGACGAGACCTTTGGCTAGGGATCTACGAAGGTGCGTGCATTCTTTGTACAGCCCGTTGGGCTATATCTATATATAACGCGCGTAGATAGATCACGTAGTAGGTACGTTACGTTGCTCTTCCGTGTCTACTAGATTGTATATTTCGTAATATAGGATCTATCTAGGCCATGGTCTCAATTGCGCATTTTTAGTCGTGTTACGGCCTTACACTCGATGCAACGCATATTTTTATGCATTGAATAGAAAATAATAGTGTACCAGTTCATTGTTGCTTGCTTTGTTTCCATGATTCATATTTAGTAAATCAGTCGAATATTAGCAGGAAAAAAATGTTTTTGTCAAACTAAACAATTTATGAATTTGGTTGCTAAATTTACCCTAAATTTAAATAGTTTACCTCACTACCATTTTTCTTGTGATATTAAGGTCTGTTATTAAAACGCTGAGGAACCTAGTGTACATAACATGCCTGTGTAAAAGTACCTACTCAAATGTTTTGTCTGGTCACCATCAAAATCCTCCACCTGTTTGTTTTTGGCATAAACACATAGTGATCATTTTTGGCACTCACCAAAAATAATCATCTCGTCTATCATAATCTTAAATCTCTCTAAAAATTTGCTATTCATACTGCAGGAATAGTGAATATCCATGTATAGATAGTGCAATCCACGAAGGCGCGCCCCACTATTCCTCCTAACCGTTTATAGTATAGGTATGTGTGCAAGCTTCCGTCAATGTTTGAGTGTTATCGGTACACACTAATTACCTATGAGTGCACACGCACACTACAATGAATAGACTACGGTTCGCGACTGCCGCTCGGAGCGAACTCCCCGCACCCGCGAGTGGGGCGTCTTCGTGAATTGCACTATCTATAAGCTTTGTTCTGTTATAAAACTCAATACTAAGCAATGCATGTATAGGTATACCTATATCTCTATTATTGAATCCATTGAATGAACTAGGTACCTACCTACCTACCATGTCAATAAGTTCTCACTACAAGGTCGACAAACAATACTTCATCATAATTATGTTTTTCAACTTTTCTCTTTTGAGGTATAAACCTATAAAATCAGTATGGAGTATAGAGAAAACTAACCTCGGGTTTCGTTTCTTTTTCGGCAACGGGGGTGGTGCTGCCATAAGTCTTTGATTTTTCTTGGGCAACGGGGGTGAGGCTGCCCAATTCCTTCTACCTTCATTTCTCTCGGTCCACCTATCCAGCCTCACCCTTGGCGCTACAATACATCTTGGATTTTTAATAGGCAACGGTGGTGGAGTTTGTGTAGGTGTTCCAGTCTTTCTAAAATTCTGGGGGGGTACTGCTGGGTCACGGCTGGGTTTCCTTGGTTGGGGAGTGGGTCTGAAACTCTCAAACCTGAAAAAATCAAATATTGTAGACATTTTGTAGCCAAGCTAAGTAAAGCTTGTACTATGAAAACTTTACCTAAATTTCATATCTAATTATCATTGACTAGCCATAATTATCTTTTAACAAATGACCTTATTCCTCAATTAAGCTGCTACCATAAGTGCATTACCAAATTGTACACCCTCTGCATAAAATTAGTTTAATAATTTCACCCTGACCTAGGGCTTTTAAATCAGAGAGCACTGGTGGTCTAGTGGTAGTGGCCCCGCCTTCCGATCCGAAGGTCGTGGGTTCAAATCCACCAATGAGTTTCTGTCGAAAAATGTATGTGCACTATGCCAGTACTGTCAAAACGGTGAAGGAAAACATCGTGAGGAAACCGTCATGTTGTAGAACCTAAAAAAGTTCAAGCAACACGTGTCAAGGGTCACGCAAAAAGGGCCCACCAGCGGCCTACTTGCGGAAAAACCTGCCCGCACATCAAGTGCGGATGATAAACTTGCCGAACTTGCCGGGCTTTTAAATCTTCTCTAACAAAAATGAAAAGTGATTCATTTCGTCTAATGCGGAAAACCCAAGTGGTTATAGTAGGTGTAGACCAAGTACTGTGCTTAATCAGTGACGTAAATTCAAATGCACAATGTGATCGGTCACTGAATATCATTTTCCTTAGTCGGTCTCTAGCTTAACTTACGGTGGCGCTTTACGCCGATTTGAGCATGTCGAAGGGCAAGGCTTATAACTTCCAGGTAAATAAAAATAATGGTAAAGTTGTCACACATTTTTCGATAGCGCAAGTAGATTGACGTCTTACGACACATTATGCTACTAATACGCTTACGCTGTTACTTGTTCAACGTATATTACTACTAAACTATTAGTTAATCGGGTAGTTCTGTTCTTAATTGAATTAAGCTAAATCGCACGTATCGCGAAAAGGCAAACCCCTAGAAATAATTATATACGTACCTCTGCCACTCCTCAGATAGAGAAGGTTGAGATCCAGACGGTTTCGGACTCGAGGGCAGATCTGTCCGAGAGGCCCATTGAGAACTAGACAGATTCGAACTCGATAGCAGTTCCATCCGAGAGGTCCATTGAGATCTAGACGGTCTTGGACTCGATAATAGATCTGTCCGAGAGTTCCATTGAGATCTAGACGGTCTCGGACTCGATAATAGATCTGTCCGAGAGGTCCATTGAGATCTAGACGGTCTTGGACTCGAAAATAGATCTGTCTGAGAGGTCCATTGCGATTTAGACGGTTCCGGACTAGGCATAAATTCTGTCCGAGACATGCATTTAGATCTAGATAGTTTAGGACTAGCGAACAGTTTTGTTCGGGAAGTCCATTTAGATCTAGACGGTGCCGGAATAGAGAGCCCTTCCGTCGGAGAGGTCCATTGAGCTCTAGACGGCTTCAGACTCGAGAGCATTTCTGTCCGAGAGATCCAATTATCTGTCCTGCCAGCGTCGCTAGGGACATGTAATTTTGTTGACACACAACACTTGAACAAAATCATCATCTTGGATTTTAAAGTCACAATAAATCTAACAAGTTAATTTTCACTAGATAGCGTCGTGTTATAAGTTCACTAATATTTATTTATTTGTTTTACTGCGCACTTTAAATTTTAATTTAAATAAATATCAAGCGACACCAAAGTTTTCAAGTCAATTTTATTATTTGTCGAACGTATCTGCTGACTTAATAATAACTAGTGAAAATTCTAACCCTTTGCATATAATTATTATATTATGTAGGTATTCGGTATGACCGCAAGGTACAGCCATCTGCAAAAATTGATGGATATTCAGATTGAACGGCATTCGATAGATAAATAAATCAATACTGTGGGACAATCCACACAACACTATCTGGCCCCAAACTGAGTAGAGCTTGTTCTATGGGAAATGAGGGCTTGTTCTCGTCTTACCAGATATCAGAGCGTCTGGAAATTCTGGTGCATAAAGTACTCCATCAAGCCACTAACCGCTCCGTAAAACGGTTGGCTTCAGAATGAGAAGGTGTCACGATCAGCGAGAGTCCAACTATGGAGGTGATAATCTATATAGAAAGTCGTGTTTCTTATCCCGAAACAGTAACGGGAACGGGGCGAGCGAAGCCGCGGTTGGCCGCTAGTATAAAATATACAATTTACATGAGTATTGCAGGCGATTGTACCTGACATATTATGTTATCATTCTGTGGTGAGGAACACTGAACAAACGTTTAATTAGTTCGGTTGAATCACTCCTTGGTTATTTCGGTATTTTCCTCTTTTACGAGGAAAATTCTGGATAGTTAATGATATCAAATCATTTTATTTGCAAGAATAATATTTTTGGGTCTAAGATATAACTTGTACTTATTGTTAGTTCTACGTAAAGTAAAGTTTGAATCCAAATAACCTAAACCTGACTGGGTCCCTCATAGTCGATGCCGTCAAGGTATTCCCGGTAGGAAAACATACTGGGATGATTGCCATTATACAGGGTGGTTTTTGGAGGAGGGCGGTGATGGCTAAGTCCGAAACCACGAGACTTATGCCCCGATTTTTAAGAAAACAAAAACTGTATATTTTTTTTTTTTTAAATATTTTTCTTTTGATGAAAATGGACCGTAATGATTTTTAAAAAATACACCCTGTTTTATTGAACCAATGGATTCTGTTGCTGTAGGTATGTGATCATTTTTATCGGAGTAGTAATGGTTCTCTAAAATGTACTTTTATAGTGTGACCCCGCGGTAACGTTTTTCACTTTATCTTTCGAATAATTTTATTGTTCTCTGATTTTAGTGGCCATTGTACCGATAGAGGTCAATGACCGTCTGAAAGCCGATTGAAATTCATGAATGACCGTCTGAAGGCCGATCTGGTTTCAAACTCGTACTCGCTAGTGAGGCTCTCGTGGCGTGGCTTGCTCATTCCTAACCGTCAACTGAGTTAGCCTGTGCGGACTTTATTTTGATGGGTGACTTGTACTATTCCTAACCAAAAGAGATCGTTTTTTTTTTTAAGTTTCATTGCATTGATGTTTATTTCGTACAGTCTTATATACATTGTAAACCAATTATTCAATATTGTGAAAAACGTATAAGTACGTCATATAAATGTTATTTTTGATTTGTAAAAGGATCATATAAAAAAACGGTAGGAACCGAGACGTAGTTTGTTGCCTGTTCTTCTACGCTTGGTCGCGTGGAACTGGCACCTAGACTCACCTAGCTTTAAGACGTTTCAAAGTGATTCTTGCATCGTACTGAATAAAAATTTTTTGAGTTTGAGTTTATTTATTGGTCTTAAAAATAAAATATATTCGTTTTAAAAAATAATAAATTAAAATGTATGACCTCTCATCCTTAGTCGTCCCTTGCATGAAGTTCAATGGCAGTCTGAAATTGAAAAGGTATCGGCGGCGCGGGGCGGCGGCAAGTTGACTAGCCCGGTGGGTGCGTTCACATCTCCAACCTTTTATTCTAGCTGTACTTGGGTCGGGTCAAAGTCAATTTAAATTTTATTCGTTCGATCCCGAATTATTTTGAATACCTACTTGCCCTGACAACGCACAGCCTAAACCGCTCGTAGAGACTTGACATTTTAAGAGCATATTATGTCTTGTTGCGTACGTCCTGCGTAGGAATGTACGGAGAATAAAGTTCTTGAACATGATGTTTCCTGAAGTAGCTGGGGTTGATGTTGATAAAATCGCCAAGACCATTGTTCAAGAATATAAATATAATTTTACTTTGTGCACTATGCAGTTCGTAACATCCAGCCCGATCGATTGGCGATTGGAATTATGGAAGTTGACAGTGACATGGCACTGTCAACTTCCATAATTTATCTGACATGAGTTGAACCATCGATCGGTCCATGTTGTCTAATACGTTTGCATAACCCATTTTAGTAGACTTATCCCTCTGTATACCTGAAGAAAATTCACATTTTAGTTACAAATGCAGATTAAGACTTCTTTGGAAGAAATCTTCTCTTGATTGTCGCCTGCTTAGATTTTATGCGTCCAAAACACGTGACGACAAATTCTGTTCATTAACCTTAGACTTGTGGACGCTTAGCGACAAAGCCTTTTAAATAAATTTAAAAAAAACCTTATTTAAAAAAATATTTCAAATATTTTTCATGCAACTGACGGATAGCGTTACTCTAAGATGGCAAAACCCACAAAAATGCCCTAAATATAATAGCAGACGTTTTAGAGAAAGGCCAGGTTAAGAGTTCCCAAAATTGACGAGCATGTATTGTATGAAGAATGTTATGAGAGTGAATGAAGCGAAAGAGGTACTTACATAATGTCAGGATCATAGGGAAAATCTGTGATTTCTGCATACCCTCATGGGAAAGATGCCTGATTTTATGTATGTAATAAAAAACCGTCTAAAGATCTCTGACTAGTAATCATACCTTTATATCATAACATCCTAGTTTGCAGTACCAGACTCAAATCTCCGAGTGCCTATTCCCTAGTCAGATATTTGGAAGATTTGTGTCAATATCTAGTTACTACGATCGTGAGAAATACCGAAACTTTATCTTATCGTTTGAATTGGAAAACACTGTTTATCTTTTGCGGTTAAAAATATTTTACGTTCATCTACTATTTTAAAGTAGCGTTCATCATAAATCCGGACACTTGCGAGTCGGATTCGTTCACCGAGGGTTCCGTACAAATTTGTAGGTTAGCGACAGCATGTGTCTCATTATTATATTTAAGTCATAAAATATGGACCGCCGAAAAAAACGGAAGGAAGATGAGAAGGATAGCACCCTGTTTTTTTTTATGATTTATTGCAAATGTATAGTTTTCAGCTTTTTCTTTATACTTGCAGTCTAAAACGGTAGGTACTTGCCAAATTTCATAGTTGTAGGTCAACGAAACTATCCTATCATTTATCAATTATTAACCGACATCCTATCAAAAAGGAGGAGGTTCTCAATTCGGTTGTATTTTTTTTTAATACAACTAGCTGATGGAACAAGCGTATACCTTTGCTAACAGACGCACATTCAAAGTCAAAGTCAATAATTTTTTATTCAGTACGATGCAAGAATCACTTTGAAACGTCTTAAAGCTAGGTGAGTCTAGGTGCCAGTTCCACGCGACCATTCATTGTTTACACATGGTTCAGTTGAGGTTCACGACGTCACGCGCTTCATTCATTTTAGAACTAAGCCGTAATGACACACTTATATTGTGAAGGAAAAATAAACAACTTTTTACTTTACTTAACTTTAATGACGTGTGCTGTCGTCACCAGGAAAAAATAACTTGCTCGCGTTTGTCCATGCCGCCTATTAATAAGGGATTGAAAAATAAAATGTATATTAAATTGGCTGCACTAATTTAGTCTTCAGGCACTATGATTCCTTCTGATCTCTTTGGTATCATGTACCTACCAATCAAAGGGTTTTTGAGAGGGTTTTCAGAGGTCTCTATCTCTAATCCTTGTCCAAATGTATCGTGTCTATCATATTTTGGCACATACCAACACGAAAGGTGACGTAAGGAGCCTATTTGTGGCGCACTTCAAATCCTTTCATTACACTGGTTCGAAAGAACTATTGACACGATAAGAAAAAGAAGACATATTAACATTAGCAGTACAAAAGCGTAGGACCTGAAGCAAGATGAGACTGGCTACAAGAATCGTGGTAGATAGCACAAACTAAGGGAGGCCTATACCCAGCATTGGGTAAAGAAGGCTGTGGATAATGATCTCTTCTTTCTGCCTTTATTCCTTTAGGTGGGGTCGGCACAACATTTTTCTTCCATTTTTAACCGACTTCCAATCAAAAAGGAGGAGGTTCTCAATACGGTTGTTTTTTTTTTTTTTTTTTTTTTAAATGTTTGTTACCGCATAACTTCGTCATTTGTGAGCCGATTTGAAAAATTATTTTTTTATCTGAAAGGTACTGCTTTCAGATTGGTCCCATTTTAATTTTATTAAAATCAGTTTTGCCATTTTTTTTTTAATAATTTTTTTAATGTTTGTAACTGCATGCCTCCGTCATTTATGAACCGATTTAGAAAATTATTTTTTTATTTGGAAGGTTATTCTTATGTCCAGATTGTCCCAAACAAATTTCATTAAAATCGGTTTAGCCGTTTGGCAATGAAGTCGGTTTCTCAAGTTTTTTAAACTTATAATTATCTGAGTACTCACTCCTTTCTTGGACAATTATCATCTCCCACACAATCCATCTATATTTTCTTAGGCCTATCTCTACCTGTATATCCATCTACATTCATGCCTAACCATTCACATCCATCTACACTCTGTGCTGTAGATGAGATGATATTCCATACAATTCCTCAAAAAAAAAAAACAGAATGTGTTTTGTTTCCTTTACAATATGAAAAGTATTTCCTGACTACGGTTTCCTTCAGTATTGAAAGCAAACACGAGGTGACAATATTGGGAGGGCTCAACGAGTTCTGCGTCAAATTCTTCGGCCCACCAGGAAGTAAGTTATTTATTTTTATGTATCAAATAAGATATTATACATTAACTGTTATTAAAGTAATCAAAACGCTTATATAAGGAGGTGGCTATGATAAAATTCGGCAGCAGTTGGTACTAAAATAGTACCGTCGGCTCCCATTTCTGAGACGTGTGGGTGAACGGACATAAATAGTACCGTTTGCCCCCATTTTTCAGATTTAGTGGCAAAACGTAGGGGTGGATGAAACTCATTCTTATAAATTAGGCCAAAATAAACCTAGCGCTACCCCCCCGCCTACAGGATATCCAGAACACTTCTAGAAATAACATTGATGGATAAACAGTTTTGTTGCAGGAATATTGGACAATAGATTCGTCGATTTAAGTTATGTCGTACTTTAGTTTTCGTAATTGAAATAGTTCTCTGACGAACCACGTTACTACTCTGACGCATTTTTATTTATTATTCGTTCCTTCCAGCCACGTAGTTTTTCATTCAGCTGACAACGTCCCGTTTTATCGAGAATTAATTTCAAGTTTTGACGTCTATCTATACCATAAGGCTCACCACAAACTCTGTCTGGCTCTGTCTCTGGCTCTGGTTTTGAGGCAGTGTGAGTGCTCACCAGTGTATTAATACTGTGTGTGTGACGTTTCGACGTAAACTTTATTAAGACGGCACTTACAAAGACTCAAAACCAGATCCATACAGAGTTTGTGGTAGGTCTATCGGATGAAACAATGTTTTCCATCACTAATATAGTCAATGCACAATACACCCTGAAGGGGCCCTGATGCCCGCGATTCTAATAGAGTTGGAGGAATAACTCAAATTAGATATTAGAATTGCTTCCCGTGAGAATTTTACCCTCTAAATCTAATTTGTTGTTTAACTAATAGTTAAAAAGTTCTCCAATAAATATAAATAAATAAATAAATTTGTCAATTCAGACATTTCACATCGAGCCCGAAGCTAAAGATGTTTGTGATTGATGTCTCAATGTTTATGTTACCTTTCAAAAATACTATACAAAATACAAAAATATTTATTCGAGAAACTGTTTTACAAAAATAGATATAGGTACAATGGACCCCGCACTAGGACTAGCCTGTGTCGCGCTCGCGGGAGACCTAAAAGAGTTTACAAAATGTTTAAAGTGGCGAACAAAAAGACGTGATTTGAAAGGGTAAGGAACAGTATAACTTCTATAACTTCGTCGACCGATTTATGTTTTCCAGCTCCGTACGAGGGTGGAGTGTGGCGTGTGAGGGTCCACCTTCCTGACCACTACCCCTTCAAGTCCCCGTCCATAGGGTTCATGAACAAAGTCTACCATCCCAACATAGACGAGGTCTCCGGGACTGTGTGTCTTGACGTCATCAACCAAGCATGGACGGCTCTCTACGGTGAGTTTTCCAAATATATTGTGGACAATCCACACAACACTATCTTGCCCCAAAGCAGAGCTTTACTTTGGGAACCAGAGAGCTGATCTGATATAATACTCATAACAACGTGACAACGTCTTATAATTCGATGGAGCCGCACGCACGAAAAGACATGACTCACGCGGCGGTACCTCGCTCTGAGGCGTTCCATTTAAGGCTTGAAGTGCAAGCGAGAGCGCGGAACGAGCAACAGAGAGGCACAATCGGCCTCCGTGTTCGGCAGCGTTCGACATCTGTCTCTCTCCTACTTGAGTGAGCGATGCGTCCGCGTGGACAGCTTTATGACGTTGTTACGTTCAACTATCGTCAATAAACCGACTTTACAGACAACCGATTTTTTTTTCGTAGCGATACGAGCTAAAATATAAACTAGTATTGTATTGAATTAAAACTGGTGACTGTTGTGTTTCAGACTTGTCGAATATCTTCGAGTCGTTCCTCCCCCAGCTGCTGACGTACCCCAACCCCATCGACCCGCTGAACGGCGACGCCGCCGCCATGTACCTGCACAAGCCGGAGGACTACAAGAAGAAAGTCTCCGGTAAATATATACACGACTGCACTAACTACGACACGACTGGCCACTAGCTCAGTTGGTAGTAGCTCTGCCTTCTGTGCCGTAGGTCGTGGGTTCGATCCCCACCGAGAACAAATATTTGTGTGGTGAACATAAATGTTTGTTCTCTGTCTGGGTGTTATATTGTATTCTAAGTATGTATTTACAAAAACAAATATGTAGGTATTCAAGTATTATATCAGCTATCTGGTTCCCATATTACAAGCTCTGCTTAGTTTGGGGCTGGGTTGTGTTGTGTGAATTGTCCAGAATATTTATTTATTTATTTATTTTATAACTACAGTACAACACAACCACACGACAAACAACTCCCGTCTTTTATCATCAGCCTGAAGTAGTCCACTGCTGGACATAGGCCTCCCCTACACACTTCCAGGAAGGACGATTCTGAGCTCCATCGACTTCCCGCGATCTTAACAATGTCGTCGGTCCATCTGGTGGGTGGGCGTCCTACGCTTCGTCTTCCGGTTCGTGGTCGCCATTCGAGAACCTTTATTCCCCAACGGTTGTCGGTTCATCGAGCTATATGACCTGCCCATTGCCACTTCATCTTCAGTCTTTAATGCAATGAAATTACTTATTTTTTATTGATATGTATAAATGAATATGATGTTTAGTTCAGTACGCACGCAAAATCACAAAATGAGTTGTTCTGTTGAAAAATGTATGTGCACTATACCAGTACTCTCAAACGATGAAGGAAACCGTCGTAGAACCTGAAAAAGTTCGGACAACACGTGTCAAGCGTCACGTAAAAAGGGCCCGCCAGCGACCTACTTGCGGAAACCGCACACCGCTCACGCAGTGCCGATGATGAGTCTGCCATGTTCGATCGCACTATTATTATGATTTTATTTAACCAAGCCGTAGTTTGTTGCCTGTTCTTCTAGGTTTAGTCGCGTGGAACTGGCACCTACACTCATCTAGCTTTAAGACGTTTCAAAGTGATCGTTGCGATTCTACTCAATAAAATACGTATTTGAATTTGAATTCGATTCCTATAACAGTAACGTATCGTATCCATAAAGTATCCGACTGACTGACTGAGAAAGTGTCCGACTATCTCGACAATAAAGTCGAATATAATAATAATAATAAATATTGTGGACAATTCACACAACACTACCCAGCCCCAAACTAAGCAGAGCTTGTAGAAGGCAGAGCTACTACCAACTGAGCTAGAGGCCAGTCAAATAAAATATCGGTCTGATACGTTAAAACAGCAACCATAATAGTCTAAGTTGCCACAGCCGTGCATCAACCGTGGTAGTTCACAGTAGATGTTTTGTTTTTGCAGAGTACGTGCGGCGGTTCGCGACGGAAGAGGCTCTCCTGGAGAAGGACGCCATCACAGGCGCCGGCGTGGGCTCGGCCTCCAAGGCCAACGGCGCCGCCAGCGACACTGAGAGCTCCATGAGCGAGTTCAGCGACGACGAAGCGCACGACATGGAGTTATAACCCACGGCGCCGCTCACCGCCTGATCCCGACCCTATAAGCCTCTATAGTCTGAACACACTATGCCGAAGGTACGCGACCGATGTTCCGCGGCTCATTTTACGTTCCGACGTATTCGGCTGATATGACACACCACTAGTACCGAAATTCAGTTGCGTAACTTTGTATGGGTAGTCATCAGAGCTGCTGTCGAGCTGTGTGGTGTGTTTTTTAAACAGTTGGACAGACAGAAGCAAAACAAAATGCTCCTGTTAGGGTTCCATTATTATTTTTGAGGAGACAAACCCGAAATATGGACTAATTGAACCGAACTTCGGTCGCGTATAATGTGTGCTCTACAGATTAAGTTGCCGCTGAATATATGCCGACCGAAGTTCGGCTGGACGGTAAAACGCAACGTAATTTCCGAATTACTGATGACACATCAGTAATTAAAAAAGCGGCATCATTACAGGTGTAATGATGCCGAACTTCGGGTCGCTTACTTTCGGCATAGTGTGCATAGACACTAAACCTCTACAAAGCGTAACTCGCCTTTCTTATACACGAAAGTTATAAAATCGCCTTTGTAATTACGAAATTCATTGAATATCGTTGTTAGACTGTAAATCACCCTTGTAATAGACGAGTTGTAACAAAACTTTCTTAAATTGCCTTTGTAAAAGTCAATCCACTAAATATCGTATTTAGACTGTAAATCACCCTTGTATATGTAGCGGCACATAACTTGAGCGATGACCGTTATTGCGCTGAAGTCAAAAATAAGGTACCTGAGGGGGGCTCGCGGGATGAAGGGCGGGCGTGCGTAGCGCTGATTGTCTCTCCAGTCGCACTCCGCTCTCTGTACCAATAGGACACTCTGCACACATCCACACATCCAGTGTGCGCGACATGGCACACTACGACGCATGCGCAGCGCGTATCGCTCACCGCTCAAGTTATGTGCCGCTAGTTATAACAGGTGAAGTTTTTAAATCAGCTTTGCAATAAACTAAATGTTTTCAAAGGTTAAACTCTGACGGATAATCTTAAATCATTTTTATCCGCTATTTGTACATATATTATATCGGCTATGCTATGGACGAAAAGAAATGAAATCTATTGCGATAAACAGTTAACAATCACTGCCTCTTTCGGTAAATTGAATTTTACTAAATCGTTATTGCAACGAAAGGTATTTAATAGAGAGTGATCGATAAATCGCATGTTTAATGAACATGGATTTTATTTTGTAGAAAGAATGTAACATAAATCGTATGTAACATTGTGTAAATTATGAGCCTTATTATGTTCATAGTCGCATGGTTATATCGAGAGCTCGTCAAACTCGTTTCCGTATAAAAGGGGCGGTTGTATGCCTAAACCCCCTCTAATGCTCGGTTCCTAAGACCCAACCTATGAGCATCCGCTAAACCCAGCGCAAGATAACTCCGCGCGTGACGGATGGTAAAAAAATAGACTGGAAATATATGTCCCAATCGCAAATATGAACTCCATTAAACGCAATGCACGTTCAGGCATGTTTGTGATAGGAAGATATATTTCCAGTGTTTTTTATTCATGTTTTCCGCCATCTGTCACGCGCAGTCTTATCTTGTGCGGACTCTAGTAACAATACAGATTTCATTGGATTGAATAATGTAAACTGTCACTGTCATATCAGCCAATGATGATGTGAGCTTACCTCAATGGCGACGGGCTGCAGCAATAGTAGGTAGGAGGATATAGGCACAGAACTTAAGACATGTGAAATGCTAGAACTCGTCTAATATTCGGGCTTTGTGTTTGCCGTAAAATCAAATAATTTTAATGGACCATGTTGTATTTGCCAATATTAGAAATTAAAAAACTGCTCAGGACGGCAAACACTATTGAATTAGAACACGCTTTGAAAGGTGATTAATTTGTTTAAGAAGTATGAACTAAAACTCGTGTTTAAAATTTTTAGTCTTTGGTGTGTTAAGGAAAGTTATGGTGGAACCAATCGGAATGTAGCATTTTACTAAAACGCTGGGTGT
Source organism: Thera britannica (assembly GCA_939531255.2). Classification (NCBI taxonomy): domain Eukaryota; kingdom Metazoa; phylum Arthropoda; class Insecta; order Lepidoptera; family Geometridae; genus Thera; species Thera britannica. The sequence continues at coordinate 25,503,505 of OW618037.2, forward strand.
GAAAGAGATATGTCGCCGCGTACGTCTCGCTTCCACGTAGCGGTCAACTTTGGTTCGTCATTTCCGTAGTATTCAGTCTTCGATACGCTATGTCATCTTAGGACACGTTCACACGAACACTCAAACAAACTGAAGTCCAGTCCAAAACAGTTCAGTAGTCGGTGCAAGCAAGCGTGTCAGTCGCGAACTAAGCTAAATGTTTAGCTATCAATAATAAAAAAATGCTCAGACATCGGTACGAACTTCAGACTTGTCCACGCGACTCATTCGCACCAGCTTTCTGTCTGTACTGTGTAAACTGTTTACATGATAATGTGCTGTATTCCGATTGGGCAAGACCCACCTTCGTATGGTTAAAATCTTGAATCGTTACTGGCTTGTCTTGTCTCTTACGCTTTTAAATTAGTCGCGATATGGTAGCAATACGATAAAAGAAAAAGTGTTCACATTGGTGTTTAAAGGATAGACATAGTTTGGCTTTGAAGAAGGATAGGTTAACATAACATACGTTAGATTCTATTTTGTATGCTAACATACAGCACTAAATTTAAAATATCATAATTTTATGTTAGAGCTGGCAACACGGGATGTGTGAGTGAGCGAAATAGCATTTTGTAAATATTCTCTAAACCCCCATAGCTTAAATCCAATAAAAATAAAGCCTGCACGGGCTAAGTCATCACTTTATATCTCATAGGTATTTAATTTTTTTATTTTAGTTTTATTTTACGAAATGATGTGTTTTGTCAGTCTCCCTCTGTGGCATTCTTATCAATTTGTTTATTCATTTTGTTGCTTCAACACTGAAATTTTTAGTTGGCAATCTGTGATTCTACTGCTTCCCTATTTTGTATAGAAAATTGTCAATTTTATCAGGAGGTTGAGAAATGTCGCCGTTTAGGTACACTGAGTGTGTAATAACTTTTTAGATTGTTTACTTAGCACAATTATTTTTAGCTCATACCACCGCTATAAAAATAATCTTAAATCTATCTAGAATTGGGCGAATTTTCGGCGCGTTTTAGCTTGTATAAAACGCTCGTGCGATTGCTAAAATTGTCTAGCGTAAAACAAACGCGACAACGATCCTACAAGATGTGTAGATGTATCGCTTTGGCATGCGCTTAGAAGCGTACAAAACAAGCCTATATTTACCGAAAATACGGCCAAATATACACTTATCTGTCTGGTATCCGGATCTTGCTGAGACTTGCTTGCTGCAGTCTACTCCGCCCGTAGCGGTGGTATTGGCTATTTTAGTTCATTATCCGCTTACCAAATACATAACAATGCTACTCGCCTTGCTGTTTCCGCCAAAGTTCTGAAAGGAGCATTTGTTCTTTTCACCGCTGGTTCTTTCTTCGTCAAAAAGCCTTTTTTTCGTGCAATCATGCCTCACCTTAAAGTTGGCCAAGAAATAGCCAGTGGCACTGCAAACGACCGTGGTTTTGGCCGATTTTGTAATGTTCTTTTTGCTCCTACTTAATTTCTAAAATATGTAAATTGTAAAAAAATCGAATGGTTGTATGCATGAAATTTTTTGGCTTTTGTTTATCGCAATAATGTTTAAGCATCGTTTGTGCCGTCAAATGGATACGCTATGACGCAAGTAAGTTACTGCTGACTGCTGGGCTGTATTTGTTTCGGAGAATATCAATTTTATTTATGTACAAAATCATTGTATGTTTATTTATAGAATTGTGACGGAACGGTTCCACTGATACAAATAGTTTTAATCAATAATTGTGAGCATTGAGTGAAAAGAACATTTCAAAACGACACACAGATCTCTTAAAACGACACATTGCGAACTATAAGTCTTGCAAGCGTCTCTAAATATAAGTCTAGGCTAACATAGATTATATCGAGAATATATTAATAGTATAGATATATTGTATCTTCGGAATGATAACTGAGCCATAATACATAATATATTTTGGTATAAGGATGTTAACATTAAAATTTTAGTTGTTTTTTTAATGTTGGGTTCATTATTTCATCCAACTTTGAATGAAACCAAATAAAAATCACTACAATCAATATGTGAATAGAAAGGGTTTTGAATCGCACTCAACTATTTTATCTCCATGACGAAGAAATACGAATTTCTATTAGTTTTTAATGTAATGTACAATTCAAAACCATTGCTTGGAAAGTGTTGGCGTGAAACAAATTGACCTGGATTGAAGCTCTACTTCAAATCTCATAATGAAACAATCACCCAAAATACAGAAAAACAAGTGTTTTTGTAGTCCTATCTTTTTATGTCTAGCATCTTCTCTTATTTACAAATATAGCCACAAATATTTAATACGAACAAGAGTAGTAAAAAAAGTGTAGGTTAAACAATGCCGATTCTGATTGCAGAAGTGTAGAGATCGGTATTTTATAACTTGAATTTTTAAAAACACGTTACACGCCTTCGTTCTCCACATTAATATCATTTAAATTTTATGAAAATTTGTACCAAAATGTAATGAAGGACGCATAATAATGCGGTCCAATGGCAATATATTCTTAAGGCGTGTCCTCATCACTGCACACGCAAACAATAAATCTTAAGATCTGGACACACCTTTACATGTAAAAAGGAATTTATAATTATATTTTTATTTCATTACATGTAATAAACTTACGTTATTTTTAAACTAACTTTTCTTTCATTTCATTTAGAATATCTAGAACCACCCAGAAATATCGAATTAGAAAAGTTTTTCGAAGGGAATGCACTCTTACGAATGATGTTTTGCATTTTCCTGCGTAAAATTACCACCGTGCCTTCCGTGAGATAAATTAATTTGATTTAAAATGAGTAAAACAAGTATTAGGTAGACCAGAAACACTAGAGACAGTTTTGAGATGCGTTTACTACACAGACAATAGAAAATATACCTAATGTATATTGTTAACTTAGACTCAGTAGCCATCCTATATCTCTCTAGACAGAGGTGAGCCTAAACCACAAGAGCATATGAATAGGTATTTGAGAGCAAGGTGGTCTAGTGGTAGCGTCCGTCTTCCAATCCTGAGACGCCTTTCGGTCGTAGGTTCAAATAAAGTCGTGTACCAATAAGTTTTTGTCGAGAAAAATATATGTGCACTATGCCAGTACTCTCAAACGGTGAAGGAAAACATCGTGAGGAAACCAGCGTGTCGTGGAATCTACAAATTCGAAAACATTGTGTCGAGTGCTCGAAAGGAGCCTCTCCGTCTCCGAGGCGCACTTACAAACCTTTACCAGACTGGTTTGAAGGAACCAATGACACTGTAAGAAGAATAGATACTAAACCAAAGTGAATAAATAGCAAGTACAAATAAAACACAATATTGATTTAATAACATAACTCTATTAAAAATAAACGTTTCAACAACAGGCCGTATTTACAATATCTATCTACATTCATACATAACGCCTTCCATGGCAGCTCGGAGCTTGACTTTGCAGCCCATTCCAGGACCTCACACGAGTTCTAATGTACAGTCGCGGAATGAAAATGTTCGTCACCTTAGAGTTGGTTTTCGCTTGCACCAGTGCCTTGATCATGAACACATTTTGACATAATTTGTGACGTTAACATATCGGTCTATTCTGTCTATTCAGTTTCAAATGGTAGTATGTGATCGTGATACGTTGAACAAATCAAGTTGAAAATCGACGAACATTTTCATGCCGCCACTATACCTAATACTGAAAGTAGTTTACTTTGTCTATTGAGCAGCTCAGTTTACAGCAAATTGTATTTAGCCACAATTGCAACATGCCTCAACTCAACAAGTCTCTAACTAAACGAACGTAAGTGAATCTGTGTGTATGAAGAAGTGTGGTGTGGAGTGTTTCGTAAGTTACACCTTGAAACCTACTTTTAGTTTTAGCTGTATTTAGCCGATCACCTGTCTGACAAGAGGTGAAATAAAAGAATAGAATTCTAAAGGACAAGGTGGTACTGAAATGGGCTTTTTGAATCACTTTAGGAATCCTTTTTATAGCAAAATTTGTGCCGGTTTCAACCTCAAGAATATCAGTCATAAAATGTCTACGAGTAGGTACAGAAAGTTATTGACAACTCTAAAGTAAAGACAGATTTTTTTTATTTTCTGACGGATAGCGTTACTCGGAAATGATGAAATCGGCATTGTACAATAACTCTCCGATGAGCTAGACAGCGCATGTGGGTTTTCAAAGTTTTGGAATGACTGCATGTACAGTCGGCTACACTAAAATGTATACAGTTCGTATTGTTTACAGTAAACAACATCATGAAATATTTTGATTAGGTCACATATTTTTTTAGTATTTGTTCTGTAAATGTCCCTAAGTATGCTGTGACACTAACTAGAAGATTACGAACCGTATACATTAGTGCAGCTGACTGTACCGTCTGCAAAGAGTCCTATAGTGATTGTAATCGTCATAAATGCTTACTGGTGCGTAAGTCGATAAGCTGTTTCCTAACAAAAAAATATACGAAATACCGCATAAAAAGAAAACCAAATGAATCATACATTATGTAACTTTACATTCACATATTGTGATAATATTAATTTAGGAATAGTTTTTACACTGTATTCTGGACCTTGGTATATCTTTGGATTAGCAAATATTAATATAATATTGATTCCTGTCATTTTACATACTAACAAGTTAGTTATTTTTGATTTATTTTGCAGCACAACCGAGTCTAGGCTTCAGAGTAATCTCGCGAATATAATATAGTCAGCGACAAAAACAGAATAAATTGCAACTTCGTTTTAATATTTATTTATATTAGCCTGGGTCGTCCCACTGCAGGGCTAAGGCCTCCCTCCCCTTTTTCCACACCTCTCGATCTTTGGCTACAGTGTGCCAGTCATTCATATGACAATTGAGATCGTCCCGCCGTCTTCGTCCAAGGTCGGCGTCCTACGACGCCGACCTTGTGGGACCCAATCTGTTAATATTTTTGGACCCAAATAAGTTTGTTTTGTTAATCAGAAATAATCATATAATTTTGTCGTTGACCATTCTCGCAGTTACTTGCGACACAGGAAAACATTGTTTGGAGTCAGAAGAGAGAAACTTTTACTCTAAAACGCAGATTTAAAGTTTTTGACGTGATAACGTCTTATAAATCGATGGAGCCGGCTGCACGCACGAAAAAACATGACTCATGCGTCGTTACGTCGTTTCGTCGTTCCATTTACCTGAGCCCGAGCCCGGGTCGGGTAATGGGTAAGGGTAAATGAGGGTAAGGGTAAATGAGGGTAAAGGTAAATGAGGGTAAGGGTAAGGGTTCGGTCGGGTTCCGGGTCCGGGTCCGAGAGCCTGAGTCCGAGTCCGAGTCCGAGTCCGCGAGTCCGCGAGTATTTTCTTATGACGTTATCACGTTCAACTATCGTCAGTAAACCGACTTTACAGACAACCGATTTTTTTTTAGAAATGATTTTAAATCCATTATTTATACATTTGTTAAAAATTACGAAACCAAGTCCAAAACACATTCACAGTTCACGCTGTTAACATTTAACTAAAATTAATTTAACCTGCATTCCAGCTAGTGATTTTAGTATTGAAGACTGAAGACCTATGTCCAACAGTGGACTTCTCAGGCTGATGATGATGAGAATACGCTGAAGGCTCTGTGCATTGAGCATCATTACCTAATACTATCCATTATCTGTATACTCTGCGCCAGAAGCACTTAGGCAGAGGTCATTGCTCCCTGCACTAAATAAATATGTGCCGAGTTAATTTAACTGTTTTAACACAATCACTAGCTCCAACGCACTCACAAAAGTAACCGTAGCTTTCCATAGCAGTTTAACGTAACCATAGTCTACTGCAACCATCATACTATTCTATAACAACTTCTACTACCACAGTCCCAGTATTTACAATCATTTGTTTGAGCACTATGCCAATCAAAACAAAGACAAACAGTCCATCCAAGCGATACTGGGTTGGTTCATAGGGCTAGTGTGACAGTACTGGTGGTAGCGGCCCCGCCTTCTGATCCGGTCGTGGGTTCAAATCAAATGGTGCACCTATGACTTTTTCATATTATGCACTATGCCAGTATGTTTAAACCTTGTCTTAGAACCTAAGAAGTTCGAAAACACGCGTCAAGCGTCATGCAAAAAGGGCCCGCCAGCGGCCTACTTGCGGAAACAAGTCCGAACATCAATTCAAGTAGGACTAGTTTGTGATTGAAATGCTAGGCGTCTGTTATGTCAAGATTATAAGTGTTATGTATGTGTCTTGGAGTATGCAAGTCTCTTTGTTTTGAAAAAGAATCATTAAAAAAAACGGTAGGAACCAAGCCGTAGTTTGTTGCCTGTTCTTCTAGGCTTGGTCGCGTGGAACACCTAGACTCACCTAGCTTTAAGACGTTTCAAAGTGATAATTGTGATACTAATGAATAAAATTAAATACATCTTTGAATTTGAGTTCGACTCCAATAACAGTAACGTATCTTTAAAGTCGAATATCGGTCTGATATCCTAACAGAGCAGCCTGCAGTAACCATAATAGTCTAAGTTGCCATAGTACTATCTACAGTAACCGCAGTAGTCTATGGTAACCACTGTAGTCTACACCAACCGTGGTACTTTAAACAGTAACTGCAATAGCCCATAGTCACCGCAGTTCACAAGAAAAGAATTTAACCGATGATGAGTCCACAGCCGAACTTGAACTGCTGTTTGGCCTGGTTGGCCATTCCCGAGAGGGCGAACGTGAAGGGGAGAGGCTGCAGTTTCTTCTCAAGAAGCGCCCCTATGTTCCAATTCGAGTCTACCATACCTGGAATTTGAATAGCATTAATTTAATTTAATCCTACATAATATTAAATGCGTTTGAAGGGCAAAACCCACTTCATTTACAACATTTCGTCACGAAATGTTGTTTTCGTTTCGCCAATTTGTCTCTCTCTATTGTATGGAGAAAAGATGAGATAGCAAAAATACATTACGTAGAAACGATCGAAACGAGATTATATCAATTTTTCATACAAAAGCGAGACACATTTGGTAGACGAAATGTGCTAGCACAACTGGGACTCAGGGTACAGGACTTAAACATGCCATCAGATTTGGACTGATTTGAATGAAGCTTAAAATATAGTAAAGGTGTAACTTGTGCTTTCAAATATGATGAAAATCATGTTCCAGAACACCAGAACCCATTATAGAGAGAGCACTGGTGGTCTAGTGGTAGTGGCCCCGCCTTCCGATCCGAAGGTCGTGGGTTCAAATCGACTCGTGTACCAATGAGTTTTTCTGTCGAAAAATTTATGTGCACTATGCCAGTACTCTCAAAAACGGTGAAGGAAAACATCGTGAGGAAACCGGCGTGTTGTAGAACCTAAAAAAGTTCGAGCAATACGTGTCAAGGGTCACGCAAAAAGACCCACCACTCCCACCAGCGGCCTACTTGCGGAAAAACCTGCCCGCACATCAAGTGCGCATGATTAACTTGCCGAACCCATTCTAATCTAGGATGGCTAATGACGATTGCATTCGGTCGTATAGCCGAGATTTAGGTCACTCACCTCTAAACACCAGGTCTGCTTTGGGTATGGTGACCTGATAGCCCACCGTGCCGACAGACTCCATCCCTCGGAAGGAAGTGTCAATTTCGGCTACGATCTGAAACATTTTTACAATAGCTTTTAATTATTTTGTTCTCTCTCTGTCTTTCACTTCCAATACCACCAACAATACTGCCCCCCTGACTACTGCAATTTCCTCCAAAATAATGGTCCAGCGGTAGACTTATTAAAGCTGATAATGATGTATAGGTGCTTTAATTAAGAATATTAGAATACCTGTAGCTGTTCACTGGCTTGCTTGAAGTAACACAAATGGAAGTTGGCGGGACTGAGGGTTGCAGATATTTCAGAATCTGAAAAAAAATTACAAAGCACTAGTAAAGAAAAATTGAAGGAAAATAGCTGAGTTACTTGAGTACATGCTAAACACGAACATAAAAAAAAAACAATAATTATGTATATCAAAGTCGTTGAAGCTCTAGCAAATGGGTGCTAACTATGTATGTATATGGTTTACATAAGTCAGCCTCTAACAACAACCTACATAAAATAATCTATAATGAAATGTATGAATAGAACAGCTCACTTGGTGTTTATGTATAAGAACAAGAATTATTTATTGTAAAACTGTGTAAGTATGGGACTGTGTAACTGTGTAAGTCTTAGGTACATTATGCAATTTTGTTCCAACAGTCTACCCCCGTTTCTACCCCGTTTCGGGCGTACAATATTGCTATTCTCAATTATTTTAAATAATCAAAATTATCATAAGTTTGATGTAAGGCGCTTACCATCCATAGTATACCTCGCTGCCCCAGAAGTGAATGCTATCTCCCCGCCCATCACGCGCGCGCCGGATTGATAGATAAGCTCAGCGCCTAAAGCGAGCCGTTTTGTGACAGACTGTGGAGATACAAAGATAATTGAAAAGTTATACATGTCAGACCCACTTGGTAATAATAGGTACTACAACACTCCAGCAAACTATTTGGAGGTAAAGCAAACCGTTTTAAAACCTTTTTAGTTTTAATAGCCACCTAATGGACAATGGTCAAATATTATGAATGAAGAGAGAAGTATGTAGTATTTATTAATCTCTATACTAATATAATAAAGCAGAAAGATTTGTATTTTTGTGTGTATGTTTTTATAGAATTAACTCTTATACTACTGTGCTGATTTCAAAAATTATTTCACCATTTGAAAGCTACATTCACCCTGAGTAACATATATTATGGCTATATTTTTGTGTTCAAAAATAAATGTCCACCCGTGCGAAGCCGGGACAGGCCGCTAGTATGAAATACAGTTCAATTGCATTGTTACCTGTAAATAGTGTCCAACTAATACAGATGATTTATCACTGAAGTCGGGTTTGCCGATCGCCATGGCGAGCGTGTAGTCAGATCCCTTGTACTCCACAGTGCCCTGTGTAGCTGTGATCTTGCATTCTTGGATCTGAAATTCACCAAAATGTCTAGAATGCTCTTCAGAGAACTATCATACTTGACTGGCCTCTAGCTCAGTTGGTAGTATATTAGTAGTTGGTAGTATAATACTAAATATTGTGGACAATTCCAAACACTACCCAGCCTCAAACTAAGCAGAGCTTGTAATATGGGAACCAGATAGCTGATATAATACTTGAATACATTTTTTTTTGTAAATACATACTTAGAATACAATATATAACACCCAGACAGAGAACAAACATTTATGTTCACCACACAAATATTTGTTCTCGGTGGGGATCGAACCCACAACCTACGGCGCAGAAGGCATATAGATTGAGTCTTTAGAATAATGAGATAGCAATGTACCTGAGCAGCGCCTTTGACTCTAATTTCCGATGTCAACTGGTGAATGGCATTAAAATTGATATTTCCTGAAGGGTCTACATCCCCAAGGAGGACTGGGAATGCCTCTGTTGGTGATATCTGCTTTGTGCCGATGTACGTTGCTCCAAGCTTGTAACCATTTTGTGCAGAGCTCATTGTCAATGTGTGGGATACCTGTACCGATAATTTTAATTTAATATTATTATGAGTAAAAATTACTGTTGCTGAAAATATATGTCAAAGATAATTAATTGATTCAGCCATAACTTTGCAGAATTATCTGGAAAAACATAAATGAACTGGAACAAATGCTGTACTATTCCGCCAATCTTTTGCTAATATATTGACAGCTTAGTACTATGTGACAAAGTTAAAAGGTTTCAATTCAATTCAATCACATGCATCACTATAAAACATCTAGGAAGAATGAATTGTAACAAGGCTTGTTTTGTCTAATAGATAGATAGAAGATAGAAAATACTTTATTGCACACAACAAATACTTAAAACTATTTGCCTCATACAATGCCTATATTTATTCATATTACCTGTTCCCCTTACCTAGGTTATGGTGAACTAGATAAGGGTTTGGGAATGGGAATATTTACTTGCCACAGAAACCAACAGATGTCTGGGATGTTATTACCTGGAAGTGGTTAGACAAGCCCCTGTTGACCATCAGTTTACCACCTTCGAAATTCACTGGCATGACATCTGAAATACAGTAATAATTGAAGAAGTTTTGTACCTAACATAAACAATACATTGTTTGACGATTGAAGTTAAGCTAAGTTTTCTGCAAAGGGGTAATATTCTTGCATCTGCATATTTTTGTAAGAGTTTTGAAGGACATTTTGGCATAGTTACTGAATTATTTTGCTAATATTACATCACAAGATAACCAAACTTTCCAACCGCAATACTGTATTGTTTGATGCAGATTTCTGACTGAATATAAATTAAAAACCACTCATAGCCACTTTAATTAGAATTTTAATTGGATCTACAGAAGGAAAGCCGCTCTAAATTACTCAGTAAAAATACCTTTGCTCTTTTTGTGGAGCTCATCCAAAGTGCCAGGGTTCCCTCGTTTATTTTCATTTTCTATTGTTTGGATGTCGACAGGCGTAAGACCAGAGTTGGACACACGGTATCTGCTTGCTATAGCACCCATTTTGTTGAAAAACACGTATACCTTTTCCTAAATTTCACAAAAATCGATGAACATGTGCAACGAACGAAACACAATTTTAGCGATAAAAGACAATCGCAACGGCATGAAGTTGACAGCAAGTTTAGGCAACACCAGAAAAAAAAACTTTAAGGCAATAAACAAAAGAAGAACTTTAAAACACTGGTGTTTAGACGATCAATATTTCTGTGGGGCATCGAGCAAGCAAGCAATACATCTATTTTGCTTATCTGTGGTAAACGAAAAGTCAATAATCAAGTCAAAATTAAATGAGCTGCCATTGTCAAATTTAGAGCGGTTGTGTGTGACGTGACGTATGAACAAACCAAAACAAAAATCCGCATTTTGCTAGTGAAAATATTTTTTTGTAATGGGAATTTGTGTAAACTGATGAACATTGTGAATTTCCCAAACACCAGCAACACCTTACATCGTATCGCTTCCGAAGAAAACGACTACCGCCCAGCCTACTGATTCATTGACCATCTGGACCATCAGTTGTACCTACCACAATGCCGAAGGTCGTCTCCAGAAGCATAGTGTGCTCTGACACAAAAGATCAAGAAGAGTACAACGAGACCAAACCCCTTCACATTTACTACTGCATTTGTGGCCAAATGTCTCTGATTCTGGACTGCACCATCGACCGACTACCTTTACGCCCTACCGATGGCGCTCGGGTTATCGACGGATCCAAACACGCCCATAAAATCACCTCAGACCCGGACGAGACAATATATTTGAAGAGAGAGAAAGGTATCGAGCGACAGTACCGACTGAAGTGCAAGAAATGTGCTATATCGATCTACTACAAGCATGAACAAGAAGGAAATGTTGTGTTCATCATGCAAGGAGCTCTCGTGCAAACAGCTCCTGAAGGTGGAGCAGCAGACATCTACAAACAAGTGGCTTTGACCCAGCCCAAGAAAATAATGGTCACCAAACATACTAAAAACATGGGCAAGTTCAGTTCTGTTACTGTTTCTACCATTGATGAGGAAGAAGATGAAATTGAGGCTAGAGAAGTGGCCGACAGTTATGCTAATAATGCAAGGATCATTGAAAAACAGCTGGAGAGGAAAGGAATGAATAAAAGACAGTCTGAGACCCCGGCTCAAACTACAGAGAAAAGAGTTAGGGGGACGTTGATTGATAAATAAATGGGCTTGTTACAAGAACAAGTTTTTCTTTTACTAGACTTGATATAGAGTAGTAGGTGCCTACTTCAGCAAAGAACTCTCATGGGCAACCACTTTCACACTTCTTACAGAATAGACTCCTGTCAATTGCCCTCTTTTTAAAGGAATATGCCTCAGAGGTGAATGATGCTTGAGAATCAACAGATATGCTCTAGCAAGGATCATTTTATCCTTTTGAAATAGGACTCCCAAGTAAGTGCAATAACTCCATAATTATTATATTTCCATTTATCCTGCAATCCAGGCAAAATAGAAAAATGAGTTTTGAATTCATACTGGGTTAATGAGACTAACTAAAGCATCAAAAAACATTCAGTAGGCTGGAGTTAAAATAAAATTAATTACTTGATTTCACATTTTTTTATTTATATGAAAAGATTTTACAATTTTCCTCTTAATAAACAATAAATATATTGGTAATTAATAGATACATAATTGAATAATGATTGAGGGAAATGAATTAAAAACCTTCACTTTTATATTTACACAAACTATTAACAATTTAAATAAAAATAGCACACATGCTAGATTTGTAAAAAAATCTTACATTGACAATTTAGTTGTTGAAATATTTTTACAATATTTACATTTTTTGTTTTACCTTCCTAGAAGAAAATATTGAAATCATATGAAGTAACAAACATATTATATTAACATTTTAAATGGAAGAAAATGATATTTATTATAGTTATATCTTACAACGTTCAAATCATGTAGATAGGTAGATAAAATTATTGAACATTTTATACTCATTTGAGTTATCAAGTAAGAGGTCTAGTTAGATCACCTCAAAGGTAGGAAATAGTAAGAATACCTACTACTGCTATGCATGTTTTTATCATTTCAAAACCTTAAAAAATCAAGAAGGCATAGCAAAGGGTAAAAATAGGATAACAAGAACTAGTTGATTGGTAAACATTTCAAAATACAATTGTTGGCACACCAAAACTGAGTAGTTGAATTGAAGACTTGGTAAAGGTTGTTCAATTTCCATAAAAAATAAGATTTTTTACCATTTATCAACGTGATTAGCGTATAATTTCAAGGAGGTTGCTCTCAAAAGAAATACCTAGAGAAAAATGCATACATTACGCCGCAAAGAGCTTTGCTCTTTAAAAAAAAGCTGTGCACAATTGTAGCTACACTGAAACAACTGGTTGGCGTTTTTATTGGTCTTGAAATTGAAAGGAAAGAAATTGAAATATAAAGTTATAATAATAAAAACTAAATAATGCATTTATTTATTAATTAATATTATTAAGGCTTTTCCGTCCTGAATTTAGTAATAAATATCTTAAAGAAAATAAATGCATATTTTAGTTTTTTGCTATTATTACTGTTTATCTACAGTTTTCATAGTGTCACAATTCAAAATTTTTACTAATCATTTATTAAATAATGTAGGTCATAATTATTTTTAAGTTAGCATTATTTTATAATTTGAATGCAAAATTGACACCCTGAATAAAGCCACGCGCGGCTGTAGAGAGTTTTTTTGGCATAAGATAGGTAGGCCGTATTCTATAGTTCGAAGAGTTATAAATGAAGCATGTAAATTAATACCTACCTATAATCAAACAACAGCAAATCGTCATTAAAGCAACATTTTGACCGTTTGAGACATATAAAATAATTAATGCTTTAGATATTGGTTTTTTTACAAAAATATTTAGGTTTTTTGTTAGGAAAACTTGTTATTATCAAAATTATTTTTTTGTTAAGTATATAGGTACCTACTGTGTGCAATGTCATTGCACACAAAATAGTTGCTTAGGTACGATTTTTCATAAATAAGTCCAGAGATTTTTAATTATCTTTCAAATGGTCATAATGTGAGAGCAAGTCGTCGACGGTGCGCCTTATACAATCAGAATAGTACCAACCTACGTACCCTTATTTAGAGGATGAAATAAGGTTAACAAGTCCTTAATACTAGAGGAATGTGGGTCATTAAGATGGCATGAACTTACACTTAGTTCGTTTTTATCAATGGTTTAAAAGGACACTTACTAGGGGGCGTCTTACAGATCTAAGTGGAGTTGGAACCACAACATTTTAAATGTAGGTAACTAGGTACGGTCTACGTATGAAAAATAAAGAAAACTTTATTTATATTTATTTAACAAACACTAAACATATGCATAACTACGATATTATTAATAAGAAGTTTTTCAAAATTGACCATACTTCAAGCGAATAAATACATTTCATTTCATTTTCATTTCATCTTCGCAATTTACCTAGTCCTATCGACGATCTTAGGCATTCGTAAGTACTATGCATTTATCACGATGATCTAGGTAGGTAAGGCTACCTACCTACCTATCGATCGAAGGTATGTATACCTACCTACTTACATTATTTTATAAGCTTCCCTATTCAAAGTCAAAGTATATTTATTTGCTGAACTACATTTAGGAAATATGTCATAAATTGTGGTTGAATCGATGTGACCTATATGTCATGCAAAAATAAAGTTATATACTTATTATTTAAATTAAATTTATAATATTAAAATATACATACATATTATATGTATGTAAAAGTCAAATTATTAATATAATTATATGTGTATTTTAAACATCAAAATATATTTTAAGTATCTAGATCCTAGCAGGAAGGTATGTAGTATTTGCTAAATAACATTGAACTAATACGTACCTACTAACATACAAAAATAATGCTGTGAACCCAACTACTAACCAATATTGGTACCTACCTATTGTATAATTAAGACTCCCAGGCATCATTTAAACGATTAATAAATAAAATGGTAGAAATATTAATATACATAATATACATAATTATGTATTTACACTTCTACCTAAGTACGTAGTGTAGTGTGGGTATTTGTCAATATATTTACCTACATTACAACTTTCTATCTATTTATCGTGTAGCGATGCCTGACAATGAAAGATGGAAACTATCGAATTCAATTCAATAAATGCCACTTCCACACATAACAGACAATGTTCAAATTATTAAACTACACACTGTCTTTTATAAAATAATGATGATCGTGATTTCGTATTCATCGCCAAGAAACCTACTTTAAAAACATTAAATTTAGGCACAATCTGCAATAGAATTTGCATTAAAACATATTCAGATGTAAAAGGAGCAAAGTTATAAGACAATTCAAAATAAGTAAAAGCAAAAACTAACATAACAACCCGAAAGACAATATATGGAAATAAGTACCTACCTTACAACAAATAGGTACTATCATAAAATCCAAAAAGACTGTTTATTATAAGTTTGTAAAGTAGTAATTACAGACAGATGAAAATCAGACTTCATCTTTATTACATTATTAATTGTGTAGCCAAACAGCTCAAATTAATCTACCAACTAGCTAAAAATATCATCTTTAGTGGATGTCTAATCCAATTCCAATGTAAAGCTGTTGTACTTTGGAACAAACAACATTTTTCCTTGTTGATAGATAAATTAGGCTTAGTGGTCACAACATTACTACCTACTTAACCTAATTTCCCTAACGTGGTCGACGCTATTTTAAAAGCTGCATTCGTCGAAATTTTAATTTACGACTGACCAATCATATTTTTACGAATTCAGCTTATTTTTACACACTACTGAAAATTGGATTTCCCTTATTGAGGCATAGATAAGCCAGTTTATCAAAGTCTTCCGATACGGTATTGTCACGGGTCTCATAAAAATATGAATTTAATAAGACAATGACGCATTATGATTGGATACTTAAAAATATAGTCACTGATACAAAGCAACTTTGCAGGTAAACAGTTTTATAAAATCGCTACAAATAATGCTGCTCTATCTATGGCTGTTGGGTTCTCATTGAATACTCGTAAAGCTAAAGTAATTTTATATGGCAGTATAAAAACGTCGGCCATTTTAGTTTTCTGTAAAAACTTTAGTCGACCAACTCGCTGTTAAGTAGCTAAGATGGCCAATGGTCTTAAAAAGCCTAATTTTATGGCTTTTAAATAATTTAATTGTAATTAGCACTTCAATTAGGTATTTTTAAAAGATTTTTATAATCTCTCTCTCAAATAAGTAGGTATTCAATTATAACCTACATAAAATTTCAGTAGAAAAGATCTTTTTCTTTGGGTTTAATTACCTACATGAATGAAAGTACGTCTGACTGACCTCGTTTAAGCACAACAGTAACAGCAGGTACCGTCGAAAGAATCCTATCTAAGTATGTACGAAACACTTTTATATTGAATTTCTCAATCTAAAACACCACTCTAGGTCAATCACCATTTTCTAAAACTCACTTTCACAAGGTACCTACCTACCTAAAGTATTATTATCTCCCTTACGACTGTTATTAATAGCAATTATTAGATTTTAAAAGACAAATGCGTGTTATTTACGCTTCAAAATGAAATGATAAATGTTTGAGCATAACTTTACGAAGCGTTACTTAGAAAAATCTCCCGAATTCAACTATAAAAACCGATAATAATTTACTCCCTAAAAGCTCCTTAGACCAATACTGGCTTACGTTTTCTTTTTCTTCTATTGTGACGTTTCGTATGCTGGGAGTCGGCGTTAGGCGGCGCGCCGTCCGGGGGGTCTGCTGCTATAACCGTTTGTGAACAGGCGGTGGCATAGTCGCTGGCTGGTGGAAAGGATGATACTGGCGGGCTAGGATGTCGCCCTATAACCCAAATAGTACCCTATACATTCATTACATTTGTAAAGCTGTTAGTACACTGGAAATGTTAGTCAGCTACGGTCTCAAGCAAGGATTGAATACTTACCACTTGTGGTTGTTGGTTCTGCGCTTGCTTCATGTTTCTCTCTTGTATCATCAGTTGGTATGCCGCTCTGTGGAAACCATATCTACTCGTTAGGGCCGTTACATATTTCTACAAATCCATGGTAAGCTCGTACATTTTACCTACCTGTCCATTTGCTCCTGCGTCATTTCGAGCGCTTCTTGCATTTCTCGAGAAGTATTTCTCACGAATTCTTGGTCACAGTAAGCGGCTAGACCCTGTTCTGCCAAAACCTATAAATGGAGCGTCGAATAATTTAATTTTTAGCTGACTTTAATGTATGATTAAAAATCTGTTAGACATTTCTTACCCGAGTTACTAAACTTTCAGCGGATCCTAGTACAGGGAGTGAGTTGTTGTTGGTCCTCGGGCTTCCAGGCAGCGACATCACACTGCGACTTATGCTATCGCCTCCTGCAAATGCATCATCAAACCCTGTTTCACACACCTACATACATGGATGATATAGTAAGCTACAATGTTCCTCGTTCTTAATATTGTTTGGTTTGAATCGTTATTTAGTTTTGGCAAATGAACACATTTTAATCTAGCTACTCTAGACTAATGGTAACTAGATTTTAAGTGATTTTGATATTATTTTGGCAAAGTGTTTCTTTTACTAAGATGTTCTAAATCTTAACTGGCTAAATTCTATCGTTGAGGCTGGTAAAGCTTGCCTAAGTTTTGTAAGCAATGATGATTACCTACAGTTTATTTTGATTTGAAAATCTAAATCAATTCCTGCCCTCGTGAATCTTTCATGATTGAATAGTTACTGACTGTCGTGCAAATAGAGATTATTGTTTTGCTTGGCCTAAAAGCTGTCTAAACCTCAACTATTCTAAAATCTACAGTAATAGCTTCATGGTATTCGTTTTACATGCTGATGTTCATAGTAGCCGTTAAATTATTATCTTTACAATTTCTTAATTGCAATATTTTATAAAATACAATTTGTGTAAATTTAGTGCAAAGATTGTGTTTACGTTCGATAATGTGTTAAATCTTTTGTGATTACGGCACGATCTTGCAAAAGCAATGTGATAGTGTGATAGTGTAGAATAATTGTGTTATATACCCAATTAGACCTGGACGATCTGTAGCTTAGTGACCTTCCTGAAAAGCTTCAAGATTTTATGAGTGTTTTCGTATTCTTATATTATGTACTTACGAAGAGCTTCCTCTTAAATTATTTTCTAATAGTATTGTTACCAGTTGCTTGTTATTTATATAATTTCTTTCGCGATTGTTATCAGATTATTTACCAAAAACAGAAGCGAAGTTTTAGTTAGTTAGAATTATTTTGGGATCAATCGCTATTAGAGAAGGAAGCTCCTCGGCTCGGTATGGCGGTATGAGCTCGGTGCAGACCTGGTGAGTGCGCGCGTTCTAAAAGCCGAGCGGTCGGCGCATGCGGTGCCGCCGCCCCCGAGGAGGCGCTGCGCTTCATCCGACCTGTGCCCGCCGCCGCGGCCGCTGAAGGCCTGAATGACCGCAGGCTCCTCCGCTCTCCTCCGCGGCACACCCGCTCCTTCGCGTGAGAGAACAAAAACGGCAATCTCGCCGCCGCGTTGTAGCCGTACGACGTCATCGTCTTAGATTCCGTCGTAGGCGTACATTCACTGGTAAATAGAGGAGATATCTTTGGCTGTATCGTGTCCGCCGAGTTCGGCGACGGCGTTTTATCTTCAGGGGAAGCCTTTCTCGGTATCGATAGCATCTCTTTGGATGATGTCACCGAGTCTTCCGGATGGACTCTTTGCCGAGATACTGAAGGTCTTGCGGTAACGCTTTCGCTGGGTGTCGTGAGATAGTTCACGCAGCCGAACGCTAAGCCTATTTGGCCGAGCATTTCTGGGTAGTTAGATTTCTGGTTGCTGTTAGTATACATACCGAAATCCACACGCAAGCAGTGAAAGATATTATTGTGTTAGATAATGATGGAAGTGAGGTTAGGTGCGATAAGTCACTCTATATTTGGAAAGAAAACCAAACACGACTACCTTGAATAACGTTCTTTAGATCATTTGTGGTTCTTCTGTAATATAAGCAATGTTTTTGATTTACTTTCTTGTCATCAAGGTAAATACTATTATATTCCACCAAGAATTAAAATTTTAATAGATGCGGTTTTAAGACGTTGTTATATAATTGAGCGACACTTACTCTAGTACTTGATATATTCGTTCAGACTCTCCGTTGAATATAAGAGGCCGCATTGCAAACTTTTCTGTTGGCTGTCCGTTTGCTCTGAGGAAAGAGTTAGGTACATATTCAACTAACCGTTTCCACAAATAAAATAATGGATAACTTAATAGCTTAGCACGTTTAACAGTAATTTTCTTACAAGTTTGGGGCTAGAGGTATTTGGGCCACTCCGTATTCCCTTTGCATCATTGAACTTAAGTGGTTGCCGGTGTTTTCTAGAACTGTAACAATTTTTCTGTGTTAGTACATTTCGTATCTTCAAATATTCATGAGCTGAACGCATTTTAATTACCTGCAGGAGGTTCTAGTTTTCGTCGGTGGAAGTGCCTATTAGGTCCATGCCTTCGTATACTAGACCATACTCCTCCGAATAGCGAATGATTTCTCTGCGGAACACAAATGTGTACAGTGAGGGAACATCATCATGTTCATAATGGTGTTAAACTCGTTGCAATGGTTTTCTTACCCTATGCATAGGAATATCGCATTCGCCAACCATGTCGTCCAGGTTGCCAGATATTGCTCTTTTCAGTTCAGGACCAGCTTCGTGCAAGGTTCTCAGTCCAGCCTGCAGCGTCATCTGATGGTTTTGCTCATCGCTCTGTCGCATCTCTTGCTCCTTCCTCTTTTTGAACCTTATCACATAGAACGAGCTTTAATGTCATCTGCACTATTGTTATATTAACTATTAATTACTTACAATTTTATCCGTCGTCTGCGTGTGTATCATTGCTATGTTTTTTTAATTGCTTTTTAACTATACCTAGTTATCTTTATGTGGAAGAAAAATATCTACTGAATTTTATTTTATGATTCTATAGAATTGAAATTTTAAGGCTAGGTATGACTATTTAAAAGAATCTACAAGGTGGTGTATAAGAAGCCCAATTCCTAAAAAGATCAATCTAAACTCTAAAGTCCTAGAGTGAAGATGCAATATTTTTTAAAACGTGGGTATGTATCGTCGCTGCCGTATGGAAAAAAATCTATGTCTCAGTCGGCTGGTAAATATAAAATTCAACCCAAAACCACATCAAATTATACATAGGATAACAAAAAATGGATATTATAAAAAGGGTTGGATTGGGGGTACTCAAAACAATTTCATGCTTATTGGTGACTTTCATATAGACTTACCTACTCATAAATTCTTTATGAAATATGTTTTCATATTTTTGCAAGCATATAGCTCCTTACGAAGCAGAAACTCAATCAACAACACAATGAATATCTTTGGTTTGTCGTTTTAGACGGCCGTGGCGTGATATTTTTGATTAGGCTTACGCCTACGGTGCCAATGTCCATAATAAAGTGTCTTAAATATCAATCAAATCTTTTAAAAACTAAGAAATTCATTGCTGACGATAATTTTATATTAAGGATTGTGATTATTTATGGAGATTTGTCCATGCAGGGTAAAGCTGTGAAATTAACTTCAAAGTATTTTCAGGGAATTACCATTGACTCACTATTATTTATTTCATTAGGTCTAAGAGGAGAATCGGTGATTTAATTATATAAAATACTAAGGGTAACATTCTTCCTAAAACATACGTTTGCGTAAAGAAGCGCTACTTACGCGTGATTCCTAGGAACAAAAATTGTTGTGTCAATATTAACTGGATACAAAATGATAAGTAAAATAATGAACAAACAAAAACGAAAACAGTAGTCTTCACAGAACCAATCAAAAAAGTTTTTTTCAGTTAATTTAGTAAACACTTTGAATTGAAGGTTATGTACATACTCGTAGGTATGCTTGACCTGTACTTGATCATTTAGGCAACCTTGAAATGTTGAAAAGCATAAAAATCTATTTAATGCATTCAAAAATGACTAGCTTTAACCTTCATCTTGCTCTTCGAAAAGAAGCATACCTACATAATATCAAGTAGCTATGCTATTTTATACCACGTACTAATAACCTATTTCAAATTTAATCCCAATCGGTGAAGCTCTTTCTTTGTAATTGAGCCATAAACATCCAAACTCGGAATATCGCGTTTACCTAAATATCAATTAGTTATTATAAACTTTATAAACGAACCTTCTGAAGTAGTCCTGGATAAGGAAGGTGGCGTAGAACTTGCCCACTGTGATCTCGTTGGGGTCTCCGGGTGGAGGGACCACCTGGTCCAGAAGCTTGGGAGACGTGCGCTTCCAGATCTTCTTTATCACAGCTCGGAGTTGCGTGTTGCAATCATCGATGTTTCCTGGAACGTTGATTTGTTTAATTTCAAGCAACAGAGAATACTTGGCCAAAATACTGCAGCGAATATCATCTAAACTTCCTATAGTCTAACTCTAAATCTAGGCATCAGTTTTGTCAAGATATGAAAGACAGATATATGTACATATAGATAGATAAAAACTTTATTTGTCTAAGTATAACACACACAAAATAAAAATAAAAAAGTAAAATATTACAGAGATAAATAAAAACAAAATCTTAAATAACAACAAAATAAAAACTAGCAACGAAAATTAAGATATATTTATACTTTACACGGGTATTTATCGCGTATATTACCTTATTTTATTTATTTTCCCGACGTTTCGGCTATGTTGCAATAACCGTGGTCGCGGGCTGACTGGAGCATTGACATGAGTGCTACCGTCGTTGAAAAGTGGAGGCAGTATCACTAACTACCCTCACTTGATCTTCTTTGTCCATAATGTCCGTGCACGCACTACGACACACAACACTGATAGTATCCACGCACTGTGGTAAGGTATCGCGACGCATACACCTTCCAATGATGGGATTCCACGATGAAGAAAGTCTGAATCCGTCTTCGCGATTGAAATTAGGATATTTCTTAATCTCAATCGCTTCACGCACCATCCTTTTGTGGTAATACCGTTCATTGGATAGCACCTTGGGATCATGCAATTCTATCCAGTGATTAGGACCTGAATCCACAAGGTGCTCTGCTATCGCCGATTTGGTTACCTGGCGGTTTTTAACTGCAGCAATGTGTTCCTTCACCCGCTCTGCTATTGTGCGCTTAGTTTGGCCAATGTAGGCGCGGCCGCAGCTGCAGTCTATTTTATACACACCAGGTATTTGCAAGGGTATGCTGTCTTTTGGTGTCCTCAGCAGCTTTGCCATCTTTGTGAGGGGAGTGAAAACCGCCTTGATGGAATACCTCTTTAACACGTTTCCTATTCGGTCCGTTACTCCCTTCAAATACGGCAGGAACGCGGGCTGTCTGTTGACACCAACTGGCTTGCCTCTGCTCGTGCGTGTCCGGTTGCTTCTGTTTCCACTTCTATATCCATTGCGTTTTAGAACCTCCTGAACATGCGCCAACTCTCCGGCTACATGGTCAGGGTCACAAAGGTTGTACGCTCTGTTAGTGAGTGATGTAATCACAGACTGCAGGTGTAAGGGATGATGGTGTGAAGCAGCGTTCAGATACCTATCGGTGTGCGTCGGTTTTCTAAATACAGAGTGCCCCAAGGAACCATCTGACTTCACCATAACTTTGACATCCAGAAAGGCAAGCGTTCTATCATCCTCTATCTCATTTGTAAACCGGATTTTAGGATGAATAGAATTGAGGTACATAGTAAGTTGATCCACAGTATGCTTGTTCCCCCTCAAAATGCAGAAAACATCATCTACGTACCGTTTCCATACTTTTATACCCGTGTAAAGTATAAATATGTCTTATGATCGCGAAAGTTTAAAAAGTACGAAAATTAAGATGTTATTAGATGAAGTTGATACGATTGATGAAGACTGCAGCTAAGACATACCTTCTGTCTTGATCTTCAGCGACGTCCGCACGACAGCAAACAGAGTCGCATTGAACAAGACGGTGCCATCCGAGTTGAGAGGCATGTTCATAGATACCAGACGCTTGCACGCAACCCGATGTGGACATAGCTTACCGAAACCTGGGGAATAAATAACACACCATTTCATTATGTTTAATCAAAGATAATCTTCAGAATGAGTACATTGTAATCCACCCATGAGTGTTCGTGTATCTCGCCATTTATACCTACTTACCTAAAGGCGGACTAATTTTCCTTAGCAACGTAACTACATCTAAATGTTTTATTCTTCCTTTTGCATCAGGATCGTATTCACTCCATAATCTAAAAATAAAAGAATATTAGAACAATAAAGATCTTTTACTGAAAAGTTAAACAGAAAGAAAATATAGAGATGAATACTCACCTTATAAATTCATCTAAGTGATGTGGTCCCAGGATTGACCAGTCTCTAGTTAAATAGTCAAAGTTGTCCATAATGACAGCAACGAACAAGTTGATTATCTGAAAAAATATGTGTATTTCTTTAATATCTACCATATAAACCGATTGCAACTATAAAAGCTAGGCCAATTAAAAGAGCTCAATAAATTTCAGTTGCTGTATTTTATAAAAAATATTATGAAGATGTTGATATGACTCACCAAAAAAGAGCAAAGTACATAAAACGATATGAAATAAGGAAAGGCGAGCACACTCCCGCAGCTGCTGGCGTCGGGATCCTCGCTCCCCTCGCCCCCCTCCTCGTCGTGATAGTTCGTGTCGCACTTGACAGTGGGTTCGGGAGATACGCCCATCATGATGTCTTGCCACGCTTCACCTGTCAAAAGCATCTCATCAATCGTGAAGATAAAACACCCTATCTACAAAGAGCCTGACGGATCCCACTGCAGGAAGGAAAATATAAATCAAGATTATCTTACCAGTGGCAGATCTGAACAGTACGAGAATGGCTTGAGGGAATGTCTGGAAGTGATTGTTTCTTGTGATGGGTGTTTCATCATTTATTGCTATTTTTCCGAACACCTGTAAAGTAATTATAATAGAATATTTCAAAAACCATTACAAAGCATTGGGGGAATAAATGGAGTCGTAACTTGTGGTTTAATCGTTATATTCGTTGGTGTAGCTGTTGATTGAGGAGTATGACAAAGCTCTTACCTGCATCCCAACAACGGCGTAAATGAAGAACAGCATCAGGATCAATAGTGCTACATAAGGTAGCGCTTGGAAAGACTTGATGAAGGTCCACAAGAGGGTCCGGATGCCCTCTCCTCGCGATAACAGCTTCACCAATCTCATCACGCGGAACAACCGGAAGAAGTTGATTGAGGGTAGTGAGTGTTCCTGGAGTCAAAAGATTTGGTAAATAATATTTGTAATAAAAAGAGCGCTTGATATCGCCAGTTTAAATATGACAAGTATCAAATAATCGCAAATATTGCAACAGTTGTAACTTTTTGGACCCATATCTGTTGGCAATAAGTCGCAAGTAGTCTTCAGACAAATGTCGGAAGGTTGGTAACACCGGGTCGCGCGCTGCTTAAACTCTTGAGTAAATAGAACTACACAAAATTATCTTAATCATTTGGATGGTGTGGTTTCAATTATTCAAGCAAGCAAGCGTTTTGTCGTGTCGTGCTTCTTTCAAGGCAATATTCTTCTTTATTAATTCGCTTTCGTGGTTAGCAGTGAACAATAAGTATTTATTACAAAATATTTACTTTACGTCTTCTAAAATAGCTCATTAAAGGTGATAGCGTTGTAAAGGTGGTTGGTGTATTTCCTTTTTGTCTATTTTACTGTAGGCGTAGCATAGGCGTTACTGTCCCAGTTGCTTCATCAGAAATTGAAAGCATCTTCTTTTTATTTCAGCTTTATTTTGTATAATGCGCGTTATAAAAATGGCAACATTTTTATACAGGTGCATTTTATATCCATTGTTTGTGTTCGATAAAAGTTTACGAAAAAGCAGGGCTTCTTAAGAGCGGGTCGTGCGAAAATTTGAGATTAAAAAAAAAAAAAAACATAACTAAATAACTAACCCCCGAATACTGAAACGCAACTCAGATTTAAGCACGTCTCAAGCGACGAATATTTGACAGTTTTCAGCGTTAAATAGAATGTCATGTTAAATAGTATATTTTTTTAACACACTTACCCCCGAATACTGAAACGCAACTCAGATTTAAGCACGTCTCAAGCGACGAATATTTGACAGATTTTCATTGAAAACTGTCAAATATTCGTCGCTTGAGACGTGCTTAAATCTGAGTTGCGTTTCAGTATTCGGGGGTTAAATTCGAATTAATCTCAAATGTATAGTCTACAATTAGTCCTTTTGCGATTTTTAAAATGTCACTAACCCCCGAATACTGAAACGCAACTCAGATTTAAGCACGTCTCAAGCGACGAATATTTGACAGTTTTCAATGAAAATCTGTCAAATATTCGTCGTTTGAGACGTGCTTAAATCTGAGTTGCGTTTCAGTATTCGGGGGTTAGTTATTTAGTTATGATTTTTTTTCAAAAAATCTCAAATTTTCGCACGACCCGCTCTTAATTTTTGAGAAAATGTTTGCTCGTGTTTTTAATCCCTGTTTATTTTTTTCATTTTAAAATAAATTAATACTTACCCGACGTCAGCAGCTTATTAAAAATATTGAAAGCGACATTTTATAACCAACCACAAACATATTCAAAGCTTTATCACACTTCACTCTGCACCTTCTTCTAAATCATTCGATGTTTGTGCGCTGAAATGGTTTATTTTAAAACTGTGTGGTGAAGTTCATTGTCCTTTATGGACTTGGATTTCAAGACTGTCTTTTAATAGACATTAATCTTTCTTTGTTAATAAAGGAACACGCTCAAAACCAAGATCCAGGGGTGTGGGTCAGGGGTTTTCATGCTTGGAATAAAATCCAAAAATACCACGAAAAATCAAAGAACCAAATGAGTTAAAATGAAATCATCTTGGCGGGAAACATAATGTTGGGGTATAAAAATTAATAAAATCTAAATGATAATGAAACAATATAACTTGATGACGATTGCAAACAACAAAATTTTTTTTGCGTAAAGCGTGTTCCTTACCTTAACAACGTGTGACTTCAATACACCGCTCCCCTGAAATCAACATCTTCAATTTTGAACCATCCTCCGTTGACATTCATGTGAGATAGCTTTAGCATTGTTATTACAACATCTATTATTGTCCATGCTCGGGACAGTAACAACTGGGTTCATTCAAATGTCTTGTGATGCTCATTCAACTTTATCCAATTTGAAAACATCTGATTCTCGTGGGTAATCTACCTTCTTTATGTATGTAAAGTTTTTAATCCCTCGATCTTTGTACGTTCCTAGGTACTATATATATAATTAAACCAAATAATATTTGCCAGATATATCTACCAAGATAATAATTTAATAGCACCAGTAATATTTCCCAAAAATAATGAAATAAGAATCAAAAGACATAGAAAAACCCAGTGACGAGTAGTGAGGTGTCGCTAGGTGCTGGTGCGTTACCTGGTTTTTCAGTTCGTTTACTTGGGACACGACGATATCGATGATACTGCCCAGCACGATGATGAAATCGAAGGTGTTCCATGCGTCTCCGAAGTAGTTCTGATAATGTTACAAAAGAATGTCTACAGATTATTCAGACCACACTCACAGACACAGAAACAGACTCATCATGATCATAAAATTATAGTCTTGTTTCTTGATGAAGTTATCTGAGTTGTCACTCACCTTAAATCTAAAAGCGGCGAGTTTGAAAATAAACTCAAGCGCAAAAACTGCTGTGAACAGCATGTTCAGCAAATCCAATGCTTTACTGTACTCTTGAGACTGGTTGTGATACTTCATGGCTAAGGTGATCGTGTTGATCATGATAAGTACGAAGATGGCGTATTCGAAAGGCTGTGAAGTCACGAACCACCATACTTTGTACTGTATCCGGTGCTTTGGGATGTACCTGTGAAATATATATTTAAACTTAAAAAACCTTGGCGTAAAAAATCTAATTTCATTTGGATCATGGATTTCTTTGATCTCACCTTCGAATAGGTTTTGCTTTTAAGGCAAACTCGATGCAATTCCTTTGGTTCTTATCTAGCTCACAATTCTTATATTCCTGCTCACCCTCATTTTGGAATGTCACTATGACGAAACCGACGAATATATTAACCTAAAACATTTTAATTCGTATTTAGGTAAGCTTATAACTATACGGGCCTGTAACTTGAATAGTAAGCATGATATTCTAGTCTTTCTTTAACTGATGGCCTTTCAGCTCAGTTGGTCGTAGCTCTGTCTCTTCTGCGCCGTAAGTCGTGCGTTCAATCCCCATCGAGAACAATCATTTGTGTGGTGGTGAACACATAAGTTTGTTCTCTGTTTGGGTGTTATATTGTATTCTAAGTACGTAGGAGCTAGATAGAGTTGTGTGGATATCCACAATATTTATTCATTATTTGTTAAAATGGCTGACCACTTACCATAAAGAAGGCAATTATAATAATATAAATAATATAGTAGGCTGCAACAATTGGACGGAAGTTAGTAATGGGACCACGATCCTCAGCATTCGAATCTATTGATACATACAACAACCTGAAAATAACAACAAAGGATAATATTAATCTTAGTTCAATATGTGTCCGTGAGTTATAGAATCAAGCGTATAAATTAAGAGAACTAGTTAAACTCACCCTGGCCACCCTTCAAAGGTGGAAACAGTGAACAAAGTTAGCATTCCTTTCATCACGTTGTCAAAATGAAAGTCATTTCTTCCCCATTCTCTGTCTTTCACTACATATTTACTCTTCTCGAACACTAAATATGTCCCCCTGAAATATAGCAGTAGTGGTATTTAAGCATAAGCTTTTCATGTTTCAATTGATATTACAAAAAGATCGTAGAAATGTTTACTCACTGACATTCGTTTTTAGTCATTTTAGAAATATCATTACATTTAAAAAATTTGCCCTGAAACAAACAGTTCTTTGATTAAAACCAGAAATTATCGGAATATTCACAATAGTTTCATGCCACAACATCAAACTCACAGCCAATGAAAACTAAACATTATTGTATGTATAAGTTACCACATAATAAATGATGTTCTATAATTATGAACTCATTATCTCATGATGTCCATTATTTCTATCAAGAAGCAAATTAATATTTTGCCAATCAACATTTTTAACAAACTATAACAACACAATGAAGTAAGTATGGATAATTTCAATAGCGGCACAGATAAGATAATACTATTAGCGGTTTCTATAAACTGAAGCTGAAAGTTAAATGTTAGGTAGGTACGTCGTAGGTAACATGCAACACAATAATGGTACACGCACGACCAGCTAAGCATGCACACGATCTTCAAAATTTATGAGGTTAAAAAGATCTCAGCCACAGACAGCTTTTCTCCAAGCTCACCTTAAATAACTGTACACCGACGACGGCAAACATAAATTGTAATAAATAAGTAACTAGCATAATATTTCCTATAGTCTTAATAGCTACTATCACACATTTGACCACATACTACATACGGGGCATAGAGTGCGTGTTAGTCGCGGGTATACGTTACCAGAAGGCAAGGAAAGTTCCATAATTGGTCCAGTACGCAGCATCGGGACATAGGGGACAAGCAAACCAAGTTTAATCACAAGGACATAATTACAGGGAACCTCTAAAGGGGAACACCTTGTTAGAATCTCTTTATAAACGCCAAGGTAGGGGGTTATGTTCTAACACTTCTAACATTGAAGGTTAAATCTAATGATACTACACCTTTGGGTTGGATGATTGAAGTCATGCTTGGTTTTATTGGCGACACTGGTATCTAAGATCGTGAAAAACAAATGTTGGTTTGATGGTTAGTTCGAGTCTAGGCACGGAACAATAGATAATCTATTCATGCAAAAATGTTAACACTATTCGAAAAGTATTTCAGAAGTACAATTATATTTGCTTATGCATATTTAAGGGACAAAGAAAACTAGGCAAAATATTATTCGGCAGTGAGCAAGTAAATAAAGCTTCAGCAAAAGGAACAAATGTTAGAGCAAAAGAGTTGTAAGCAGAATGACAAAGGCCAAATGATAAAAAAAGAAAAACCCATCAGAAATGAGTAAAAGAGAAGGAAAAGAGACAGTATAGAAGAAGAATATACCCAAAGGTGTAACTGAGAAGTTCTTGTTTGGAGGAATGTATACACAGTGACTGGTGGTTTCACTGCAAATGTGACACACGTGGTTCTTTAAAAACGGTACAGGGAAGATATTGTGACTGCACAAGTCTTTGGGGTGAAAAAAATTGCCCCCTACCTTGAACATTTGCACGCCCATTACAGCGAACATGAATTGCAGTAAAGATGTAACCAATAATATGTTGCCGATCGTTTTGATGGCAACGATCACACATTGAACAACGTGCTATAATAATTAAAAACATGTCAGAATAGATTTGTTACCGCTTAAGTAAACTAATTACCTTAGCCAAAAATATATATTATAGTTCTTAATAAGTTATCACAATAACGTGAGCGTAAATTGATTATAGGGCGGTGTATGTCGTGTTTTAATTATTTTGGGAATGAAGAATGATACTGACCTTGAGGCCTTTGGCCCTGTTGATGGCCCTAAGTGGCCTGAGGACCCTGAAGACTCTCAATATTTTTACCACAGAAATGCTACCAGATCTGAAATAAGAATTAATGAAATATTAATACAGACAGTTAATAAGACAAAAAAGATACTGCTCGTAAAAGGCGATCAAAACGCAAAACATGTAAGTTAAAAAAAGAGATACTAACTTTAAGTTCATAGAGATAAGCGAGACGCAAACGACAAGCATGTCAAGCACGTTGAAGGCGGAGCGCAAGAATGCGCCCTCGTGTAGCACCAGCCCGTAGGTGATTAGTTTCAGGAACAACTCTAGAGTGAATATGCCAGTGAAGAACACGTCGAATTGACTTAGGAGCTGAAAAATTACAAACATGAAATGTCTTGATAAAGTCAGTCAGCCTACAAGTAAGTCGAAAAAGACGAGAGATAAATATATTTTCCAAACAACAACAAACGTAATTTTCGAAAGTATTGTATAACCGATAAAACCGTCGGAGCATAAATGTAAACTGAAAGAACTTAATCAAGCAATTTCGTTATATAAATACAATCTTCAAAAAACTTTTTTTTCTAACGCAGGCCCAGGCGTTTTTTCTTAAAATACCTAGTTTTAAAACATTCTTACCCAATTCCTATTCCCTTTCTGAGCAGCATCGAGAGGGTCCTCAGCAGCCAACATAGCTGAAGAGAACATAATGCAGACCAGGATGATGTTTCCCCAGGTGGAAGACGCTGATAGCTTGTAGCAAAAGACACGAAACCTGGTTGAAGAATTAATGTTGTCGATTTGTCGCTTAATAAAGTTAGATTAGGAACGTGAAGTAAAAAATATATTTATAAGTCAATAGGGATTATAAACACGGGAACACGGGAAGACATAATGTAGCAAAATGTAGGTACTATGACATTTTAAAACTTATTTCTAAAAGTGCTACGACATGTAAAGCTTATAATAATGACAATCAGGTATGGGTAGCTGAAAAGCTGATAAACGTTAAACTAATAAGTAAGTAGGTAAACATATTATATTAAATATAAGTAGATAAAACATTAGACGATAGAGCACGAACCAGAAGCTGAACAAAGATCATTCATCTACAAATATAATGTTGTTCTGCTTCTGGCACAGGTTGTTTACGATTTCATAATTATCTTAGTATAAAACATACTCGTTATAATAGAATATGACACACAGAAAACATGCAAAAACAATCATTTTATATTCATGCAGCCATGCACCGAATTCTACTCCTACACAACGAAAAATTACATCTATTTATAGTTTTCATCTAAGGGATTCCACGTACCCCATGCTTTATTATAATCTAAATCTAAGTCACATCCTAACTTCTAATAGGGAAACACCTGAAAGGTATCCAGTATGCTCATTGGTGTAAAATTTGGAATTTCGTTTATTTTACACAAAACAGGGGTCACAACACTCGTGCAAGACGAGAACAAATGGACAAATGAAGGTGGTTCCACGAAGACCAATGAGATGAGCCAATCAGACGGTGGACAGTACAACGCCAATACAATGAGACACTGGTACCGTGGCGATGACGTCATCACCATTCACCTGTTTGTTGGTGAGAATACGAAGAAACTACTAGCATTCGGTATTGGCGGCGTTTGGTTGGGCATGTTCAGTTCGGACACGCGCCGTGGCCTGGCCGTAACCAGTTGCCCCTCCTCTTCAGATTCCCCGCCATCTTCGAAAAACACATGACCGTAGATATTGTTCACTACTCTAGCATCTACATTATTGACAGTCCTTACTTCTAAAGCTAGAAAATCTTCATGACAAAATCAAAGTTTAAATCCATCATGCTGAAATCCCTGTCAATACCTAAATTCCTACCTGATCTATTCGCAGTCGATAAAGAAATTAAAACGCAAATACAATATAAGTGATAATATTAGCTAAAAACAGTGTGAAAATAATTATAAAATAAAATTTAAGTATTAAAAAGATTGAAGGCGAAGCGTCTGTCACTGACGAGTTTGAAAACATGAAAGAGTGAGGTTAAATATAACATCTAGTTAGATATGAAGCTTGAAGTGGATTCCGTCGATGGTCGAAGGCCCTAACCTGTTGTCTTTGGAAAAGATGAAGAAGGAGGTAGCCTCAGGGATTGGTTTCTTTGAGTCGTGAATATCAACCTCGGAGAGCCGTCGCGGCCTGGCTGATGACGTCGTCGGTTTGCGTTTCAATCGCGGCTCATCTTCGTACTCTGTGTTCACTGTTTTTGTTGGTTAGCTTATCTATCCTAGCTATATATTTACTCTCTCCTTCTAAGCTTAGTAAAACATGTGATCAAATTCACTAAATTATCTTCTGAACATGTTTTTCATAATCTTTCACATATTTTTTATATTCATCACCACAAGTCAAAGTTATATTTTAGATTGTTTAACATGAGGAGTTTCTATATTAACATTGTTTATTTTAATATACAACAAGCTAAAACTGATACAAATTTTAGGCATTTGATTTTGTAAAGACTTGATAACTATGGGGAGATTCATACCTATATGATTCCGTTGATGACTTTCCTCCTCTTCTTCCTCTTCTATTCGTTGTTCTTCTTCAATCCTCTCTCGTTCTTCATCTATACCTTCTAAAATGCTGTCAGCGTCTCCTTCGTGATCGTGCGGGTCCTCGGATGTTGTTTCTTCATAATCTCTTTCTGATCGTGACCTGAAAAACATTTTGTTACTTATTATAATATTTTCTTGACATAATGGTGGTAATATTTCTGTCCAGTTAATATCTTAATAAGTTTTGTATTTATTGAAAGACTTAAGACTTTCTCACTATGGTGTAGGTATCCAATCCTCGTTATACCTGTTTCAATGATTATTTTTTTAAATACCACCAGCATAAAACGTACATGTCTGACTGATATTGGTCGTCGTCGTGAATGTATTCGTCGTCTGTATCCCCCTGTCCGATTTCCATAGCTACCGCACTGCCCACTTCTTTTTCATCTGGAGCCTGTAAAGTTTCATCGTCGTTAATTATCGTAAATCAAGGTCGTCATTATGATTATTGCCAATCATTTCTTACTTTGTTTTATTTTTACACAATAAATCCCTAGGTTTTATAAGGATCTCAATACAAATTTATTTAGGATAAAATTTAAACAAAATGTTATTATAGTATTGACGAGTTCTTAAACGACAAATTATGATTAATTATGACTGTATATATTTTTTTTTTTGACATGTATAATTTTTAATCTTTTTTCTGTTTCTATTTACATATTTTTGAATTGTCGTTTACATTGACATTATTTTAGTGTCATCTCCATATTTGTGCACCGACATTGGTAAAACATGTTTGTACCACACATTTGTTCACCATCTTCACTTTAACACATGTTTATGCAAATAAATAATCTTTATCTTTATCTTTAAGTTAGCTACAGGACATACAGTACCAAGTCATTTACGTCGGGATTTTAAATGCAAAAACATCTATTATTTGTTTAGTACTTGCCACTGTTTGTTGTTCTAAAATGTGTCATGCTTCAATTATATAAATTATTTCATTTCATTTGCCATCTAGCTATTTTCTCACGGTTTGTTTATATCGCTTACCCCTTCTTCCTTTTCAATGTTTGTCAACGATTCAGCATCAGCTAAGTTATCTACGGCGATGGCCAAGAAAACGTTCAGTAGAATATCTGTATGATGCGAGTCAAGAAATATTTCAACAAACAATCTGCAATCATTTCTATAACCATAAGATAGAAAGAGACAGAAAACATATATAATCTAATATGCATGACATTCGGGTATTGAGGAGTCAATCTAGTACCATGTGTTATAACCAAAAATACATTTAAAAAAGGATACAGTTGCCGCAGATGAAGAGAATGATGAAGTAGATACAGGCCAAGATGCCGAAAGAGCCAACACCGCCGTACGCCTTGATTCCCTCATACATAACCGCATTCCAGTCTTCGCCCGTTAGTATCTGGAAAATTAAATAAACCATAAAGCCCATTAGTGGTATACATAATCTAGGATGATCTGAGAGACAGTGTTAGGTAGAGGAGACGCCCAAGAAATATTCTGATACTTTGACAAGCCCACTTTACTCACAAGTCAGAATTTTCAAGTCAGTAAAGGGATATGTCACTTTGAAGCACGGATACCCTCAGTATATGACCGTTTGCTATCTACATATGCAATTTATCTTACTAGCTTCAGCCCGCGGCGTTACACTGTTCTCAGCTAAGTGGCATTTTGCTTTGAAGTTCACGGACCAATTCACCAGCCGGTCTAAATAAAAGTTCGTATAGGATTGATCAATAGGCGAGTTATCCTCCTATTTTAGTCTACTTCTAGCAGCCATGGTCTACCCACTGACCTGAAACACGGTGAGCAAGGCCTGCCAGAAGCAGTCGAAGTTGTGTCGATCCTTCTCCTCTACTGGGTCGTAGTTGAATTTGCCCCCGAACACCTGCATGCCGAGGAGTGCGAAGATCATGATGAACAGGAACAGCAGGAGAAGGAGAGACGCGATGGATTGAATTGAGTTGAGGAGAGAGGCTACTAGGTTGGAGAGAGATCGCCAGTACCTGAGGAGAAAGTAAATGAATCAGAATGTTATGTTCGTGGCATTCATTCACATATGAAAAATGAATCGGAGATTTTATGGACTTCTTGTCCAAAACTCCTCTGCCAGCACTTGCAGTGTTTTTGTAGAATATGCCAAATTCGATATTTATGTAAAACAACCTTACGCCTGCGATGAAGCCTGGTCATTCACAATATTTTCACATGATAATAGTTGCTTGTCTCTTCAATGAAAATATTAAACTGATCTAGTAAGAACTCACCCACCTTCCTTAAAAAGTACATTTTAAGATGTGTGACCATATGTGGCGACGGATAAAATACTTACTGAATCGATTACACGGGTATTTGTCGCGTAAATTACAACACATGCCACTAAAGATGAGACCTGACAGATCACGTGGTTTGACTTGCACAGTAAACGATTCAAGGCAGGAGGCAGGAAGGGGCCGGGCCCGGGCGTCATCGGGTGAAGAAAGGGTCCGGGAAATAAAAGGAAAAGGAAAGAGAGAAAAAAAGAGCTCAACTTAAATGGCACTATCTGTACCTTATTTTATTAAGATGGATACATACTTGGTGACCTTGAAGACGCGCAGCAGGCGCACGCAGCGCAGCACGGAGATGCCGAGCGGCGGCATCACCTGCGTCTTGGTGAGCACCATCTCGCTGATGGAGCCGATCACCACGAAGCAGTCGAACCGGTTGAACAGAGACACGTAGTAACCCTGGAACAATACATTTTACACTCGTCAAGCCGAGACGAAAGTATTAAGGTGTCATAAATATTTCATCGTCCAAGTTTAGAGTTGGAATTGCGTCAATGCAGTGCATTATCATAGAAGAAATCATCCTTAGTGGTAGTGGATGGATTGTGTGAAGGATGGCATGGGTAAGAAAGGAGTGATTGCTGAAATCATTTTCATTTCATTCATTTCATTTATTCACAAACAATTTACAAAAATCGTGTTTGAAATCACTTATATTACTAAACTATATATTACGAAATGACGGCTAATAAAGAGTGGAGAACGAAAACCTGTTGTGCCGACCCCACATGAAGTGGGACAAGGACAAGAAAATGATGAGTAATGATCAGCTTCAGCTTATTATTAGGATCTTGTTAATGAAACCTCATAAAAAGACACCCCCCCGTAAGTACCTACTCGGTAGACTTACTTGTAAACCTAAGCTGTACATTTTGACCAACATTTCGATCGTGAACAAAGCGATGAAGAAAGCGTTGCCGTACTCTTGAAACAGATCCATCCATTCCGGCTGTCTGAAATAATAAATTAATATTCAATTCTGTGTAAAGTCATCTTTTTAACTTCTTCAAGTTGCGTTTCTAGTAGATTTTTGTAAGACAAGCTAGTTAGATAGATCTAACATAATTACATCTGCACTAAAGAGAGTAAAGTATGCGTTTATTTAGAAAAATAACATACCTACAAAACGTTTTTGCACATGGAACACCAGTTATAGGCAAATAGCGTACCTAGCTGGTATTCTGTATGTGCAAGACCATTCCTAGAATCTCTACCTCTATCTGCTTACGTTTCCTTAAGAAATACTTCTTCAGTATTAGTAAAAAGAAGGGTAGCCACTCACTGATAGTGTTCGCTGGCCAGCACCACCGTGTTCATGAACACGAGGATGATGATGAGCCAGTAGAACGTCTGCGACTTGACGGCGCGCCGGCACGCACGCTTCATTCTACGGTTCACCTGGAACGAGATATTACCACATTCAGTCCTCTTCTAAAGCGATAGTAATATTTTATTAATTTAGTTTCCATCCACACAACTTTTATAAGCTTTTTTAGTTTATATTCTCTAATGAACATACATTATACATATTTACATGCATAATAAGGCGATAAATATACTGAATAATGAACTGATCACTTATAGAAGATAATGGGTAAATTTCGGTCTACAGAACTGTTCAACCGAACTTGTGTTTGACTAAGAAAAACTAAACTTTAAGCAAATACTTAAAATATTCCTATCGAACCAACCATAAAGTAGTATCATTTAGAAATAAAAATTGTTTACTTATTTGTTTTGTGTTGTTTGGACGGAAACAAATTTAAATTAGTAAAATATTCCAATCGAAACGACTAAAAATTGTATCTTTCTGTATATCTAGGGGTTAAGATGTTTACTTTGTCGAAGTCCTTCCTCCACATGAGTCCGATGGAGAGCTTCTGCTGTTCCGGCACCTCTATGCCGAGGTGGTCTGTGCTGTCGTGCTCGTTGTTCACCTGACCTGCAATTCACAACGCAGCCATTCAACGTGGAACTGGCACCTACACTCGTCTAGCTTTATTACGTTTCAAAGTGATCCGTGCGGTTCAAATAAGTATATCAATGAACCTTTGATTTCGAAGATTTGGACAATAAATAAAAGTACCTAAATAAAAAATTGTGGGTAATACAAAAACTCCAAAATTAGCAGAGCTTTTGCTATGTGAACCAGATAGCTGATACTAAGTTGACACTTACTCATATTTTTTTGTTTGTAAATACATACAAAGAATACAATATATCAGCCAGACAGAGAACAAACACGTGTGTGCCCCACATAAATATTTGTTCTCGGTGGAGATTGAACCCACGTCCCCGTTAAATGCAGAGCCGAGTGAGCTATAAGGGCTGTCATTGTATTACCCCCGAGAGAGTAGTCCCGTTTCTGCGCGGGCAGGTCGTGCGGCTCGGCATCTGGCTCGAGGTACTCCGCCTGCGTGATCCAGTCCAGGTATCCCTTCAGGTCCTCCTCCAGCTGCTGCTTCTCGCGCAGCTTCTGGAAGTCACCGCGGTTCTTCGCCTTCTCGCGCTCCTTCGAGAACTCACTGGATAAAAAACAAGCTGTCTTATCAGTAGGTACACAAACAGACTACAGCATGGAATTGTTCAAAAAGGGGGTTTTAAAGTATTTAATGAGTCAGCACCTCCATTGACTGATGCCTCTGATGTAGCAAGCGTCTATAGGCTACGCTAACCCCACTTTTTTGCTTATGTAAAAGAAAGAAGTTTTTAGCACATAGGTTTCAATATGGTAGGTGGCTATGTGGACATAGGTACGGTACACGGAGTAAAGCAGAGGTCAGAACATTAAATACCTATGATGCTATAACTTACAATCACTTACCCAGACAACACACCGAGAATAAGGTTCATGACAAAGAACGCTCCTAATATGACCATAGACACGAAGTAGATCCATTCCCAGCTGTTGCCCATTGCATCTTGGATCTAAAAGAGACACACAAAAAGAGGGGCGTACAATAAAAATATCATTCAGATGCGCCAGACTTTACTCCCACTGACATTCTAATGAAGCTCGTAGGGGTCTACGAGGTAATGCATCTACGCTGTAGACTTAGTTCTACGTCTTCGTAGCATACAAGCTGAGATTTTTCGATGCCGTAGCGTAGACTACGGCGTAGCGTATAGATTAGACAGTAGATCTCAGAGGTCTACGATCTTTGTGTAGCGGTCTCGTAGACATTGAGCACATTTTGGGCTTGTAGAAAATACTTTTGTGAAAACAAGGATTGTCCTAGAGCAAAAAATATTTCTCAAAATCGATTGAAAGAACGATTTTCTAAAAACATGTAATAATAATAAACTGTGGTGGCGCTCCTCTTATGTTAGTCAACAGAGCCTCGCCCTACTACAAGAATTCATTTGAACAAAGAAAGTATAATAAACTCACATGATACATAACATCAGTCCACCCCTCCAGGGTGATGCATTGGAAGACCGTAAGCATGGATAGGCCGAAGTTATCAAAGTTGGTGATGCCGAAGTTAGGTCCGTCCCAACCTTCCCGGCAGACCATGTCATCGCCGAGTGTGGAGCAGTTGAAACCGGTCTCGTTGTCGCATGGATGGGGTACTTCCATGATCTCATCTGGAACGACGAATTAGGCGATAACTCTAAATTGCTTCATAAAATATCCTTGCCAAGTTTTTTAGTTTCCAGGAACCACTGAGCTTCATGTGTACTCAGTATATTTATTGCCTTATTATGTAGGTATGTAAATTTAACAGTGTCAGATCTTAAAACTAAAACCACAAAAGTTAACCTGTGTTCTTGTTGAAGCAGCTCTTATGCATCTTTCCAGAGAACAGCTCCAAGCCGATGATGGCGTAAATGATGATGACGAAGATGACCAGTAATGCGATGTGCAGCAACGGAATCATCGCTTTCAGGATGGAGTTTAGAACTATCTGTAAACCTGAATAAGAGAGCAATAGATGTAAGGTGCTGAAGGTTATATACATGCTAGATTGAATAATATTCCATTCCCACCGGATCGACTAAGTTATACCTACAACGTTCAGCACGGCAGCCATTACAAAGTAACAGGAAGTCAGTACTCGTCAGTCGGAAAGAGACTGCATCACAAAAGTTGCTACTCGGTGGAAAGAGAACAATTAAAGGTACAGTGTGGAGTCTGCAGTGAAAGACTCTGTTGTAGTCTTGCGACGAAGGTAACTGAGAACAGTCGGGAAGTGACTGCATCACAAAAGTTGCTACTCGGTGGAAAGAGAACAATTATAGGTATAGTGTGGAGTCTGCAGTGAAAGACTCTGTTGTTGCCTTGCGACGAAGGTAACTGAGAACAGTCGGGAAGTGACTGCATCACAAAAGTTGCTACTCGGTGGAAAGAGAACAATTATAGGTATAGTGTGGAGTCTGCAGTGAAAGACTCTGTTGTTGCCTTGCGACGAAGGTAACTGAGAACAGTCGGGAAGTGACTGCATCACAAAAGTTGCTACTCGGTGGATAGAGAACAATTAAAGGTACAGTGTGGAGTCTGCAGTGAAAGACTCTGTTGTAGTCTTGCGACGAAGGTAACTGAGAACAGTCGGGAAGTGACTGTTTGGGATTGAGTTACAGAGCAGACGGTTAGAGTTGAGTCGTTGATTAACTCGAAGATAATCGGAGCATGTGTATTTGACTTCATCCATACACGGAACCAGATTAAGTGTAAGATTCGTTCGGTGTATGGGATTGGATTAAGAACACATGGATGCGAAAATCGATGGCTGTTGCATCAGTCAGTTATCTGTATCCGGGCAGCCGTATAGAGCGGAGAACACATGGAATGTGTGTTATCCTGCGTAATCGTTATCTTATTTAAACACTGGGTACTGCAAATCGACAGTGTATTAAATAGTTTAATCTCTTAAAGCGTCAATTCGCATTCTTTGTCCTAATACGAACCCCCCAGCTCTATCTCTATCTATGATTTATAATATCATTTTTAGTGAATTTTTTGGGCTTTATATTTCTCAATTTATATAGATTCACTTACTAGGCACTCCAGAAACAAGCCTCAATGGTCGTAGCACTCGGAATGCTCTCAGCGCCTTCACATCAAACGCATCCTTGAATATACTAGAAAGCACCGTGCTCACCATTCTGCAAACAAAAACAGGATAGACGCTTGGTACCGAGTATTTACCGACAATGGATCGTTTATTGGCAAAAATCATCGCCTTTGAAAGCTTAGTGGATCGCTTTTGCACTTTATAGGTACTTACCCAATGACTACGATGGTGAAATCAAGCAGATTCCACCCGTTCCGAAGGTACGAGCCCGTATGCATCACAAAGCCATACGCTATGATCTTCATCACGCACTCCCCCGTAAATATAACTAGGAACACATACTCTATTTTTTCCTGAAACACGGAAATATTTATTTTAACCATT
Source organism: Thera britannica (assembly GCA_939531255.2). Lineage (NCBI taxonomy): Eukaryota > Metazoa > Arthropoda > Insecta > Lepidoptera > Geometridae > Thera > Thera britannica. The sequence continues at coordinate 25,542,987 of OW618037.2, forward strand.
GCCTTATCCTTAACCCTCCTTTTTTACCCGTTTAGTTATGAAAAAAAATATATAAGCAGCCTCAGCCGTTATATTATATCGGTTAGGACTTAAAAATAGATGAAGCAGAGTCTCAGTCATCACTTCAGTGTTAGGTTCTATGCGACGTGGATAGTTCTGTGAACTTTGGTAGGTAAACGAAGAAAGCTTTTCCCAATCCTACGATTGTCTCTTTAGAAATTGTGTACAGCTGCCTCATTATCTAGCCAAAAACAGCCTATTCTTACAAGTTTAGGATACAAGATAGAAAGTCAAAGAAGAGAAAATAGCAGATACTCACTAAGACCCAATTGGTATAATTGGAGTCGCTGGCAGGGTAAGGCGTGTAGACAGCCAAGGCTATGCAGTTTGCAAATATTGTGGTCAAGATCATCCATTCGAACGGTCTGGTCAATCGGTCAAGGAAGGTTGGCCGCAACGGACGCAAGGCAAAATTAGAGACCAGAATGATACTTTGAACGATATACCCATGAAATAAAACACCTTCACCAATACAATACTCAAATCAAAAGTGTGTTTATTCAGTAGAATTGCAAGAATCACTTTGAAACGTCTTAAAGTTAGGTGAGTAATGTACAACTAAATATAGAAATTCCTCCTTTTTTCTTTGAAGTTGGTTAAAAAGGCGGGTTATCGTGAAATTAAACAGAAACTTATAGTTTTAACTTCTAGAAATTTTTTCACAGTGGTTGTATGTCTATGCTGCTGTGTGTGCTCTGAAATCACCAGATTCCTTCAGTCGCATGCCTTTAAAATGACAACAACCGGTCATGACAACCACCGTGGCAATCGGCCAGCATGCTGGCAATCAGGTTTGAATGGATGGACGGAAATACAAGGAAATCCCACATTTCTTCAATAATGCCGATGATCTCAACGACTGACATGTTGGGAATTTCAATAATAAAAATACTTAATAGATGGAAAATATGTGATTAATAATGTCTGCTAAGGAGGTCTAAAAGTCGTTCTACAGTATATACAACATAATGCATATTTATTATAGTAGCAATATTTTAGGTGCATAATTTTATTCCAGGCAGCATTACCACATACCTTAAAATATTCTAGTTAATAGTTGCTACTTTCCGAGTATGAGCAATGAAAAAATAAATATTGGCCAAGGTCCACGTAAAACTTGCACAAGTAGTGGTGAAGCATACACATAAGTAGGTAGAGTCTGTTCAGAAAGAGAACCGTCGTGGGATTGGAGGGCGCTGCTGTGCTTATCACCTTTTTAGGATTCCGTAGCCAAATGGCAAAAACGGAACCCTTATAGATTCGTCATGTCTGTCTGTCTGTCCGTCCGTATGTCACAGCCATTTTTCTCCGAAACCGTAAGAGCTAGACTGATAAAACTTGGCGAGTAGATGTATTCTGTGAACCGCATTAAGATTTTGACACAAAAATAGAAAAAAACTATAAATTGTGGGGGTCCCCATACTTGAAACTGAAACTCAAAAAAGTTTTTTTCATCGGACGCATATGTGTAGGGTATCTATGAATAGGTCTTCAAAAATGATGTTGAGGTTTCTAATATCGTTTTTTTCTAAACTGAATAGTTTGCGCGAGAGACACTTCCAAAGTGGAAAAAAGTTGGTCCCCTCTAACTTCTAAAATAAGAGAATGATAAAACTAAAAAAAATATATGTTGTACATTACTATGCAAACTTTCAACGATATTTGGTTTGAACGAGATCTAGTCAGCAGTTTTTTTTTATACGTCATAAATCGTAAACCGCAATTTACCTTTCGACAAACTACAAAACCCTTTGTATTATGTTACTTGATGCTACGGAACCCTTCATGGGCGAGTCCGACTCGCACTTGGCTGCTTTTTTGTTTAGTGTGCAATACAATAGCGCGTCTGTTGCGTTTTGATCCTATCACAACTAGTGTACTATTCCTTTATTTAATTTTTATGATGCAAAATGCTGACAGAAAAAAAGGGATGAGCTGCCATATAAAAATCGAAACGTTAGTTCTCAATTTGGCCACGACGGTTCTCTTTCTGAACAGACTCTAGCTAATATTTATGAGCCTATTTAAAAAAATATATTTTTTCATTCGAAAGGTTTAGATAAAAAAATATCCAGATTGGTCCCATAGAATTTCCATCAAACCCGGTTCAGCAGTGTGACCATGAAGTCGGTTTCTCAAGTTTTTAAAACTTATCACATTTATTTCTTAAAAAATTCAAAAATTGTATAGAGCGTACTATTATTATTTTTGATTTGTAAAAGGATCATATAAAAAAACGGTAGGAACCGAGCCGTTGTTTGTTGTCGTTCTTCTAGGCTTGGTCGCGTGGAACTGGCACCTAGACTCACCTAGCTTTAAGACGTTTCAAAGTGATTCTTGTAATTGAACTGAATAAAGACAATTTTGATTAGATTTGATTTGATACCGTCGCAGTAGCAGTTTCAGGATAGAGCTCCTTTCACTACACTGGTTACTGCGAAACGGACGGAGGCAAGCTACATCAATTAATTGGCTTAACGATTGGTACACCGACAGCCTAACGTGCCTTTAGCGCGGAAGATTATCTCTGAAATCGCGCGATTTATTTTTACAATGTAAACACTTGTCTATTTCTACCGCAAACAATGTCACGGGCATCCACAATCCACATGCTCAAAATAAAACAATGAAATAGAGGATTTCTCACTTTTGTCTGACTCACGCGCAGAGTCACAACGCGTAGGTTATGGTACGAGAAAAGCCAAAGCGAGAGAAACGATTTAAGATTATAACCTTCTACCAAATTAAACACCAATTATTTTTTCGCGATCTTAAAATTAAAATCAAGCTATATTCTGAAATACCTAATATTAGTCGTAATAATCATTTATTGGTAATATACATTACACGTCAATTACTTAGGTACATTATAATGGTTTCTTCTTCTTATCGTGTCACTAGTTCTTTTGAACCAGTGTAGTGTGGTGAAAGGATTGTAAGTGCGCCGCAAAGAAGCTCTTTTCGTGCACTTGACAACATGTTCTTGAACTTTTTAGGTTCTACGACATGCCGGTTTCCTCACGAGGTTATCTTCACCGTTCGAGAGTAGGTACTGGCATATAGTGGTTTAAAAATAATATAATAAAGTCATTGTTTGTCTTTGTAGGCTATGTATTCATCATAGCCATAAAATGTGTACCTACTCGTTATGGCAACGTTTCAATTTAGTTTTAAATGAGAGAAAACTCAACGCTTCCGTTACAGTATCAGAATGTTTGCTGTATGTAGATTGTCGGTCCCATGATGTGTGGCAGTTTCGAAGACTTGAGAGAACTTGATACTATTCATGGTTCAAAACTGTCGCTCACTATAGCCTGCCAGTTACTACTCCGCATGACTCATATCCGATCGATTTTGCAACAATACAAAATGCTTCATCGGAATTTCACAGCTGGGTAACAATAACATTTAACTTTAGCGTACAAAAGCTAGGAAGAGTTATGGGGTCGATAGAAGGAGCAACATAATATTTACTTACGATTTATTAATTTATTATTATTTTATTCTGCTTGTTCCACAACATCAGTTATCTAATCTACCTGCTAAATAATAAAAAATCGGTTGTCTGTAAAGTCGGTTTACTGACGATAGCTGAACGTGACAACGTCATACAGCTGTCCACGCGGACGCATCGCTCACTCAAGTAGGAGAGAGACAGATGTCGAACGCTGCCGAACGCGGAGGCCGATTGTGCCTCTTTGTCGCTCGTTCCGCGCTCTCGCTTGCACTCCAAGCCTTAAATGGAACGCCTCAGAGCGAGGTAACGCCGCATGAGTCATGTTTTTTCGTGCGTGCAGCCGGCTCCATCGAATTATAAGACGTTGTCACGTCAATAGTAATTTCTTCCTTTCGATTAATTGGCTATTTATACATTCCGAAGCGCTCACATAATAACAACGTGCGGCTCATAAGATTATGTTGAGATTATTGGTTGAAAATAAATCCTATAAATAAGTTGAGGATATGATCGATTAATATAATTTAAATTGAAGAGCGGCAGATTTTTTGGATTCTTGCCAATTAAGTTTGGTTACAAGCTGAAGCTGTGGGGAACAACACACTTGACGGAGCTAAATACCAAAGGTGTACCGACTGGGAAGTAGGTGTACCTATATTAAAATAATTACGTGAGTTACAGGAGTTTTTGCATGTCATACCATCATGCCATATTGGGCAATATACTCCAACCATCAAAAGCGCACGGTATTACGAGCGCACATTCTACATTTTTTCATCGTTGAATCTGCAAAATATCACTGATAGCTCTTTCGTTTGTTAGATTTACGCTTTCTTAGCTTTAGCTCACTAATGCCCGGTTTCAGGGATGACTAATTGACCAATCAGATATTTGACAGTTGTTTAACTCAAATTTTGTAAACAAAAATGTGAGTTGCGTTAAATTTGGTTAATTAACCAATGTCCGCTCCTGTTTTAGGAGGTACCTACTCGCACATATCGACCACAATGCCTATATTAGCCGGGGAAACAGAGCCATTCGACCCGGAAATATGTAAATTCCCGTAATATGGAGTACGTGCTCCAAGTGATGGTATTGCAGACGTTGTTTACGGAATTATGAACTAAGGATAATGAAACTGTATCCGTTGGTGGAAGGTCTATCGGCTATACGAAGTCGGATGACACTTTGGATAGACAGACAGGGGTTTAGTTCACGGTCTGGGATAGCGATAGGCTATTTTTTATCCGGGATCTGGGACCCGCGACCGTGTATAACTTGAAAAGGATACTTCCACTCAACAATATCAATACACAGCTTTCGTAGTGGATTCTTCAAGGTCATGCAAAAGATCGCCCTTTTCGGCCGTTCCACCATAACCTTGGGGCCTCGCCTGGGGGGTTTCCTCGGCGGAGGCACCGCTATGAGCGTTCCGTCTGCGGGGGTCGCGGGGGCGGAGGGGTCGGCGGGGGAGCCCGCGGGCGCGGGGGGCGCCCCCGCCACCTCTTCGGCCTCACTCATCTTGAGCTGAAACAAAAGAACATCAATAGACACAGCGACCACTGCATGCCAGTAACGGACTAATATGAATAATGTGCAGAATTAACGAATATTTTAATTATTGATAATTCATACAGCTAGCCCAGTTGCCATCTTTTCTTTTGACTAAGATAAATATAAATAAATAAATATTATAGACAATCACAACACTATCTAGCCCCAAACTAAGCAGAGCTATGGGAACCAGATAGCTGATATAATACTTATATACATATTTTTTTCATAGTTACATAATTAGTATGCAATATAACACCCAGACAGAGAACAAACATCTGTGTTTCAATATTTGTTCTTGGTGCGGATCGAACCCACGACCTACGGCTCAGAAGGCAGAGCTACTACCAACTGAGCTGAGAGGCCAGTCAAAAAGGCAGATCTCTGGCATCTGAAAAGCGACGATGCCGACGATGGAGGAGAGCGGTTTCGTAGTTTTGCTCGAGTTTTATGTAATGCGAGTTGTTTATTTAAGTTTAAGCGAGGCATGACTCGACCAAAAGAGAATATAACAAGTCCAGATGTAACCTGAACATCTAATTAAAAATTGTACCTATAGCATAAAGCTCGAAAGCATAAACCTCACAGTTCATTACAAACAAATAAACTACATACATACTAACTAATAAAATAATAAATCAACACGAGACGTGTGTTTCCCACCAAAATGAAAATGAAAGTGACATTTCCTGCAATTAATCTTGACGCTTCAACACCAGTTTAACGCAGATTGAAAAAGATTAATATTTTTTTATGGCTTATGCTGACGTCTGCATTCAACAACAACACTAAAAGTGTTTCTGAATCAATTTATTAGTTTAAAAGGTTAAATAAACATCGGGAAAAGCTGCTGCTTTGTGAAGAAGAAAGAACAGGATATTGTGCTGTCATAGTTCAAGCGATTTGGTTCAGGAAACATTAAATTAAAAGTCTTGTCAGAATAAACATTCGAGTGTGCTTTGATTTGAATTTAGAATCTGCAATTTGACTTTTATTGACGAACAAGTGCTTCCCGCTCAATATGGCGCTTCATGGATTTTCTTCCTCTGTTGCATTTCATGCAAAAAATAGCGTGAACGTTGAATATTATGAATTTCTAACCTACCTACTCAACTACAAATCTTTTAGACGCATCTGCAAATCTGTGAGGTATTTTTGGCATGTCATTAAAAACGATTAATTAAAAACGATTTTCTTGACTATTTTACATGATGATTTACGTAGGAAGGAACTTCAAACAATAATTATTATTCATTTGTTAGAAACGGTTCCGTTTCACGCATTCCTTCCGTAGCCATTCGTCTTGAATATGACATATGTTGCGAAACCGAAACGTATTGCCCATACTGAATAAGGCGGCTGTGGAAATGTTACTACGAGTACAGCAAACACTATACACCTAACACTCTCATAAAATCGTTGTTTTTTTTGCTCCTATTTCTCCTTCAAATCTGTGATTGCTCTAATTATGGTTTATATGGCGTTTTTAGAATTCGTAATTTCCGTAAGGTACCTGGAGACATGCACATTTCCGTGAGTGCTCTACAATATTTTAGATTCCGTCTTTGGGTACAGTTGTTGCCCTTATTTTTAGTGTTGCATGCAAGTAAAGAACTAAAGAGTAGTAAGCTAATCATTTTGATTCTAATTTTCTAGAATTGCTACTTAGTTCTGATTCTGCTATCGAAGTTCAAAATATATTCAAAATCCTAACAGCGTTCAAATAAAACACTACAAACCTTACCCAGTTGAAAAATTGTAAATAAAATATTGTTTTGAATTAGCTTTCCTTCAAACTTCAGCATAGCCACCACCTGAATCACGAGATAATGCTTTCCACGAATCGGCTAATGATTCCCAGTCAGCTCTGTAGGCCTACCACAAGCTCTGTCTGGCTCTGACTCTGGCTCTGGTTTTGAGTCTGTGTCAGTGCTCACCAGTGTTGTACTGTGTGTGTTTCAACATAGGATTTCTTTAGACAGCACTCACACAGACTCAAAACCTGAGCTAGAGAATGAGCCAGACAGAGCTTGTGGTAAGCCTACTGGATTGTCAATGAACATTACATTACCCGACCCAGATGGGTATTTTCGTGTGAGTAAACATGTGAATGAGTCGTTTGCGCATCGGTAATGGAACTATACGTGTAAAAATGTGTTGAGTAAGGTCTATTTTGAGTTGGTAGGTATCTGGTACAATCTGATCTCAGAGAATATGACTATGAATTGACTGGCCTCTCAGCTCAGATGGTAGCTCTATTTGTGCGGTGAGCACAAATGTTTGTTCCATGTTTGGGTGTTATTAATAACATACAATCATGTCTTTTACGTTAACATTCAATCCATCTTTGTCAAAGATAAGTTCTGTTTCAATTCCTTTTTATTGCAATCGAAGCTCAAAGAAATTATGAGCACTTTAGATTGTAATCTGAATAAGATACCTACTTTTTATCCGCAAAAATTCAGGAGCGGAAAACAACTTGTGGGCGAAGCCACGGTCGGCCGCTAGTGAAAAATTTTTATGTACACCTAGTAGTCTCGAAATCGGTCTTTCCTGTGATTCTGTACTTATGCGAGTTAGGGGGTGGAATAAGGGCAAGAAGCTAAAGACCTAAGAAGGAGCGAGTCCACACGATGAAACCTGCCAGACACCGTTACAATACACAATGTAGGAATGATCCAGGGAGCGTGCCTGATTTGCATTCCAGTGAGTTGTAAAGAATTTAATTGTGAGGCGTAAACAAACAAGTCTTTGATGCCGCTACACGCGCGGCCGCTTTCAATGAACACGCTTGTATGAGTACACTTGCTGACACAGAAATCGGACGTGCGACAAAAGGACATTGACCATCCATGTATGGGAGTTGGGCCAAGTGTTGCCCAGAATGAACACATAGTGCATTATGTACCTTAGGCTAACACTACTCTGTAAACGAAAGCTCATCAAAATCTATTCGAGGAGATATGAGAAAAAAATATTTTTCGTTAAGATTTTTTATTGGTGAAGAATGAAATCCAATGGTACGTACCGCAGTAATTATTTTAAACAATTACTCACTTTATTATTACAATCAAGTATTTCATGATTTCTGACATTCAGAATTGATTTACATTAATAATACTCACAGTTATCTGCTTGACATTAAACAATTAATTACTAACATTGATATTATTACATTATTCGTTTACATCGTATGATCTATAATTATTCACTTAATCGTCATCATCGTCATCGATGATAATTGTATCGAGAAATAGAGCAGGACACACACTCACAACTCTGATTGTGTTGCAACTCTCAGCCGGTAAGCATTCATTAGAACTGGTTTTCGAGCCGAGCGAGATTACTTTTGATGGAATCTAATTGTCATGGAGTTATACAAGGTGTATCTAAATATGTGTACTATGCGAAGGTGGGGGGTTTCAGACCACAATGGTGATCAGTTGTGGAGGGGAGGTAATTAAAAATTCCTATTTTCAGTTTCCCATACAAAAATATTTAATTTCATAATGCCTAAATAAATTGACAACCCTATCCTTGTAACCCCTTGACCCCTTGACCTACTACCTCTGTAGGTCTACTACTACTACCTACTACCTCTGTAGCTGAGTTTAGGGTTGTCACTTTGTATAAAGTCAGCTGTTAATGTTGAAACTTCGTTGCAGTTTTTTTCAGAGATACCAAAAGTTGTTCCCCGGGGGGTGGAAATTCACCCCCCTTCAGGATAGTACACATATTTTGATACACGTTGTATATTATTTTTATGCGAAAACATTTTATTAAAAAAATAGATATCGTCCCGAAAATCTTAAAAACAAAACTAAAAAAAACACCCTGGGACCGTTTTTTTTTTTTTAATTTTTAAAATTATCTGTTAATGCAAGTAATCATTTGGAAGTACTCCCATGTCTGGGCAGCATATGGCCCAGAACCGGTCAATGTCCTTTAAACTCATTTAAGGAAAACATACCATGACTACAACTCACTTGCAATGCGTAGTAACGATGGCAAAACTCTACTAAAAGCAAAGTATTGTGTAAACTTATTTAGGCTGATGACATACTCGTATTGTTATAATTAATTATTATTAAGTATGTCATTTATTGCAGATATACATTTTACAATTAATCACGAAAAACATACACATTATAAACAACATAATAATGGGTAATTATCGCGGATTGCGTCATTTCGGCTGCGTTATTTATAAGTATCACGCTGTTGGTGCTAGCTACAAAGTGTAAGTAAATGATTGATATACAAGAAATTAGCTTGAGACAGGAGGGAAATAAAAATAACTCGGAGTGATTCATAGCCCGAGTGGTAGGAATAAAGTATGCAGAGTTTAAGAATTTTATGGAGCCATGAAAGAATCTTACGTCGGAATCTGGAAGATACGAGTTACAAATGTACTTATGATGATGCTGTTTTGTATTTGTGAGGTCAAGTAAGAGGTTGAGTAAGTTAAATGGTTCCTTTTTTAAGTAACTACCAACTTGATGTTGTTACAGGTAAAGCACCGTTTTGATTTACTCACGTGTGCTAGATGGATAAACTTTATTATTTTGATTGTCATAAAAATGTTAATTACTACTAATAACTTACATAAAACTAGATTCACTACTAATTAACTACGATCATTATAAATACAGCGTAACCAATCTACCAAAATGATGTGAATTATTTTGATCTTAGTCCACTTAGAACTGCGCCTCATGGGAAAGTTAGAAACAATTTTTTTTTTATTTTGCACTGCAGTATACCCAGTTGAATAGAATAGAATGTCGATAGGTTAAAACTGACATACATTTTTATAGGAAACACGTGGTGTATCCATGCGGACAACAACCGGTATAAAAATAATGCCATAATATACGCTACTTTATATTGGACTTGCACTTGCTTACTTATTTCATCTGTGGTTCCATTGAAAATAAAGCCAGGAAAACAAATAGCAAAACAAAACCAAAATCACAGGAAAGTTGTCCCTATTTTGATAAGCAGGTCTCGACAGAGCCTACTTATTTGCTCCTCTTGGTGTTTCTAGGTCCGTGGGGAGTCTTGTCCCCAAAGACCCAACCCAAGGTTGGCTGGTGGGTATCTGGTGTAGAGCAATAGCATTGCTATTCAGCGTGGCAATGCAGCCAGCGTCTTGGGGACGCTTCTGTTTGGCTCTGATTTGGATCACTTGAGCTATGTCTAGACTGTTTGTAACGGTCTGCAGATAGCTTAACTGTTTCTTGTGTATTTTGTACATTTTGTAAATACTTGTATGAATTGTAAGTTTCTTTCTGTAAATAAATGTTATTACTTACCCAAATCTAATTTCTACTTTCACCTATTGGTAGTTACTAAAATCTAAAGATGAATAAGAAAAAAAAAATACTATCACGGAAGGATAGTACGAGCCTTTGCGAATAACCTATGGATGTCTCATATTTTTTTAGTTTAACATCCCCTTACATCCATATTTTTGTTAGAAAAGTGCAAGACATAACCGCCTTTCTGACGAACCTAGTCAGACTTTTGTTAGTAGAGTCTGGCATATTATATCATTGGAACAGCGTGTTAGAAGTGCGTCGGAAACGAATCAATATTATTAGTTTACATTTCAATTCATATATTTAGATGCGAGCATCAACACGCCTCGTTGTTTAGACTTTTGTGTGTTTTAGAACGGAGCAATGAAAATAAACTACTCGTCGAACTGCTTGTAATTTAATTGAATGACCGCCTCTAGATCTAATTCAAATAAATTTGAAGAATGCGCATACCTAGTTAGTGTTAGCTTAAAGGCCTGCGCACACTTAGGTCGCTGGCGATGGCGATCGGTGAAACGCTGTCTAATTTCGGAGCGATATTTGTCAAAATATGATCCTGCTGCACAAATTTTTGTAGACGGGAACGGTAGAACGGGCGGCAGTGTAATTTTTACCCTTTTTTTTGTGTTCCTTACCTCTGCCTTCCTCTGCTCAGCCGAAGATCGTCTGTTCTCTGCTGTGCCATGCGTCAGTCACCACGGCACTACAGGGCACTACAGGGGCACAACGGTGGCACTACAGTAAGGAATAGGAATTTAGAATATTATAAAAGGCAAGAGTGGATTATTGTTTAGGGTCGGTTCAATCTTCTGTTGAATGTTGGTCCCCTGCAACAAACAAAACAATTATTTTAGCGTGTGGAAAATTGAAATAGCCTAAACTAGCCCACAACTGAACACAGGCCACACGTTCGGAGCAAATATCTTATTATTACTCCATCTTAGATAGCCGACACGTATTAGATCAGGTTCACGTGACACATTTGACCCATAAACACAAACAAGGTTAGATTTCCAGTGAATGGGACCGTTCGGTTAGTGTGGCCGATGAAGCGAATATTTTCGCATCGCCAACCCGGACTGGACTACAAGCTTGTTACAAAACCTACTGCGGATTATTCAAAACGGTTCAGGAAAACATCCTTAGGTCATTAATTGACGTCTATCAACCAGACTGTTTGCAAAAGAATGATAACAAGTCAAATGTAAATGTTGAACATGGCTTTGATGATCTTGTGTACCTATAAAATGGGTAGTCAGCATGAATTCCATTCATTCCCTGTCTTCCAACAGTTGTGGCTAAAAACCTAAAGTTTTTATACATCCATCTGGGCACTGGCTGTCCACTAGTGCCCTTGTTAAAATACGTTTTTGTCGAAATCTCAAACAACACACCCACTCAGTAATAAATAAACGATGAAGCACTGAATTGGTACTGTACGTAGGTAATATAGTAAACTAGTAAAGTAAAATGTACTACGGCACTGTCAACATAAGCTACAAAGAAAAAAAATCTGCGTAGCTTTACAATATCAGCTACGTAGAGGATCTACGACGTAGGCCGCTTAGCCAAAAGATAACGCACTTCGGAATAATTGTTATTAAACCAACGACGACAATAATCGAAATCATTTATTTATGCCACAAAAAGTTATACGTTTTTGGCGTGCGTGCACTACGAGGTATTGCTTTGAGGCGATGGTTACTACTTAATATCAGGTGGGCCAGATGCTTGTTCCAACAGAAAAAAAGCAGCCAAGTGCGAGTCGGACTCGCCCATGAAGGGTTCCGTAGCACGACGAACTACAAGAACCTGTATATTATGTTACTTGATGTAACATAATAAGGTTCTTGTAGTTCGTCGAAAGGTAAATTGCGGTTTACGGTTTATGACGTATAAAAAAAAAACTACTGACTAGATCTCGTTCAAACCAAAAATCGTTGGAAGTTTACATAGTAATGTACAACATATATTTTTTTTAGTATTATCATTCTCTTACTTTAGAAGTTAGAGGGGGGGGGACCAACTTTTTTCCACTTTGGAAGTGTCTCTCGCGCAAACTATTCAGTTTAGAAAAAAACGATATTAGAAACCTCAACATCATTTTTGAAGACCTATTCATAGATACCCCACACGTATGGGTTCGATGAAAAAAAAATTTTTGAGTTTCAGTTTCAAGTATGGGGACCCCCGCAATTTATAGTTTTTTTTTTATTTTTATGTTAAAATCTTAATGCGGTTTACAGAATACATCTACTCGCCAAGTTTCATCAATCTAGCTCTTACGGTTTCGGAGAAAAATGGCTGTGACATACGGACGGACAGACAGACAGACAGACAGACAGACAGACAGACAGACAGACAGACAGACAGACAGACAGACAGACAGACATGACGAATCTATAAGGGTTCCGTTTTTGCCATTTGGCTACGGAACCCTAAAAAGGCCCTACAGCGTATAATGCGTAGATTGTCTACGGCGTAGTCTCCGTAGAGGCACTACGACGAATGCATTGTACTTATACTAATTACGGTGCCAATGTTTTTAGGCCGGCTTGCTGGCTTAATTCTCAAATAGCCGGGACGATCTGTAGGCCTACCATGAGCTCTGTCTGGCTCTGTCTCAGGTTCTGGTTTTGAGTCTGTGTGTGTGTTGACTAAATAAATCTTACGTCAAAACGTCACACACACAGTATAATGCACTGGTGAGCACTCACACAGACTCAAAGCCAGAGACAGAGCCGGACAGAGCTCATGGTAGGCCTACTGATGAGAATGTCACTAGCAAATGACCCATCTAAATGGTGACGTTTCATGTTAAATACAGACGTACCATTCTCTAAGCCAGTGTTCCACAATGACATCATACCTACACGTAGCTGAAGTATTCTAAGATTCATTACCTCCCCACCTCCTCCTCTTCCAGCATTCCCCTGGCAATTGTAAACTTCCATTGATACTGGGAACTGGTTTAATGACGGTTGGATCGGGCATCTTAATGTATAAAAATGAATTGCTGTTCGTTAGTCTCGCTAAAACTCGAGTACGGCTGCACCGATTTGGCTGATTTTGGTCTTGAATGATTTGTGGAGGTCCAGAGAAGGTTTAAAAGGTGAATAAATATGTTTTTTTTCAACGGGAACGGTAACGGGGCGAGCGGAGCCGCGGGCGCAAATTAAATTGCAATCCTGGTGTATGGAATTTGGAAGGTAGGAAAGTGACTGGCCTCTCAGCTCAGTTGGTTACTCTACCTTCCACGCCGTAGGTCGTGGGTTCGATCCCCACCGACACCAAATATTTGTGTGAAGAACCCAGATGCTTGTTCTCGGTCTGGGTGTTGCAGTACGTTATGCTTCAAATATTTAGACTATACAGACTCGTTTTTATCAAAAATGGGGCCAAACTAGTCATTAGTTTGAGATTTTGCTCAAAATTTAAAAATTTTGATCGATATCACTTGTTTTTATATTTCCGCTTGGCTGTGGATATAATGCCTCTGTGGGTAGTTCTACATCCTACTATTATATTTTAGTTGCCATGGCAACTGGGTAGGTGCTTTTGTCTTACCCTCGTAAGAGACAACGGCTTTACGGACAATTTCGCTGCTCATTCTCAACGCCTACGTAAGTGCGGAGAGGAAGCGCATATGGTGTATAGATATCTAAGATATGATATTTCAGTTGACAGTAACCTACTTTATTTACAGGGATCTCTTTAACTTTTGTGTGCAAAATAACAAAATCTATTGGTTTGGTGAAAGCTTGTTGAAATGGATCTTTCAGTCAGCTGACATTTCTCACGAAATAATATTGTGACCAAAATCGGCTCTTCTTTTTTAGGGTTTGAGTTCAGGAAACAAGGAATCTTTATAGTTTCACTCTGTCTGTCTTTGTGCAGAGCCCTTTTACTCGTTAACCATTAATGCGATCGGGTGGGTATTAGAACCACGCATATCGTTGAAAAGTTGAAAAACAAAAACAAAAACTACCATTGCTATCCAGCGTGGCAATGCCACCAGCAGCATTATGGGAATGCACTGGTTTGGATCAGTTGAACTATCTTTAGATCGTTTGTAGTTTTACTGAAGATAGCTCAACTTTTTCTTGTGAATTTTGTAAGTATTTGTATTCATTGTAAGTTTCTTTGTGTAAATGTGTTTTATGAAATGTTTAAACTACAGTTATAGTTTAGTTTGCACTTTACCTACGCGTATAGAATCTAACATTTAATGAAATATTGGGTACGAAAGTCCACATCATAATAATGAACGGTAAAAACAGCTGAGCACAATCTCAGTACGATATAGGATGGCGACCTATTTGCGGTACTAAAATAGTGCGCCCGCACATCGCCGCCGTATCGAGACCTAGTATTATATTAGTTGCATCGCACCTTACCACCGCTCGCCAAATGATGTTTTTATCATCATCATCATCATCATCATCAATCATCATCATCTAATCATCATCATCATCAAGTACAATCCGCTATAATATAAAGGGTTATTGTGGTTTTATTGTGGTTAATGTAATACTTGAATATGTTTTGCATGGAGGCGCGAAAAATTCTCTATGAGGCGCACTTAATATCATTTCGCTACTCTCTGGTTCGAAATAACTAGTGACACAACCTCTCTTTTAGAATCAAGTATTTTGAGTATTCTTTTCTTATTCTTCAAGGATTTGGAGTAAGAGAGATCTAACGTGTAGTAAGTATTTATTCTATAGAACTAATGGAAGCTACCAGAAGGCCTACCATGAGCTCTGCCTGGCTCTGGCTCTGGTTTTGATTCTGTGTGAGTGCTCACCAGTGCATTATACTGTGTGTGTGACGAATTTATTTTAGTCAACGCTCACAAAGACTCAAAACAAGAACCACAGACAGAGCCAGACAAAGCTCATGGTAGGCCTACAGTTATTAATAGTTCTGTAGAACGAATGGGAGTTTCTGTTGTATTTTACAGGATTACAATTGCTTGGTTGTGAAAAGGTTACAGTGCGCTGTACGTTTTGTCGTTGACAGTACAAAGGTCAGACAGCGGCGGTCGATAATGTAAATAATACTGCCTTCCTACGGTGCGTGGTTCTGCAGATCATCACGCACAGCCGACGACGACGCACGGCAACGCACACAGACAGGGCTCCTGTGCTACCGCGCACCTCGGCGCACGAGACCGTTCCCATGGTGTGTCGTTTTCTGTGTGCGTTGCCGTGCGTCGTCGTGCGCGGTGCGTGATGATCTGCAGAACCACGCACCGTAGGAAGGTAGCATTAGATGCAATATAACGTGACCTTTGACGGAGGATAATTTACATGAAACGTATTGTAATGAAGAGCTTGGATCGCGGTACATTTTCTACTACATTCTATAATTACGAATGAGATAATCAAACACGAGACCTAAAACCGCCAATCAGTAAATTATTACAAAATCGTTAGATCCCTTTTAAATTTTTCAAAATAAGATAAGAAAATAGTACATTACAAATTGATCTAACAATAACTATCAACGACTTCTTCATAAATCTATGTTCGACAGCAAAACCTTTAACATGCAAACATTTGACCCGCCACGGGCATCGAACCTCTCGCGCTTCGAGAGTTTTCGTCTTATGTACTCTACACCATTAATTCCAACCCAAAACTCCGTACACAATAAAAGCAATTTAAAGTCCAAATAAACAATTTGAACGTGCGAATTATCAAAACTCTGCGGACCTCTTAAAAAGTAATGCTGTGTTGTGTTTACCCGTTGCCCTGTGGCTCTCAATATACAGCGTGTTTCAAAACATAAGTAGTATAGTAAACCGAGAAAAATAAAATAAACAAATGAATCCATACGAAGGATCTCCATAGGATAAGTATTTTCGTACTATAATGTAGGTACAAAACAATTCTCATAATTGGCACTAACAAACCATCACACCTCGAAAGCCTTGCTCACCATCTAAACTTTTTGCGGTGTCGATCAGTGTAACGCTGTCAAATATGACAGTGAATTGACATCGTTTCAGCTGATCGCCATCGCCATCGCCTAGATGTGCGCAGGCCTAAAACTGTAAGTTGCATTTGGAATTCACTCGACTCCTATTTGTGCAACTTAAGGGATACATTTCATCTCTTGTTTTTGATTTCCTACATTTCCATGACACCCTGTTTAACCGGCGAGTGCCCCCGAGGTGCGGAAACGTTCATTAGAATTTATTCGTTTTGTTCATTTCTGCTATAATTTCACTGAGCAAAGAACAATAACGTTAATTGTATCCAAAACCTCAAAATTGAAACCGACTAGAGAGTTGAGTCAGTAATCATAAAATTATTGGGCATGTGCCAAATAGTGACGTGTCTCTGACTACTCCTTTAGTCACCTTCGCTTATAATGGCTTATCATTATCATGTGTGTGAATCATGATCATACAATTTGCATTTTTCATAAATACCAAAGTTAGTTAAGTAAGTTGTTATAAAGAGTATATCAATAAAGCAGCAATGCATCACTTTTGGCGTCTGTAAAACTTATTACTGTGTTATGAGCTTTCAATCTGTATGGTAATTTAGCTATTTACCTTTGTAGGTAGATACCGACAGCGTATCGACGTTCTGAAGACGAGAGTGGGATTATTATGATAAAGGTTTGGTTAGACGCGAAGAATATGCATCTTGAAAACTAAATTTAAATATAAATTGGTTTCAAAACGTTTCAAAGTCGCAAATGATAGGCAATTTTTATGATAAGAATAAAGGCTCAAAAATGCTCACGTAATCGGAGGTTTTTTATCTTAGGCTAGACTTATCATATTTATGGGTGTGAGTGAAATGCTTTGACCTCGCGCATGACTCCGAATCTTTATTTTCTGGAATAGGTACCTATCTTATAGTGGTATGCGCCACTAAACTTTTATGTGTAAATTAGTTTTGAGTCATTTGCAACGTTTACATCTTGTTCTTACGCACTTTACATAATATGTGGGGTCGGCACAACATTTCTTCCTCCTCCATTCCCCCTCTGTCAGCCGTCATCTTTGCATTCACTCCTCTTTTATCCATGTCAGAACGTACTTCGTGTAGTTTTCTTTAGCTTTAAAGAACGAAAGTTTTCAACCAGCTGGCCTACCATGAGCTTCATATGGTTATGGTTATGGCTGTCAAAATTGTGTCAACAGTGTCAACACATTCAAACCCAAGAAGAAAATGAATGTGTGGGTCAGCCTATATATACACGATTTGACAGCCATAGCCATAACCATATGGAGCTAGTGGTAGCCCTGCTGATTAGTATTCATAGCAGATATTTTGCAAAATTGTATTTCAAAGCAAAATACCAGCAGAAAAAGGTTAGCAAAGGCGTTCCAGAATGGCTCTGAAACTCGGAATTTCACGAAGCGTTCAGCTTTCACAAAAGTTGGAAACGAGCTTGTACGGTATTTGAATAAACAAAATGCTGTCCACCAAAACTTTTTATTATATGAAATTTTGAAATTTTTAAGAATTGTCTATTAACATTATACACGAACTAACATTATGGATCATTTATTTCATTTACTGCGAATAAATTACTTTTAGAGCCCGCGCAAGATAACTTTGCGAGGGAAAAGTAAAAAAAAAAACTTTTAATAATCTCCCAATCACTAATAATTGAACTTGCAATGGCAACGCAATGCAAATTCAATTTATTTGTGATCGGAAGATGTGTTTCCAGTCCAATTTATTCTTATCGTGTTATGTGATTTCATACATACACCCGATGCATGTGTGTGTTTTCCTTTTCATCCCAGAAAAGGTATTTGTAAAAGGAATATTTTGTGTACACACACAACTGACTTATAATTTTTTTTTGTAAACCTGAACAATGCAATGTATTAAGCTTAGCTTGCTGGCTCATACGAGCACACCGTCCAAGCGAAAGAAACATAGTGCAGCAAAACGAATGCCGCCTAAATCTGACAGCGATATTTGACAGCGTTTCACTGATCGCTACCGCCAGCGAACTGGGTGTGCGCAGGCTTTAAGTTTCTTTGAATTTTCAGTCTGTTTTTCTCAGGTACATATTTTTTCCGTCTCTCAATAGTCAAAAACATCTGTGGTGTTGATATTTGGTGACATTTTACTCGACTACATCGAGTTGGTGATATTTTATTCTAAATAGTGTATAATTATTCATTGTGGTTGGTTCTTTGAAATCGATAGACTCGCTTACCCCCGAATACTGAAACGCAACTCAGATTTAAGCACGTCTCAAGCGACGAATATTTGACAGTTTTCAATGAAAATCTGTCAAATATTCGTCGCTTGAGACGTGCTTAACCCTCTGCAACTGAGGTGGTAGTATGTCAGACACCGTCAATCATAAAATTCGTTGTCATTTCGCAATATCGCGTGATGTAGCTCTGTCTCGCTCGGTACCTTCCTGTATTGGTCTGCGGCATCGGGCAGTATGGCGAGAGCGGTCGCGCGATCTACACTTTTGGTGCTACGAGCATTTGGTGTCTCTCAGACGTAAGTACAGCAATAAGATCTGATTCTGATAGACGTTACCTCATAAAGATTGACTGTAGTTCCATAGTGTCCAACATTCGTAACCTCAGTAAAAATATGTAAACTGCCATAGTGTGTCTCCTACGTAACCTCATTTTATAATTTTTCTTGCAATTATATTTATTCTTCAAGTATGTTTTTACTTTTAGATGTCAAATCCAGGGAATATAGATCACAGACCCTCCAAACGAAGTTTTAATGGAAGGCCAAGAAATATAGATAACTACATTGAACACTGGCTTGAAGATGTAGAAGAAGAAAATAACTTCAGTGATGTTGACGACTCTGTTGAAGACTCTGACTTTTTAGCTGACGAAAGAGAAGGAAATTTTGAGAATGAAGGAAACAGAGAATTTCAAGAAGATATTACATGGGAACCAAATGAAAGTGATGAGAGCGAAGGTAACGACAGCGAAGATAAGGAAGAGCGGCCACTAAGCTCATTTTCTACCCAAGAACGAGGACGAGCTGTTCGAATGTTGGACGAGTGCTCTAATTCGAACTCCTATACCCGAAGTCGGAGTCTTGCTACCACATTTCTTTACCAAATGTTGTTTTCGTTTCGCCTATTTGTCTTTATCTATTGTATGGAGAAAATATGAGACAGCAAAAATACGTTACGTAGTTAGAGTTGTTGTCTCATCTTTTCTAAATACAATAGACAGAGACAAATTGGAGAAACGAAAACAACATTTGGTAACGAAATGCTGTAAATGCACTGAGACTTGGGGGTACTGCTCACAACATCCTACACGTTTCTCGACCGACTGAACAACTGATCTTTCAAACTTTTATGGGTTTTTGGTCAAAACTGTTTGATTCCGACATGATTCAGCTGCTGTGCTTGCAAAAAAGCTATTTGCTTGCAATGCTCGGCTCAAATTTGCAAAGACTGTAAGTTTTGATAATAAAATTAGGGTTGACTTTGAGACCGATTTGTGCCTAAACCTATCATAGGATATTGTTGATTTTATTTTTCATAGATTTTGATTGTAATGTTAAAAATAATTATGTTTGCTCAAAGATAAAATAAGCACTAAGATTTTATATAAACAATATTTTGTACCTGTATGTCACCAAATGTGTAAAATGTTGATCTTATTAAAAATGATTCGTATTGGTCAATGCATTGTTCTATTAATATTGATATTTATTTAAATTGATAGTATAAGAACAACTACTATATTTAAAATATGCATATATATAATAAATCGCCAAAATATATGCAATTAAGGCTAGTATAGTTGACGTCTGATAGACAACACGTCAGTCAAATGTTAACAAAAAAGTCACCTCAGTTGCAGAGGGTTAAATCTGAGTTGCGTTTCAGTATTCGGGGGTTAGAGCCCTAAACGTGTCTTTCACTCGTTCAGACAATCGCTGGACTCGCTTTGAGTTTTCAATTTTGGTTAAAAAGATTGAAAATCGAACGCGGATTTAGCGTTCAAGTTTCCAGCGTAGAAGTG
The DNA here is from genome assembly GCA_939531255.2 of Thera britannica. Classification (NCBI taxonomy): domain Eukaryota; kingdom Metazoa; phylum Arthropoda; class Insecta; order Lepidoptera; family Geometridae; genus Thera; species Thera britannica. Next base: position 25,563,379 of record OW618037.2, read on the forward strand.
AAGAAGAGGCATAATATTTGAGTGAAATACGATGCCACTTCACGTCAGTTTTTTTAGTAAAAACTTTGTACAAAATACAAAGGTAGTCCCGATACAAGCCCCCTGGGGTCAACGTACACGCACGACCTACCGACCTACATTACTAGGGCTGTCACTAGCTGATAAGGGTACGCCTAATACCGGTATTCCTGTGAAAAGTCTTACTTAATGAATTCTCGGAGCTCCATTATCTCGTAGAGCCTCGGCTTTGCTTTCCATGTCATGAATTCTGCTATGAGGAGGGTATGGAGTTAGGATCTACGGAGGGCTTAGGGAGGTATTGAGCCTTATATGTATTTCTAGAGAGAAGTTTATTACATTAAATTTCTATATATTATGTGTACTTCTGTCACTTTACGATTTGCTGAAATTGAAAATTTAAGGTTGTAAGTAAATTGTGATTATTAAGTAAAATAAATTATTTTCCAATAAATTGAGACTGGCTGGAGGCGAGGCGTGACAAAATTGTTAGGGTTAAATAGACACTGAAAAACTAAGATCAGGTCATAATTTTGGTTTGTCGGCGCGGTGGGAACCCTAACAAAGTTTACATGGTATACGCCGCACATGACACTAGGGCTCTCGAGTTCCACTAATACCTAATACTGCAAAAATACTGCGAAATGGAATCATATTTATTTTTCTCAAACATGCTCGGAAATTTGAGCATTATTTTGACAACCTTCGTCGAGATAAATATAAATTGCTGTACCTACTGGCCGAACACTGGCCAAATAAATTACTTAATAAACGTATATCTGTCATGTAATTTAAAAATGGAACGATCTTACGATCTTTTACTTAAAACATGGTAACCAAGGAGGTAACTTATGAAAGGTTTTATTTAAAAAAAAATATATGAAAATAAAACAAATGAACACGAGGGAAAAAATAGTGATGCTCGTTGTTTGTCGTAATTGTATTTGAAAATTAGTTCAAGTAGTACTACCTAGTTTTTACTTCTTCGCATTATTTGAGAAAAGTATTAGGGTAAAACCGGGATAGATGCCCCACTTTTTGAAAGAGCCTCGTAATTTTAAAACTATGAATTTACCATGAATAACTCTTATGAATATAGCTAGTTAAGTATTTTATCTTGCATTACGGGCTGCCTTTTTTGACCTATCGATTACTGAGTATGCAGAAATTGCGTTTCCGCAGAACAATTTATTTGAGGATAGCTGCCTATCTGTATGGATAGATGCCCCACCATGAAAATGCTAAGGAGGATAGATGCCAGCGGTGTAGGTTAGATGCCCTAGAATAAACAAATGCAATATACGAATTAAAATGTTTTATTTGAGCATATAGAATAACAATGAAACTTAAGCATTTGTCTAATAAAAATCAACATTTATATTTTAATGTTCATAATCAATCATTACAAATATTAAAATAACCAACACTTATAATAATATTCAGATATATCCTAATGTTTGGTTTAGCTGGAAAGTGCTTTCAGCTTTCCACATCCTGAACAGTATTAGTTTCTATAAAGTGTCCACATTTCATGCAGCCACTTCTGGCACTTGATGCATTGAATCCAGTCGGATGTTGGCTTCGTATTATTGTAGTTATCAAAGCATTCTATGCAGTAATTTTCGTCTATCTGTTTGTTTTCGTGTTTGTCATTCTTACTTTTCTTCACTGGCAAGCCTTTTGTTTCCTTTCCCTTAGCTTTATAGTAATTGTTGGGTGAGTTGTCTTCATTTTCGCTGTTCGAACTGTAAATCAAATGTCTTTTTCGTAATCTTCGACCTTCATTTATTTTTAAACCATTGTCATTTTCTTTATCACTATGATCAGTAATATCGTCATCGCCTTCTTCGCTGGAATATTGTATGTTTTTTGGCTTTCCTTTCTTAACTTTTCTGTCGAATTTGTCTTTGGTTCCTTTATTTTTTTTCTCGACTTTTCCTTTTTCTTTGCTGGTTTCAGTCTGGTTTCTCTTGTCTAACTTAGTTTTTTCTTTGTTTTTCTTCCTTTCAGCAATATCCTTCTTTTCTTTGATTTTTTCTTTTGAATTCAGAATGTCTGCCGATTGATTGGCTCTCTTAGCCATGGTCAAAGGAATTTGTGGTATTGGAGACGCTTCAATTAGAATTTTCGAAGGGGTTTCCTTTTCTATGCTATCAAGAATCTGTGCAAGGGTATCATCACCAATATCAACAATGCTTATATCCTCTAAAACCATCGGATCTATTATAAGACTAGGAGATTCTCTACCCAATGGACTCGGTATCAGATTTGGCGGTGTTTGTTCATTTTGGTATGCTCTAGTAATATTTTCTCTTCCGTTCACATGCTCTGGTTGGTGATCCATCGAAGAAGTCTCAGGCAGGGGTGTTGATTGTTGTCGTTCAACTTCATTACACTCTCGAGGTTCTCTAGAAGCATGTATGCCCAGTGCAATATCCGAAATCATGAACACAGTATCTGGCAAAGCATTGGAATTCAGCGGATAAATTCCGCTTCCTCTAAAGCCACCCAAAGCATTTGCAGGCGTAGCAGCTCGAATCCATGCATTGCTTATGAGCATTCCAGTATTGTACCGGCTGATCTTCTTATTCGGATGCAAGCGCATAAACTGATTGGTTTCGTGGTTGAAATACGTTTTTAGTGGACCAAATACCGATATATCTAACGGCTGCAGAGCTGAGGTTGTGTGACTCGGTAAACACAATAAGATTATGTCGTTATCTGAAGCAGCTTGCAGCATGTCTGGTGCAGATGAATGTGATGAATGCCCATCTAAAATAAGCACAACCTTACCTTGCGGCTTGAGGGGTATGAAATGTTCTGTTAGCCATTTATAGAATAGCTCAGTATTTACATAAGCAGACTTTTTATTCATATAGACTTTTGAGCCCAGTGGAAGGCCATTCTCAAACTCTGGTTTTTTATTCACACCTTTTATTATGATTACTGGTGGAAGGAAGTTACCAATTGCATTGCAACAGCCAACTATTGTCATCGTTTCACCTTTCTCCGCAGATGTGACTGAATTGACGACCTTTGCACCTTTTTTTGCTATAACTTTTCCTGGTTTGTTGTTCAGCTGTAATCCAGATTCGTCCATATTATAAATCCTTTCAGGTTTATCCAAAAGGTCATTATCTGTCATGACTTTGGTCAAAAGTTCATAGAAGTTATTTACTTCCTCTCTACTGAGACCTTTAGCTCTGGCTAAGGATAAACCTTCAGCTTGTCTGATAGACAGCTCTGAATTTCTCTCAATAAAACTTTTGAACCATGCGTTTCCAGCCATTTGGCTTTCATGGTCAAAGTTATGTTTTAGCTCTAACTTTTCGGCAAATTGGTAAGCTAACATACGTATGGCTCGTCTATCTGGGGGAAACCCTGACTCACCGAGCTTCAAAATGTGCTTCACCAGTCTTTTCTCATTTTCGAAACCGAGTGTGGGATGTTTACCTAGAGTAAAAAATAAGTACGTAAATAAACGAAACATGGGAAAATAGATAGGTAGCAATTAATCAAATATGTAGGAAGCACCTTTAAACAGAGGCACTTGAGAAAAACGAGTTTACGGGGTAAATATAAACGCAAATCTACAAAAAAAATACACTACAACACCGTTTCCCCTACAACAAATCATATAAATGTAGGTAGTATCTTTAATAGGTAGACTCCACGCTGCATGACCAAAATATTCTTCTATTACTTACCCAATGTCAACTGTGATTTGTTTTTAACAGCATAACGCCTTCGTAGTGTCCGGGATGGAATCCCAAACTTTCTTGATATTTCATTAATCCCCAAGATGTTTTTCTCAATTTCATCGAATGCTGGCTGTAATTGTTCCGTAGTCCAAGAAATTACTCGAGCACGTACTCCTGCCTTTCTTTTGTATTTTCGTGGCATGGCTCACTTACAAACAGACACATAAGAAATATTAATTCAACAAAATATATCCGACGTAAAATATCGCAATATATGTTTTTAGAACACATTGACAATCTACAGAGCTCTGGGGGATAGATGCCCCTAAGGGCACCAATACCGCCAAATATTGAGGCGTCTATCCTTTTTGATACGGATGCCTTTCTAATTTAGAACTAAACCAAATAAAATAGAGCTGTTATTTACACTTAGGTGTGTAACTCAATGTATCAGTGTATTAACATAAGAAAAATTTTATGGAATTAATGACTACTTATAAAGTTATGCAACAGTGAATACTCACCTCTGAAACTTTGACGCGTTTTTATCGTTCGCCGCGGAGATGATCGCACGCACAAGCGAAACACGTCTATCCTGCACAACTGTCTGCTGGGGACTAAGGTTTGTGCCGCATGCGCTCCTTATTTAACCTATTAATTCGTTGATACTATTTTGGGAAGTTGTCTTTTTAGAAAACGAGGGCACCTATCCCGCTGCGGCATCTATCCTGGTTTTACCCTATACAAGCCTTGGCCACAAATAGGCATTGATGGACTTAAGTATACGGGCCTCGGCTCCACGTTCGTCCATCAATGCCTCTTTTACTGGAATGTTCTATACATATACCTATTTGTATGTTAATCGAGGCATGGATCAGTCGATCGTTCATCATTTAGATGGGTGAAGTGAGATTTTCATCTTAGCCGGCTATTAGCAGTCTTTCAGCCGTGACAAAGGCTTTTGGATGATAAATACTCCGTCACTAGGGTTGGCCACTAGTTCAAACCAATCCATTTTTTGAAGCTTTTGACTGCCTGAAAATTTCTAAGTTATTTCTACGACTAGCGACTAGCGACGGTTAGTTATTTCTTTAGTATAGCCATTTGTCAACGATGAATGTTATAATTTGGCTGACATCAAGTTCCATTTCTCTTCACAATCACTAACGAAAGACATCACTTGAGCAGACCTGAAGGCCTACCACAAGCTCTGTCTGGCTCTGTCTCTGTTCTGGCTCTGGTTTTTAGTCTGTGAGTGTTGACTAAATAAATCCTAAGCCAAATCGTCACACAGATGTCAAAACCAGAGCCAGAGACAGAGCCAGACAGAGCTTGTGGTAGGCCTACTGGAAGTCATGAGGTCAAAATAAACAAATCCATTCAAAAGTATCACAAGAATTTATGCTCTAGTTTATAAGTACTTGTGATCTGAATATGACTGTTTTCATATACATACGTACCTTCCTAAGTTTTTTATTTGGGTAACCTCTCTTATGCAAAACCACGGGACCAAGCTAGTGAAATAAGGCTGTTGAAAGCCAGTTCCACGCAACGCAGCTTGAACTGGCGACAACTCGATGAGGTCGAGGCCTCACTCGGAGACGGTATCGGCATCCGCATCGCGTCCTTGAGCACGGATGCCGTCACTCGGAACGAACGGATGTTTCCACAAGATGAGTTTTATCATTTAAAAGGCGCGTCGGGTGACCTGCTTCACCTGGGTTTATGACGTTTCGAAGTCATCATTGTCTCTGCGTCGTAGGCGTACAGATCGGTTGTGCGCCTGGCTCGCTTGCTCGTAAAATGACGTCGAGCACGGTTAAATGTGCAAGTTGCAATGTTGTGATTGACGAACTGTTATCATTCGTTACGAATAAAATAGATGTGATGGATCAGGAAAGTTTGCTACGAATTTGTGCATCTGCCTTTAGTGAAGAGGATGTAGAGAAGTCAAAGAACTTACTTTTTGATTCCATGACAACAAGTATAAGAAAGATAAAAAGGAAGAAGAAAGTAGAAGGCAAAATACAAAGAGATTTGGAAGATATTATAACGGTGCTTAAAGGCGTAGATCCTGAGGTGATTCCAATCTTTGTGGCTAGACAGTTGGAGCGTCTACCACCGATTCTCTTTGACCACTTGGATTGCTCGACTCTTTTGAAACAAATTACGCTACTCAAGTCGCAGATAGAGAGTATTAAGAGTACATACGCTACAACTGAACAGCTGCACGAACTAGAGGCCAAGGTACATTCATGTAAATATGATTCTATAATAAATTCACCGTTTCAAAATCGCGGTGATCCATTTGTAAATACTCGGAAGCGAGGTGTAAATCTGAGAAACAGTGGACCGATGGCATTATCATCAATGGCGGACTTGGCGGAGTCAGTTACCGGCAGTTTATCAAGATCTCCCGACAACAACCCGAGCTGCTTACTGTCGAGCCACCATGCGACTGTTCCCGCGCATAGCATGACTTCTTCGTCGCCCCCGCAGCTGTCGATTGAGGAAAAGAAACTCAATTGCAGGGACGCGGGCGATAACTCAGCCACCCCCGCGTCACTGTTGCCAACCGACAAGCAAAAGAACAATCATTCACTGGCGGGACAGGGGTCCGCTTCGCACTGTCTGCACACGACGACTGCGGGTACGGGTGTTCTGAGTGTTTACCGTGCATTGTCTGCTGACCCGACTCATGCCCGAGCAGTGCCGAGCGTGCGCTCGACAATAACCGCCGCGCACGATCTATCTATGAATGAATCGTCGCCAGTCGTCTGTGACCCGAGCGCTAATCGTGCATCATCGAGACCTAGGTCGGCCAACGCCGCTGCACACGATCTTACTTCGTCATGGAATGCGGACCCGAACCGCAATCGAGCACTGCCGAGCCCTCACTCGTCGGACAACACTGCACGAAAACAAAAAGCGCCCGCTGTGATTAGTTGCCCAAGCGTTGCAAGTACCTTGTCGGGACAGTCTCATGCGCCCGAGTCTAGACAACAGGTCAGCAGTATGTTAAATAATAAAAGGACTGACGATAAAGTAACAAACAATGAAATATCGTCGAAACCTACCTTTGCTGATATGGGAGGAAGAAGAGGACTGTGGTTTGAACCAGAACCAGAAGAAGAATGGAAGATGGTGCAAAGAAAGCGCTTGCGTAATAAGTTTAGTACGATAAAAGGAAAGGCCTGCTCGGAACAGAACAGTAAATTTAAGGCAGCTGACATTAAGACACCACTTTTTGTCACTAACGTACACACAGATGTTTCAGCAGCAGATATAGCCGAGTATATTTTAAATAAAACGCAAGAACAAGTATCGCCTATTATGCTTAAAATGGCAAAACGACGAAACTATAACGCCTTTAAAATATTTGTAAGCAAAAGCAACTTGCCGACCTTTCTCGAAGGTAGCCTATGGCCGAAAGGAATTTCTTTTAGGAGGTTTGTAGACCTAAGAGATCATAAGTACGAACAACGTGCGCATGTTGACGAGAGGCTCCCTTTAAACGCTAATAATGGATAGTAAACCCTACAGTAAGTTTATCTCTTTCAACTGTAAGTCGTTAAAGCGTTCCTTAGATGGTGTTAGAGGACTATGCAAGCAGGCGGAGATTATCGCACTGCAGGAGACCTGGCTGTTGCCCCACGATTTGCCTATGCTGACAAATATAGATGACGAGTTTGGAAGCACGGGGACCTCTGCGGTCGATACATCTGCGGGCCCCCTGCGAGGAAGACCGTATGGTGGTGTAGCCATACTATGGAAAAAAACTGTTTTTCCGTCTGTTCGTGTTATTAAGTGTAATGATGAACGTTTGGCGGCTATAAAACTAAAGTTAAATGATAAATCTGTGATAGTATTTAGTATATATATGCCTACTAACTCATATGAAAATTTGCCTGAGTTTACACAGTGTCTAGGTAAAATAAGCTCAATCATAGAGGAACATAGGGACACTAGTGTCTTTTTTATGCTGGGAGATTATAATGCACATCCGAACGAGCTGTTCTATAATGAGCTCATAAGTTTTTGTAAAGATCAGAACTGGACCTGTGCTGATGTAAATAAGTTGGGGGTTGATTCCGATACCTATACATTTATCAGTGAAGCGCATGGTAGTGTGAGATGGTTAGACCATTGTGTTGTGACGGAAGCCGCACAAGCTACTATCAAGCGTGTATGGGTAGAGCACAGTGTGCAGTGGTCCGACCATTTTCCACTTTTTATAGAGTGTAACATGGGTAATATCATGTCGAATGTGGATGAGTACCCAACCTCTGTAACTAATAAAACTGTATGGGGAGAACGCAGTCTTACCCAGCAAGAGCGTTATCATCGCAGGTGCCATGCCTTACTTAGAATGGTGGATTTTCCTGAACAGTTTTCACGTTGTTGTGATGGTATCTGTCTTGATGTAGGGCACAAGGTTTTGTTGGATAAAATGTACTTAAACATTGTAACTATCCTGTCAGAAGCTGCAACTTCATCTTTCGAGCGAGGTGGGACACGGAGGAGGGGTGGGTACATTGCGGGGTGGAATATGTATGTGTCGGCTTCTCATAGGGAGGCCAGGCTGAAGTTCTTAGCGTGGGCTGAAGCTAAAAAGCCAAACAGTGGTAAATTTTATGAAGACATGTGTGAGAGCAGGAAATTTTTTAAAAAACAGCTCAAATGGTGTCAGAATAGACAAGAGCAGATTAAAATGGATATTCTTGCGTCTCACCATACTGCGAAGGACTTTAAACATTTTTGGAAGCAAACAAACAAAATGAACGTTAAGTCTGGCCTTCCTATGAGTGTAGATGATATTAGTAATCACACTATGATTGCTAATCACTTTAAAGACCATTTTAAGGTTAACCTGGAGTCAGACTCTAGTACAAGTGAGTCATTCAGTGCTGAGACTGTTGTGGGCGAGAGGGCTGTGAGCTTTAGTGCGGCGCAAGTGCGTAAAGTGATTCAATCCATGCAGAGGGGTAAGTCTCCTGGACACGACAGTCTTAGCATTGAGCATTTGAAATATGCTGGTGTACACCTGCCGCGCGTACTCTCCATGTTTTATAATCTGTGCCTATGCCACGGCTACTTACCTGACGGATTGACAAAGACTGTGGTAATACCTATTATTAAATGTAAAACTGGAGATGCGTCGGACAAGACTAATTACCGTCCAATCTCGCTAGCGACAGTTATAGCAAAAGTTCTTGACAGCTTGCTTAATACTGTTCTGATGCGGCACGTTAAACTGCATGATGCTCAGTTTGGTTTCAGGGCGGGGCTTTCTACGGAGAGTGCTATACTGAGTCTTAAGCAGGCTGTCAGGTACTACACTGATAGGAAAACGCCGATATACGCCTGCTTCCTGGATCTGTCTAAGGCTTTTGATTCGGTTCGGTATGATAAGCTTTGGAACAAGGTGGAGGCAGCAGGTGTACCTGCAGAAGTCGTTTCTATGCTGAGGTACTGGTATAGATGTCAAAAAAACCAGGTGAGGTGGGCGGGGTCCTTGTCTGATGCATATAAGCTGCAATGTGGCGTGCGGCAAGGTGGAATAACCTCTCCTCTGCTGTTCAACCTCTATATAAATGAACTCATTGTCGAGCTCAGTAGTACTCATACTGGTTGTATTATTGATGGTGTATCCGTCAATAATTTAAGTTATGCGGATGACATGGTGTTGCTGGGGCCGACAGTGAGCTCGATTCGCAAACTTGTTAAAATTTGTGAGGTGTATGCGGGGGGGCATGGGCTAAGATATAACTCAAAGAAGAGTGAAGTTATGGTCTTCAAGTGCGGGAAAATTAAACCGGCTCATGTTCCCCCGATTATGCTTAACGGCGCAGCTCTGCAGGTGGTTGGCAGTTTCAAGTACTTGGGGCATATTGTGACGGAAGACCTCAAGGATGACGAGGATATAGAGAGGGAACGCAGAGCGTTGGCGGTTCGAGGAAATATGATCATTCGAAGGTTCGCTCGCTGCTCGAGTGAAGTTAAAATCACGCTCTTTAAGGCTTACTGCCAGTCCTTCTACTCGAGCAGCCTCTGGATAAACCACACTCGTCGATCAGTCAGCGCTCTGCGAATCCAGTATAATAACATCTTTAGGATGCTGTTGAGGCTGCCTCGCTTTTGCAGCGCGTCGGGGATGTTCGCGGAGGCGCGCACGGATGGCTATCACGCGGTCATCCGTAAGAAAGTAGCTTCCCTGCACCAGCGTGTGCGAGGCAGCAGCAACACCATCCTACAGATGTTTGTAGATCGTGCAGATTGCCCCATCCAGTTTAAGTGGATGCAGATTAGCATAAGCTCTTGTAGATTTATTTAGTTTTTAATTATTTTATATTACTTTAAGAATCTGCTATAATCTTGTTCAATGTAATTTTTGATTGTAAGTTTGTTTTATCTTTTATATGTTAGTAATGTTGTTGTTTATAGTGTGTGTCTGATTTCTGTGTAAATTTAATATGGATAAATATCTGAAATAAATGACATAATAATAATAATAATTGTGTTTTAATTGAATTTAAAAAAAAATCTTTCGATTTGTCTCGGATTAACATTTCTGTTCAACGAAAAAATTATGTTTGTTCTAGGTTGGAATCATATCAACAACCTACAGCGCAGCTTCTAAAACATATAACTGAAGTCAGTATTCATTATGTTCTGTATGTATTAGGTATGCGGGGCATACCTAATACATACAGAAGCCTCCACTGAACAAAAGAAGTAGGTAAATAGAGTCATCAGCGCCATTCCACTAAAGTAATCACGCCATTTGCAGCTCTATTTCAAAGGAATAAGGCCCAAGGATCAGTTATTATTGTCTTTGTTTACTGGGTGATATTTCACATTCCGTGCAATAAAAGCCTTTTGTAGTCCAGAATCGAATCCGATTTCACTGATTGATCGTCCAGAAAGTTTTTACACGATTTTGGAGCTTAATACTGGGGAATACAGGTGGTTTTTTCACTTAGATGCGTGTTAATGAACTTGGTGCTAGATAGGTATTCGGTTTGTGATGCGTCTGTTCGATATAGTTTGCATTTATTTTCAGGTACCTAGTTATTAGTTTATTGGAAATAGTAAAAACGCTTATGATTGAGTACTTTATTTTTTTCAAATCACTTAGAACCAACCCATAGAACTTATTAACCGTTCATTTGACGAATTCTGTGCAAATAATAATATACGAAGATTTTCGTCAGTGATCCCTGTTAATATCGATCCCAAAACTTATTTTGTGTGGAAGTGTTTAGTCTGTCTGTCTGTGATGTAGCAGTTGCGGGGCTTTTGATCTTTGAAATGGAACGATCACCCACCACCTACTTTAATTTATCTTTGAGGTAAGAAATTAATTAGTTCAATCACTTTGGAGTGGGCTGAAGATCGACAGTTTTGTTAGACTTTTAGGTTTTCTTCGATCAATCAGCGAGAAGATTAGAGTTCGTGACCTTTATGTCTGTTTGAATGATACTCCGTCAACCAGCCTGTGCTGAACGTGGACGTTTTAACGCATTTTTAACAGTCTTTAAAGCAATGCACAAAACGAAGGTACCTACGTTCACCGGTTCATCAGTGCGTTTCAGTAAATAAAAACATAAAAAATAAATGTAAATAATGTAAACAATTTACACAACACTGATCTAGCCCAAAACTAAACAGTGGTCAGTGTTAGTTACTTAGTTAAGTAATATTGTGGGTGACCGTACTGGTCACTTACAAAAAGCAATTTGCAATCTGGACGCCAGCGCTGGCGTTGGCTCCCATCGTTTAAATTCATAGAGTTCATTTATATAGAGCCTTCTGCTTCTTTTTCTCATCGTGTCAGTGGTTCTTTCGAACCAAACGTGGTGAAAGAATTTTAAGTACGCCTCAAAATGGCTCCTTCCGTGCATAGGACACATATTTTTGAACTTTTTAGATTCTACGACATGCCGGTTTCCTCAAAATGTTTTCCTTCACCGTTTGAGCCTTCTGCTTGTTTCATTAATTTCCTAAATTAATTCTTTAAGGGTGCAATGCAACGGAGGGCGTTTTAAGAAACCAGAAGCGCGCGAACGAAGTCACTGGCATTCCACTAGTACCTGCCTATACACAACAAATTCTTTGTTACGTTGGCCGCATATTTGTGTCAACAAAAACTTTCTTATTTATGAGGTAGTCACGAGCGCTACATTATTTATGATTCGCTAGCTTTGCCCGCGGCTTTGTTTATTCAATAGCTTGGTACTCGTACGATGCTTTAAGGTTTTAACGGTTGAGGATTTAAGGTTTTTAAGGTTTTTACTAAACTGATTTTGAAAATTATTTGTCTAACAGAAAGCCACGTTATTTTTGAGTGGTATAGACTATATTTTTTACTTGTGACCCGCCCCGGGGTGTAATAAAAACAAAGAGGTGAACTTTGTGTAGTTGCCGTTTTTGATTTTTTCCACCATTGCGAAGCCGGGCCAGGTTAACTAAAAAGATACAGTACGCTACAAAAAGCAACAAAATATATATCTATGGATGACCTAATCTTTTATGAAGCGATACCTACCTACTCTTTCTTATTTCAATGCTAATAATGTGATGAAGTGCAATATGTATACCGCATACACTATACACTATCCTACGCCAAAGGTTTGCAGTTTGGGTGTATTTTTTAAGAGGCATAACAAGGCTAAAACTATATTAGTGAAATCGTTTTTTTGCGTTTTTCTATATTTTGGAATGGGTATAGTATTTATTGTAATCAGAATTTTTATTTATAGTGGGTAAATAAAGAGCATCTTCGAAGCGCACTCAAAATCCTTTCACCACACTTGGTTCGAAAGAATCAGTGACTCGAAAAGAAGAAGTGGGTAAATGTCTAGTGTTTTATATATAAACAGATTGATACTTCAAATTAATCAAAAGATAGAATGTGTTTGTACAAGATTAAATAATACTTCATCAAAAAAAGATAGTTACCGAGTTTAATAGAATACGATAGATATAACTTAGTACCTACACGCCGAACGTTAATGAACTGTTAGGAACTACGAGTTAAACCTAGGTACTTGCTATTACATTGGAAGCTTAGGTGTGGACAGGTCAACATATCTGTTATCAATAAAGTACCTACAAGCTCTTTGTTTTTATTCTCAAATGGTTTTAATGTTTATGTTCAGGCGGACAGAACCGAAACTGAATTAAGAAACAGTGTTCGGTGATAGAGAAAGTCGTAAGTAGTACTCACATAGGGTAGCTGAGGCGAAGTCTATTCAAACACACAATACACACTCAATTGAAAACACACGAAAATACACAATTACTCAATTATTACGTCCCGAACATCACTCGTAACATATTGTAACTGAGCGCGTCCTTCACAAAGTCCTTTTCGTAAAAACCGCGGCCATATCCATTGTTTATCAAGATTTATGATGAATTATCAAAAAAGATACGAATTTCGGTATATCTTTGATTATTCCGTTATTTGTGAAGGTTTTGCTGGTTAGTGCAGAGCAGGGCGGCTGGGGCGGGCGGCGCGCGCAATCCGCCCAAGTCCTCTTACCTTCAGACGGATGCGCGCCGGTGTGCTGCTGCCTTCACGCGGGATCTGACCTCGTTTCGTCAGAGCACTGAATTATTTTCGAAATGGCAACGCACTGGCAAGTGCACGCTTTTTATTGTTTAGTGTTCCCGAACGCTCGGCGATTATACTTTTATTAGATCAGGGCTTCAGGTTCAACATCTACACTTTCAATTTTTATTGGTTTTGTTACTTATTATTTGACTGGCCTCTCAGCTCAGTTGGTAGTAGCTCTGCCTTCTGCGCCGTAGGCCGTGGGTTCGATCCCCAGCGAGAACAAATATTTTGTGTGGTGAACGCAGATGTTTGTTCTCAGTCTGTGTGTTTTATTGTATCCTAACTATGTATTTACAAAAACAAATTTAAATTATTATACCTATCAGCTATCTGGTTCCCATAGTTCAAACTCTGCATAGTTTAAGGCTAGATAGTTTTGTGTGCATTGTCAACAATATTTATTTTATTAAGTATTATTATTCCAAAAAATGTATAGACACAACCTAAGTCAAAGTCTACCTATTGTATACCTATTGTATATAATCATGTTTTTAGGGTTCCGTAGCCAAATGGCAAAAACGGAACCCTTATAGATTCGTCATGTCTGTCTGTCTGTCTGTCTGTCCGACCCTGTCACAGCCATTTTTCTCCGAAACCATAAGAGCTACACTGATGAAACTTGGCGAGTAGATGTATTCTGTAAACCGCATTAAGGTTTGTACACAAAAATAAAAAAATAACTATAAACTTTGGGGGTCCCCATACTTGAAACTGAAACTCAAAAGTTTTTTTTTCATCAAACCCATACGTGTAGGGTATCTATGAATAGGTCTTCAAAAATGATGTTGAGGTTTCTAATATAGTTTTTTTCTAAACTGAATAGTTTGCGCGAGAGACACTTCCAAAGTTGAAAAAAGTTGGTCCCCCCCCTCTAACTTCTAAAATAAGGGAATGATAAAACTAAAAAAAATATATGTTGTACATTACTATGCAAACTTTCAACGATATTTGGTTTGAACGAGATCTAGCCAGTAGTTTTTTTTTTATACGTCATAAATCGTAAGCCGCAATTTACCTTTCGACGAACTACAAGAACCTTTATATTATGTTACTTGATGCTACGGAACCCTTCATGGGCGAGTCCGACTCGCACTTGGCTGCTTTTTTTTTGACTCTCGTAGTCGTTAGGTCGACATTAAACCTATACTACTAGAGGTATACTTTTCTATATTGGACATACATAACTAACAATAATTAAGTCTAACCATGTTTTCTACCATCAGCAAACCTATTGTAAAATAGGACGTTAGATAAAAGCTAATCCATTCGAAAAGCAAATGATTATTTATGAGTTTATTTTAAACCGAAATGCGTCGATACATCTTATAAATTCCTTTTCGTCATGATTCATGGTCATTCATCGAGAGGCCAAACTACTTTTACTACTGTACTACCTATACTCGTAGGCAATCATGATATTGCTGCATCATAGTATATTACAGCATACTCGTACTACACTACTTACGGTCATGGGTATGGTTGATTTAGGTATACGCCAAAGTTTTATTTTCACCCATATCTCGAAGAGTTCATAAGCCGTCATTTCAGCTCTTCCTTTCTAACCCATGTCATCCTTCACACAATCCATCCATCTTTTCTTTGGTCTACCTCTACTTCTATACCCATCCATATTAATATCTAGCACTATTTTTGTTACATGACATTCTTCCTTTCGCATGACACTATTCACGAAGAGTTGTAGTGCATTATTTAGATTGAGTATTGTTTGTCTCATTTTATTAGTAATAGTAGAGCTCATTGCGTGTGGCTCGTCTGGGAAATTACTATCCACCATGCCTCTACCGTATTGCTGTGTTTCGGTTTGAAGGGTGTGACGGCAACATTACTGATGGCACGTGTGGCTGATAATCTGTATGCCTCAAGTTGCTGGACGCAAGACAGTGCATCGTAGGGCACGTTCATGACGTGACGTACTTGTTCCATCAGCTAGTTTTATAAAAAAATGTGGTCTTATATTATAATGCTATGGTTACCACTCATCATTAAGTAATGTTTCTTGCTCTGATTTAGTTTTGCAAGAACGAGGATGAAATGAAATGATGATGAGGCGGAGTGCGCGCTTAATATATGTTACTTTAGTTCAGCTTATCGCTTCAAAGTTAAATTTTCTCAGTGTTCATACTCAGTAAATACAATCGCATACAACATTGGCTCGTAGTATCCGGCGCAGTTCCAATGTGATACACTCGCTAACAAAAGTTCTTCGTGTGAGGTAAGTGACGTTATCGGGGCGGAGGTTGGGCTATGAAATCGTATCGATATTATTTAAACTCTTCTTCTTCCTGCTCATATCCCGCTTTGCTTTATGTAGGGTTGGCACAACATGTCTTCCTCCTCTATTCCTCTCTGTAAGCCGTCATCTCTGCATTCACCCTCTCATAACCATGTCATCTTTCACACAGTTTATCTATGTTTTCTTTGGTCTACCTCTGCTCACACATCTCTTCTCTATATCCACATCCATACTCATCACTCTCCTAGTCACATGACTTTCATCCTTCTGCATGACGTAAAATGAGTTTAAATAATATCAAATGGGTGATATTATTTAAACTCATTTTACGATATTTTGTTACGAATATGAATTTAATAAGATTAAAAGTACTAAGATTTTTAACAAATCAACAATGTTCTGAGTTGTACTGATTATAACTGTCTTTCAAGAATTGGAATTAGGCCAAAAATTTATTTCATTAATTTACTTTATATATTAATATTCCATAATGTTTCTTTTATTATTGCAGTGTTTTAGATTTACGCGGACTTAATTCAGAAAGCAATTATATCAGTAGCAAGCAATCATCCATGTCATCATGTCCAGACTAGTGGAAAGAATGCTAGTAAGTTCTACAAATGAGATGGACGAGCACCCGGAGTAGGTGCGAGCGAGAGAGCAATAAACGCCTTCGTTTTCTCTTTGGCAGCATGAAAAAGTGTCTAAAGGTGATATCAGACGGTTCACTCGGATGAATGTTCACTCGAGTGAATGGTTAATTTTTCTTTCATGCCATGTTCACTAATATTTCATTCGGTGTTCAAACGTTTCATTTCGCGTGAAAAGTGCCGAATGAAAGGCAAAAATGAACAAAAAATGAATCGCCTGATATCACCTTTAGCATAGAATTCAAAAATAAAAAGCTCTCATAGATCATAATATTAATCTGTCTTTTACAACACTAAAATAAAATATTATTATATATTGTGGTCATCTACACAACACTAGCAAGCTCCAAATGAATCAGACCTTGTAGGTACTATGGAAACCAGATAGTTTACATAATACTTATATGCAATTTTTTGTAAATACATACTTTTTAACACCCAGACCGAGAACAAACACCTGCGTTCATCGCACAAATATTTGTACTCGGCGGGGATCGCACCCACGACCTACGGCTCAAAAGACAGAGCTACTATCAACTGAACTGAGAGGCCGCTGTCGTTTGAAAAGCGATTTTTTTCTAAAAGTGAAAAGATGTTTTTCATTACTCATACTCTGAAAGTAGGTATGAAGTTGCCTGAGGGGCCTAATTGAAAGTAAAACTTTCAGCCCTAGGGAGAATCGCTTTCTACTGACAGCTGTCAAATTATAAAAAAAAACAAGTTCTATTCTATTCAACCATGTTCCAACTTTCTAAAGTCTTTCTAACTACAAGGAGGTTGTTCAACCAAATTCCAACTTTTTATTCAGCAAGTAGGCTGGAAACCCATTACAACGGTAAGAAGTTTAAAAAGTCTAATTAGAGCGCAATGTAATATTTAAATTTAAATAACATAAAGATAGTATTAAATAAATAATATATCTTCTAAATTACTTGATTAGTGTATAGCTTCAACTTTATTTAAAATAACATAGATTTAAATTATGAAAATGAAAATAATGGCTGAATAATGCCGGCGAACCGAAGCCGAAGGCCCGCCAGAGAAAAAGAAAAAAAAAACCGGCAAGGCGGCAATTCAATCTTCATTTTCACTAATTTTTCTTTCATGTTTTTATTTTTACTTTCCTTGTATTCGTAATGAAAAGCACAGTGTTTACCTCGGGTGAAAGTCTTTTGAGTCCCTCAAGCTCCATTGGCGCCCTCGCTAACGCTCTGGCGCCAAACCCGTCTCGGGACTCAAAAAACGTGACTTTCAACACTCAGGTAACAATGTACTATTTTTCTATAAGTGTATACTTTTTAGTACGAGTAAATAGCTATTATCGTGGCCCCACATTGTGAGGGCGTGATAATAAACATTTGTTATCAACTGTTCTGACGAAGGTACGGCCTCACTCAACATGCTTAGCTAACTATAAATACTACAGTAGGTGTGACAAAGCCTTGTGTATCCCACCATAACACTAAATACATTCTTATACAGAGTGTCATAATATTGTGCTATTTTGATGAGTTCATTACTTTTTATGGCAATGTCAATTTCTATAATTACAATATAATTTCCGGCAGCAGAAACCATTTTGCAAGAAAATACATTTTGAAGAGATATAGCCTTAATTTTGTTCCACTTTAGTTTTCTGGGGTTGTGAAGTTACCAATCCTGGCAGTTTTTTTATTCTGTGTGAAGGTATCTCTATCATGGTAGGTACTATATTACAGCTGCTAGAAATTTAAGGGGGGTGGGGAGGAGGGGGAGGGGGAAGAGCAGGAGGGGTGAAGATGTTCAAACAACTTTTATTTTAAAATTTACTACAAAACATACCTACAGATGTTTTAGAATACAGTGCTAAAACTGCTACGAGTCAGAGTCTACGCCGTAGCGCGTAGTACCTCTACGAGACCTCGGGGAGTTACGAGTAGTGTTGCGTTAATATTTGAACGCGTTGTATGATAAACAAGTTGTACAAAGGTTTTTGGTGCCAAAAAGTAGAAATGATAATAATTATGGAGAACTCTAAAGAGCGCCTAAGTTTTAAAGGCAAAGACAACCGCTCTTCTTCTCGCTCGCTTTGACCTTGTGAAAGACTAAACTTATTTATTAAAAAACAACGTGCTAGGATAAAAAAATCATTGATACGAGCACGCTTACTACTTAAAAGCTTGGTTTCGTACTTGGGTTAACTTAAGTAGGAAAGTGTGCGAGCGATAGGTACATCGTCATTTGTCTTCGCCTCAAGCACAATAATCTGTGTCAAGCTTAAAGCGCATAACGAAGAAGAACTTAACAAAACTTTATTTACTTACTTTAAAATAAATTAACAAATAGGTAAATTCAAAAGTTTCCGTATAGAGCAAGCTTACGAGACTCGCGCGGTGTCGCGCCCACTAAAATCGCGTTCGAATCGCGCTCGTGTGAACGTGACTTAAATCATTTTCTAATTCAAAATGTAACAGAAAAACTTGTAGAGTAGAACAGAATAGAAACGTTGACACTGCTGACAAATTTTTAAGTAGAGTAGCAGTGTCAGCTGAACATACTGTTGTACATCATGCCACTCAATCTTACTCTCGGGGCGTGCCGCTTTACTACGCGGAATTTATGAAATAAAACACATTCTAGATTTCTGTCAACACGTCGTAAAGGGTTGTTCTGAATATTTTGATTGTTTGATCTCAGCTGATTGGTAGTTTCCGGTATGAAAAAGAAGATGATAAACTCTGCGTATTTTTTTAATACGCACTAAAAGTTGTGGTAAAACGCGAAAATTACAATTACCTAGAAGCTCGTATTACACTTCTGAAAATTTCAGCAGAGACCGTAAAACCAGTGTATGTTGTACCTAACCAGCAAGAATACTCTAGGACCACTATAGGCTCTTTTACTCGATTTCCCTCAGTAAAAAGCTTTTTGAAAAACTAATTTATACCTATTTCAGGCATGGTATAAAAAATAAAGCCAAATTACTCGTCTGTAGTACCTTTGAATTGATTTTTTAAACATCTTGTACTAATGTTATTACACTTTACACTAGTTACATAATATTAATATTGCTTTTGAATCAATTATATATTTACCAATAAATAAAGTTTAGGGATGTGCCTTGCGGCCTTGCCTCAGTGATGCTGATGACAATCTTGACAAACCTATGTTTTTGTCATTTTATACTAAACGGAAACGAGCTTTAGTTAAAAAATGATTGACGTTTTACAACTCATTCCTGTCAAGTATTAAACCACGTTATAAGAAGGACGCCTATTTTTAATAATCCTAAACTTCCTCATTCTGTACGTTTCAGTCGTTAAGTGCATTGAAATAAAGCTGAAATCACTTGGCAGCTACACAAAATGATGTTTTATTTGAGTAATAGCATAGTTGTTACGCTGTTCGGTCAAATAAATATGTCAAAATGATTACTTTCACGTTGTTTACTATGCATTTTGTGGATTGAGGAGAACGAATGAAGTTTACACATGTTCGTTAACTAAGTAGGTTTTATTATTTTTCGTATTTGTATTAATAATAATAAGCTTTGCTTTTGACGGCTTAAAAAAAATAAGCGGATTTTAGCCTACATTTGAAAATGGATTATTTATTGAACTCTTAAGCTCATTACCAGTGCTGACAAATTAAGCTCGCATTGATAGGTAGCTGCTCTGTGGGTTCAACCCCCATCAAAAGCAAACAAAAAGCGTCACAATATACTGAAATTATTCCTTGTGATTTAATTGGATAAGAGAAGAGAAGAAAATTTAAAGATAAGTTAATAGATTCATTGTTTCCGAAGCAAGATATTTTATCGGCACATAATATCCGGGTATTCCACGATGTTTCGGCACAACTGCATGTGCCACGATAACGCCTCAAAACTGTAATAATACTAGTAAGAAATGTTTAATTTTATTTTGCTTACCCGTTTGTAAAATGAATTCCAGGTTTTAAGACTCTCGATCTATCACCACTTCAAACAGCACATAAAAACTGTGCGTAAAATAAAATATAGATGTTTGTAACGAGTGTTATTTTACGCGGTATTATTTTATAACACCTCAACAAATAGAACTTGGCGGTTTCATCCGACTTCTCGCAAGAAAAACTTGCGACTGACTAAAACTTTTTAAGAGAGAAAGAAAGTCATTTCGATGATTCACAAGCAAACGGAGAGTAATACCGAAAATATTCCGAGAACTCACCACTCGATTATTTCAGAAATCCATCTTCCACAAATCCTTTGAAATTCCACAACGTACAGTCACTTTATTACACATCATCATTCATAAACCTAAAAAGTAGGATAACACACGTGTTCTAAGTATTTAGTTACTGATTTATACATAATTTTGTGTATGAATCGTAGTCGATCGGAAGTTTCGTTATAAATAGTGCACGCGTGGTCGCGCGCTGGGTTGCACTATGCCACTACGCCACTACGCCAGTACGCATGATCTAATGCACAGTGCCGGAATTTGTCTATAAATATCGATAATTTAACCGATGCTATACGCTGCCATCAAAGTTTAATCGTCGATTCGATTCTCAAATTATCGTGTCTGGTTTACCAATAAGCTATGATGCGAACAACCGATTAAGTATATTTCTTGCTTTTTAGTTTTTAGGATTTACACATACCATATTTTTATAACCATGTATTTAAGCCTCGTACGAACTAAGAACGGTACAAAGCCCTTTAAATAAATAAAAAAAAAAAAAAAACTAAGAACGGTCTAATGTCTGATGCCCAGAATAAACCTGAATGAAGCTATAAATATTTACTTATGAGTGACAGCACTCTTCCTGAAACTTTTAGGCATGGTCTTTGATCATTTTATTTCTGTTGTGTACCGGTCTCAGTAAACAGTATTGCTTAATTCACACGATGAGAATTGCAGTTTTTGGTACCGTGTTTACGAGGTACCCATACCTATATATAGTTACTTGTAGTAACGTAGTCCATTCTTGGCCATTTAAAGCGTTGTCGTAAACCGTTTGAACCACTTCACGATGGTCATTACAATGATGCCGTTCTCAGCTATAAAAGTCAAGTGGGTACAATTTTATGAGCTTTCCAGTAAGCTTGTGATTCCGCTTTTAATCTTAAAGGTTGAAGGTTCAAATAGGTCAAAATACCAAATCTTTGGCATCATGATTTTCCCAATCACATTTTCCACTCATGTTTCCCTAAATACATACATTAGACCTATTTTCTTGCATACGCTTGAAAAACTGTACCTACCTACACTCCTTCTGGGCAGTCGGGTAAAAAACCTCCCGCTTAAAAAAAAACATTCATTTTTCAGAAACAATGTCTCATGGCTATAAAACCTCCGTGCGTCTGCGAGTCCGTGACTGGCCAATTGCAACTTCTGTCAGAAAAGAATTTCAAACACATTCCATCTGGCAGGTCCATCAAAAGCAAATCCCTCAAAAGTAATGAGAACTTCGCAGTAACAAAATTCCAGTGTAAAACATTCATAAAAACAGTAAAATATTGGGGTATGTTCAAGTTGAATGTATGTAGATATGTTAGAATTTCTAAAATGGCTAAATGTGCCAGGTAGGTATAATATACACTTTGTTACCTCGTATATCAGGATGAATTTGACTCAAACCTGTAGGCACGCTGGTCGCTCTTTGTTTCTAGGTATGGCCGGAATAAAGGTCGATTTATATCTACAGACATTGAGTGCGGCAGACACGTGCCGTGACAGACACCGACAGACACCATTTATTTATATCTACAGACATTGAGTGTGGCAGACACGTGCCGTGACAGACACCCCGGATACCTAATACGAAGAAAGCACGTGTACGCAGTTCCGATACTCTATTCACACTGCCCGGCAAGGAGCCACAGACACGTACAGACATGAACCGCGCAGACAAAATATTCTTTCCGAGAATACTGGCCGGGCACGACACGTGTCTGTAAGCGTCTGTACGGCCGTGTTACGATAAATATAAATACGTTAATAGTTACTGTATGGAAGAATATCATTTTGTCTGCCACGGCACGTGTCTGCCGCACTCAATGTCTGTAGATATAAATCGACCTTGACCCGTTTTTGTAATTTCAATTCAAATGTTTGAATCTTTGTCGCTCTATATTCATCCACTTTACCGCGTAATACTCGTCCTACCTACACTGATTCTGCTACTGGCTCCATCTGCTCTCGAAAGCGAGATATTTTGCCACTATTTATCAGCACCACCTTTGGGCGCCGATTGAGGCAGGCGTGTTTCAGGTGGCGAGCCATGTTGCGCGCCATGGTGTCGTAGCGATGGGAGTTCTAAGCCGAGCTCTCCTCATACTCAACGCATTCCTAGCACTGGTCAAATTTGTCGGAGGCTGTACGAAAAAGGTTTACATTGCTTGCCGTTCACCAGCACCTTGCAGCAAGTGAAAACACAAGGTGAGACAAATATTTATAAAAAAATTAATTATTTTCTTCAAAAGTTACTTTTTTAAACTCGCTTATTGGGTATTTTATTTCACTTCGAATTTCTAAAAAAGTCGCCAGGAATTATTTTCTTATCATTTCGTTTATAGGCATAGAGTTGTGCAACATGGACATAACGACTATCATAACTTTGGCGAGATCGTTACGGCCAAGAAGAAGACGTGTCCCTGCGAGTATCTTTTGGATAAAATTGTGTGATAGAGCTTAGCATGTAGTTTGCTTTGTTTTTTTTGTTACAGTAACGAAAAATGGCTCTCCTCGACTCTAACAAACTCTACATCACACTATTCGCCCTCTTCTCTTTCATCATGAGCGTCTCGTGCTGCAAGAAGAAAATCCCATGCGCCGGTCGCGCCCCCTGCCGGCGCGGCCCCTATAGGAACTAATTAGAAGATTTTCTACGGCGATTTCACTACAACATCAAATAAACATATCACTAAGCAGAGATAGAATGTGTTTTTGAAGAGGAAATACCGGAGAGTTAATTTATCGCTGAACAAAATGTACATAACAAGCGCTGGCGCAGATAAAATACAATGTTCAGATTTAAAATTCTTTCTATTCTTTAACTGCTCATTATAAACTGTGATGAAAATAAGAAAAATTAAATTTCTTTCAATTCGTACGAACTGCAGGACCCTCAAGCGTCAAAGAATTGGTTTGGGTCAAATTCCACCCTGTAGTTTTATTTCAGTAGTTTATTAGCGTAGTTTAGTTTTAGCTTTTGGTGGAAGGACTCAAATGAATTCTTTTTCGTTTTCAGGAAAATGCTACATCTAACAATAAATCTAAAATAATCTGGTCTATACGGAGCACCACCTTGGTAAGTGCCGCACATGTTAACCAATTAATTATACCTTTTGACAAATCAAAAATATAAGTAGGGACAAAAATCATAGTTTTCTAATTAGTGGGGTAAGCCAATGTTTGTTTTATTAAATTATCCTACACACCATTCGATTTTACACGTTAAAATGAGTATCATAAAAATAATACACGTTATAATTAAAGTAAAACAATAAATATAAATATAAATATATAAATCATCCATGATCAATCTGTCCTGCCTTCTCCTTCTTGCAGGCCATGTCCTGGCTGCTAGAGCAACTGGTCCTGTTACTGTGCTTGCTCGCCGTCTGGTTACTGGAAGTGTCTGGATGTGGACAGAAGAAAGTGGTCTGCAACCCCAATAACCCGCCCTGCAAAAAGTAACCTAAGTAAAAGCCTAATCTTACCTACGAATACGTACGCGACTACTACGCATAATTATGTAGTTCGTAGCTTGGTATACGCTCGTAGCTTGTTTCGTAGCAGGCGCCAAAAAGAAGTTGTACCTATGCAACAAAGTTTAGTAGTTTTCTCTTCGGAATTTGCAGTCCAAAAAGCAGATGCTACTTTGAGTCACCATTGTAATGAGACGCGTTCACAATGATTCCATAAGCCCGCAGACGCTCGGTGTTAACCAACGCTTCTTCTATTATTGCAGCTTCATAATAATATTACTACGGCGATGGACACAGCATTCTTCCAAGAAGTTGTGGTGTTGCTGGTGACACTCCTGCTGTCGTTCCTAGAGTCATGCTACGCTTGCACACGCCACTCTTACGTCACTTGCAACGAAGACAACGCCAAGTGCAAGAAGTGAGAGCTGTTGGGATTTGAAGTGAGTATTTTTTTCACTCACACAGACTCAAAACCTGAGCCAGAGACAGAGCTTGTGATAGGCCGACTGATCTAGCAGGATGACTAACTTCCAATCTTCTTAACCACCAGAGAGATGCCGTTCATCAACGCGTTTGTGCTATTGTTCCTCCACATCGCTGTCTCCATGTTAGAGGTGACGCAGGCTTGCAAGAAACGCTCCAGCCGTCTTTACGAAGACAAGGCTTGTACAGGAAGACGCTCCAAGCGTGTCACCAGTACCGATCACGTCAAAGTTGTCGTCAACCATTATTAGGTGAGGACCCCTGTCCTGTATACCATAATGGTAGAGACTATGATATAAATATTGGCTGTAAAAATCACAGGCCACTCTTGATTTTTTTTTTATTTTATTGTTAGATACCTATTATTTACTCAATCGAATGCCTACATAATTATGTAGGTATACTTACTTAGTTTTAATCCAACTTAACCGATGTAGCGAGGTTTGGATGATCATGATCAAATGCTCTGAAGAGAGTTCTTCGTCAGAAGGTTTTTTATTGCTGGTCATTCGAGTTTCGTGTTCTTCCTCAACGAAAAACGTAGCCTCTAAAGTTCTAACATATTACCTCCCTGCACATTCTTGATTCCTGTTCTGGCAGGATGATTAAGTACTTACCGGTCTTCTCCACCATCAGAAAGATGCCATTCATGAACGCTTTTGTGCTAGTGTTCCTCCGCATCGCCGTCTCCCTGCTGGAAGTGACGCATGCTTGCAAGAAGCAACCTTGCCGACCGTGCGGAGACAACACTTGTACGTTCAAGCGGACGAAGCGCACCAGCGATCGAACTAGTCGTCGTTAGCTATTACATAATAGGTAAGAATTAGAGGACTACGCGGTGGCATAATTTGATAAAAACAAATAGGCTCACAACTGTTATCCCCACGCCCTGCCTTTAGATCGCTTTGTGTCAGTAGGTACTTACCTACTCAATTATCTATAGTGGGCCTTTTCTCTTACATCTAGCTGTTCGTTGCTACATACACCCAAGAGCAAAACGATATGACTAAACGATGGCTAAACGGATTAACGGCTTAACTTTCGAACCGAAACAAGTTTTAAATTCCAATAGATTAAGTACACTCTTTAAACATCTCTGCGTCAGCTTTATATACTTACTATCACAAGTTTAATTTTTGATCACCAGCCACTACAGGTTCAAATATGCTGTGACATTCTGTGTTCAGGAACAAGTACAATGATGTACCGTATCGTGGCCCTGGTGGTGCTGCTCCTCACCTCCTGGGTCGCCGGCTGCAAGAGACGGAACTGCAGTCCGGACTACTGCCTGCCTTGCACTTATAAGGGACCCATCATTGAAGTCATTTATCCCAAGCCTGTAAGTTTATTTCCTTGGTCACAGTCGCCTGAGCTAAGAAAGGTAGTTACTTTATGTTTTTTAAATTATTGGGTGTTTGCGTGTAAATCGTATGTTTTTATGTGTATAAGAAACCAACAAAACTTCAGCGAAGTGATAATGAAACTTTGTGCTTGCGTCTGTACATACCGTGGCACTCGTAGTTTCTGATAATCTACCTACTTCAGCATTCACTAAAACTGAAAACATCATGAAAACAGTTGATAAGTTCACATATGTTGTGACTAGGTATTATACTATACTCGGATTTTTAATTATACGAAGCTAGCTGACGTTTACTGTGTTGTCAGTTTTTGATGAAATAAAAATAGTGTTGTGACAAAGTGAATGATTGAAATAACTCCTGAATGAATGAAATTGCCTCGTTTTTCTAGTGAATAGTTAGTGTGCCGAACTTGACTTGACGTGCTTGGTTGAGGATCCATATCGTTCGCGCGAAACAATATAGCAACAAAATACACAAGAATTACTACAAACACAACGTAACGAAAAACTTTACAAAAACAATAATTAGACAGCGTGAGCGCAGAAAAACATTCGTGCTATCAAACCAGAGGTTAGAAGCCGACTTACAAACAAAATGGTGACCGACGCGCATGGCGTTCATCGGTGTTGGCACTAGTCGCCACGTCGCGCTTTGTAATAAACCGTCAAATAACTGATTGTAGTTACATACTACAAGTAACGTATATATCAGAGCACTTTTATACATTTTTTTATACAAATTTCAATATTATTTTATAGTTTGAAATGATTAACTATTCACTCATTGTTCATTCATCTGATTGAACGAGAACTGGGCGCAGCACTATTACTTTAAATATGGCAACATTATTTTACAAAGTGACATTAGCTCATGTCAGTCGGTATCGTCTAAATAAAAATCCGAATAGAGTCACAACATATGTGACTAGTATAATACCTAGTGATAGTAGGCAACAATTATTGCACATCGGCTAATTTCGGCTTCATGGAGCGTAGTGTGCGTCAGAACGAGAAGTGTCGCTCTATCTATACGAAAGCAGAAAAGCCAGTGTGCAATAATTTTATTGCCTACAACCGTAAGTAGGTATTTAACCCTTTATTGTCAATTGTATTTATTCCTGAGAGTAGCAAGGGAGGCCTTTACCTTGCAGTGGGACACTAGAGGCTCATAATAATAATGCTGCGACACTAACTTTCAAGTTTTTCACCTTAGTTACTATATTTTTTTGTTTACAGGCAAAATGATCCTGGTCTAGAATCGCAAACAGCGGCTAACAAGAAACTATGATTTTAAAAAATAACAAACAATAATAAACTAATCTGCGCTATTCCATTGTTTTAATTAAGGCCTAGGTCGTCGACGATCAGTGAAACGCTGGAAAATATGACAGCGTTTCACTAGGTGTGCGTAGGCCTTTAGTTTTGGAAACATACGACAGATTCCACTTTCGATCTTTCATGGCAGATGAGTCTTCTAAACCGTGACTAGGTGGGGAACCTACTACAATACCTACCCAATATGCCAATGGCCAGATTTAAATACTCCCATGCTGTCTTTCGTTAAATAATCATTCGAAGGACTACTCTTTTGAAAATAAAACAGGTGCCATTGTGGTTTCAATATACTCTCATCATTTATAACAAAGACTCATTTTATTAGATCATTTTCACCTTATTAAGTACTATTATAAACATAATTTCAAGGACTACTATAGAAAAAATAAATAAACAAAAGTTAAATAATAAGGCCAATATTTTATTTACACTCCGACACAGGCGAATTAACTAATTACAATTCCGATTAAAAAAATAATATATATTAATTGAAAATAGAATAAACAAAGGACCGGCTTGTTCCTCAAAATGTATTATTACAAGTTTAAATACTAGGCACAATATTGATTCAACGTTTTGTGTCGAACACGCAGGATTTGAACCTGCACCTTCTTCCCAAATCTTCAACGCGTTGACCTTGAAGTTAATCTCTACTGTAGTGTTGCGAAAGGTCTGTGCATACCTAGGTCGCTGGCGATAGCGATCAGTGAAACACTGTAAAATTTGACAGCGATATTTGACAGCGTTTCACTGATCGCCATCGCCAGCGACCTAGGTGTGCGCAGGCCTTTACCGACTCGCCACAGTTTAAATGACACGAGTAGTTAGTTGTGGAAATTACTTCAAGAATACCTACTATCAGGAAATCGGATTATAATACAAAAAAACTTCATATTAAGGTCGATATCACGGATGACTAATGGACCAATTCAAGAGTATACCGCTTGCCTACGACTACACCAATGGCGTCGTAACTTGCGGCAGAACATTCGGCGCCAGAATAGGATACGTCAGCCTATAACAGTGTGACATGACATGGATAAGAAGGAAGTGAATACAGAGATGACGGCTGATAGAGGAGAATGGAAGAGAACATGTCGTGCCGACTCCACATAAAGGGATAATGGCAGGAATAAGAAGAAGAAGAAGAATCGACTAATTATATATTTGTCAGTTGTTTGTCAAATCTTTGCTTGATTTGAGCTAAACAACCGTCAAATATTTAATTGGTCGGTTAGTCATCCGTGAAACCGAGCCTTAATAATCTTTATAGTTCATTATTAGTAATCCATAATCTTTTTCGTATACATACTTATAACATTATCAAGTTTTAGAATTCTCTGTATGAAATGCTATGAAAACTTACAAAACCTCGCTATACAATCAATACATAATATTCGATTTCTTGATAGTAGGCACGTTCTTTTTGTGACGTCATACTGAAATTATCTTAAGTATAACGCAACCAAACCATCCTTATTAGTCTATTAGAGCATCGACTAGCCCACCGTTCACGAACACATTAGCCGGCAAATTATGACATACAGATATATAAATACTTTATTGTTTACAAAATAAGACTTCACATTAAGAAACGTTACAAATATAGGTCTCTTCCAGACAACCTTTGGATGGAGATAAACGGTGGTGTACAAAAGTATCAACGACTAAACCTAATCCGTTATTTATAATACATTAGCCTTCGCCTCCCGACTTTGTCCACAATTTAAAGATTTCGTTCGACAAATAGTAACAGACGTGACCGTGAAATTGACACATTTTAGCATTTATAATGAAGTGCGGTAACCGCCGGCTACATCTGCGGTAACCGCCGGTAATGTGTTGGTGAACGTTGGCCTTAAATAATTAACATTACAGTACATACGATACTACGGTTTTATATAAAGTGAATCAGCGTATCAGTAGAACTTACTTCGTATTCAAATTATTCATATTTTTAATACCTATTACTTTTAGTTTGCTTCACCTCAATGTCGTTCGATACGCCGATAAAACTATTCAACATTTATTCGTCATGTAAAAACATTATAGCTAATTCAAATTACTATAACGATTACATAAAATTATATTGGTCAGACAAACATAACAGTACTCGCCACGTCAATATGCACGTAAAGACTACACACATTTACATTATTGCACTTTTTTTCCTGCGCTAAATATTTTTATTTCGCCCAAGCTGTGACGTCATCTTTCACCATGACACATTCTATCCGCACTAACTGCTTCACAAGAGCATGCTGAAGTGGCGCGTACTGTACTAACATTTCTATTATACAATCGGCGACTTAAGTTATGGAAGTATGCCTTAAATACTTGTTCCTAAGTAATGTATATAATTGATAAACTCATTATTGTGGAATGCAATGACGTTTGATTTTAGATTGAACGGGACCACATAAGGCATTGTTTTCAATATACGGGTACACTACAGTTTTTCTAAAGTACTACCGTGATCGCAAACAGCTTTTTAACAGTCAAAAACAATTATAAAGTCGATTTCGATCACGCAGCGAGCAAAATAAGGTTGCTACAGATCCTTTTTTCAGATCACTGACCCAACAAAGTGACAAGAATTAACTAATTTTACAACTGTATGGCAGTAAGTCCCTTGGTCTAATCAAACGTCACTATTCCCTTTAAACACTTGGTTTCTGACCGATAACCGTCGGTTATCGTATAATAAAAGCACGCGTCCATTAAACCGCCTCGGTTGCACGCACGTTGTTGTTTAAAACGCATCAACGAATCAGCTTACAACTCTAGACTAGTGGCCTTACTTATAAAAATATGTCAAAAGATAAACAGTGCTTAAACTATTGCCATCTCTTACCACTGGGTAATGACAAACAGTGACAGGGCTAACTTTAAGCAATGATTAAATTTAAATTGCGTTTATAAGTATGGCTGTAGATCTTTAAAAAACATGGTTCTATAGGGCCATCACGTAAATCCTCAGAGATATCATGCTTTTATCACCCTAACTCAATATTGTAATAGAGGTCAGGCACATGACTGACTTTTGCACTCTGCTGGATGAACGTGTGTAATACAGAGTTCGTTTTCGTACTTCTATCTCACACCATTTAATTATTCATCTTCATTGGTGTTTTTAGGGTTCCGTAGCCAAATGGCAAAAACGGAACCCTTATAGATTCGTCATGTCTGTCTGTCTGTCTGTCTGTCTGTCTGTCTGTCTGTCCGTCCGTATGTCACAGCCATTTTTCTCCGAAACCGTAAGAGCTAGACTGATGAAACTTGGCGAGTAGATGTATTCTGTGAACCGCATTAAGATTTTTACATAAAAATAAAAAAAAAACCATAAATTTCGGGGGTCCCCATACTTAAAACTGAAACTCAAATTTTTTTTTTTCATCGAACCCATACGTGTGGGGTATCTATGAATAGGTCTTCAAAAATGATGTTGAGGTTTCTAATATCGTTTTTTTCTAAACTGAATAGTTTGCGCGAGAGACACTTCCAAAGTGGAAAAAAGTTGGTCCCCCCCCTCTAACTTCTAAAGTAGGAGAATGATAATACTAAAAAAAATATATGTTGTACATTACTATGTAAACTTTCAACGATATTTGGTTTGAACGAGATCTAGTCAGTAGTTTTTTTTTTATACGTCATAAACCGTAAACCGCAATTTACTTTTCGACGAACTACAAGAACCTTATTATGTTACATCAAGTAACATATATAAAGGTTCTTGTAGTTTGTCGTGCTACGGAACCCTTCATGGGCGAGTCCGACTCGCACTTGGCTGCTTTTTTTAATTGTAAGAAAGATCCAGTGGCGCGGTTTAAACACCATTACTGAACGCGTTCGTCGCGGCATGATGGACGCGTGCCTTAACCAAGTGCTTAGTAGTCGTACAAAGGCTATAGCAACGTTCGTATCTCCTTGTGCACGTGGCACAGGTAGTCTACGTAGGAAGTGCTGCCATCTACCCCGCGGTCCTCAACTAGGAAGTGACGTAGCACCGTCTCTAGCTTGTCGTGTTGTCGCATCACTGTTAGCTGTAACAAGAGAACCAACATTCAATGGCAACATACAACAGAAGGGCAAATCCCACTGCGAAATGTTGTTTTCATTTCGGCTATTTGTCTCTCTCTATTGTATGGAGAAAAGATAAGACAGCAAAAATACGTTACGTAGAAACGATCGAAACGAGATGTTGTCTCATAAATTTTCCATACAAAAGAGAGAGACACGTGCTCACACGAAAACAACATTTGGTAGACGAAATGTGGTAGCAAAACTCTGACTTACAGTACTGCCTTTGAAACCAGCGTGACACTGATAATAATATCTTATGCTTTCAATAATGGATACTTAGATGGGTATTATGATCACTGAGCACCTGTACTGTACATGCTTGAGGGATGATCCTAACCTTAAATTAAGGGGCCGGCGGAGGGCGAATTTTCATACAAACGTAATACCAAAATGATTACTAATTTAAGCAGATTTTTACTATATTATTGTAATTATTGTATGTGTATACTATTTATCTAGGTTCCTGAACAGTTTTTATTTTAAATTACTTACCTCAAATGAAATTAACGCCAATCACATTTGGCAATGAAAAAATGTGTAAAATGCGATTGGTGTTTATTTCATTTGGGGTAAGAAATTTAAAATAAAAACTGTTCAGGAACCTAGATAAATACTATAAGAATACAGTTATTACAATAATATAGTGAAAATCTGCCTAAACTAGTAATAATTTTGGTATTACGTTTGTATGAAAATTCACCCTCCGCCGGCCCGGCTCCGGCGGCCTTAAGCACATGATTCCTTTTTGCGCAAAAGTTTGATACTCGATAAAAAAGCAAGACAGAATTAGATCGTCTTGCAACCTTTTGGCTGATAATGATGAAACATTATAATAAAAAAAGAAAATTCTTATTATTTTTAATTTCAGACTTTGTTTTTATAAGGTACATTACCAAAACACACGAAAATGGTGTGGAGATGACTTGGTGATGGAGCGAAAACAGATGATGAGATGGACCCATTCAACATGATGATACATTTTCAGTTCAATTTATTTGTTTTGTAAAAAATATGCAATTTGTTAGTACCATACTGAAATAAAAACTTAAATAACTAATGTTGTTGATGAATTTGTTATTTATAATTCATATTGGGCCGAACCGAATGAGCATCACAAAGCATGGCATAAATCACACATAATTAATTAATTATGTCAACAGATAAACTATTGCCATCTTCTACCAACGGGCAATGAAAAGGCTTATTTTAAGCTAAGTTCAAATTGATGTAACGTTTGTAAGTATGGGAGAGATTAATTACAAAAACCACGTTGGTAATGCAGAGATTCTTTCATAAAATGGGAAGCAACAGAACATTGTCTTTTGTTGAGGAAAAAACCATGTGGCGCGTATTCCGAAACCTTGATTTTCACACTTTATTGATAAATTGATAGGCATGCAAAAACCCGAAGCGAAAAGCCGCGGTAGCCAGAAATAACTCAGTTGCTAAAAGTAACCCACTAGCTAGAAGTGACCCATATTTAAGCAAGCTTCTGCACAGCATGAAACCTCATAAGCACCGGTCTTGCCCATCAGCATCTTCCGCACCGCCAGAACGTCTTCTAATCTCGTGTCTTCGAATTTATCATTTCACGGCAGAAAGAAAAAACCATGCAACAAGCATCCCAAAACCTATCTACCCAGTAGCCAAAAATATTCCATTAGCTAGAAGTGGGCATCACTGAACGCAACCCAGTAGCTATATATAACCCATTATCCAGAAATGACCCATTACACGCAAATTCCAGATATAACCAATTAGTTAGAAGTGACCCATATCTGAATATAACCCACTAGCCATAATGTAACCCAGTAGCGCGATATAGCCCATAGCTCGAAGTGTTTCCTATCTGAACGCAACACAGTATCCAGAAATAACCCTTAGAAGTGGCCCATATCTGAACATAACCCACTAGCCATAATGTAACCCAGTAGCGAGATATAGCCCATTAGCTAGAAGTAGCTCCTATCTGAACGCAAACCAGTATCCAGAAATAGCCCTTACAAGTGGCCCATATCTGAACATTACCCACTAGCCATTATGTAATCCAGTTAGCCAGATGTAGCCCATAGCTAGAAGTATCCCAAACCTAGGCAAGCTTCTGCACAGCCTTGTGGATGTCCATAAGTGCTTCCGTGTAGGCGGGCCCCTCGGCTGCCTTGTCCTCGACCAGCATGCGGCGAGCGGCCGGCGCTTGCTGGTCCAGCGCGTGCGTTACCCACAGCTGCGGGACCGAGACACCACGTGCGAGACATATCACATGCGAACCATATCTTCTACTACTATAACAGGGACTTTAGTACAAGTGCTTACTAGATATTTATGTAGCTTTTTGCGCCAAAAAATAGGAACATAAGGGCAAGTTTCACTTCATTTACAAAATTTCGTCTACGAAATGTAGTTTTCGTTTCACCTATTTTGTCTCTCTCTATTGTATGAAAAAAAGATGAGACAGCAAAAATACGTTACGTAAATAGAATTGTTGTCTGATCCATTTTCCATACAAAAGAGAGACACGTGCTCACACGAAATAACATTTGGTAGACGAAATGTGATAGCAAAACTCTGATTTCGGGTACAGCAGTACTGCGAAGTTTGGTGAAGTTACCATGGATAGACCACTCCTAATTTCAACCAATCAGCTTCAAATATTTTTTCAAGCCGTTTGGTTGGTTGGAATCAGTAGTTGCTTAAACTCGGTGAACTTGACAAAACTTCGCGACAAAGCTGCAGGACTGACCCACTGAGCCACGGGAGACGCTTTTTATGAATAATGCTCTCTCGTTTACGCGGTTGAATTAACGAGTGTTGATCTACCCTAGCACTTAACATTTTTAAAGCAATATAAACAAATAAATACAGCAAAAGACAGTGCAATCTAATAGTGAAGGATCTAAGGAATCTAACTACATAAGGGGTCTTATGCTCGACCGACAACAATCCCCGATAGCGGTGAAAAAAACTCGTGTCAACCACCTAGCGGCTAGGAGTTTGACGTGACAACGTCTTATAATTCGATGGTGCGAGCGGCTACACGCTCGAAAAAACATGACTCACGCGGCGTTACCTCGCTCTGAGGCGTTCCATTTAAGGCTTGAAGTGCAAGCGAGAGCGCGGAACGAGCGACAAAGAGACACAATCGGCCTCCGCGTTCGGCATCTGTGTATTTTCTTATTACGTTGTCACGTTCAACTATCGTCAGTAAACCGACTTTACAGACAACCGATTTTTTTACACCAAAAAAGTTTTAGTAATCTCCACCGCGGGATTTTCTCGGTCAGGCCGAGCATATGACCTCAGCAAGGTAGCAGGAAATATTGATATATAAATATGAAAAATTATGTTTTGATTTTACAGACGTCTGATAACTAACAAGACGTGATATTTTGAAAAAGGCGGACAACAGTTGTTCTAGTGTACAGTGATAAGTGATAACAACATCACAAAACTAAACATGCATCATGCTTAGAATAATATCACACTACGGAATGCAATATTATAGTAAAAAACATATTTTTGAAAAACAAACAGCACAATGTTATTTATGTTCATTCTTGTTATGTTTTCCAGGAACTAAAGGTATATGAAATAATACAACACAAAAATTACATTCAACAATCCATAAAAATCAAGGAAACGGATGGCATCGCTTATCAGTATCTCAATAATCCTAATTTTTAGATTCGTTTCATTCCTCCTAGCTCAAAGTCTACTGGGACTGAATGTGTGATTTATTACCACTTTTTATTTCTTCCGGCTGCTACAGCTTCAATCTTTCTAAAGCACGA
Organism: Thera britannica; assembly: GCA_939531255.2. Classification (NCBI taxonomy): domain Eukaryota; kingdom Metazoa; phylum Arthropoda; class Insecta; order Lepidoptera; family Geometridae; genus Thera; species Thera britannica. Next base: position 25,598,354 of record OW618037.2, read on the forward strand.
GAAAAATAGGTGCCTTCTAGACCGTCCTGATTCATCGTCGGTTACACACCACCAGGTTGGTTGGACAAATGAATAATCGTAAAATGAATCTACCACTACGACTAGCCAGCCACCCACCCGATGGACCGACGACAATGTTAAGATTCCAGGAAGTAAATGGATGGAAAAGGCTCAGAATCGTTCTTGCTGGAAATGTATAGGGGAGGCCTATGTCCAGCAGTGGACTTCTTCAGGCTGATGATGGTGATCTTCTTATCGTGCCACTGGTTCTGTCGAAGGCAGGGTGATGCAAGGATTTTGAGATGTAATGATTTGCAAAAGGATCAAACAAAAAACGGTAAGAACCAAGCCGTAGTTTGTTGCCTGTTCTTCTGGGCTTGGTCGCGTGGAACTGGCATTTAGCCTCACCCAACTTTAAGACGTTTCAAAGTGAACCTTACTTAATAAATACATTTAGTGAGGAACCGGCATATCGTAGAAACTAAACAATTCTATAATATGGGTCAAGTGCACGAAAGGAGCCTCTTTGAGGCGCACTTGGTTCGAAAGAATCAGTGACACGATAAGAAGAAAAAAATACATTTTTGACTTTATAAATAAATAAATATTATAGACAATTCACAACACAACACACACACTATCTAGCCCCAAACTAAGCAGAGCTTGTACACAAGGATACACATCAGACTATACACTGCTAGCTCTTATGTCCTTGCTGTAAGCGTTATTTTTGTTTGTTTGTAGGTAACTTGAGTTGTATCCTACTGTTCTATGGGAACCATATAGTTGTTATAATACTTCAATACAATTTTTTTTGTAAATACATACTTAGAATACAATACTTTGATGTATGTTTGATGATGTTGTAAAGTATAGTTTATAGTTACCCTCATAGCGGAGTGTCGTTTCTCCCTGGCGTCCCTCACGATGTCCCTTACGGCGGCGCTGGTGGGGTTGTCGAGCGCGGGTAGCTCCGTGACCTGCGTGTCTACCTGCTGTGCGCTCGCGACGCCGAACACGTCGCTGACGAATTCCGCGCTCGCGTGCGCTCCCACCCAGATTAGAATGTGCACGCCGTTCTCTGGAACACCAACTATTGTTAGCTCACTGGAATTTATAGGCACGGTAGGTATATCCTACCATTGCAGTAGCAAACCCCGGTATATTGAGAGAAAACATCGATTGTGAAGACGAAAATATACTACCTCAACTTTTGTATGTATAAAGAGGCGAGAATTCTGAGTACGCCTTCTACAGACCATTCCATCTTCAGACAAATCTACGGGCTTAATACGGAAAACCAACCATAATAAAAAAAATACAATACTACAATAATAAATATAATGTATTGTGAACAAAGTTTGTATTTGTACATTACGTAGTATATTACGTTGGTGTTCAATAATTCAATACTTATTTGTTAAAGTTTAAAGTTGCTATTTAACCGCGTGCTCAATTTTGATGACCGAGAAAGCGAGGGATTTTAAAATTAAATCACGAACGCAGCGAGTGGTTCAAAAATTAGAATCCTGAGCATGAATGAGGTGAAAAATCTTTGCACTCGAATGCAACACGCTTTTCATCCCACCTCAGCGAAGAAATGACTAAATGCAAAAAAATCGGTTGTCTGTAAAGTCGGTTTACTGACGATAATTGAACGTGATAACGTCATAAGAAAATACTCGCGGACTCGCGGACTCGCGGACTCGCGGACTCTCGGACTCGGACTCGGACTCGGACTCGGACTCGGACTCGGACTCTCGGACCCGGACCCGGAACCCGACCGAACCCTTACCCTTACCCTCATATTTTACCCTTACCCTCATTTACCCTTACCCTCATTTACCCATACCCATAACCCGACCCGGGCTCGGGCTCAGGTAAATGGAACGACGAAACGACGTAACGACGCATGAGTCATGTTTTTCGTGCGTGCAGCCAGCTCCATCGATTTATAAGACGTTATCACGTCAAAAAGAAAATGGCGCCTGGTGTGGCGTGGAGTTAGTGTTACCTAATAGATAGACGCCGTGGTCGTGCATCTTGTCGATGGAGGCGCGCAGCTGGCGCGGCACGTGCGGGTGCGCGGGGGACGCGGGGGGCGCGGGGGCGGGGGCGGGGGAGGGCGCGGACGGCGCGGCGTGGTGCAGCGGCAGCAGGCGCGGGTACGTGTACACGAGTGACGTCAGCACGTCCGCCGTCAGCGCGCGGTACATGGCGCAGCTGCGGTCGTCGCACGACAGGTCCGGACCTGCAATCAAGCACGCACGCATATTATATACTGCCATGTGTAATTACTGGCACGTGAGGCGAAACATCTGTAAGCCTCAAGTTGATGGACGCAGGGCAGTGCATCGTAGGGCACGTTGCAGACGTGCGTGACCTACGAGGTGATGCTTTGTTATAGGCGATGGTTATCGCTTAACATCAGGTGGGCCATATGCTTGTTCCATCAGCTAGTAGTATAAAAAAAAAATCGGTTGTCTGTAAAGTCGGTTTACTGACGATAGTTGAACGTGACAACGTCATCCAGCTGTTGCAGTGCAGAACGCGGAGGCCGATTGTGCCTCTTTGTCGTCGTTCCGCGCTCTCGCTTTCACTTCAAGCCTTAAATTGAACGCCTCAGAGCGAGGTAACGCCGCATGAGTCATGTTTTTTCGTGCGTGCAGCCGGATTATAAAACATTGACACATTAAAAATAAACACGTATATCTGTCTTCTGTTTATGTGTGAATAAAGGAATGAGTGTAAGTATTGCTTGACCTCCAGCGAGTGCGTCGGAGCGCAGCAGGCAGCTGGTGTAGAGCGGCAGCAGCTTCATGGACTCGGGCAGCACGAGCTGGCCGGGCGCGGAGGGCGAGGCGCAGTGCCGCCGGTACGCGGCCAGCGAGCGGGCGCAGCGCGCCGACAGCGCCTCGCGCACCTGCCGCGGCGGCGCCTCGCGCAGCGCCCACACCGCTGCAACACAACACAACAACACAACGATACAACATGGTGGCGGCACATCACTCTAGCGCTCACCGTTATTGCGCACAAGGCAAAAATAAGGTACATGATGGATCGACGACATTGTTAAGATCGCGGGAAGTCGGTGGATGGAAAGAGCTCAGAATCGTACTTCCTGGAAATATGTAGAGAAGGTCTATGTCCAGCAGTGGACTTCTTCAGGCTGATGATGATGAGGGGAACTAGCGGAATGAAGGGCGGGCGTGCGAGCGCTAATTGGCTCTCCAGTCGCACTCCGCTCTCTGTACCAATAGGACACTCTGCACACATCCATGCAGTGTGCGCGACACGCGCAAACTATGACGCATGCGCAGCTATCCCCTCCGCGTATCGCTCAGCGCTAAAGTTATGTGCCGCTAGTTATATCAGTTTCTTGATTAGTAGACGCGATACCTACCTTGTTTAGTGAGGAAGTTGATGGTAGTGTCAAGCTCCATGGCGCGGTAGACGTCCGCGAGCTGGTGCGCCACGCCGAGCGCCAGGTTGAGGATGCGCAGGCGGCGCTGCCCGCTGCGGTGCGTGTACAGCAGCGCTGCCTGCAGGTACACGCCGTCTTCCGCCGTCAGCTTGTCGTCGTGCTTTATCTCGATGCCTATCGCTTTGTCCGCGTCTGAGGACATGAAACAATTATGTTGATCTACGGATGTACTCAATCTACAGATACATGTCTAATGGCCGGTTTCTGGACGACTCGACTGTTCAAATTAACTAATCTCCTGTTAACACGATGATCAAATTAGTACAATAATCACTTGATATTTTATATTTTGGGTTCATGAACGGACGATTAGCTAAAATGTCATGTCAACTTGCTGTCAAAATCAAATGTTAGCTAAGCTGTCGAGATAGGGCGATCTACTGTCTCGGCGCGTCCGCCACTAGACATAGAGACGTACCTATGGCGGCGAGCTCGACGTCGGTGGTGTTGCTCATGAAGAGATGTCCGTAGAAGTCGGTGGCGCGCACGCCGCTGGAGGTGCGCAGGCGCATGACGGCGTCGTGCGCCGTGGGCCGCGCCGCCACGCGCCGCGCGTCCGCCACCAGGCGCGCGCCGTCCGTCTCCGCCTGCGAACACATACATTATAACCATCACAATCTCGGAAACGGCTCCAACGATTTTCATGAAATTTAGTATACAGTAGTTTTCGGGGACGATAAATCGATCTAGCTAGGATCCATTTTTAAAAAACCTCGTTTTAATGTTTTCAAGTAGTAACAGTTTGTAGCTAAGCTCGTTCATACAAGCTCGTATAATTAACATATCAGTCATTATTATGTCATCGAAATTGGTGAATTACGGAGCAGCAAACTTTCTCGCCTTTTGGAAGAGTAACCATCCGATAAAAATTTCAGATGACAAAACATCTATGAAATAGTTGAAACTATACACAAACATCAAGATTCGTTGATAAATACTTCTTGTACGAGGGTACCGAGAATCGATATAAATGTATGTGCTTATTACCTACATTCAATCAGATTGAAGCAAACATTGCAGTTGTTGTTGTTGCAGACACGCTTCAAAATATGCTACAAACGTAAAATAAATAGACTTACCGTGAAGTATGTGTATTTCCTTATTTGTCCACCCGTTAACCGAGGCAATTGTCCTAAACAAAACATTGTTTTTATAAATTTCATTACCAGAATATACAAAGTCTAATTAATTAGTTTAATTCACCCAGTTTAAATTGAATCAAAGGTAAACTTTCAAATGCAAAAAATATTTGTTTCTGATGTGTTTCCAATTATAAATGAAAAGCATAGTTTCAGAAACAAATTAATGTACAATTCATTATTCACTTTTGACTATAAAAAAATACAGATAGGTACCTATAGTAGCAGCGTCGACGTATGACTGGTTGCACACAAACAGTTCAACGCTGACGCCGGCCGCTGAACAGGATTGTCCCAGCTCGTTGTATGCTGTCGTTTGTGGCGCTACAACCAACAAACAATATCTATTCTATAGTATAATCCACATCAATGAACAAAATAATCCAAACTAGCCATCCACAGCCCGACTTCGCCCACTGCTGGGTATAGGCTTTCTCTGTATGTGGCACTGTTTCCGGTCTTGTGCTAATCTCATCCAGGCCTGCGATGTTCTCACTGGCACATCGTTACTTCTCACTCGCGCACTATTGTTAGAGCGGAAAAACGGACTGAAAATTATCTCTCATTCACAAACATGAACTTTTAACGCAAGTTCGATTTCCCCATTCATGTTTGTGATCGGGGATGCGTTTTGCATGGTTCAGTCACGTGGTTCGTCGGTGATATTTCAAATTGTATTACATCTTTTTTACTTTGAATACAGTATGCGCGTGGAACTGGCTTTTTTTTTTCACCTTGTATTTAGTCAGGAGGATCACATTTTAAACGTCTTAAAGCTAGGTGAGTGTAGGTGCCAGTTCCACGCGACCACGCCTAGAAGAAAATATCTGTATTGTTTTATCCTATGGAGCGAAATATGCCTGGTAGAAAATTATGTCTTTCATACCTAAGATTGTCTTTTCCTTATCAGTGCCGAGTAGTTTCCTGTCCTCTCTATTGATGAGTTTCCCGGGCGCGTTGTAGGTTGGAAGGGACGTGTGGAAAACCATCAGCTGGCCTGACGTGTCGGCGGCCTTGAGGGCTTCTAGACCTGCCTGGAAACAAACTTATATGATTCAGATTATATCTAAAAATGTCTTCATCAAAGGTCTAAGACACCATGTTCATACGTTATGCTAATTAGGCATACAACGCAATCTTCGTTACTTATTGAATCACATGTTTCAAAATAAAAGGACAATTAGTAAAATCACAGTGAGAAATCACTACACTATACATACACACATACTATAGTCGGATTTTTAATTAGACGATATCGACTGTTTTATTTTTTCGATATATCGATATTTTTGAGCGATATTTAATAGTTCGATATATCGATGTATCGATATAAAATTCTAAGTATCGAAGAGGTATAAAAACCGATATTTTTTTCAGACCAATAAACATTTATAAGTTCCCAAAAAGTTTAAAAAATCCCAAAAAGAAAATACTTTTTTTATACTTCTTCTAACAAATTATATTTTATGTATTTTTTGTTTTTGGTCCACTTGATTTGCTGTTTTATAGTTTGGTTTTTAAGTTGGCAACTCTGTTAGTCAATTTCAATTTCAACAGCACGAATATTCTCTGTCAAGTCAAATCATACCGATATATCGATATTTTTTTATAAAAATATCAATATCGATATTTTCAAAAAACATCGATACGATATAAAATATATCGATACTTTATTGCATTTCCGACATCCCTACGGCACACTAACTATTCACTAGAAAAAAGAGGCAATTTAATTAATTCAGGAGTTTTTTCAATCATTCACTTTGTCACAACACTATTTTTATTTCATCAAAAACTGACAACACAGTAAACGTCAGCTAGCTTCGTCTAATTAAAAATCCGAGTATACTACATTTTTTTCAAGAAATTAAAAAATAAATATTAATATTAAATACGCGACCAAGTAAGTCTCAAAGAACAGGCAAGAAACATGCAGCTTTGTTCTAGATCTGGTTATTTGAATGATTCTTTTCACACCATTTACACCAAGTCTATGCCTGTATCCCAATTTACTGTTAAATAAGTGAAGTGTTTTAAAACATGAGAAACCAACGAGAAGAAAAATTCTATTGGACCAACCTGGAAGTTTTTTTTTTAAATCGGTCCATAATGAATAAAAATATAGGTACTACCGAATTAAGAACCTTCTTTTGTTATTTGAAATCGGTTAATGAACTGTCGTCGCAGGATTGGCATGTATAGTTTTATAGTTTTTATTTAGTACAACAAACAATTGCGCTCATACTATTACAAAACAATTAGAAGGTACTAAGTCAGCCCCGTTATCCGCAAATGAGACTTATGAAATATCGGGCGGTATTAATGCATGCATAAATTATAAAAAATAAAGTTAGTAGGCATGCAGGTGTATTGCTTCGTATTCTTATCTGAGTAAACAGGCTTTTGACAGGCATGTAGAATAGAGTAGAGTGGAGTGAATGTGTATGTAACCTGCACAGCCGGCAGCAGCACGGTCTCGGTCTCGCGCGAGTCCCGGAACATGGCGGGCAGCTGGTGCAGCAGCGCCGCCAGCACGGGCCCGCTGTCCTCCGCCAGCACCAGGAAGCCCTCCAGCAGCGGCACGAACATGTCCGCCACGTCGCCCACCGACAGCATCTGCGGCTGCGCCAGCGAACCCTGCGACAAACGAACACGAACACTATGCCTCATCAGTGAAATCGGATGAGGGGTTAAAAAGATAATAATATTGGTTTTTTAAGGGTGCGAAAATAAAAAAACCAACATGACATTCCAAATCCGTTTTTGCTTTTTTTCTAGGACGCTCAGTTTTTGCTATACAAAAAAAGGTTAAATTAGGATAACCAACAATCCGAGAGCCTCCATCTCTAACAATTTCATGACATCAAGGTTTTTCTACTGGTTGGTCAATTCTTTTGCTTTTTCTTATTTTTTTTTCTTGTAATAAATTAAGGAGGTACTCAGCTATCATAAAATGGCGAAAGCAACCTGGTCTGATGATGGAGCCAAGGTCTGTCCAACGGAACTCTTCAATAAATTGGGCAATTTAGTTAAAACTTGTTTACCGTACAAAGTTAGTGAGGGATAGTCAGAGGCAAGGTCAAACAGTAAATCTGGACTTAAATCCATCTCAAAGTAGATAAAACCCAATGCGTGATGGTGGCACCTTTTTTCTGATTAGGTATTTATTTAGGTACCTATGTACTTAACTTTAAACTCGGAGGATTTGGATCGCATCATCACGAGATCTCAGTTCGGGGCGAACTACTAGTATATTTGGATTTAGAAGAAGAAGATAGTAAAGGAGCAATAACCTTGATATTGAAGAAGTGTACTGTCGAGCTGTAGGTGATGAAGCCGACCCTGGTCCAGCTCTTGTTGGTCTGCTCGTCCTTGGGCATGGCCGCGATGATGTCCATCACGTTCGCACAGACGGTGTCCAGCAGACCGCTCTTGATGGAGTTGTACGACACGTCGATCACGAACACTATGGCGGGCGGGTTCGGAAGGGTGTTGTTCTGGAATAACACAAATACACATCAACTTGCATGCTTCTACGAGCATAAAGGCAGTTTTACACAGGGTCAGTAACTGACGTCAGACGACTGCCGAAATCAGTGCTGACCGCCACTGCCAGACTTGAAATCAATTTACACGATGGCAGTGCCAGGTCAGGGTGTCGATTCTAGCAACACAAATCACTCAATCGATCGCGTAAATCGATTTGAGTAACCACTCAAATCGATATACGCGATTTTTGTTTGAAAAATTCTCAATCGAGCCGTGTTGCTGGAATCGACAAGCAGGCACTGACTTCGGCAGTCGACTGTTGTCAGTTACTGACCCTGTGTAAAACTGCCTTAACATACACTCCGCACTAGAATGCACATTGCAATGTGACAATAACTTAAGAATTGGTACACATTCTAGTGCAGCCGGCTGTATATATTGCTTAGCTACTTGAAAACAATTGTACACATTCTTTTGCAGCCAACTGTATATAATAACAAAGATAAAATAAATAAAAAACACACGATTTTATCACAAATAAAACTAAAAAATAGGTTTAAGATACTGATTGTTTTCCTGGTCAATCATTGTTTAAGGTTAGTAACCCTAATAAGATAAACCACGAAATCAGTCAATTAAAGAGGCTCCTATTTCAATTCCGCTATTTTTTATAAGAAATCTTATCATTTACATAAGAAATGTTTTTAGCAATGTTATCAAAATTTATGCAGCCATTTCCAAGGTCTGAAATATTTAGTTTATGAGAAACCTTCCTTGTATACCTATCTCTTACGTGCACGGAATACGTCCAACTAATATTATAAACGCGAAAGTTTGTAAGTGTTTGTTACTCAATACGAGTAATGCCAGAGACTGAACGGATATGGAAGAAATATGGCACAGAGATAGATTATAGTCTGGAATAGCACATAGCCTACTTTTAATCCCGGCAAAATTTAATGGCTCCTGTGGGATGATTTAATGTGGGCGCAGCTCCTATATCAGAAGGCAATTAAGAACAGAAGGGCAAGTCCCACTTCATTTGCAACATTTCGTCTACGAAATGATGTTTTCGTTTCGCCTTTTTGTCTCTTTCTATTGTATGGAGAAAAGATGAGGCAGCAAAAATACGTTACGTGGTTAGAGTTGTTGTCTTATCATTTTTCCATGCAAAAGAGAGAGACAAATAGGCGAAACGAAAACAACATTTGGTAAGGAAATGTTGTAAATGCACTAGGACTTTTTTTTTTAAATGCTAATGCTAGACAAACGGGCTTACGGCCCACCTGATGGTAAGTGGTCACCGTCGCCCATAGACACCAACAACACCAGGGGTGCTGTCGTTGCGTTGCCTACCCTGAAGGAACTTGTTAACATTTTTCTTGAACTTATTCATGTTATAGCTGAGGGGAAAGACTTCTGGAGGTAGCTCATTCCACAATTTATCGGTATGGGGGAGAAACGAACCCGAGAAGCGAGCCGTGCGAGAAACCCAGGGATCGATAATGGTGTGGAGGGAACTTTGAGTGTTAGTAACGTACCCTGCAGTACTCCTTAGTGGCGACGATCTCGTAAGCTCCCAGCGCCAGCTCGGCCGGCACCCGTCCGTACTGCTGCATGCTGTTGATGTACTGCGTGTATTCCATCGGCACTGCACACACACATACACATACACACGGTCACTCCTATCCCACCAACCAGACAAGTGGTCGACTACCTGGGCACGGTACTCGCTTATGGCTTGGTCATCATCTTTTTAATAGCAGGTTTTCTTGAAGTGCGCTCACACCAAAGTACTTGAAAATGATCTTTGTGATGTAAGTATTATAGAACAATTTACTTTGACTGACTGAAGTAGTGGGACGTGCAGTTTAAGATTGGACGATCTCTACTTAAGATTTTTTTAAGGATGTCTGATTTGCCACCTCCACGGGCAAATGCATCTCCGGGATATAGTGGTTATGTCATGTACATCATATTTCTAGATTTTAAAGCAGCTCGTAGACGGGCCATATTTTCACTGCAATTTGTGGAAACTATTGGTGTCCTTCTCTTACTCACATGTTAGACAGGGACACCGATAGTTGCCGACCACATATTGCAGTGAAAATATGGGTCGTCTACGAGTTGCTTCATAAAAACCTGCTTACGCACGGCGATGAGTGGTAGAAACCCGCGTATACAAATAGTTCTTATCGCGTCACTAGTTCTTTGGGACCAGGGTGAAAGGATCTTATAGGCGCCTCGAAAGGGCTTTTATAAGTAAGGGTTGTATTGCAGGATCTACACTAAGGCCCGTATTCCGAAACAGTGCTTGAGTCTGAGTCGAGCCTCAAGCATAATAGGCATATAGACTTCATAAATGTTTTGAATGTACTTCAATCCATTAATAAAGTTTTTGAAAGATATCAAATGGTTTTCATTTTATTTTGAACTAGCAGCCCGTCCCGGCTTCGCACGGGGTAGACAATATTGTTGTACATTATTTTGTTCTATCGCTAATAGTTTCGGCAGCGCATTCGACGAAAGACATTTTAAGACTCATTTTTCTACACTTTTGGTTACATTGTTCAAATTTTACCAAGGATCCCTAATTTTTTTCAAAATTAAATGTAGCCTATGTCAAATTGGAAGAATGTAGCATTCTATTGGTGAAAGAATTGTTTAAATCGGCCCAGTACTTTTTGAGCCTATTCATTACAAACATACAAACATACAAAAATAGGTACAAATTTTCCTCTTTATAATATTAGTATAGTATATATAGATAAAAGCTGTCAAGTCCTTATTGGAAAACCCATTACAACACAACTTTAGCACTAACGTGTAGATCCTACAAAACAATAGAAGTGTTAATGGGACTGACCTTCAGTGGTAGCTTTACAGAAGGCGCATTGGAAGTGCCGGCCGGCGTCGAGAAACTTCATGCTGGGGCACATGTAGGCCTTGCAGCGCGAACAGCGCACCGGACCAGCGCCCGCCGCACCCGTCAGCGCCGCCCAGTCCAGCAGCGGCGGCGCCGGCTCCGGCCCTACCGTCTCCGCCATCGGGGATATCTACACCATAACACATAACAACATTACTTTTTTACCAAAAAGTAAGTAGAAAAAGTAATGAAAAAAAAGGTTGGGAACCACTGGTGTATACACCAGAGGTTCCCAATTTTCTTCACCAGAGGTTTTTTTTCTCATAAACCACTTTCAAAATTTTGCTGGTTCCGGTGGACCCCCTGCCCTGCAGCTATATTTTTGACGTGACAACGACTTATACTTTGATGGAGCCGGCTGCACGCACGAAAGACCATGACGTCATGCGGCGTTACCTAGCTCTGAGGCGTTCCATTTAAGGCTTGAAGTGCAAGCGAGAACGCGGAACGAGCGAAAAAGAGGCACGCACGGCCTCCGCGTTCGGCAGCGTTCGACATCTGTCTCTCTCCTACTTGAGTGAGTGATGTGTCCGCGTGGACAGCTGGATGACGTTGTCACGTTCAACTATCGTCAGTAAACCGACTTTACAGACAACCGATTTTATTTTCTCATAGACCACTTTCAAAATTTGGTCCCTAGTCCCGGTGGACTAGTATATTTGATCACCCAATACTGTGAGGATGCTGAGGAAGATGACGACAATGTAAATACTTACAACCACACAGAAGGGCATCGCAGTCTGCTTCAACAAGTCAGCGGTCACGGGAATCGTGTACATGGAACTCCTGATGTATCTGGGACCTGAAAATGAACAGAAACTTTTTAGCTGATCCTAACTTCACCTAACATTGTCATATCACATATTTTTCTAGACATTTTGGTGATTTACTTCTTCAGAACAGACACAGCTGACTGGCCTTTCAGCTCAGTTGGCAGTAGCTCTGCCTTCTACGCCGTAGGTCGTGGGTTCGATCCCCACCGAGAACAAATATTTGTGTGGTGAATACAGATGTTTGTTCTATGTCTAGGTGTTATATTGTATTCTATGTATGTATTTGTACAAAAAAAAAGTATAATACCAGCTATCTGGTTCCCATAGTACAAGCTCTGCTTAGTTTGGGGCCAGATATTGTTGTGTGAATTGTCTAAAGTATTTATTATTTATTTATACATACATAAAATCACGCCTTATTCCCATGGGGGTAGGCAGAGATCACGGATTTCCACTTGCTACGATCTTGACACACCTCTTTCGCTTCATTCACACTCATAACATTCTTCATACATGCTCGTCGGTTTAGAGTACTCCTAACCTGGCCTATATTTATAACTAGCTGAGAGCAATTCGAGCATCACCGCTCTCAGATAGAAAGAGAGAAGTAGAGTAGAGTTAGTTCACTAACTGGCGTTCCCCTTGTCGTCGACGACGAAGTCCGTGGTGACGAGCGGCGGCACCAGGCCCTTGTCGTTGGTCACGAACACGCCGCTGCGGTTCTGCTCGTCGTCCGCCATCACTTGGATCTGAACCATTTATTATGCATTAGCATCATCATCATCATTATCAGCCTGAAGAAGTCCACTGCTGGACATAGGCCGCCCCTACACATTTCCAGGAAGAACGATTCTGATCTCTTTCCATCCATCGACTTCTCGCGATCTTAACAATGTCGTCGGTTCATCTGGTGGGCGCCCTACGTTTCGTCTTCCGGTTCGTTGTCACCATTCGAGAACCTTCATTCCCCAACGGTTATCGGTTCTTCGAGCTATATGACCTACTCATTTCCACTTCAACTTACTAATTATACGAGCTTTGTCGCATAAGCATACAAATCATGTAATATAAAATGTGCAAATGTACTTGTCTAAAAAGGTTTTATATAATGTATGACCACTAACTGTGAGAATCTTTTTAGGACGTTCGTCCAAATGTTTGAGACCACATACCTCCGAAAAGAAGATTCAAGAGATGAAAAGCAAGTGGCTACACACACATTTAATGTTTTTATTTAAAAAACCAGATCCACCAAACAAGCAAGAGCACATAAAGCGGATCCACTTAATAAGTCGTAAAAACTTACAGGACTTGGCATCTGGTCGGGGTCCAATCTCTTCTGCTGCGGTTGCTGGTACTGCGGATTGGGGTAGCTGGGCTGCTGGCCAGGAAATGAGGGTTGCTGATACTGTTGAGGGGGATAGCCAGAGGAAACCTGCTGAGGGGGGTAATTAGAGGGGGGTTGCTGAGGAGGGAAGTTAGAGGGAGGCTGCTGGAAGCCCGGCTGCTGAGGCTGTTGAAAGCCTAGCTGTTGCTGCTGCTGCTGTGGCACTGGGGGCATACCTGAAGAAACAAAGAATATCTCCAGTAATGTTATTTAAGTGAAGAATTAAAGATGAATGATGATGAAAGAAAGAAACGAAGAGGGTTTTAACAGCTAATATGCCTACAAATTTCTATGGCAGACACAATTAAGAATCAATTATGGTAATAATTTATTTTTTCGGTATGTATTATGTGTAACTGACCAGGATATCCTGCAGGCGGTCCGGGCGGGCCGGGCGGCGCGGCGGGGCCCGGTGCTCCCGGGAACTGGCGTTGCTGCGAGAGCGGCGGGGGCATGTACGGGAGCCCTGGCATTTGGCCCTGGGTTTGCTGTGAGCCTGGTTGCCCAGGCTGTGGGGGTAATCCGGGTTGCCCTGGCTGTGGAGGTAGTCCAGGTTGTCCAGGCTGACCAAACTGATGTCCAGGCTGGGGTGGCAGTCCATGCTGAGGGGTTACGCCTTGGTTTGGCTGAGATGGGAGACCAGGTTGTGCAAACTGATGAACAGATTGAGGAGGCATTGGTCCCGGCTGAGGCGGTAATCCAGGCGGCCCAAATATCTGGTTAGACTGTGGAGGGAACCCTTGCGATGCCGAGCCTTGTTGCGGAGGTAACTGTCCAGGCTGTGGAGGTAGGCCTTGGCCTGGCTGTGGAGGCAATCCTTGCTGGCCTGCCTGCGGAGCTAATCCAGGTTGTGGTAAACCTTGTTGGCCCGGTTGGGGAGGCTGACCTAGTGAAGGTTGCGGTTTACTTTGAGGCATACCAGGTTGACCTGGGAACTGAGCTGGTGCTTGAGCAAGTTGTCCTGATCGTCCATTTGGAGGCATAGGCTGCCCAGCCAGTGTCTGTTGTGCTGATGGAGGCATGCCAGCTCTTTGCATTTGATTTGCCTGGGATTGAGGGGGTACACCAGGCTGTGGAGGCATTACCTGACCAGGATGAGGGGGTGCCATTTGAGGCATGCCCGGCTTGGGCCCTTGATTCAACTGATGGGGACTTTGCATAGGTGGGCCTTGAGAATTTTGCGGCCGCTGCATGGGAGGACGAATGGGAAATTGAGACGGTGCTTGACTCTGTGGTGCTTGGCTAAATCCCTGTGATGTCTCCATGACTCCAGGTCCAGGACCTGGAGTAGATGAAGGAGGGCCCATTGATGGAGGAAATTGCCCTCCACTGACTGGAGGTCTAGCTTGCATTTGTCCAGGTACAGGTCTTTGCCCTGGAGGCATCTGGGCTGGAACGAAATTTGGAGGAAAGGATCCAGGTGGAGCCTGGCCTGGAGGTATTTGAGAAGATGGGATTGTAGGGAACCCCTGAGGGCCATTCAGATTCATACTCTGCATTTTTTGAGCCATTTCCTGGTCGAATGGCTTCGTAGGCTGTGGTCCATTGGATGGCATCTGGCTATAACTCGAGTTTGGCACTCCGTTGTATTCTTGTGAGCTAGGTGGGTAGCCGAGAGGGTTTGCTGGTGCATTATTATTCTGCCCTGGAGGCGGATATTGTGGATTCATCATCTCACACTAGCCAATTTATCTGGAATCAACATAAAAATAATGTATTTTTTTGATGAATAGAATATCTTTGAAAAATACTAACTAAAATAATAACTTTAAACCTGATAAAAAATAAATGTTCATGTCCACTTCAGGGTACAGCTGGAACTGACTCATTTTATAATAATCTCTCTCTACACTAACACAACCAAACATCATACCTTCACTCAGTAATCACACACATAATTTAACTGCCCTTAGGCTGCGCTCACTTTGGATATGTTTTCGTACAAATTCCATTCGTGCAGAAACGTACGAACATTCCCGACCTTCTGTGTACTATGAAAGCGCTCACACTGCGCGCGAGTTAGTCGTACGTATATGTACGT
This sequence comes from Thera britannica, assembly GCA_939531255.2. Taxonomy (NCBI): domain Eukaryota; kingdom Metazoa; phylum Arthropoda; class Insecta; order Lepidoptera; family Geometridae; genus Thera; species Thera britannica. Next base: position 25,613,593 of record OW618037.2, read on the forward strand.
GCAAGTCCGACGTCCGAAATAAATCCGAACTTGTTGGGATTTTATTACACGTTTGTGCGTTCATCATCAATAACGTATGCGCTAACACCAGTGCTCTGCCTATTTGACGGAGAAAAACATATTCAGTGTGCGCACTCAATTCATACAAACAGTGTTTATACGTTTACATACGATGTATTTCGTATCCAAAGTAAGTGTAGCCTGACCCTTTGCATAATATCTTGATTTTTGTTCAACTGAATTCTCAACTTAATAATTTTGTATTTGATTTGTATTGTGACCTCCTCATTGAAATCTTAAATTATATGTGTAAATGAAACTAGTTAGAATTTTTATCAAGGTAAAAAAGAAATATCAACAATTTAATAAGGTAGATGGAATTGTTTGAGACTTTGAGACTATGTGTGATTCCACTGATGCGGAGTTGGGTGGAGTGGAAAGGAGCTGACCGTGGTTTGGTCAATCACATCGGGAGATGTTATTGGCCAGTGCACTGTGGAGACGCGCAGCATTATGAACTGTGTATGCTTCAGTGGCAACAAACCCTTATATTGATAGATAAATCATTACTACAAGTTGGTATGCATTTAAAATATTTACAAGCACAAGAAACAGTTTTAGGAACGGATTTGTCAACGGATTAGGATAGATAGTCCAACTGAATCTCTACCTCTCAGAATAAATCTCATGATTCTGCCTGCAATGCCACATTGAATGACTGTGCTTAAACAGGTTAATATGTGAATAATTGGAAGTTCATTGAAATGTAGTTAGGTCACAGAGCTTGATAAGAGGTTGCCCTGATTTTAATTAACACAACTTTATAAATAGAAACCGTAACATCAGGTAACCAGTGACTACTGATTACTACCGAGCTACTAATGCGCTATTTTCACTGTAATTATTCCCCAAAAAAACATAAATAAGCTCAGTGAAACAACTCAGAGTGAGTCAAATATGCGCCATATAATTGACCGACTTCAGAGTCTGTTAACCACTGAGGAAAATACAAAGGCAATATACGAATTCTAGTATAGTTATTCGACTTACATAATAAAAATAGGGCAAAATTATGGTAAAATACAACGAAATCTTGTTAGTAAATTAATGACAGCTGCCATAGTAAACTTTATAAACTGTTTTCGAAGGGATTTACGAGACTTTAGCCCATATCATTTTTTGAGAAGAAGTGCAATAAATACATCTTGATTTACTTACGGCCTCTTAGCAGATTATAATCGAAATAACACACTAAAAATAATAAACAAGACACAGAAACCACACAGAACTTTATTCGGGGCCACGTATTCGGCGGTGTTGTCAGTATACGTCGCTTATGTGGAACTTTTACAAATATGACAAACTAAGCGTGTAATGGAACGTAATTCTACGCATTTCCTAAGTTTACGGTTTCCAAACATGTATTTTCCAAATAAAAACATTAGATAACTAATTTTACGACAAATTGACGAATTTACACAATATTTTTAAAACAGTACTATTACATTCTATATTACAAACTTTGTGGTAAAAGTTCAGAATGAAACGTGGTTAGCTTTTTACTGGCAATATTGATCATGACCTGTCAAAACGAATTTACTGCCTAGGAAAAGCAAGCTCTAAGATTGACACAATAAAACATAAATTGCTATAACGCTTACATACAGCGGGTTTTACTGAAATTTTCAGTCCTATTAATTTTATGGTTCTGAAGTCCGACAAGGAACCCTTCATTAGAAGTAAACAGACCTTTACATCTACTGTAGATGATTTTATACAGCGTAAGGGGTAACTTTCCCTCATGTTCACCCATACGCACACGCTTCTGGAATAATTCAGGGTCAATACCCATATTTCAGGAACACTTGCTGCGCAGTAGTTTCCAAAGTCTGATTAAATAAACATGCAGACATAACGTCTGAAATTAAGAAAATGGATGCATCTGCTAAATACCCATACTTACAAAGGTATACTCTTTCAACAGGGCCCAAATCACACCAGTGGGTGTAGACCCCACACTGTAGCCCAGGGCCCAAATAATAGACATCATGCGCGCCTCCTTGTTCCACGCGCATGCGTCTTAGGGCATTTGTAGCTCCCCAGTCAGCCAGCTGGACGTAGTGATGAGACAAGAAAGATACCCATTTGGTACATTACCTGAGCAGTTATTTCTGAAGATCTCCTAACAGTAGATTGGTAGGTCCCTATACACATTCCCAAAGATTAGGTAATAATTACTTTGAATTTTATAACGGTTGAAAATATTAAATTTACTTGCAGAGAAAACGTAGCTAAATAAGTAAAGTAGTGTGGCCTTTCAGCGTAAATATAGGTCTTAAATATAAGGGTGCAAAATATTATTGTATCTACAATAAAATTATCAGACCCATCGCCATCGAAAATTGAAAAGAACTCACAACACTAGAGTTCCACCAACCTCCCATGTATCGATTTTGCACCGCGAAAGCCTTAGTTTCTTGTTTGCTCAGAACCTTCCGAAGTAAATTGGCATAAGAACCCATTAAACATTATGGAATTGCCACCTTATCTCTATTGTTATAAGTACGGTTGTTCAGTAAGCTTTAAAAGCTCAGTTAGAAAGCTACACGCATAAGAAAAGCTCCAGGGAGGTCCAGCTATAGACATAACGTGAGCTTTATTCTGAAGAAGATAAGGTTCATTTTATGCCCAAGACAATAGTTGAAACCTGGGTTATGAGCTGAAAAGATAGCTTCAGCGGAAATGAGAGTTTTTATTTCGAATATAAATCAAAACCTTAGCTCAAAGTAGTTTCAGTGTTGATAGAATATGAGTGAGTGTCGAACGTGCTGAGTACCTCCTCAGACAGGTGGAAGTAGTAATGGAGATATTGCTTACTTCTTTCCGACAAATACGAAAGGTGAGTTCTTATAACTTACCTATGATAATGATTACTCGTAGTGCCTTTATACCCTATATTATTACACCTAGGTACTTGTACCTACAGCGTTTTCTAATCATCGATTGTGTCCCATCCAATGTTACAGGGTTTTCAGGAGTTTTTTAATGATTTTATCTTGTAGGGCTTGGAGATCAGGCCTATGATTATTATATTTAGGTATTGTGTATTGGCTAAGATTTTACCTTGGAAGCTTTATCTACCGGAGCCTATATTGTGATTTTACTCGTGTTATGATAACCAGCTACAAATAACAAATACATGATGAGTGTGAGACGGTAACTTAGGTAGGTAAGGCAGGCAAGGCATTCACTTTACCTTATTCAACTTTTAGCAGTAACAATGGTGATGCTCGTACTCCTGGCACTGGTGTCGTTCAGCGCGGCTGTGCCGCAGAAGCCGAACCTGGACGCGATCCTCAACCGGAGGACTGATGTCTACATCGCAGGCTTCTTCCCCTTTGGGAAAGGGGTGGAGAATGCCAATACTGGTAAACATAAGAAACTAACTGCTAAAAATCATGTGCAAAACGGGTGACCTCATTAGCGATCTCTTCTAGACAATGTTTGGATGGAAAGGATAGAAAAAATCGGATTACATTTCCAGGCCGAGGCGTGATGCCGAGTGTCAAGCTGGCTTTAGACCACGTCAACGAACATGATTCTGTGCTCAGGAACTATCGGCTTCACATGTGGTGGAATGACACTGAGGTACGCTGACTTAAAATTCCAGCGCCCGATATGCCACTACTAAGTAAAAAAATAATTCTTGATTGCAGTGCAACGCAGCAGTGGGCGTCAAGTCTTTCTTCGACATGATGCACAGTGGCCCTCATAAGCTGATGTTGTTCGGAGCCGCCTGCACCCACGTCACAGACCCTATTGCCAAGGCTTCCAAGCACTGGCATCTCACACAGGTAGGAAAGTGACAACAGTGAACATTTTGTGATACATTTGTATGGTTAGAAGAAGACATCTATCATATACATCATCCAGTACTGGTATGATTTAAATTCTAAAACAGTCTCTCTTATCTGCTCTGCCAAGCTTACTCAAATGACTCTGTGGATGAGATGGCTTGCGAGCCGTCTAAAAACTCCATCATCACACCGGAGATGGTCACCAATTCACCATCTCTACAACTCCTCTTTTTTTGTAGCTGTCATATGCAGACACACATCCAATGTTCACACGAGAAGCGTTTCCAAATTTTTTCCGCATCGTGCCGTCAGAGAACGCTTTCAACGTGCCACGTATAAGACTACTGCAGCATTTCAACTGGACACGGGTTGGAACTTTGTACCAGAACGAACCGAGATACGCGCTGGTAAGTTCCACCAAACGAGCAAAACTGGGCCTCAACTAGGCCTTTTCAAACATTAACCCATTTCATGTTCTAGGCTCATAACCGGCTTCTAGCAGATCTGGACTCCAACGGATTTCTCATAGAAGAGACGCAGAGTTTCGCCACCGAAGTTAGAACTGCTCTGTCTAAGCTCAAGGAAAAAGATGTCAGGATTATATTGGGCAACTTCAACGAAACCTGGGCTTTGAGAATCTTCTGTGAAGCTTACAAGTAAGCAATCTAAAAGCTCTATTCCATAGCTGTATTGTATATCAACTGACTTATCTAATATTATAAAATAGAGAAAGCCGAATTACGTCCCCTCTCTCGACACCGTGAATTAGGATGGAGATTAGGGGGCGTTTGTGGAGCCGTAAGTACAGTGACTGTCTGAGGTTCTGTTGTCACACTGATATTTTCTTGGGCTTGAGTCATTAGCTTTACCTACTAACAAACGCCGGTACACATAAATAAACTGCATAAAAAAACGATCTAAGGCTCCACCCCCTTCCAGTCTTGAGATGTACGGACGAGCCTACACATGGCTTCTCCTGGGAACGTACAGTGATAATTGGTGGAAAAGGCGAGCACCTTGTGCCCGCACCAATCTCACTGCCGCGCTCGACACTGCTATTCTCACGGATCTCCTGCCGCTGTCTACTACTGGTGAAGTCACTGTATCTGGCATCGTGAGTATTAACGAGAATGTGAACTATGAATATAGATGTGCGTACCCTCACAAACACGTACTCAGTACCTACCTATCTATCTTCAACAGAAAATTGACATTTTCAGACTGCAAACGATTATCAAGTTGAGTATAACCGACGAAGAGGTCTTGAATATTCGCGGTTTCATGGGTATACTTATGACGGTGAGTTGAACTAAACTATCTGAACTCAAAGTCTACATTATAAGCATACTATAACATCAAACTGGCGCCCCAACGTGGGGCCAAAGCTGGAACCCAACCTGGGCCTAAACTTGACATCCAATATAGGTACTTAGCCTTACGATATTAAATTTATGTTTTTTTACAGGCATATGGGCGATGGCTCTTGCCATTCAAACGGTAGCTCAACGTGTGAAATTAAGACACAAAGAGAAGACGGTTCAGGATTTCAAATACCGAGATAAGGAATGGGAGCAGTTGTTTTTGGAAGCATTGAGCAATGTAACTTTTGAAGGGGTTACCGTAAGTAAATTACCTACTGCCACAGAGTTTAGACAAATCCCACTCGGCTCATTTCTTTTGAGACAATATAAAATCTTTGCTATAGCAGACGAGATAATTCAAGACGTTGGTAACTTGGTACTTATAAACTTAAAAGTTAGGCCTTTCGAAAAAGTATATTCCTTACACTTAATGGACGGAGATGTAACTAATAGATGTTATTAGTGGCTTACTGAAACTAGTCTGAAGTACTGCCAACTTACTGACCTATGATTGTACATAAATATCATGTAATGTAACACATTTTTTTTGTAAATAAATCTTCCATACTACTTTTAGGGCCCAGTCCGTTTCTATGACAACGAGAGAAAAGCATCAATCTTGCTTAGACAATTTCAAGGTGAAGACATTGGAGAAGTGAAAGTAGGAGAATACTGTGCTGAAAGAGACCACTTAGATCTGAGCAGCTGGGAGGCTTTTAAATGGGTTGGGAAGTAAGTAATACTGCAAATATCTGGTCAAGTCAGTACATATTTCACTTAGCTTATGACGAGGCTCTCGAGGTCTCTTTACACCATAGAGCAACTTCGCATGCGAGCCGCTTTGCGCAGTGCTGCGGCAGCCATGGAGCGTCCTTTTTGCCTTGGCACCGTTGGGTACCATCTTAACTTAGTTAGTAAATACATTGGTGTGTTTTCAGAAATCCACCAAAAGACCGCACTCTTCGCCTTATCGAGCACACACAAGTGAACATCACCATCTACTCTTTGCTGGTTTGTTGCTCAGTGGCTGGCATTATCTTGGCCACCGGGTTTCTTGCTATGAACATACACTACAGGAATCAAAGGTCTGTCTCAAAACCATGAAATTAATTAGTAATGACTTTCATTACTCTTCGAACCACACATTGCTAAACTTAAATCAATGTTTGTTTTCCCAGATACATCAAAATGTCTTCCCCGCATCTAAACAACCTCATCATCGTGGGTTGTATGCTGACCTACCTGAGCGTCATCTTCCTCGGACTGGACTCAAGTTTGAGTAGCATTGGTGAGTGACGTCTAGGTAACCATCGACGAGAAACAGTGGTTTGGCGATTTTGCAATTTCAGCAACTGCATAACCTTGAACCAGTCAAAGTCACTAGTGAATCTACTTAATTCTTCTAGGCAGAGGGCAGATCTAACTACAGTGATAATAGTATGGCGATTACTAATAATGTGGTGAGGTGACGGAAGGTTTTGAATAACGCTCCCAAAGATGGGGATTGTCCAAAGTTATAGCTTTGTGCCAGAGCAACCTTAAACTGCCCAAGCTTTTAGGGAAAATAATAAATAAACGAGGGTTCGTAGCAGAAATTGCGCCGATACCGAGCTGCTGTTTAGAATAATGGAGTTATCTCCAGATGAATGACCAGCACCCTCAACATTTATTATTCAACACAATCTCCTCTACGTCGGAGAATGGCCTCCTTCTTTATGCTGTTCTTTTAACGCATTTTCACGATTTTTATGTTCTATACCTACTACTACTTTTTTGGATTCAAGGTACACCCATTATTCATTTTTGACTAGTTACAAAGATAGGTGATTGGCAAAAGTTACAACTTTACAGAATTGGCGCTGAAAGTAACTTTGCTTTTTCATTTTTCAACCTTTTCAACTAAAAAGTGTAGCTTCTGCCACATTCTGCAATTTAAAACCTTCCATTAGAGCTAAATAATAACTTAAAAAATAACTAAAATTCTAGCACATAACATGGACGCATGCCGCTGGCACAGTCATGCTGACGCCATCTGATCTCATTGCCATTCCTTAGGTCTTTCTCAGGACGCGCCGCGCGGAGGTAAACCTACCCCTATGCTTGGCTTCATCCCTGTGGAACCGATTTGGGAATAACACTACCCCTAGGACCGTAGCCAGGGGAAGGTTGATACTTTTGACATCCTAATAGATAGAACGAAGTTTTTGATCACCCATCAGGTTAATTAAAAAATATCGATTCACTGATCAAGTTTGATTTACTTAAGAATTTTATAAGATTCGTTCTTCACGGAAGAACGTAGCGAACTTCTTCGTACTGAAAGCTCCTCGAGCGTGGTCCATAAGGTAGGCTCCTAAGCACGTGGTAGGAACCTAACTAATTTAATAACACTAATTTAACCTCAGTGGAAAATCTAGTTTTACCAGCATTAATATGTTTTACCTATTATAGCCAAAAAACTTAACTATTTCACGTCTAGATTTATGATTATCCTTGTGCACAAAAAGGGTTTCCCCTACATTGTAACAACTTACCTTCCTAACCCTGGCTACGGTTCTGTCCTTGTTGATTGTATTCTGAGAAAGACCTAGGCTGTTTTTCTAGGTCGCAGGAGTCAGCATGTTTCCAAATTTGGTTTGTTTGTTTCTTTCTCATCCTGCGGGCTTCTGTCGCTGGTGATATGTGAGGTCTTTTCTTGCTTCGTCTATCTACTTACCTACTAGTAACGTCTTTCTTGACAAATTGCAGCTGGTCTGGTATGTGATTGGACATACTTACTTTAGATTGTCCAATTTCTAGAAACCAAATCCTGGGGTGAGTAAAATAAATATCTTGATCGATAAATGAAAAAACACGGTCCAAAAGAGGAAACATGATCAATGAAATGACCCCAAACCAGTTTGTGACAAAAGAAGTATCATAGGTTGCAACTTGTCAAAAGAGTCTGCTTTCTCTCGGATGCTTTCAGTATTTTGCAGGTTTTGCCTCATATTCTTTGCTTGTTTAAATAAATATATAAATATAACTAATGACCTAATGACCAATTAAAACTGATTATCTACCTTACCAGTACAATATTTTTAGGTGAGTGCCTATCTACTTATTCCTCCAAATTCTTATTTAGCACCTTACCTACCTAGGCAAAGAGCGTCGCAGCTTGACATTTCAGCAACCTAACTACCTACATAATACTTAGGTACCTACTCTAGAAATTAAAGTTCCAAATTATTAAAGTAACAGAACAAGTTAGAAATAATGTAGCTGCATGCAGTCTAAGTACAGTATTAAACAACCCTATTAGCATGACCAAAGTACCTTATCCATCTAGGTCTTATTTTTAAAATCTACTTTACCTAGGTTATACTAAGAAGGTAGGTAGTCGTTCTTATGAAACCCCTTGTGTATCCATTATCTTGAGCAGTTCTGAACTTCCACAGCCGCGTTCCCCTACATCTGCACTGCCAGGGCCTGGCTACTGATGGCAGGTTTTAGTTTGGCTTTCGGAGCGATGTTCTCGAAGACATGGAGGGTGCATTCCATTTTTACCGATGTCAAACTGAATAAGAAGGCAAGTTCAAACTACTCCGAGAGGTGTGTTATTATTTAGGAAAATAACTAATCCTTTATTCTTTTCTGCAGGTCATAAAAGACTATCAACTATTCATAGTTGTGGGAGTTCTACTAGCAATCGACCTAACTATAATGACAACCTGGCAGGTCTTAGACCCGTTCTTCAGAGCAACAAAGCAGATGGATCCGTATGTAAGTATAATTAAGTAGCTGTTCCACGAAATTCGTTTGGAAAATGTGGTCTAAACGGCTTAGGCCATTGATGTTTATTTTACAGGAAGAAGGGTTCTTCGGCGCTTCACAGGTCAGTCGATGACTGGGTGATCTTGCTATGAAGTACTGGAACTAAGGAAAGATATAAATCAGGTTTCCCTTTATTTCAGCATAGTTTTCTTGCTGTTGGGACAGCCATCTCGTATAGCGAGACATTATATGCAACTGTGAACTAACGCTTGTCACTGTCTTTGATTACCTACGTATGTTCGTTATCCAGTGTTTTCCTTCACCACCGCATCTGATCTAGCTTTATGTACTAAGTCACAGTAGCACTCATGGTGCACAGCACGCTCGCTAGTGAATCAAAATCATCCCTTTCGGAAACGCAGTCTAACTCTGCATCTGCATTCAATACATCAATCCCATATTTCCCAAGATGTTCGACTGCCATCGCACAAAATACCAAGCTAGGCGTAGCTTTTTATCAAATATAAAAAATAGGCTATAACAAAACGGCCGTATTATGTAAACGGAGCGAAATTCGTCAGTTATCTACCTTAAGATGATCGAAGCTTCTTAGGATAGCTTCTCCCACGGGGTTTTAGTGGCGCATATTGACACTGTTGCATGCAAATGATTGCTGAGTCTGGGCACATCTGTATAGTGGTTCCTGTTAAAATGTCAGCTTACTTTGTTTAATACTGTGGTTTATTTACAGCCACACCCATCAAGCGAGGACATCGTTATCGTTCAAGAAAATGAGTACTGCCAGTCAGAACGTATGACCATCTTCATCGGTGTCATCTATGCTTACAAAGGTCTTCTTTTGGTAGGCTAAGTTTCGACGAATCATTATTTTATTTCTTCATTAGCACGACTCATGTCCAAAATACAATGTTTTCAATCTACGTTGTATCTGCCAGAAGTTGTATCATATCTTTTCCCAGGTATTCGGAGCATTCTTAGCTTGGGAGACGCGTCACGTATCTATACCGGCTCTAAATGACTCTCAACACATCGGTATGTCGGTGTACAATGCCCTCATTATGTGCATCATGGGGGCTGCCATCACCTTGGTAAGCTAAGCATCAGAACTTAAAATTAATAACTGAAACTATTTCATAGCCATGTATTGTTATGCTTTTTATTTATTTGTGTGTCCTTTCAGGTACTATCCGACCGTAAGGACTATCTTTTCATATGCATAGCATCCTTCATCATATTCAGCACAACGGTAACGCTGTGCCTAGTATTCGTTCCGAAGGTAGGTATTTGCTTTTTATCTTCATTGCCTTGAATGGAGTAACTGAGTGAGCACTTATGGTTTATTTACTACTTACCTACTAAAGGTAAGGACATGCTTATAGCTAGGTTTGGTCATGGATTATTTTTTGTCCCAGGCATTGGAGCTCCGCAGAACCAACCAGCAGCCGTCAGCTAATCAAAGTAACAGAGTCCGCGCGACTCTCCGACCCGCGTCCACTCACGACACGTGCCGGTCGCCTGGCCCAGAGCTGGAGCGGAAAATGAAGGAGTTGAGGACATTTAACAATAGGTTCAGGAGAACTCTGCAAGCAAAGGAAAATGAACTACAGGTGAGTGTCATTGCACACCTAGGTACTTTGTGTATAATGTAGCTAAAAGAATCAAAAATAAATATGACTATGATGGAAGAAAATTTAGGAAATCCATATGGTATACAATACAAAGATGACATAGGTATTCGTTTTTATTCTGGTTTGCCTAGAGCCTTAATTATTTTCTTGACATTAACAGATGCTTTTGAGCAAACTAGGTGAAGACGCAGACTCTGAATCTTCAATAAGAGACTCCAAGTCACCGGGCATGAAGAGAACCAAACTACCACTTCCCAGAGAAAATATCAGTCATGCTGGTAAGAATATTTTTTGACCAGTTCCAGAACTTTCCGAGTGGTTTTAATAAACTTTGCGTGTTTATTGCAGAAACCAGTGACATAACATCAGTTTGTAGCTTGAGTGCCTCGGCTGGAGCCGAAGTAGAGTACATCAATCTTCAAACACAACCTATGGAGAGGTAAAGCAAGCATTCTACGACTTATTAACAACTGCGTCCATAACCAAAGCCTAAAAATTCAGACACAGATTATGTCATGATTATTATGATTGCTAAAAGTTCAGACATGCGTGTGCTATCTTTCGATATTCAATTTAGTTAGTCATGATTGCTCGTACATTGGAAATTCATTCTGTTTTCCAAGTCTATTCTACTAGGCTGGGCACTTGAAACAACTTAGATTATTGGTGTGGTCAGAATTAAGACTTATTCCAGACCCAGACCATCAGCACCACCAGAGCCAGTGCTCAAAGATCCGATGCCAAAAGAGCCCAAGAAAGAACAGCCCACAAAGAACGTTTCCTTCAAAAACCATCTGGACTACACCTGCAGTCCTCCATCTTCTAAAGCTGTTCCGGAGAAAGACCAGCTTGCAAAGCTTCCGTATGGCTGGAATACTGAGGTGAGTAGCTCTCACTTATTTTACTCCACACTGGTATTATACCATCGGTCATCAGTCTTAAGCAAGGTTTTTGAATCGTGGGAGCCTGGAGTGTCGTGTAGTTCCAATAACGTAAGAAATTTTTGTATCTTTGTACGCGAAGACTTCGTAAATTCCAGGAACCGCAAGAACCTCCAAAATTAATAACAAGGGTTGCAGAGCCCGCTAAAGCCGAAGTGAAGGCCATTCCAGTTCTAAAGTCAATGGACACGCCTGCAGTGAAGTCTGTTCCAGCTAAGATTCAAGAGCCTATGTACACCAAAGCAGCCACACCTAAACTAAATAAGGTAATCATTGCTATTCGAGGCATCAGGAAATGATGAGTACTGCCATAGACCTATCTTACGTAATAGCGAATATACTATAACTTTGTTCTTGAAACTAGTAGATGAGCCACAAGCAGCAAAAAAGCATTTTTTTTCCCAGACCCCGGAACTCCAAAAGAAGATTGTCAAAGCTCAAGATCCACTATCCAATAAAACAACACCATCTCGGGAGCAGAAAACAAGGCACCGTCGGATGTCCAGCGTTGGGCAGGCTGCATTGTTGGCTGATCTGATGCATGTTGCCATCGAACAGGACCCTGAAACGTCTCCGCCACCAACCTTGGAGAGGAAGGTGATAGGTACGGAAGTAGCTTTCTCTTTTCAAGAGTTGGTTTGAAATGTCCAGAGTTCGACTAGTTAGACCTACGCGATCTTCACGTGCAATTCGCTTCTTAGAAAGCAACTGCTACTTTACTTTTTCAGGTCAAGAAAGAGATCCAACCCCACCACTAAAGCCAACCAACTTCCAGCAGGAAATAGAAGACATACTGGACATTGATGCCGACTACTCCTCAATTGAGAGAAAGAAATCATGTAAGTTACCCTAGAAAATGGTAAAAAAGCAGAAAGACAAAAAATTGTTTTAATTCATTGATGATTTAAAAAAAAATGGTGACAACCTGACGTCACAAAACGTCATTTTGATACATATAATCGTCTAGAAACGATAGTGGACATGCAAGCATTTTTCTGGCATAATAATATTACAGTGCTTTGTCTCTTAAAAAGGGTAAATGTTTGCAGGCCAAAGAAGGGACTCTGAAAAGAGAAAGAAAGAATTCATTGTGGTGCAGAGTGACCTATGGGACACAAACACCTTCCAGTACACCTGTCAGAAATCACCACCGCCGACAACTAGTAAGAGTTATCTCTAGAGCTTCTTAAGCTACACCCTACCATAGGCTATCAACTTATCTTGCTCTACTAAATGAGTTCCTGTTCCAGCCCCGGCTCCTCACCACCATACGCCAATGCAGAGGAGTGTGTCAGAGAAAACCAGACAGCAACCATCTCCACACCATTACAGGTAGTCTCATCTCACTACTGGCAAGTTTAGATATCAATCAAATCTTAACCTCTTTGGCAATTTTAGGTTCAACTTATTTCAAAACCGATCTGACCTGGCAACTAACTAGGTTATCAGACAATTGCCATGTTCGCTACTATCAAATTGATATTGGAATTTATTAAATTCTCAAATACAGAGAGGCCGAACCCCGAACAATGGAGCGGCGAGCTTCCAACGCGTCCATCAACCACGGTTAGTACCTACTAGTATGTGAATTAATAATCATCTTGTCCTAAGTTGGCGATATTTTATACTGATTCCCACAAATAAACAGTTGAGCTCAATATTTTAATTACTTTCCAGCGGGACGGGAGCGCGGGAGTACTCCAGAAGGGTATCGAGAGGCGGATACGCTTAGGATGACGGATCGATTAGCCAAAGTTAGTCATTCATATTCATGCGCTTCCCTGGTCCAAATGAAAGCAAAGGCAGAATAGCAATGACTTCTCACTGTTTTGGACAGGGACACTAAGAAAAAAACCTTGTCACCAGAGTTCGACACTTAACATACCTACCTACTCATACGAACTTACTAACCCACACAGACTACTAGGTAGGTACTTACTATTATAAGCTATGCGAAGACATTATTGGCTGCCATGCGGTGGTAGGTAAGCCTAGCCGCTGTTAGATCGCTATGACAAGTGCCCGCAATGAAGCTTTTAAAATCCATGTCAAGTGCTGTTCCAATTTAGTTTTTGTGTTCCAGCGCCGAGGATCTGAATTCCCACAGCCAGTGAGCACTCCACCTCAGCAAACGCAGAATAGAAGACGACAGTCTTCGGCTCAAGTATATTCTTTGCATCTTCTTTTTTTTTGGGTTTGAAGTAGGTAAGTACTATTAAGAAATACCGTGTTGCTCTTTCATTCTAGGTGAGATCGTACCAAGAAGAGAAACTCCAGAAGTCGGAGTCCATGGCAAAGCGGCACGACGATCTAGCCATGGTTCTCCCAGAAACCCCGCAAGAGGTGGAAACTTATAAGCCTGAGCCTGATACCATAAGGGTTTCTAAGGCTCAAGAATCTCCAGCAAAACGGTGAGGCATAGAACTTAAATTTGTAGGTAGATAGACTAAAAGGCGGTACCTACCTATAACTCCCGTCTGTTCTATTGGGCTGCCTTGGTTAAAACGAAAACTATTCCATTTGTTTTAAGTATCCTAAAACTTCTTAGTGTTATGATTTGTGATATTCAAAACGAAAGGTTTCGTATTATGCACACAGGTGTAGGCAACACAAAGCATTTTGGTAGGTTTGTAAGTTCTAGATAAGGTAGCACCATTCGTTTAGAGTATTTTTTACATTCAATTGAGTATGCATACAGATAAACACTACGTATCATAATAATATAAACTCTTTGATTATTTAATCATTGTGTAATTTCGACTGGCCTCCAGCTCAGTTGGTAGTAGCTCTGCCTTCTGCGCCGTAGGTCGTGGGTTCGATCCCCACCGAGAACAAATATTTGTGAGGTAAACATAAATGTTTGTTCTCTGTCTGGGTGTTATATTGTATTCTAAGTATGTATTTACAAAAAAAAAATGTATTTAAGTATTATATCAGCTATCTGGTTCCCATATTACAAGCTCTGCTTAGTTTGGGGCTGGGTAGTGTTGTGTGAATTGTCCACAATATTTAAAAAAAAAAAAAAAAAAAATTGGTCCACTAAATATGTGTTAGTCAATAAATGTAAATATGTAATTGTAAGATTCTAAGTTGATGAACGGAACAGTGTGCCGGTGGCGCCAATCACGGATACTGGTAAAAAAGCAGCCAAGTGCGAGTCGGACTCGCCCATGAAGGGTTCCGTACAAGAACCTTTATTTTATGTTACTTGATGTAACATAATAAGGTTCTTGTAGTTCGTTGAAAGGTAAATTGCGGTTTACGGTTTATGACCTATAAAAAAAAAACTACTGACTAGATCTCGTTCAAACCAAAAATCGTTGGAAGTTTACATAGTAATGTACAACATATATTTTTTTTAGTATTATCATTCTCTTACTTTAGAAGTTAGAGGGGGGGGGACCAACTTTTTTCCACTTTGGAAGTGTCTCTCGCGCAAACTATTCAGTTTAGAAAAAAACTATATTAGAAACCTCAACATCATTTTTGAAGACCTATTCATAGATACCCCACACGTATGGGTTCGATGAAAAAAAAAATTTTGAGTTTCAGTTTCAAGTATGGGGACCCCCGAAATTTATAGTTTTATTTTTATTTTTATGTTAAAACCTTAATGCGGTTTACAGAATACATCTACTCGCCAAGTTTCATCAGTCTAGCTCTTACGGTTTCGGAGAAAAATGGCTGTGACATACGGACGGACAGACAGACAGACAGACAGACAGACAGACAGACAGACAGACAGACATGACGAATCTATAAGGGTTCCGTTTTTGCCATTTGGCTACGGAACCCTAAAAACGGAACTATCGAGACTTTGGTGGTAGAAAAAGTGATTGGTGACGGCGGCCATTATTCCATTCGCTCGTATCGTACGGTGAGGTTGAAAGCACTAAGAATTAAAGAAATATACACTGATTTATTGAACTTAAGTATTTTATTCATCAAATTAGTACCTACCTACCCTACCTGCTTGGTAAATTCCATGAACGTAAAATGTAAGAGACCATTAGAATGTAGGTAGGAAAGTAAAAAAAAAGTAGAGTATTAGGTAAGTAAGGTTACATAAAATATTATGTGTTAATTTTTGTAGGTCAAGTGAAGACTCACCATCGAAAAGGCTGAAGCAAGAAGCGGAACCGCTGAAGCGCGCGAAAGGCGTTGGGGAGTCCCCGCGGCTCACGCACGCGCAGGCCGGTCACGCGCCGCGCCCCGACCATCACAAGAGCAGCCCTAATGTTGCATCTAGACATAAAAGTGGTAAGTTTACTTTTGCTAAGGTATTCTTTAGAAAATAATAAAAACTCTTTGAAGCATTTCTTACGTCTTGTCTTTGCTTTGGTAAAACGCATAATGGCGGAGGGCGGAAGTATCGGAAGCATCGGAAGTATCTGTTGGGGTCCGGTTAATGTACGGCCAGTTAATTTACACCCAGTCATAACTAATCCACTTTTTTTCCACTGTGAAATTGTAAAGTACACTGTCTCAGATGAATATTTCGTTTTTTTTTTTTTTTATCTAGCGATGGATAATTTGTCCTAAACGGGACAGCCCCTATGAGGGTATTGTAAAAAACATTTTCTGGCACTGCGTCGGCCGCTGCCACGGCCTTGTGCGTAATTTTTGTTTTCTAACAAAACGTAACCTATCCAAGTCGGATCCGCCTATCAAGGTCAAGGTATAAGTATCCAGTGCCAGAACAAAAAAGCAAACATCCATGTTTGAATTGCACTGGGTGCATGTAGCATAGCTGGCATCGTAATAACGGGGTGTACAAAAACGTGATGTAGGTACATTATCATTAGGCACATTATACGCAATGCAAGCTCGATTTCACCCTTCTTGTTTGTGCGTGATCGGAAGATATACCTACCTATTTTCTTCCCGTCATGTTTTCCGCCATCTGCCACGCGCAGACTTATCTTACGCGGATTCTACCAGTCTACCACCCTACCACTAATCTGGAAGGAGGTTTTGTTTAGTACACCTTCCTACCTACAGGATGTGCAGCCAGCAAAGGGTTTCCCAAGTTTATGGTAATTGCCTCGCCTAATAAAAATTATATTCCCCAGGTTCACCCAGAAAACGTGAAGAGCGTAAATCAACTGGCTACACCCGCTCTGAGAAACGTCAAGACAGCGCCGAGCAGCGAAAAATGTACGCGGCTTCTTCAGAGTCTGAGCTATTCGAATGCGCCATTCTGCCAATATTCCACAAACTTTTGACGGAAAGGCACAAGAGTCAACCGCATGGCCTCAACTTAAGCTATGGCGTCAGCTGCCCTAATATTTCAATCAAGTGCGATATAGTCGAATATCTATAGTACCTATTACAAGGTAGCTAAGTTAGGTATTAAACCCTTTACGACTATTATTTTACTAACGATTTGTTCTAGTCACTTGAGGTCAATTTTACTAAATTATTAATTAAGTATACAACGTGTATCAAAATATGTGTACTATCCTAAAGGGGGGTGAATTTCCACCCCCCGGGGAACAACTTTTGTTCAACGACTTTTCGAACTTCGATTAGTATCTCTGAAAAAAACTGCAACGAAGTTTCAACATGAACAGCTGACTTTACACAAAGTGACAACCCTAAACTCAGCTACAGAGGTAGTAGGTAGTAGTAGTAGACCTACAGAGGTAGTAGGTCAAGGGGTCAAGGGGTTACAAGGATAGGGTTGTCAATTTATTTAGGCATTATGAAATTAAATATTTTTGTATGGGAAACTGAAAATAGAAATTTTTAATTATCTCCCCCCCACAACTGATCACCATTGTGGTCTGAAACCCCCCACCTTCGCATAGTACACATATTTAGATACACCTTGTATAGATACTACTTAAACGTACTTAAGTAGCTGTAAATAGTTATTTATTGCATTTAATTTAAAATAATGTATAAAATATATTAAACTTAGGTAAATGATTACAAGTTCGCTTACGGGTCTCGTTAGTATTGTAGCTAGATTAAACTATCGATGAATAACTGAATTGAAAATTATATATAGAAAATTAAGTAAGCAGGTCTCTACCTATCAAAATTATGCAGGTTAGTAGGTACCTTACTACCTATGTTCATAGTCAACTATATTATACATAACATCTACTGAATTCCTGGTGTATTCATGGTTGCGTTCAAAATTAAATGACCTAGGTAACGTATGTTTGAGATTTCTTACTGTGTAAGAGTTCAACCTACTTATAAAATGAATAGTATATTGCATACCCAGGGAAGTAAAATAAGAAATGTCCCAGATCACATGTTTGTCAACCTCGGCTTCGCCTCGGTAACAGTAACATGGTAATCTGAGGCTTCCTTTTTTACTTCCCGTGGTTGGTGGTTTTTTCTGCTTGACGAGACGGCAGAAAGAGGCAACTTCGGTTCGTGTAGCGGGCCCAAAGTTGCCACTTTTTACCTGGTGTGAACTGAAAATGTATTTATTCACATAATATTATTATGGTCAGATATGGCAGACGTTTAAACAGTACCTAGGTACTCGTACTTATCTACTGGCCTACCTTACTAGTATAGATCCAATCCCCTATGGATTGGATTTATACTAGTACCCTATGGTAGAAGTATGGTAGTAGGTATGGCGAGTGAAAATGTTTTATTCGTCTATCCTACCTACCCAGTAAGTGTAGATAATTACCTAATGTATTATGTATATTATAGTCAACAACTCTAAACGACGTCATAATGCACATTATTAAAACACTATCATGTATTAAAACACTACTAAGTGTATTGTTATTGCGATAGTTTCTCTACTTAATAAAATAATGAATCATGGGTTTTTTTTTCATTTCACTTGATTTACCTGCCTCTCTATGTATTAAACCGTACGCATGACGGGGTGTTTATTATCTTGTTATAAATAGGTACCTACCTATGTATTATTTTGCTTATGAACACCAAGAACAAGTTGTTCTTGGTGTAGTTAGTACCTAAGTAATTGGCCAACAGTGTACATACGTCAACTTAATCTGTCTTGTCTTTTTCTTAATAGTCACGGGGAGTTTTTCTAATGCTTTAGTGGAAACACTCAACTTTTGACTCTGTAGAGCGGGTCCGGTTAATGTACATATCGTTAAAACTTAGACAAAAACGATACCACTTTTTTTCCACTAGGAAATTGTTAAATGTACACTGTAGCAGATAAATATTTTGATTATTACTTGTTTTTAAATAGCTCTGAAGAGGATAAATCCTTTGTTTTTATTTTAAATACATTTTATGGCACTGCCTCGGCCTTTACCGCAGCACACTCGCTCTGCTCGTTCGCCTTGTGCCTAATTTTTATGTTCCAACATTCGACTAAATTAAGCAAAGTTTACTTCATTTTCATTTGTGCACTTTAAGAAGACTCACACTGTTTATTTATCATCTTCGTTTCCCAGCTAGTTTCACCTGCACGCGGTCCTCCTGCTGACAGACAGAAGAGCTAGCCTCACGCACGTCTCACACCTCACACCTCTGCTGCGGAACCGTTACGGTTGTACCGCAATAATTTTGTCATGTCTTGTCTAAGTCACCGTCTAAGGTAGGTGGAACACTAGCGAAACTGCCTGTTTGACGGTTCCGCAGCGGAGGTGTGCTACGGGCGTGCGGGCTCCAGAGAAGGAAAAATCGAAACAATCCTGGTCCAGTGCTAGCCCATATTATGCACCTGCAACCGAACTGACTCCACACGTAATTACTTGTCCTACCTGTGGATTCAGTCGACGAGGTCGAGAGATTGGTGTTGGTTCTGGGCATGCCTTCACTATCATAATTTATAATTGCGTCCCAGGCTCCCAGGCGATGCAGCGTCTGTGGAGAGGTCACTTCACTCACTCCAGCTTTCTCTAATGAAAAGTGGAAAACAACACAGAGAGTGGCAGTTACCGGTTATACGAAGCCTGTCCTCAGAAGTTGCTTATATCATCTTCTTAAAGAATATAGGCCTTTAGCTAACAATTACGTGATGTACATTAGCGCCTCCCGTTTAATTACGCGTCCGTTCTGCGAAAGAACATGTTCAATCAATGCGTTTCGCTCTTTCGTTTAGTCTTGCCAGTGTCAGATAGTTAAATATAACATGAGTCAGCTAAAAAAAGTAACGAGAAAAGTAACAAACATGACCTCAGATTGATGTGGAAAACGATACAATACTTTAATAGGGCACTTTATCACACAAAATCTAATCTAAGATTCCTGACCCATCTAATCAACTCGGACGATCCGTTCCGTTTCACGATGCTTTAAGGTAGAACATGGCTGAACTTACTTAATTTGTACCATCCTGTAATTATAACCTGTGTTTCGCAAATAAATGATTGTATTGTATTGTTGTTTTTGATTGATGGTAAATATTTTTACGATTTATTCTTCTATCGTGTAACATGGAGGTAGCATGAGAGGGTCAAAAGTAACGTAAAATGTTACAAAAGTAATATTCTGGCAACGCTGCTTTCATTCAATTCAATCTCAATCAAATCAATTCATTCAGTCAGTATTTTTCTAATTTCTGTGGTGTTTGGTTGTGTATTACGTTGTTTTTATTTTGTGAACTTTGTGGAAAGTTATTGTTTTAGTTTTGTTTTATTCATGTAGATAAGTTTCAATTAGCAGTAATCATGCCAGTTTTTCATACGAAAATCATCGAGAGTATCTTGGAACCAGTCGCTCAACAGGTGAGTAATAATATTTACGTTGAAAAATCACGAAAATTATTTTTAGACTGCTCGCTGGTTTTACTGTTCTAGTTCCCTCATGTGGGAGGACAAAACTGCTATAAACATATTTCAAGCTTGAGATAATTTCTTTACATGGTACCGATGTTATAAGTCACCGGTGAGGTATGAAAATGACTATAGTTGGTGATGAAAATGTCCGCAAGTAACCGGCCGTCGTGGCGTCATGATATCTTCGTAACCTTGCGTCTAAATAAGTATTAGGATTCAGAATCAATAAGACCTACAAAGCAATAACTAGTAAAATCATTAACCTTTGCCAATAACTAATATAAATAATAATAAATAACTTATAAGAAAAACCATGTGATTGGTCCTTTTGGTACGTAGGTAAATGAGTACCAACTTACCTTGTACAAGATGGAAATAAGTATTGTTAGCCAGTTTTGGGAATAGGACATCTCTATTCGGATCAAGCAAGAAGTTACGTCTCGAGTGGAGAAAAAGTAAAAGAAATAGAAGAGGAGTAGTGGTGCCTTTGACCGTGTATTAAAGTTAAACAGTATTGTAGCTATAATCAATGAAGAGTTTTTGTCTTATTAGTATGTATACATACCTACATAATAATCTAATCAGAATTACCTACATAGAATAACTTAAATAAGTAGGTAGGTATGTTGTTATTAAATAAGCTTCAAACATGTTGAACATGTTTCTATCGGAGTGGATTATGTGTTAAAAACAAAGGTGCCTGTGCATTATATTATGTTAAATTAATCTACCGACCCTCCAACTTAAAAGCTTGCCTACCTGCTGGTTTATTTTATCTTAAAAACATGGTCTCCTGTCCAGTATTCAATATTAATTACTTATAAGAAATACTTATAAGATTACATATAATTATAAATCTATTCGCTACTTTACCACTACTGTGTTAGATGTCTGTATAAGAAGGCCTTAACATGTATATTAAAACCATGTTGTAAAAGTTAGTAATACCATGAGTTGAGCTCTATCATAGACAAAGGAAAATGGCTCTATGTACCGATGTGTATATTTTGGAAACCAAATGCCGACTATTCCATGGCTGAATTATTAAATGTTTTGAGTTTATGAGGCCCGGGCTTTCGCCCCATTTATAAATGAGAAGTAATATAAAGTTGTATGGAAAACAAACCACCTGAAGGAGTTGAGGTGCGTGGGGTTAGCAGGGAATGGTTATTGTTTTTTTTACATACTATAGGCTTGCGTTTGGACCGCAATCTCAACGGCTGTTAAGTTATGGTGCGGTCGACGGTGAAGCACGCTTACTTAGAAGATTTCTATTCACTCTACTCTTAAAACATCCGAGTTAATGTCCGTCACATCCGAGGTGTTTGGAAAAACAGACTGCGCGCCGGCAATTAATCCCACTATTTGGCTATCCGCAACATGAAAGTTAAAGCAAAGGTGTTGCTGTCGTAGAACAGTTGTGGTTGTAGTTTTTATTCCCCCAAACTTAAATTCGAATTAGCTTCGTCTTAAATAAAAGATCTGAAGCACAACATGATAATTCTGTCGTGAATTGCTATGTTTCTGTTTGAAGTGTTTGGGTGCCGGTAAAAATACGGGCACGTGGGGTTAAACATCTGCACAAGTAAGTTATGGATGACATACGGGTCCTCAAAAAAGCGGGTCTATCAATTCTTAAAAAGGCCGGCAGCGCAGCACCACCTCCGGTGTTGCAGGTGTCTATGGGCGACGGTGACTGCTCTCCATCAGGTAGCCCGTCTACTCGTCTGCCTTCTATGGAATAAAAAAAATCTGTATGCCTCAAGTTGACGGACGTAGGGCAGTGCATCGTAGACAATACGTTGTGATGCCTAGGCGATAAGTGGGATATTATGCTTGTTCCACCAGCTAGTTCCATAAAAAAATAACCCATTTTGTATTGTGAAGAACTATTCGCATTTGGCATGGCGTTATCTGTAGGTTACTGTTGATAATTAGGGCAGGTGCGACCTTGGCGGTATCCGCCGCAGCGCCCGGCGCCGCCGTCCTGTGGCTATTTGTGACTGGGATTTGGCCCTTCCAGTTACACTAGTTTATAACTTTTCAGAGGATCGGCAAAAATGCAGTACGTAGGTAGGTATGTAGGTAAAAGGTAGGTCTGCAACTTTGTTCTCGCGCGACTTGTCCTTATTGAGTCGATTAAAATAATACGGTACCTACGAAGCAGTTTCATGTAAGGATTATTCCATTGTATCGTATCATTTCGTATAATTTCGGGTTATACGTATGCGTACAGCGACCACGAGGCAGACCACCCGACCAGTTGACATTGTCGGAGTAGTTGGGCAGCAATGCACAGGACCGAAGAGGCGTATTAGGGAGGAGGCCAATACCCAGCAGTGGGTGCATACGGGCTAAATAGATAGACATAAAATTGTATGAGAAAACATTTTTATTTTTGTCTAACGGCTGGTCCGATTGTTGTTTGATTAGCGCATTACTTCCAAAGGCAAAATAGCTTACCAGTGAATCATCCCATAGCGAATCGAATTCCCCGCGGAGGAGAAAGGAAATGAACTGACGTTGGCAAGTTCATTTCCTTTCTCCTCTGCATATGCCAACGTCAGGAAATCGAGGGGGACGAGCCACTTACAATCTAAAGAAAAAGGAAGGGAACAAACTCATAGGAGTTTATTGATATTCCATCACGCTAGAGAATCGGTTTTAAAATAAAATACTTACCTACTTAGGTAGATTAGATTTATTAGTGCCCACCTGGAATAATTAGAAGCTTGAAAAGAATATTAAACTGAGCTAAACGTACCCATCTGTACGACTTTGTGCTATGCAGTTTGAATATTCCAAGAAAGAACTGAACCACTATCGATCCACGGTATCTTTTGCACGAAACCGAAACCCTTTATTTTTAGTTCGGTCCGACAGAGACAGTGCAGGGCCAGACTATAAGTAGTAGGTACCTATTTATTCTAAAAACGTAGAGCTTCCTTTACAGTGCTGCAACTAAAGAGAGAAGGCGACGAAACTAGCAGATGGCCCAACTGTTGTGGGATGGTTTATCTCTACTTTTAACAATTGCATTGCAACATCCTTACAGGGTAAATTATGTATTGGTTCTAAAAATTAGTCCTAAGATCTGAAAACGTTAAATTTACACGCATAATTCGGCAATAAATTTAAATACTTACTGAATACTACTGAATGATTACCGTAGAGCACTTTCAGTGAATACGCTTAGAGATTAAAATCGCCGGGTATTCGATACCCGGCGATTTTAATCTCTAGCGACTGGCGTAGCAATGTGCACGAAGGGGGTTTCAGGTCTTATTGCACCGGCATAATCCAGGCGAGTACAACTGCTTGACAGGATAAATAACAACCTACGGTTTCTTTGCCTATTGGTATTACCCTTGGGTTCCAGTTAACGAGAGTCACAGAGAGACAATTAGATTTGGTATCTTACGAGTCACTTCATTCTTCGCAAAAACGTAGGTAAACCACCTATCTATTTATTTATTATTGCTCTGCTGACCTTTAAAACTCTTACGGAGCGAGGATAGTTGCACAACTTTACTGTTAAAGATTTACTACGTCCAGATAAAGTCACGCTATAAATAAAGGGTATGTCTGTTCCCGATGCTGCTTTATTTCAGGACTGCCCTTTCTGTACTCTAGTGCTTGTTTTGCTATAAATCGTGTTGTCAGCGGGCGTATTAGTATAATTTTCTTGTAGGAGAGGTACGAGTACATTTCGAATGTTTTTTGTCAGAAGAATATTGCCAAGAATATTGTACAATGAACTTTGAAACATTAAAATAACGAATGAGCTATGAATTAACATTGAAAAAACCGCAGATTTCTCATAGGCAATCATTGGAGTACCCAGCAACTCAACAGTTCAAACACTTTAAGATTGTTCGACGCATGATGATCCAACAGCGAACCAATCAATGTTTTATTGATTGGTTCGCTCGTCTAAGGGCGCTTGTACACGCTAAGAAAATTTGCCGTTCCTGCGGCAGACAAGACAAATTCTTCGTGTAGACGACAAGAATTTTGTCTTTTCCACACACGAAAACGCAACAACGTTCGCCGCGTCGTGTCTTGCGCAGATAAGATTTTTTTCGTGCACCGCTGCGAGCAGTGTATACACAGTTATTTTCTAGTTACGACACGAATTCTTGGGTAGACCCGGCGTTTTTTCTTAGCGTGTACAAGCGCCCTTACACTGTTGACTGTGCCACAGAATAAATAATACTACTTAATACACAAAACGGTGTTGCCAGGTGATGTAATTCTAATTTTAAACACTGACTCACGTTTTTACTGGCTGCTTGTTTGTAATTCGTTTTCACCTAAAATTAAAATTGGAATCGACGTAAGGTTTCGTAACAGCTTACAGTGTTTTGTGTAAAATGTTGTTTTGATGAAGACAGATTTACAGCTCGCTTCTTGATGGGTCGTTCCCTTTATTAACTACAGACTTCCTACGTAACATAAATAGACTTAATAATCTTTCGCGATCATAACACATACTGAATCTATTACACGGGTATTTATCGCGTAAATTACCTTATTTTATTTATTTTCCCGGCGTTTCGGTTACGTTGCAATAACATATTAGTAGCAGTGTAGTTTATCATAGATAGTTACTCTGTTGGTTCAATGTTAGAGCATGGTGAACTTTAATCTCATTATTCCACAAGCGAGTCATAGCGAGAATATCAAGGGTTGAAAAAGATGTATGAAATACAGGCTTCCAATATAGGTAACTTGCACAGTCATAATTTGTCACTTTCGTTTGTTGCAAAATTGTACCGTTCATTCCCAAAATATTCCGCGTTACATAGTTTTAGCACGAAAACTCTTCATTGATTGTAGCTACAACTCTGTTTTACTTTATTAGACCGCAAAACAATACAACTATGCATAACGACGCCATATCATATCTTCTCCCCTTCTCCTTCTTCTTCACCACTAGAGATGCGACACCCTGCTTGCTCCAACCAGGGGTGTCCTATTCCCAAAACCGGGTAACAATAATAGGTACCTACCTTACTTTTGAATCTTCTTATTTTTCTCTTGATTAGAAACGTAAGTAATGTAACATAAACATAATACGCCTTTGTTTTCTTTGAATATTCTCAATCTCAAGCCGTTACATTTTCATATTCACCTTCGGCCACCATATGGTCGATAGGTGTGACACCAACGCGAATTCACCTAAGTATACCAAGACCGTAGGATTGTAAAGGTACTCTACCGAATATCGAAATTATGCATAGGTATATTGTTTTTTACTCCACAATTCCACATTTTCAACACAAAATTATCCTAATTCGTAAATTCAACAAGAATAGCTTTACCAGTTTTCATAAATTATAACTTTTATTTGGCCAAACTGACGAAATCTGTGTGGGTGAATCCGAAGGTGTTTTATTTTAAAAGTATTTGTAGCCACTCGTATCTATCGTATTCGAATGTGGCCAATCCGGTAGTACCTAGTCGAACGTGCTAAAACGTCATCCAGGTATAGCTTTTAGAAAACTTGTCCTTGGCGAAGCATCATTGATCGATTTTATTGATACTCTTACACATTCTTTGTTACGTTCTAAATGTGAAGCAGGAGATACGTAGCGTAAACATTCATCGTCAGTTTATTTTGCTTCGATACAGGCTTTGAAATCTCACACATTTCAAACTTTTAAATGTAGTATGTACTGAACACTATGTTTTCCAATGCTCTCGCTCCTATAGAAAGACTCGAGTTTTGAAGTTGATTTGCTTAGTTCTGTAGTGTCTGCATCCGCAATGTTGTAGGTATATTGTATCTCAGGCACATCGAGATAAACGCCTACGCTGCACCACGCGAGATTGTGGGTCAAGGTCGCTGCGGCATGCAGGTCACAATCTAAAGTAAACATTGACGATACTATCTATTTTCAATCAGATTGAAATCTGCTGACGACTTACGTGGCTTGTGAAGTCGTAAGCGAGATGTAAGAACTTGATTCCTGCAACAATTTGAATGATTTGTATTTTTGGAAACTACGAGCACCTTGGGGTTGTCTTCAATTCTGGTATCAAGTCATTTAAGTGCTATTCTAAATGATGACAATGTCTTCCACTTGCTGCGACACGCTGTGATAACGATTATGTTGGCTGTTGCTTACCATTTCCAAATCCATTAAAAATTGAACATTACCGATACATTTATCTCTTCCACAAAATAATGTTGTTTTTATTATGCATTTGTTCAAAAGTAGAGTCCATTCTTAAGATAATTTCGAAGACCTGTATGACGATAGCAACAAGCGACCATTTAACGCCTTGGCATTACGATAACCGCCACTTGGATGACCCTGTGGAGTGTAACAAAATGTCATTATACACGCTTATTTATAACAGCTGGCGACCGGTGGATTACGTCACCAATGTTATTACCAATGTTCCTGTGTGAAGGGCAGCTTAGCGGAATCACTTCTGTGCACGCTTATTGAGTGCCTTACATTCCGATTCGAAATGTTCAGAGCACTTTGTTGTAAAAGTGACTATAGGCATTATATTGGCTTATATGTTTGTATGTATGGACTAATACAGATAAAAGCATTTTAAAGCAAGCCTGAGAACACTAATAATTACAGAGCTTGAGGCACAAGAAAAAAAGAGAAAAATCAGAACAGAAAATTTAAAACAGAAAAACCTGACATAGGTACCTACTTGTTTACTCTGACCTTGACCCATGTAGGTACCTATGTGATAATATGCAACAGTAAGTAGTTCAAAGCACTCTGCCATATAACTAGAACAGGTTGGTCAACCCTCTGGTCTTTTTAATGACGCGTGTTTATCCTCGAGATGACTAATAGAAGCTTTAGAAGTGAGTCATGTACAAAATGATTTCGTGGAATCCATAAGCCCTGAGAAAAGGAATTAAAATAATGAGGTTACTTACTTATAAACGGAGAGAGCAAATTTTTGTTTCGACAAATAATAGTGTATTTTTCACCGAAAACCTAGAGCTTTTGGTACTTTTAGTCAATTAATACATTTTTTCTGATTCGGTAAAAAAAAATGATTTTTTTATCAAAAATGTGTTTCAATCTCATCAAGTCGTACTTAGTGAAGGTAGATTTGCGTAAAGAAGCTTAGGCCAAGTCGTAGGTATAACGCTTAGTTCATCTAAGCGCGTTCATGCTTCGTATATAGTTCCCATTGTGGCCGATTTAGTAATTAACAACATAACCATGAGGAAAGCCTTAGACGGCCTAAAAACTCTGTCTATAAAGAGCTATGTCTCTGTATATAAAGAGCTCTGTCTATAATATAGCCAATAAAAAAATAAAAAATAGCTATTTCTAACTTTTTTCCTTCGTTTTTGGCGCTGCCTTGATTTAAGACATTAAGAGCTTTACTGCCATATCTAGCCACGCCTTCCCCATCACGCAAATCCAGACCCATATTTCACGAAAGGTCACCACCAAGGCCTGACGCCGCACCCGCTCCCTATCCGATGCGGCGCGGCGGGCCCAAATGCCAACCCTTGATGGAGAAAGCTGGTCCGTGACATGACAGGCCATCGTGATATCGAACCATCTATCAGGCCATCGTGATATAGCTTTTGTTTGATTTGGCAAATGGATACCGTTGAGTTATTGTATTGACCGTTTGCGGGCTTTTGTTGGATGGTAATATGATTTGGCAACCTGCATGTAGGTATGTGCTTATTCAGCCCCATCTTACGTACTTTTTCTTGTATCAGCATTTTCTTTTGTTTTTTTTTCTTTAGATTTTTATCCAAAAAATGGTAAAGGGCAAGCTATTAGTTAAGGAGTTGTTTTAGCTTCATTTTGCACATCTAATTCAGTGATGAATCAATTGACAAAGGATGATTGCTCTCTTATTAAACGGAATCGTAGCATTGAACTGGACAGGACATGATGTCATCAGGCATTCCTTGATTAAATCAGGATCTAATAATAACAAACCGATTACGCGCAAGAATGCATATTGAAATCGAAAGCTCATTGAATATTATTCTAACCACATGTGTAGACAAAAACTATGAATGAAGCACACGTTGTCCTAATCGGGCGATCTGCGCGCGCGCCTAACATGGCGGCCTGGCATCGACCGCCTCCAAATGAGATCTAATTCATTGCTCATTTAGATGCCGTTGATGATTTTAATGTATGACGAAACTAGTATAATGTACATTGTACAAACTATGTGTGAAACGTGCCCGCGATTAGTCTTTTCTGATTATAAGGTTTGTAATGGTCGAGGTATCGAGGCCATGGAAAAGCCTTTTGACACTCGATAAAAGATCCATTGAATCTTGCAAAGGCACGTATGATTCCCAAAGTTTCTGAGGTGCCAAATGTTCTCACTCATACAAACTGAATTGCGCTTTATTACGTTGGTAGATTTTGAGCTGGACAATAATGATTACCGGTCTTCCAGATAACTCCAATCAATTGATTGACTTGTTGCAATAACCATTGACCAATGATCAAGCCATACATTATTTGATGTCAAAGCTCTACCTACATGAGATAAGACTTGCGTGTTGACACTACTAGGTTCCCATAACCACATAGTACAGATTCTGTGTCCATTACTTTAAGAGTCGTGTGGCGCGTTTTTTATGCACCATTGTCTACCAGCTTATCTGCCGTGGGAACTCTAGTGAAAGTGTAAGTGATTGCTAGTCTGAGGTAGAAAAGAGAGGTTACCTATAGTATACGATAAGCGTATACAAACTGTTAGAATAACTGCCTTTCTCTTTATGTTGGTATATCTTGGAATGTTCATAAAATATACTATCTATGTCGTATGAAGATCTATATAGGTAATCTATTCTGTTACAGGTTTCCCGTCTGGTGATCCTTCACGAAGAAGCTGAAGATGGCAACGCTATGCCGGACCTGGCCAGGCCAGTGCAGGCCGTCTCCCTGGCCGTCAATAACCTCGTCAAGGTAACTCACCTCTTGAACAGGATAAGCTTGTAATCCCCAAGTACGATGCTGTAATCCCCATCGTACTTGCGGAGTACGGTGACATTAAATTTCTAGATGGCTATGTATAGATAATTAGATATACTAGACTGTATAAAAAGCTGCCAAATACCTCCAAATATTTTGGTTATCCTAAACCCATGAACTTAGGGGTCAGAAGTCAAAGATTCGCCCTATACTATGAGTGCTCACAATGTCGTATTCACCTTATGCATGTGCTTGCATGTTGTTCCGTTCAAGGCGGTTCAAGGACTCTGCCTGCTGCAGCGGAACAGTTGCATTTGCATTGCGATCTCACGCATACAATCAGTGCACAGCTGCAGATCGGTGTCATTTGTGAACGTGACGGTACTTCTCCGGATATCGGCCACGAAACAATCTGAGAGAGCTAAAAAAATACTCGGAGGTGCCCCATGAAGGGACTAGAAAAAATTAACTGATCTGACTCATAATGACCAATTGACTGTGATGTGATATACTGTTGTGCTACGAATTAGAACCATACCTTGATATGCGTGACCAAAATACTTGGAAGTATGTTAGGAAATGCTCGACAAATCTTGGGAAAGGCTTCGAATTTTAGACTAAAACAGGTGAACGCTTTCCGTTTCCGAAAATGTTTACTTATGCCCACACCTCTATACGTTTAATTTGTGATATTTTCCGGTTCTCTGGTCATATTGTGTGTAGACAGTAGACGTTCTTTAGTTGGGCGCTCTATGAATACGACCCTATTATAGAGGCGAATCATCATCATCATCATCCGCAGCCTGACTTAACCCACTGTTGGGCATAGGCCTCTCTTTGCTCCTACCACTCACCACGCTCTTGGACTGCCCTCATTTAACAGCGGCCCACGACGCTGACAATGTCGTCAACCCATCGTGCTAATAGACGTCCAACGCCTCTCTTCCCAGTCCTCGGCCACCACTCCATCAATCTTTGGCCCCACCTGTCGTCGCCACGCCTTGCCAGATGTCCTGCCCAACTCCATTTGAGTTCCATCATTCGCATTCCGACGTCTTGGACCGAATAAGCTTAAGTTATTATAATGTAATGTATGTTCCCAGGTGGGTCACGAGACGATCGAGTCGTCAGACGACGCGGTGCTGAGACAGGACATGCCGGGCGCGCTGCGGCGAGTCGAGACGGCGGCCACGCTGCTGCAGCAAGCTTCCGACATGCTGCGCTCGGACCCTTACTCAGGACCTGCCAGGTATATTCCATTCAACGTCAAGACCATATAACAGTTTGAAGTATATTCTGTGATCGGGTCCGGTTAATGTACACCCAGTAGTACGAATATATTTTTCCATAGTTAAATTTTTAAGGCACTGTAGCAGTTCAATATTTCAATCATTACTTTTTTTATCTAGCGATGGATAATTATTGTCCTTAAGAAGATAGCCCCTTTGAGGTTATTAAAAAAACATTTTCTGGCACTGTGGCGGCAGTGCGTGCTTTGCTCGCGCGCCTTATTCGTAATTTATTTGTTTTAATATAAACTAACCTATAAGTTAGATCCGCCGTAGAAAGTATTACGAACAAGTACCTATAAGTATTCAGTGGCAGAACAAAAAAGAAAAAAAAAACAATGATTGAATTAAATAGTGTGCATGAGGCCCAACTGGTATCGTAATAATGAGGTGTACAATAACTGGATGTACATTATCGCCTCCCCTGTGCTCAAGTTCAGAGTTAGAATCTAGTTGAAGCAGGTTCTTACACACTTTACGGTTTTCAGAAAAAAGCTGATCGAAGGTTCTCGTGGAATTCTGCAGGGTACTTCAGCGTTGCTTCTCTGCTTCGACGAATCTGAAGTCAGGAAGATTGTTAAAGAGTGCAAAAAGGTAAAGGACATAGCAACATCTATCTTATTTCCAGTTGGAAGCATGTTTTAATATTTATTTTCATATACCTAGTCATTTGAAAATGAAAAAAATATCTTTGACATTTAAAAGAGAAATCAATAATCATTATCGCTAAAAGTGATCTCTGCTGCCTTCATTTACTTAATTCTTCGAGAATTAAACATGAAGCTAGATTGATAGAGTGTGTGTGTTGTTTGTAGGTGCTAGATTACCTAGGAGTGGCGGAGGTGATCGACACCATGGAGGACTTAGTCCAGTTCCTCAGAGACATCTCGCCGGCGCTGTCGAGGGCGGCCAGAGAGGTAATTTATCATTACTTATTTTTTACCATCCAGCTTATTACCAAAAATCAAGTTCTGTAAATTATGGGTGTGCTCTAAATGTAATATTTAGACGTACCTCTGACTACCCTTCAAAAGTTAACACAATGCCAGCCTGAATCTCTTTATTAAAAGGTGCGCCTATTCGAATTTCTTTAGTGTACATCAAAGTATGTCCGAAGTCGGAGATTTGCTACCACATTTCGTCTACCAAATGTTGTTTTCGTGTGAGCATGGTGTCTCTCACTTCTGCATGGAAAATTGATGAGACAACTCGTTTCGATCGTTTCTACGTAACGTATTTTTGCTGTCTCATCTTTTCTCCATACAATAGAGAGAGACAAATAGGCGAAACGAAAACAACATTTCGATGACGGAATGTTGAAATGATAGCTTGCTGATGAGATGACGTGCCTCAGGTGGCGTCCCGCGCGGCGGAGCTGACGCACCCGCCGCACGCGGAGACGCTGGCGCAATGCCTCGAGAGCGTCAAGCAACTCGCGCCCGTGCTCATCTGCGCTATGAAGATATACATACACATACTCACTGAAGGTACCTACATTCTGTACTCACAACTAACGTCCCGTGCGGCTGACCCTTTTTCTTCTTCTTGCTGCCCTTATCCCACTTTATTTGGGGTCGGCACAACATATTCCTCTCTGTTATCTGTCATCTCTGCATTCACTCCTCTCTTATCCATGTCATCTTTCACACAGTTCATTCATGTTTACCTTGGTCTACCTCTGCTCACATTGCCATCTACATCCATACTCATCACTCTCCTAGTCACATACTTTCATCCCTCCTCATGACATGCCCGTACGGCAGCTTATTGCTCCTCAATTTTTCTGTCACTGGCGCTACTTTCAAACTTCCCCTTATATACTCATTTCGTATCCATTGTCACTCCAGACATCCATCTCAACATTACAGAACTATTTATTTATCTTTATTTATTTTAGGTGGTAAGGCTATAGAAGAAGCAGCAGAAAATAGAAACTACCTAGCGCAGAGGATGGCCGACGAAATTCACGAAATCATTCGGTAAGATGAACAAGTGAGGTAAGGTACAGGGAACAAGTGGATTATAGCTAAGCGTGCTCCACCTTAGGCTGCATTTTCACTTTCCATCAGGTGTGATGGAAGTCAAACGTTTAGCTATCAAAAAAAAAAAAAAAAAGATCAAAATCCAGCTGCAATCAGTTGTAAAAGTATCCAATACGATAGCGCAGGTTAACCGCTAGCGCTGATTTAACGTGGCGAAGTGATAAGCTAACCTCACTCACTATATTTATCCATTTATTCTTATACCTAATTAAGTTTGTAGAAAAATGCGTATCATGCTTTTTAAAAGTTCCGAACGATGATGTATCGGAATCTACAAAGCAGAGTCTTCCTGGAAATTCCTTAAGAGCGCATCGTGCGAAAATTTGAGATTTAAAAAAAAAATCATAACTAAATAACTAAGTGACATTTTAAAAATCGCAAAAGGACTAATTGTAGACTAAGATTAATTCGAATTTAAGTGTGGTAATAGAGAGGGCGCTGCAGTCGTGCAAGCAACATCGGCTCCACACAAAATATCAATTTAAAATTAGAAAACCGCAATCAATACTTGTGAAACAGTGCTATATGTGTGTACTATTCCTCAATTAGTCAGTGGTAGTGTTATCTAGCAAAGTCTGACTATAATAGACCAAGAAATCAGTGCAATAACTAAAGTGAATAATTCTCCAACAAACACAGATTTTTCTGTAAACAAAGTGCTATAAACTATACGAACACTGCAACAAAATCTTTACGGGAATTTTTTACGAGTGAATATTGGACTAAATCGTATCAAACTTTAGCCAAAGTGTCTCTTCGTGTTGACTTTACAAGTATTTCGTCATCTTTTTCGATCGGTGACGGTGGTTACAAATCTTTTTGCGCATCAGTAGTCCGTACCACGGTTCGAGTTAAACGGGCAAGCGAACGCTGTTTCGAGCCTCAGCGACGGCACTTGGTTTTTTGCAAAAAAAAACTTTTTTCGTCAAATCGTGCAGTACCTATAGCAATACAAAACTTATAAATTTAAGTTACAATGGAGGAACTCATGGCCGCAATTCGTCAAATACAAAAGGACCTGGATGAACAAAAAGGTACTATTCTAAAAACCGGCGAGAATGTAACAGAGAAAGTCACTGAGAATATAAATAAAATATTGGAAGAGAAATTCAAGATATTGGAAGATAAATACGAAAATCTAAATGGGAGAGTGGACAACCAGGAAAAAAGGCTATACTATTTAGAGAAGGAGGCCAGACAAAGAAACATAGTAATTTTTGGCATGGAAGAGAGTGAAAACTCATATTCAGATTTAGAAAGCAACATTTTTAACTTTATAAGCAAGTACTTTTCTATAAACTTGGATTCCAGAGACTTACAGGCAGTTAGAAGATTAGGTCAGAAAGGAGAAAGTCCTCGCCCAGTTACACTAACGTTAACAACTCTTGGGAAAAAAATAGAAATTATTAAACAAAAATATATGTTAAACGACAGCCCGTACTACATAAAAGAAGACTATCCCTATCATATCCTACAAGTAAGAAAACAACTGCAAGAGCAAGCAAAAATAGAAAGGGAAAATGGCAACAGAGCCATAATTAAGTACGACAAACTGATCATACTTCCTCCTACATACGAGCCTGATACTATAGTAGGCCACAAAAAGAGAACCCTACCGATATCCCCTGAAAATTATGCTAACAAACATATTATACTAGACCGCAACACACACACCAGCAAGAAGAACAAAGCTATGCCCGCTCAATCAAAGGCACAAAGATCGTCAAGTATTTCAGAAGGAATACTTAAACCAGGGATTCTTAACTTCTTAGTACCCAAAAATACGACCAGCAAGATAAACCTACAGGACGACACAGCCAAAAACATAACAGCTAAAGCAACCCTCTCACATAATCATGAATGTATAGAAAAACGTAAAACAAACACATCTTCCAATCCGGTTGGTCCCCGTGGAAGAGTATGACCAAAACCCTCCGAAGAAAAAAAAAAACCTATTCAAACGACAAAGACTCAAATGCACATAATAGAAGCACAAAAAACCGGATTACAACATAACCACCAACAACGCTAAATAACTGCCACCACAATGAATGCCTAATAGATTATACGAAACTCAATGAAAGAAAGAAATTACCTGCAACAAAAATTGGCATATCAAAAATCTTTGGAGGAGGCCTTCACCTGTAAAAGGGTTCTTGCAATCAAGGATGAGGCTAAATAAATAATATAAAGACACCTATCTGCATACATACATACTAACATTTAATATTAAGTAAAATTTATTTTGTTAACTAACCTCATTAAAGTATTTTTCGTAGCTAAGTAAATTAGTAATAATAATATGTACCTACTTACTTACCTTGTTTAAGACATTTGTACCTAAACGCAAGAAATAAAAGGCTTTTTATTTTTTATTTATTTTATTTTATTATTTAAGTGTGGTAATAGTAGATTGTGTCATAAGGGACCAAAGTAATATATTTAGGGCGAGTGCGGTTTTTTGAATCCAGAGCGAAGTGAAGGATTCAGGATCCCGAGCGTAGCGAGGGGTCCTAGAGTAGAATCCCGAACGTAGCTTAAAAATAAAACAGACGAAATAGACAAGAATATTTTTTTGTCAACAAAATCGGTTTTCATCATTTAAGTGCGACATTAGATATGATTTTGTTCCAGGGTGCTACAGCTGACCTCTTACGTAGAAGACGGCGGCGAGAAGGACAATATGGCAGTGCTGAAGGCACTACAAGCGCAGATACACGGCAAGATGGGCGCAGCACACGACTTCCTCAATGTTAGTTTACTTAGACGCGTTCGGGATAGCATTATGACGCCAATTCAAGTTGAACATAATGAATATGTATGGTTGTAAAAAAAAAGTCACCAGGCCTGTTGCATCTATTGTAGATGATTTATATAGCGTCAGGGGCAACTGGTGATTACACAAGCCCTAATCGCGGGACGCTATAGGGCCTGGGACAGGATTTTAGATGGAATAGGCTTGCCCAGCATCTATACCACCCTGACAGCTTAGTCGGCCTAATCCACAGGAAAGACATGGTCAATACGTGCGGAGCTGACTAAGCCGCGGGTTTCCTCACGATGTTTTTCTTCACCGTTTGGGAGCACTAGCAATGTGTACATAAATTATTCGACAGAAAAACTCATTGGTACACGAACACGACTGGATTTAAACGGTTGTAGGCAATAAATATTGCACATCGGCTTTTCGGCTTCGTAGAGCGCTATCTCTTTCTGACGCACACTTCGCTATAGGAAGTTAGCCGAAATTAGCCGATGTGCAATATTTATTGCCTACAGCTATAAGTGAAATTAGCCCTTGTGTGTTGTGCTATATAGGACCCTGACGCGATACGCAACACGGGCGGCGAGCGTGCCTTCCGCGGCGTCCTCACGGCGGCGCAGCGCTCCGCTGAGCATCTGGCGCCCGCGCATGCCGACAGCATCCGGAGACATGTCAGGTCACTACCTCTACCCATACCATGCTGACGCCGTGCAATACCATCCTGGAACTATCAGCTTTCTAGCAAACTAAACTGCATTCAAATCGGAGCATTCGTTTCGGAGCTACAAAGGCCTCAAACTTTAAACACCCCTCTTTTAGCACTTTATGAAAATGTGTAAACAAATGAATATAAAATTATTATTTATTGACGTGACAACGTCTTATAATTCGATGGAGCCGGCTGCACGCACGGAAAAACATGACTCATGTGGCGTTACCTCGCTCTGAGGCGTTCCATTAAAGGCTTGAAGTGCAAGCGAGAGCGCGGAACGAGCGACAAAGAGGCACAATCGGCCTCCGCGTTCGGCAGCGTTCGACATTGTGTATTTTCTTATGACGTTGTCACGTTCAACTATCGTCGTAACCGACTTTACAGACCACCGATTTTTTTATTGCAGATCTGGTGGCATTAATGCTGATCATCTTTGTGATGAGAGGCAGTACGGACACGGCCGGGAGGCGAAGGTACGTTCATTACAACCAGACACAAAATCAACTTTATCGGTCTTATTAGAAAAATTTAACTAAATAGTTTATCAATCTGGGTTTTCTAAAGCTAAATGCTAAAAATACGATTCTATTTAAATGGTTGGTTTTTAAAATTCTACTCGACAAATCATCGATATCCACAATACATCGTAATATGAACACATCAAGTAGCGAATTAATTCATTTATAAACTCGTAAAAACGCAAAAAAAAAAAAATGTTTAAAAATAAATATGTATGTTTTGTGTGTGTTGTGGCCTTACATTTTATTTATTTTTATTTGATTTTGTAATTTGTTTACAAGGCATTGAATTTGGCGGCGGACCTGCGCAACCAACTGAATGAAATAGACTCCGCCGTCAACGAAGGCGTCAGAGCGGCTGAGAAGCAGGGAGGGAAGAGCATGCTAGCCAGGTAGGGCACGCCATTACATCTCACTCCTTTTTAAGGCGGGAAGCAAGTCTTAATAGTAGATTGTTATACAAGGGCAGTAAGTGAGCTTTTGCAGAACAAGATCCTTTTTGGCGCCCGTGCGAGCGCAGCTCGCAAAGGGCGCTAATGGATCGAGTGTACCCGAGATATTTAGATGCCTGAGCGAGCAAAACGAGCGAGGGCAAATATAGATCGAGGGTGCAATAGCTACTTATGACCGAGGTAAGCATTCTACTTTACATCATTCATGCGAGGTAAATTTTTACCTAGCTGATGGAACAAACATATGGCCCACCTGATGTTAAGTGGTAACCATTGCCTATAGCAAAGCATTGCCTCGTAGGTCAAGCACGTCAGGAACGTGTCCTACAATGCACTGCCCTACGACCAACCACGTGAGGCTGAACATACGCATACGGATGTTCAGCCTCACGTGTCAGTGATTTCACCGGCACCCATACCCTTCAACTCGAAACACAGCAATGCTGCTTTTCGGCAGAAATAGGCTTACAATACAACAATAACACAACATTTATACTGGTATGACAGAATGTAATTTTAATTTGAGAATGATAAAATTACAATAAAAATAAGTATTATTATAATTACACTAATAATTTTATTAAAATTAATAGTAAAATATTTGTACCGGTAGGTATCTGCTAAAACAGTCGTAGACGCACACTTATGCACACATCTGTGAGCTACTATATCTTTTCAGCAAAAAGTTTTCATATCATTTTGTAAGAAAAGAGATTGTTT
The DNA here is from genome assembly GCA_939531255.2 of Thera britannica. Classification (NCBI taxonomy): domain Eukaryota; kingdom Metazoa; phylum Arthropoda; class Insecta; order Lepidoptera; family Geometridae; genus Thera; species Thera britannica. The sequence continues at coordinate 25,651,325 of OW618037.2, forward strand.
CACCAAGGAGGTTTGCATAGCTCTTGAACTGTAATGAACCATTACTGAGCATGTATGATGTAAACATCTTTATTGCTTTTGAGTAAAGCAAAGTGTCGATTACTGTTATTTTTTTTAAATTTTACACCCACATTCATAATGGCTGATTTTAGCGGTTATTATATGGCTTAGTCTCTGGTCTCTGTCTCTTTCAAAACTGTTATAAGATCATTATGAGCATGAGTGTTTGTGTGCAGATTGGAGACCGCGCACAAGTGGCTGGTGCACCCGGCCTGCGACCCGCACACCCGCATTGAGGGGCAGCGCGCCATCAACAGCATCGTGTCGCAAGGGCAGCGGGTAACGCCGTCTTTAATTCAAACATGTATCTAATCAATCAATCAATCAGAAAAAGTTTCCTGAGTCATACCACCTCAGAAGAAAGTGCGATGAGTTTGAAATGTGAGCTGTGGAGAAAATAAACATCCTCTCCCTCTACAGTTTATAGCTCCTCCAGAACATCTACCACCTAGACATGATCTGCAGTGGCCTATTTAGAAATCTCTCAACCGACTCCGGACCCAGGTCGGCCGCTGCAGAAAAAACCTGGCTAAGTAAGGAATTAACGAGCCGTCCAGAGTACCGTGCAACTGCGGGGCCCCATACAGGACATGCCACACCTGCTTTCTTGTCCGCTGTGCACGACCAACTGCACAATAGAAGATTTGAAAATGGCATCAAATAGAGCCATTGAGGTGGCCTATTACATATTGGTCGAGGAGGGTTTCAGAGAGTCTTGACTCGATAAGAAGATCAAACATGAATCAAACTGGCATCTGGTTCCCACAGTACAAGCTCTGCTTAATTTGGGGCTAGATAGTGTTTTAAGCCATCTATCATCTCAACTTTTTGATGTGTCGTTTTCGCAAAAAGTTACTTTCATCATCTTCCTGTCCTTATCCCACGCTAAGTGGGGTCGGCACAACAGGTTTTCTTCTTCCACTCACTTACTTTGTCATGTTAATATTTGTAGATCGCGGACGGGCTCCAAGGTCGCGAGAAGGCGGAGATCCTGCAGCTGTGCTCGGAAGTACAGCGTCTGTCGGACCGGCTAGCAGACCTGTGCGCCAGCGGACAGGGGGACGGCGACGAAGCCAAGGCCCTCACCAGGTAACGTTGTCTGAAGGACTCGAGAAGGCAAAGATCTCCGAAGGACAAGTTATGTTGGATTATACCTGCATTCAGAGCCGGATTTAAACTTAATGCCGCTCTTCTGGGCCTCGGAAAAAAATCCACCCCAATACGGAATTTTACTTAACTTATAATTTATATATTTTATTTTTCAAAATTAATTTATACAACGTGTATCAAAATATGTGTACTATCCTGAAGGGGGGTGAATTTCCAGTTCCCCCGGGGAACAACTTTTGTTCAACGACTTTTCAAATTTCGATTGGTATCTCTGAAAAAAACTGCAACGAAGTTTCAACATGAACAGCTGACTTTATACAAAGTGACAACCCAAAACTCAGCTACAGAGGTAGTAGGTAGTAGTAGTAGACCTACAGAGGTAGTAGGTCAAGGGGTCAAGGGGTTCCAAGGATAGGGTTGTCAATTTATTTAGGCATTATGAAATTAAATATTTTTGTATGGGAAACTGAAAATAGGAATTTTTAATTATCTCCCCCCCACAACTGATCACCATTGTGGTCTGAAACCCCCCACCTTCGCATAGTACACATATTTAGATACACCTTGTATAGGAACTAATTTATTGCAGAAACTTTATCATTATTTTTTTTTATAGTTGAATTCGTCAGAATTTGAACAAAATCATTTTTCTTAAAAAAATGTTCCACATAGCCCCAATGAAGTTTTTAACATTCAAAATTTTTCCGCCCTTAAAATATTGCCGCCTTAGGCACTTGCCCCGACTGCCTCTAGTGTAAATCCACCGCTGCCTGCATTTATAGATCTTGCACATGATAGTTGTGCTTGATGAATGTATGAAGTACATTGTGTTCAGGGAGCTGACGGACAAGCTTCACCTGCTGAAGCGTGCGTCGGAGCGCGCCGTCGTGAACCGCGTCGTGGAGGACTTCATCGACGTGGCGGCGCCGCTAAGGCACTTCTGCGACGCCGTCAACGCGCCGCCCGGTACACTACCATCCCATACTTTCTAAACAAGCATCTATTGTACATGATTTATATAGCGTCAAGGGCAACTGATGTTTTAATCATGCCTCTACTTGCAGGATGCTATAGTGCCTGGGACAGGAGTTTGGAAGGAATAGGCTTGCCCAGCATCTAAACCATCCTGACAGCTTAGTTGGCCTTACCCACAGGACATACATGGGTCAATAATACGTGCGGAGCTAAGTCGCGGGTTCCCTCACGATGTTTTGTTTTCCTTCACCGTTTGAGAACACACACATAAATTTGTGCTGAAATTAGATGTTTGTTCTCTATCTAGGCTAAACGTTTATTTACGAAAATAAAGCACATATTTGTTATATATATTAACTACTATCCTGGATCCCATGATTCACCGCTTAATTCTAATTGAGTTGAGGGAATAAGATCTGCACTGACTTCCCCGCGATGGGGTGTATTGTGCATTGTCCCCCTGCCAAACCTCACCTCAGTCAGCCCAACTCCTTAAAATAGCGGAGTACGACTTTGGTTCACGATTCATTCGCTTAGTTATGAGCTGGATAGTGAGGGATGAATGATGGAACGCCTACCAATATAATGTTCGTTGAGCAGGTACGCCGGGTCGCGAGGCTGCCTTCCACGAGCGAGGGGTGGCGCTGCAGGCGTTCAGCCGGCGCTGCGGGGCCGCCGCGAGCGCCGTGGTGGCGGGCGCGGGGGGCAACAAGCGCCTCGCCGACCAGCTCATGCACAACGCACAACAGGTATACACGAGCGAGGGGCGGCGCTGCAGGCGTTCAGCCGGCGCTGCGGGGCCGCCGCGAGCGCCGTGGTGGCGGGCGCGGGGGGCAACAAGCGCCTCGCCGACCAGCTCATGCACAACGCACAACAGGTATACACGAGCGAGGGGCGGCGCTGCAGGCGTTCAGCCGGCGCTGCGGGGCCGCCGCGAGCGCCGTGGTGGCGGGCGCGGGGGGCAACAAGCGCCTCGCCGACCAGCTCATGCACAACGCACAACAGGTATACACGAGCGAGGGGCGGCGCTGCAGGCGTTCAGCCGGCGCTGCGGGGCCGCCGCGAGCGCCGTGGTGGCGGGCGCGGGGGGCAACAAGCGCCTCGCCGACCAGCTCATGCACAACGCACAACAGGTATACACGAGCGAGGGGTGGCGCTGCAGGCGTTCAGCCGGCGCTGCGGGGCCGCCGCGAGCGCCGTGGTGGCGGGCGCGGGGGGCAACAATCGCCTCGCCGACCAGCTCATGCACAACGCACAACAGGTATACACGAGCGAGGGGCGGCGCTGCAGGCGTTCAGCCGGCGCTGCGGGGCCGCCGCGAGCGCCGTGGTGGCGGGCGCGGGGGGCAACAAGCGCCTCGCCGACCAGCTCATGCACAACGCACAGCAGGTATACACGAGCGAGGGGCGGCGCTGCAGGCGTTCAGCCGGCGCTGCGGGGCCGCCGCGAGCGTTGCTGCTTGTTGTCTGTACTGTTGCACGTTGTGTCGCAGGTGGAGAAGCTGTCGCCGCAGCTGGTGGCGGCGGGTAAGATCCGGCTGCTGTACCCGGAGAGCAAGGTGGCGGAGGAGCACTTCTCCAACCTGCGCGGCCACTACGCCGAGGCCGTGCTGCGCGTGCGCGACCTCTGTGACCAGGCGCTCGACCCGCTCGAATTCGTCCGCACCGCCGGTAACCTTACCTTCTAGTCTCTGTCTGTGTACCATTCAACAATAACAACAATCAATGTATTGCGCTCCTAAACTAGTAAGCTAACAGTTCTAGCTTCGTGTAAACAAAACTAGCTTCATTTTTCATATAGCAGTTCTGTTTACGCGAAGCTAGAACTGCTTGCTTGCGGGTATCACTGATGTCCGTGCCACTTTTGTGCCGTTTTGATATGGAAACCCGATAAGCACTCATAGCGTTGAGATGTGTAAAAAGCGTAATTAAACTCGGCCCGTCATTTCTCGTGTTGATCAAACTAATCTAAAGTATGTATCGTTGCAGGTGAGTTGATGCAGAAGCACACATACCTGTGCGAGGACGCGATACGGAACAATGACTCTCAGAAGATGGTCGACAACACTTCTGCTATTGCAAGGTATAATAATATCGTCACACATCTTTTAAACATGTTGGAACAGTTTCAGTAGAAAACAATTTTTATAATGTCGTAAAAGTTAAGTGCTACGCGGGATTTGAAATGTATTAACAGCCCCTTAATGATTAGAATCCGACGGCCAACGGTCAGCGCAGCAGAGCAAACATAAACAAGAAATATACAAAGACATAATGACCTTCAGATTGGCGAACCGCGTGCTGCTGGTGGGCGGTACGGAGCGCGACAACTCGGAGGAGGCGTCCTTCTCCGCCGCGCTAGGCGCCGCCCTGCGCCGGCTGCAGGGCGCCATCCCCGGCGGCGTGGCGCGCGCCAAGCCCGTGGCGCTGCACGGCGCCGCGCACGCGCCCGCCTGGCGCCACGCCAATGCAGAGGTACCCGCACACTGTACACACCCCGCGCCATCCCCGGCGGCGTGGCGCGCGCCAAGCCCGTGGCGCTGCACGGCGCCGCGCACGCGCCCGCCTGGCGCCACGCCAATGCAGAGGTACCCGCACACTGTACACACCCCGCGCCATCCCCGGCGGCGTGGCGCGCGCCAAGCCCGTGGCGCTGCACGGCGCCGCGCACGCGCCCGCCTGGCGCCACGCCAATGCAGAGGTACCCGCACACTGTACACACCCCGCGCCATCCCCGGCGGCGTGGCGCGCGCCAAGCCCGTGGCGCTGCACGGCGCCGCGCACGCGCCCGCCTGGCGCCACGCCAATGCAGAGGTACCCGCACACTGTACACACCCCGCGCCATCCCCGGCGGCGTGGCGCGCGCCAAGCCCGTGGCGCTGCACGGCGCCGCGCACGCGCCCGCCTGGCGCCACGCCAATGCAGAGGTACCCGCACACTGTACACACCCCGCGCCATCCCCGGCGGCGTGGCGCGCGCCAAGCCCGTGGCGCTGCACGGCGCCGCGCACGCGCCCGCCTGGCGCCACGCCAATGCAGAGGTACCCGCACACTGTACACACCCCGCGCCATCCCCGGCGGCGTGGCGCGCGCCAAGCCCGTGGCGCTGCACGGCGCCGCGCACGCGCCCGCCTGGCGCCACGCCAATGCAGAGGTACCCGCACACTGTACACACCCCGCGCCATCCCCGGCGGCGTGGCGCGCGCCAAGCCCGTGGCGCTGCACGGCGCCGCGCACGCGCCCGCCTGGCGCCACGCCAATGCAGAGGTACCCGCACACTGTACACCCCCCGCGCCATCCCCGTGGCGCTGCAAACGGTTCGAAGGTCACTGCTGGACATAGGCTTCCCCCATACATTTCACCAAGGAAACAAATACACAAACGTTTTCAATTTATCCAGATAATCAACGCAGCCAACGAGGTGGAGTCGACGCTGAGCCAGCACGCCCTGCCCCCGCCCCCGCCCCCGCCGGCGCCGCTGCCCCCGCTCGCGCAGGTGGAGGTGGCGCGGGGGGGGCGCGCGCAGCAGGCGGCCCCCCCGCGCCCGCCGCCCCCGCCCGCCGCCACCCAGCCGCCGCCGCGCCCGCCGCCGCCCAGCGACACCGACGACGAGGGAGAGGACATCTTCAGGAGGCAGCCGCATCCCAGTCAACCTATCTTGGTTAGTGCCCCGCGACAACAGACACATTGTAACAAAACACATTACCAGCAAATAGATTGAAGTCTGTCTAGCCACGTGACGTGGTCTACAAACAGGTGGATTCCTAACGAACCACGTGACAGAGCTGTGGTTAGATCAGTGATTTTTCATCTTGTTAAATGCTGATGATGATGTTTTGTGTGTGGGTATTGTATTGTATTTTAGGTACCTATGTATTTATAGAAAAAATGTATTCAAGTATGTATTCAAGATTCAAGATTCAATAAGCGTTTATTCAATACGATACAAGAATCACTTTGAAACGTCTTAAAGCTAGGTGAGTCTAGGTGCCAGTTCCACGCGACCAAGCGTAGAAGAACAGGCAACAAACTACGTCTCGGTTCCTACCGTTTTTTTATATGATCCTTTTACAAATCAAAAATAGTCTAAAATAATAGCAGTGAAGTTCCAGTGTGGTGCCACTTCACTTAGTCAGACGTATGCAATGTAATTATACAAAAGCAAAAGTTTCAAAGACAGCACACGCTACGCTTCAAAGTTATAATAAAGTATCTACACAGATATAAAAATAAGATATTAAATAGTAGGTACAGACATTGCAAATTGACATGCTAGCTTCCTATGGGTAGAGTGACCGGGACATCGGGCCACGCAGTTTTATCATTCATATAGCTATCTAGAGTATAGTACGCTTTCTTTATCAAATTACTCTTAATATAGGCTTTAAACTTCCGAATTGGAAGCTTAGTTGCATTTTCCGGAAGTTTATTGTAGAAGCGTACAGTGTTCCCCATAAAAGACCCATTTACCTTCTGTAAACGAAATTTGGGAATATAAAGTTTATTTTTATTTCTAGTGTTAATATTATGTGAATCACAATTTTTCTGAAAGCTACAGATGTGTTTGTGAGTGTACAGTAAGTTTTCATATATATATTGTGAAATTACTGTGAGGATATTAATTTCCTTAAATCGCTCCCTCAATGAGTCTCGTGATTTCATTTTATAGATGGCACGTATGGCCCTTTTTTGTAAAACGAATATAGTTTGAATATCAGCTGCTTTCCCCCAGAGAAGGATACCGTAAGACATAACACTATGGAAGTAGCTGAAGTAAACTAGCCTAGCTGTAGCTTCATCAGTGAGCCATCTTATAGTCCGAACTGCATATGCAGCCGAACTTAGTCTGGCAGCAAGTGCTTTGATTTGCGGTCCCCACTGCAATTTTTTGTCAAGATTAAGTCCTAAGAAGATAGTAGAATCTACAAGGTTAAGTGACTCTCCATTAAGTATAATATTAGTTGGCCGGAGAGTCACATTTGGTAAGGTAAACTTAATACACTTGGTTTTCTTAGCATTAAGTAAAAGATTATTAACGTTAAACCAGTTAAGTATTTGCGACAGAGATGCGTTAACGTCATCGTAATTAGCCTTCAATCTATCAGCTTTAAAAATTAATGAGGTATCGTCAGCAAATAGTACTATTTCACATAGTTTTTTAACAAAAAAAGGGAGGTCATTTACGTACACTAGAAACAAGAAAGGACCTAATATCGAACCTTGTGGCACCCCTATGTCAATAACTGACCCAGAAGATCTCTCACCGCTCACATCAACTTTAAGGACTCTATCAGTCAAGTACGATTGTATTAGGTCAATGGAGCGATTTAGAATGCCGTAATGTTTAAGTTTAGATATTAATGTAGCATGATTTACACAGTCAAAAGCTTTGGAAAGATCGCAGAATACCCCAATCGCGTCTTGTGAGTTTTCCCAGGCATCATATATGTGCTTTAAGAGTAGAATACCAGCATCAGTCGTTGATCGACCTTTCGTAAATCCAAACTGGTGGCTATGAAGTATCCCATTTAGGTTAAAATGTGATAACAACTGAGTAAGAATAACTTTCTCAAATATTTTACTTAGCTATCTGGTTCCCATCGTGCAAGCTTTCTAGTTTGGAGCTAGATAGTGTCCACAATATTTCATTTGTATCTTTGTTTGATGTCAACATCTCAAGAAGGTCCACTGACTTGTTCCGATAGTGAATTCCAGTAACATGTTGTGTGTGTGCTGGTGCACAGGTGGCGGCGCACAACCTGCACCATGCAGTCCGCGAGTGGTCCTCCAAGGACAACGAGATCATCGCCGCCGCCAAGCGCATGGCCATCCTTATGGCGCGCCTCTCCGAGCTCGTCCGATCCGATTCGAAGGGTAACTATACCTACTACAGAAAACTTGCAATACAATCAGAATCAGAATAATTTATTGACAGAGATAGTACACTCTAACAATAAATTGCTATGTGTCCCAAAACCTTGACTCAAACGTGATTAAATAACAATTTAATACCGAACCAATAGTCAAATTAATTTATTGCACTTATGTTGTTAAATACAGGTGATACAGTAGACTTGTTTCAAACATCAATCTTGTTAGGGCACCGCAACTAATTATTCCCACTTTGGTGGCGCTAAATATCATTAATATAGTCAGCCGTGCCAGACAAATGGAAGGACAATGTCTCACGTTGCGATGTTTCGTAATTTTTGGACCCCTAAAACGTTTCTTAAGAATAATGTATTTCCTGTGAAAATATGCTATAACACGACTTGCAAAAAGTGACGCTTGATTGAGCCTCGCTACGCATTTGTATACGCTGTTGATTTATTTATAATCGTAAACGCATAATCTAGCCAGGGAATCTTTGGATTCATTGCTCGTGAGTGTATTATATGTATTACGCTAATATGTTTAATCTGGAACAAATTCAAAGTAGGCTCTAACGTATTTGACCTAAAAAATAATACTTAGTTGTTTTTTTTGCGCCGGTTATAATGTTAAAAAATTTGATCCAGGTTTTTTGTATATTGTTTTAATTCGCACATTCCTTGCTAGCACTAATATGTAAATTACCATTGTATATGTTCTATTCGCTTACGGGCAGAGATCGCATTCAACTTGAGCGGTAAGTGCCTTTAGTGTTGTATTCATCTTTGTATGTCTCATCATCATCAGCCTACAAAAGTAAACTGACGGACGTCGCTACATTTCTAGGAAGAACGATTTTGAACCTCCTCTATACAACGAATTTGTATCCCTGGAAATGGAAGCATATTCCCAGCATTAGATTTCTTCCTATACCGTTCTTTTAGAATTAACCTGTAAAATTTAATGTTTAAAATAGCAATGTCTTAATGTATTCCAAATGTTTAGGCAAACTGCAATGGCTAGAGACGAGGAACGTAGTCAAGGCGGATGAATAAACTACTAGTATACTATACATTTAGCATCGATATGAATGTGCCTATTGTGTGCGACACACGAATGAGTTGTGAAAACAATACCGGATAACGCAGAGCCACTATTACATGCATTTTATGCGAACAGTGTGGCCTTGCTACGTTAAGGCAGTTTTACACAGGGGCAGTACCTGACGTCAGTCGACTACCGAGTCAGTGCTGACCTGGCACTGCTATCGTATAAATTGATTTTAAGTCCGTACAGTACTGTCGCGTCAGCACTGACTTCAATATTCTTATGTTTTCGAGAATCCATTTTTCCGCACTGACTTTACAAACGTGTGTGCACCGCAAGAAATATCTACGACTATGACGAAATACTGACTGCGTCTAAATAGCATGTCTCAGTTTCCGGCGCCAGCACTGACGACAGTTACTAATCCTGTGTAAAACTGCCTTAATCCTCTATCAAGCTCACACCAAACAATATCAGTCTAGACTTTGCTCTTGTATTAAACGTTAGTCCACTAAAATACATAAATATATTTTGATTCCTCAAAGATATTACTCGTACATAAGAATTACTCGGCAATGTATTCGCGTGACACCTATTTTTCTGCCAGTCTGGTTTCGTTCTATTTTCAAATTCGTGCTTCTAATAATCCTCAGTATTTGTAGTCTGCCCACTATTAGTGCCGATCTAGGGTTCTATTTAGTTTGCACCAAACATGTATAAGTACTTGTACAAATTTGAAATCTCTTGGTACTCAATATTCCTAAGGAAGGATGTTTACGGAGGGAGTAACATGATAAAACAGTTGTCACTGCTCACATTTTGCAAATGAGTTAGTATTCATTTAATCGTGAAGCTGGGTGTAAATTGCTTGAGCTTAATTAAATAGAAAACTAATAATTTCATTTCATAAATTAGTAGAAAATACAGGTATTGCAGTAGTCTTGCAGGTCTTGCAGTAACGCTTTTGATTCGATATTTAGATTTGTTGAGCTATCTGTCTATCATTAGCAACACTGTTGCAGAGTGTAGATATTATTATAATAAAATATGTACGGGTGTACACTACGCTCTATGAAGCCGAAATTAGCCGATGTGAAATATTAGTTGCCTACTACGTATGGTATCATGTGTATTATGGTGGTGTACGTTGTATAAATGTGGTTGTTGTGTGTACCAGGCAGCAAGCGCGAGCTGATCGCCACGGCGAAGGCGATCGCAGAAGCCTCCGAGGAGGTGACGCGTCTCGCCAAGAAACTCGCGCTCGAGTGCACTGACAAGAGGATCCGAACCGTGAGTGCGCACCTTATGATATGGACCCTAAGCTGTTTGTTACCATGCAGAGTACCTTTAAATTAAAATAATAAGATCCATTCTTAAAGCTAACACATACAATAATAAAATAAAATAAACAGAGAACATTAGGTACCAATAGGTGCACCTTCGAGTGTTTGTTACCAGAGTACCTTTAGTACCTTTAGGTGTTTGTATGTTTATAGTACGAATTGCCAAGGAGTGGAACTCTCTTCCGGCGTCAGTATTTCTGGAATGTCATAATTTAAGAATTTTTAAGACAAAAGTGAACAGATGGATTATGGCTAAGCAAGGCTCCATCTTAGACTGCATCCTCACTTTCCATCAGGTGTGATGGCAGCCAAATGCTAAGCTATCCATTGTTTAAAAAAAAGAGAGCTATGGATTCCAATTTATAAAAGTAAAAAAATACACATCTTCTTTTTTAAGTTAGAAATCCTTCAGTATAATTATTTAATTTGTTCTAAAGTTTTACCAATTTTTGTAAATTGGGAGTAATATTTACCACGAAAGCTTTGTTTTTGATAAAAGTGATTATTAAAAATCTGATATACCAAATTTAAAGATTTCGCGGACTGACAGCAGCGATTTCCTAGTGGTTCGGACATCATTTATAGAACTAAAGGCACTATCTAAACTTTAGGTAAAGTTATTTTTGAATTTAATTTGTCTCTTCAGAACCTTCTGCAAGTATGCGAGAGGATCCCCACCATCGGGACTCAGCTCAAGATCCTGTCCACCGTGAAGGCGACCATGCTGGGAGCGCAAGGTAAACTATATTCACCTGTTCTGTTTATGTACCTACCAGTGGAATCTGCCTTTTCCACACGAACTTCAACCCCCGCTGCACTGCTTTAGGGGTTGAGTTTCAGGAATTCCTTTTTAGTGCACCCCTACAAACACTACACCAACAATCACTAACCTAGTTAGTTTAGGATGTGCGTTGATTGTCATTCAGTAAGAGTAGAAGAGAGAAGAAGATATGGTTATTGGTGTTCACTTATGTTAACTAAAAATACTAAGGCGGTTACAATAGCTTTGTTTGTTACTTGACTAACAGTCAGGGCTTAGTTTCTAGTCTGTAGTACACAATCGCTATAACATATCGCCTTTTTAGCAAAGTAATATTCTCTCGGTCGTTCGATAGGTTCGATTCCTGCTGAGCAACACATGATATGCAAATCATTGTTTGAAATTGGTGTAGCGGTACCATAATAAGTATTCATCGAGCCTCAAGCACTGCAAGCATATGTTTTTTGACAGTTCTCCATTGAAAATTGTCAAAAGTCTATGCTCTGACTCAGACTCAAGCGCTTACTGAATACAGGTGGTTATTATTTTATTTATGTACACTTTTCATTTAAATCGGTATTTATGAAGCTTTGTAGAATACTGCAGCTTCTATATTAAGTTGACGCGTGTTTATTAACATTTATCTCTAAATATTATGCGTATTTAGATTTTCCCTGTATAACGCAATGTTGCAAGGCTATCTTAAACGTATGTGCTGTCTATCGGTCCGCTTCACTAATCGGGTACATTGTGCTTTAACAGTCGGCATGCCGGACTATAAAGGTATTTATGTGTTTTTGTGCTTTAAATAACTTATGCTTTTGTGTTTGCTTTGTTGAAAAACTGAAATTTATTGTATCTAAGAGTAACTCTCCCAGTCCAGCTTCCCCTGACTACACGACCTAAGGCAATTATTGCAAAGTGATACAAAAGTATATTGTACCACACGAAAGTATATTTTTTTTATACTACTAGCTTATGACCCACCTGATGATAAGGTAACCTTTGCCTATAACATAGCATTTACCACGCATGTCATAACTTGTTATCTATGCAACCATAACGCTCGAATTCGAAATTTGTCATCAAGTGGTGACGGCTACTCTGGGGATGATTCATGATGTGTGGAGGAACCTAACTTTTAAATGCATTTAACTAAAAAAACTGACAGTTTCACTACCCAAATTGGAGGTCACATTCGCTGCTACAAGATTATTTTTCTACAAAAGAAAGAGAGTTTCGCCAGCCACCCTGAAAATTTACAGTGCTTGTAAAATGTGATACTTGGCTTTGCTTCTAGACCTTTGTATTTACTGTAGATTTATTTAAATAATACCCTTCTTCTTCCTGCCCTTATCCCACTTTATGTGGGGTCGGCACAACACGTCTTCTTCTTCCATTTCCCTCTGTCAGCCGTCATCTCTGCATTCACTCCTATCCATTGTCCAGAATATTTAGAAAGGCCACGTGTCATTTCTTTGAAGCATGACCTCGTACATTTACTTGTAACAAGGAGTAGAATACGTATTTTAATATAGTTTGTAATGTGCAGGCAGCGAAGAAGACCAGGAAGCGACTGAGATGCTGGTCGGCAACGCACAAAACTTGATGCAGAGCGTAAGTTACAAAGTTTTTATATAAAAATGAAACCTGCTATAAACTTTATAAACCAACCAGGAGAAAAACCGACGATACACTCGACACACTAGATTTTCACACTCACTGGTGTGACTTACAGAGATTTAATTAACTAATGGTCACACTAATTTACAAAGAATAGCACTCCAAGAAGCGTCTAGTTGAACTGGCTATTGATCCTTTTCAACCGATTGCCTAAGTTATGCAACGTTCCAACGTTCTTGGATGGTGGCCGCTAGTGGCATTTACAATTGTGCGCTTCCGTTCTTCGGAGGGCCCTTTCATTGTTAGCTTAGGCGGTCGTTGCCATAATGCTCGAAGAATTTAAGAATCTGGCATAACAAATATTGAGAATGTAATTATATTCAATGTCATTATTACTTATCAACAGGTGAAGGAAACTGTAAAGGCGGCTGAAGGTGCCTCCATCAAGATCAGGACAGAGCAAGGCGGCTACAAGCTGAGATGGGTGCGTCGCTCGCCTTGGTACCAGATCTAAACGACATCGCGCATTCGAGTCCGGCCGACTGACTGGCTGACACGCGAGAACAGCGGCCCTAACAGGGGTCACAATCACTTATTTTCAAACATTTTAGACTTTCATAGCTGTTTTCGTACCGTTCAATTAATTTGTGCAAGTACAAAAATGTCGGCGCACTAATCTCCATGCATTTTATGTAATACGCAGTATAGAAAATTAACGTAAATCGGCCTCTGGGATAATGTATCTCGCAAGTCTACGACAAGCAGTAGTTATATACAAAAAAGTAAAATGATCTACACCTATGGTGATTTCTTGGATGTCGAGTCCAGAGTAAAAAGGCGCTGTTGAAGTTTATCGGAAATGGCGCAGCATTATATCTAAGCCAATATAAACGAATACAAGAAATACAGTATGCTTCTTAGCAAATAAAGCAACCGTGCACTTTAGGCGTTGGCGTGCATGTGAAAAAGCGTGTACTGTTTGTAGAAGTTAACAATGTTCTTCGTCTTCTAAAAATAATATGATAATCCATAATCATATTTGTTCTTAAATAATACACCAGATTTGAATTAAAAATTCTATAATTTTATGCGCTTTTTGTGGTCTCTTTTAGAGCCCAATACTCATACAAACTGTTGTGTTTATTTATTAATCAAAAGTTGTGAATGTTACGTATTATCGTTTTGGTAATTATATTTTATTCTCATTATACAAGCTAACTCAGTTATTTTTAGATTATTATTATTATTATTTACAACGAAAGTATTTATCAAAGGTTGCTTTTATTATAAAACTTATTATTTAATAAAAAGTAAGTGTGATAGAAAATGTGAGTGCCATGAGTCAGTGCTTTATAAAATAATATAGAATTAGGCCCTAATGTATGTTAAAGTTAGGTAAGTACATAAAGCACTAATTTTTATACTAAAAATATTTGAATATTCGAAGATTTTTAACTTCAATGTATCTAAAACTAGATAAGCATAACTTACAAGAAACTGTTGCAGTTCAATAAAAATAATACTAAATGAACCCCGTTCTAAGCCACGGTCAACAAAACTTAAACAAATTTACTATGATACTTCAGGGGATTTTTGAAACAATTGAACTGATCTTAGAAAATATGCAAATAGTATTATTTGTAGCGATCACGAGTTACAGTATAATAGGACAATCATAATATTTAAACATATACCTTTGACCAAATTGTCACCATCACATAAAACACAGAAAAACAGGAGTTTATTAATTACCCAGATGATACAGGAAAATACTTTAAAAATTATAAATAAAATTGATTTTATTTCCTGTTTAGCTTCGTAACTGTAACGTTTATGCTATATTTTTACCCCAACTATATTTATAGCAACAAAATATAGAATTTAAACAAGCACTGCTTAAAAATTATATTTGCACAATTTTTATGAAACAACATATTTATGGGATATTTACCATGATTACATTTTGTGAGTTTTTGACTCCCGATATTTCGGCACAGAGGAGGTGGAGGTAAATATCCCGTTGTTTCATAAAATAAGTGTTAAGAACCATGATAGTTGTTGTCACTATTTTTCATAACCTACATTTTGGAGTGAAATGGAAATAGTTTAATCGTTGACTATCTTTTAAGATAATATATATAAATAAGGCCAGAGTAGAGTTGTGTATGTGTTTCTAGAGTTGTGACAAAATAGAGGTAATGGAATCAATCTTATGGTATATACAATCTAATAGTAGTGATAACAAATGATATTTTTGTATGAGTGGTTGTATGCGGCTTGCACACACACACACAGATTATAATTGTGCGTTCGCATTATTTGGGTACGCACTGGGGTACAACTATTCGCGGAGACGTGTGAAACTATTACTTATTTATTATATGACACGAGATAGAAAGAGACGCACAGCGCAAATATTCGTTGAATCCCGATAGATATTAATATTTACCTTTTGTTTTGAGATGATGGCAGCTGTGTGTACCATTTCTTAAATACTTATATGATTTAGCAAGCCGTTTTAGTTATAAGAAACTTTAGTTTGTAAATAAAATGACCGTAGTTATATAACTTCCCATTATGTAGCTTGCCTACTATTTTAATGCTTAACAAAATTATTCAAATATGTGCTCGTAAATAATAATTTTGTAGTGTTTATTTATTTATTCTAATAAACTATTTTTACACATGATCTGTTATTTGTAATTTTTTTGCCTAACTCGTAATCCCACAGGATTTTATTTGAGTCTTTACCTTATCTGCATAATGTGTTATTGGATAAACTGTAAAATGAAAAAGGAAAGTAAAAAAAGTAGTTTATGACTGTATTACTGAGGGTATAGGTAATCTACATTCATACAAAATGTTATCCAAATCCGTTTACGATGTTTGGGCTCTAAACATTCTAAACATTCTCCCTATTTACTTTTTAAACCAAGAGCTATATCTAGATATAGCTATATCTAGTATGTAGAAATAGCGCGTATTCTAGAATACGAGCTATTTCTACATACTAATCCAGGCCCATTCATGGGATGGCTCTGTTTAAGGACATGATATTCTCTTATCATCTGTAGGATGCCGTAGGTATAGCTCTTAAAGTTAAGACGTGCTTACCCCGATACCTTTTCTATCGACGATTGAACGTACAAATCTGTTGCCTTCTAAAGCTAAGTCCTCCCCTTTCCTGTCTACTAAAAAGCGCTATCGGTACTATATAGGTACGGAAAACTGTGATGAGCGATGAAGTCACTCGCTATTTGAATTGAGGATAACTCTGTCAGTTCTGCTTGTGTTGTGCACGGTGACACTGCGGTTGGATTTTGAGTTCTGGACCAAAACGGTAGGAGAACACCTTTTTAAATAAGTTTATACCTAGCTCTATTTATCTTATGCAGGGTTGTCTGTAATGACTTGGTCATGGGTGAAGGAGTAAATTCACATATTTCTAAGTCAGGTAACAATATTTTCTATTATGCAAGTTTTCCAATAATTGAATATCCATACATGATCTTGCTTGACCCCACTGCAGCTCATCTAGAACCTAGAAGATGACCTCCGTTGGGGAGGCGATAATGTACATCAACCACATGCACACTGGAGCAATTCAAACATGATCATTTTCTTTTTTGTTCTGGCATTGGATACTTATACCTTGACCTTGATACTTTATAGGGCGGATCCGACTTGGATAGGTTAGGTTATGTTAGATTAGAACATAAAAATTACGCACAAGGCGAGCGAGCAGAGCGACGACGGTGGCGCGGCGCAGCGGCTGCTGCTGTGCCTGAAAATGTTTTTTCCCAATATTCAAAGGGGCTGTCCCGTTTAGTACAAATTATCCATCGCTAGATAAAAATAATAATAATCGAAATATTAATCTGCGGCAGTGTACATGGGCCTTTACAATTTCTCAGTGGAAAAAAAGTGGCATCGTTTTAACAGTGCGTACATTAACCGGACCCCTCCGTTGTGGCCGAAAGCTCTACGGGTCCTTTTTCACGAGAAGCTCGGAAGTTATCAAATTTTTTGAATTTAAACGACTTATTTGACTGATTATGATAGTCTCCTTGTTTTGACAGATAGTAATGTTGTTAGAGACGAGGTACGTAGTATCCCTGAGGTAAAGCTATCATATAATGGTGGCTAACCGTGATTGTGCCTATTTTAATATGATCGTGTACGTTCTCTGTTTGAAGTAACCGTTTTGATGGCGTTTCGGGGATTGAGGGTTAAATATCCAACCGCTTTCCAACGATTTCATAAAAAAAAAAATTGTGGTTTAATCCACACCACACCATCTAGCCTCAAATTAAGCAGAGCTTGTACTATGAATATAATACCCAGACAGAGAACAAACATATTTTGTGTTTACCACACAAATATTTATCCTCGGTGGGGATCAAACTTTAAATGTAGGTTAGATTAGAGGTGAATTGGCTTTGGAAAGCCACGCCTTTTTAGTTTTACAAGGTCGGCTTTAACAGGGTTAAGTCAAACTGTCATCGACCTTTGATATCAGCCGGGAAGTGTCAGGTCAAGGTTACTGTGATGTGTTTTCAGGATCACTGACAAAATAACATAAACCGCTTCAAAAAATATGAAAATAATCCATGCATGAACAAATAATCAAGTTCCAATAATTATTTGTTTCGGTTTTAGTTTTATGGACCTACTATATTGTGACCCCGGTATCATAAAATAAACTAAGTACGCAGATTATGATTGACATCATGAGGAAACCACAAAATGTACCTACATAGGTGAAACTAGGTATATATCCATGTGTGAAATACTACGTGCAGAGTAGAACAATAGCGCGGCAGTTAAAAATAAATACTTTGAAATCAATATAACACCCAGACAGAGAACAAACATGCTCACCACACAAATATTTGTTCTGTGGGTCTGGTGGGATCGAACCCACGACCTACGGGGCAGAAGGTAGAGTTAATGAGCTGAGAAGCCAGTTAAAATATGTAGATAAATTTACTAAACAATAGAGCTTTTTTTGAGGGAGAGAGAGTTCCAGACCTTGCCCGGAAAGTATTACCAACGAATTTCGATTAATGTTTTACAATTGACAGAACAGAGATGGCGCCACTGTCTCTACGGATAGTGCAGGACAACGGCGCAGTGACCAAGAAAGTCAAGCTAGAGCCGACCCTCACCGTCCGGGAGGCCCACGCTATCGTCAAGGGCAAAACCAATGTTAAGGAAAATGCAGGTCAGTTTCTGTTACAAGATTCAAGATTCAATAAGCGTTTATTCAATACGATACAAGAATCACTTTGAAACGTCTTAAAGCTAGGTGAGTCTAGGTGCCACTTAGGTATACAAGCTAAAGTAGTTAGGTATGTAGGTATAGGCACGTTCTTCGTAACTGAGTTCCTGATGCCAAATAGGGAAATCTTGTGTGTGGTTTCTGGTTAGAGATAAGTTCAATCAGGGTCAGGGAAAATTAAGGCACGTGCGATTTAACATCATTCACTCTCGCGTTCTTTACTCAGAAAGTGATAAATGCAGTGCACAAAGGGCACATTTTTGATTGGCTTGTTGTGAGGTAGCTCAATCCATATGGGTAGATCTGAACTAGGAGTCAAAGTTAACGACTACCTTGTTTGACACTTTCTATTATTGGTCTTTACTTCCTTTAGCTCAGAAACATTACTTTTTAGGAGGCGTACTACAAAGCAAATTTTTGTTTGCTTAAGTGTCCCCAATCCATATTTGCGAGGGTTTATTGTGCAACACTTGTTAGATTTTAAAACAAGGGCTATAATCTTCCGACCTCTTTTGTTTAGTTGTAGGAACCAAGCCGTAGTTTGTTGCCTGTTCTTCTAGGCTTGGTCGCGTGGAACTGGCACCTAGACTCATCTATAAGATGTTTCATAGCGATCCTTGCGATCCTACTGAATACATACACCTTTAATACATACCAAATCCTAACCTAATGGCTTGGTGATTATGTGTAGAGACATACGGGTTGTTCCTCCGCGCGGGTGAGCTGGAGCAGGCGGGCGTGTGGCTGGAGGAGCGCCGCACGCTGGCCCACTACATGCTGCGCGACGGCGACCGCCTCGACTACATGAGCCGCATCCGCAACCTGCGCGTCAAGATGCTGGACGGTATGCCATCTACTTCCTGCCCTTAAGCATTACGTGACTTCGGCATAACAATGTTCATCTCATCCTTTCCCCTTTGGCAGCCATCTCTGTATTCACTCCTATGTTATTTATTTATATTTTTAATGGTCGATCTCTACCTTGCCTCCATATCCATCCACATTCATACTCATCACTCTCCTGGTAACAGATTTCCAGATGTCGATGGCCCTTGTTCCCCAGCAGTTTTCTGTTCTATGATTCATCATAATATGATTATTATGGCTAACTCATTGTTTTTTCAATTTGCTGATTCTGATTTCTGAACTACATTCAATACAAGTCGATGGCCTCATAAAAAACGGCAATTTCAAATCAAAGTCATCATCAACGTAATGTTTTTGTTCAGATTCCGTGAAAACGGTGCAAGTGGACCAATCGAAGCTAGTCTGCGATCTGATGGTCACCATCTGCTCCAGACTCGGAATCACCAACCACGAGGAGTACGGATTGGTGAGTTTTAAACAAATAGTTTAAATAGTTAGGTAGTAACCTGGATGAGCGTTAGACTAGATTAAACAATCAGCCTTTAATCTAGTCTATTTGGATGCTCAATCGTCGTTTGGGGTCACGCTGTAAATATTTGGATGAAACCCAGCATAGTACATTAGTCGGTAATTTACTGTTTGTCTCTATAGGAACCCGATCATAAAGGTATCAGTAAAAAAACTGTACCTGACGTTGTAGAAATCATCTTCAGATAAATACAAAAGTTGGTTTACTATACTTACTACCGCACCGCGAGCGACCACCAGTAATTGCTATTGTGAAAATCACGCTTTGCTTGGGCGTGCCTCCGACTGACATCCTAAGCGTCTCAAATATTCAGAGAGAGTTTCTATGACTACCTTGCAGCGCAATGGTTGTTAACTAAGCGACACCTTTCAGTGTCTCGACGAAGAAGAAGAAGGAGAGGAGAAGGAGAAGGCGGCGCAGGCTAGTGCACTGACGCTGCAGAGGAAGTCCAAACTGAAGGAGGACCAGGACTTGAAGCTCGAACAACGCAGCAAGAAGCTGAAGACTGACGATAATGGTAACCTTGGATCTTGCATCTCAGCTTACACCTCCGTTACACAGACTACACTACAGGGTAGTAGGCCTTTAGGCTGATGATGATGAGCTGTAGCCAGTTTGGTATTGAAGATCTAATCAGGTTATGTAGACTTAAAAAATATTTGAAAGGGAACTGGACATACTTACTCACCTGACTTCATTAATGGCTTGTCCATGAGTTAAGTCGCAAGAACAAGAGAAGAAGGATGGATGCAGGAAAGCAGGCCTTTGCGCTGCAGTGAGATGACTGAGTATTAATAACGTTAACGTTTGCGACAGTGGAATGGATAGACGGGCACAAGACGCTGTCGGAGGCTTGCATCGCGCCGCAGCGCACCGTGCTGCTGATGCGGCGCCTGTTCTACTCGGACCGGAACGTGGACGCGCGGGACCCCGTCCAGCTCAACCTGCTGTACGTGCAGGCGCGGGACAACATGCTCGACGCACGGCATCCCGTCACCGAGGACCAGGGTAAGTGGACGCGCGGGACCCCGTCCAGCTCAACCTGCTGTACGTGCAGGCGCGGGACAACATGCTCGACGCACGGCATCCCGTCACCGAGGACCAGGGTAAGTGGACGCGCGGGACCCCGTCCAGCTCAACCTGCTGTACGTGCAGGCGCGGGACAACATGCTCGACGCACGGCATCCCGTCACCGAGGACCAGGGTAAGTGGACGCGCGGGACCCCGTCCAGCTCAACCTGCTGTACGTGCAGGCGCGGGACAACATGCTCGACGCACGGCATCCCGTCACCGAGGACCAGGGTAAGTGGACGCGCGGGACCCCGTCCAGCTCAACCTGCTGTAGGTATACTTTTGTACTTAGTATCTAGTGTAGATGATGATGACCGTCAGAGGCAACTATTCCCTCGTGCCTCTATTTACGGGACGCGTAATGCCTGTGGGACCGGATTTTACACGGACAAGGTTTGCCCAGCACTTATACCATTCTCTCGGCTTAGTTGGCCTAATCCAAAGGAAAGACCGATTAAGTCCACATTATACAACTAAACGAATTGAACTCCCAATCATTTATTCTTCCTATATTTATTGTACCAATACCTATGTACATTGAATATAATCCTTTATTTGGGCCATAAACGCGGATAAATCCCCTAAAATAAGGAAAAACCACAAAAACCTTATTAACCTTTTCCCATCATACCTAAGGAATTTGGTTTTTGAATATTATTTTATTCGTCAATATAGTACCTAGGTATATTTACAAAACGCTACTTATCTGGTTTTCATACCTACAAAAATTGTTTTAGTTCGAGGCTTAAATTTAATGTTTAAGTACTGCATGGAATGGAAGCAATGAGCTCAGTCAGCCTGTAGTAAGTAGGTAGGTACCTCTTTATGTCTAGGTAAATACGTAAGCAAAAACCGAATTTTGAACATCCGCGTTTTCGGAAGTCGGTTAAGAACATAATTACAGCTATGAACATTTTGTTGCGATAAGAATGACCTACCAATTTGATTAGTATGTTGTAAAGAACCGTGAATCGGAACGCTGCGCTAGAGCGAGAGGCGAGAGGCGAGGCAGGGCGCGAGCTCGGGTGACAGAGCAACGCGGAGGCACGACCACGACACGACGCGACGTTGCCGATCTGTGCACTATGCGATGCGACACCCATACGACAGCACCTCAACATGTCGCTTTTCCAAACCACAACTATTAAAAGAAACATGCATAAAAGGTTCACGGGGAGAGTGGACCTAAAACTGATAAGTCTAGTGAAAGCGCACCCAGTGTTGTACGACTACAATGATCCCAAATACATGGACTTTAATACTAGGGAAGTTGCGTGGCAAAAAATTGGAGATGAATTGGAAAAACCGGGTGAGTTCTCATAGTAGTTTAGCTATTGGTTAACAAAAATTGATGTAATATCGTGAGTTATGTAGAGTATTATGATGTTATCGTATCGTTCTAATTTATTTAATTCGATGAGAGAACACGATACGACATTTTATTTTTGAGTGGGGTTACCACAATCCCTAAAATCACTGATTTATCGAATGAATATTTTACGACATTGTTTGTTTGGAACATTGTTTTTAGAAAAGGAACATCATTAAAATTATAATATCAGCAAAATATACAAAAACTAATCAATGAATCAAATACTTATCCAAAAAATTACGAAATATAAAATGAAAACTAGGTAGGTAGTATGGCTTCTCTAGCGGTACTCTATCTTTAAATATATGTATTATTTAACTCATTCGATCATTAGTTTTTTTTTTATTTTTAGCGGCAGACTGCAAAATAAGATGGATAAACATCCGAGACGTGCATAGACGAATACTACGTAAAAACATGAGCGGCTATGGACGTCCTGCGCGTGCTTACAAATATGACACACAACTAGAGTTCATGAAGAACTTCTACAAAGAAGTGATCTCTGCCAACCCTGACTCTGATGAAGATATTGACAACGGAGCTGAGGATAATGAGATTGATGACAAGAGCTCTCAAACTTGGACTGATGTCGTCGTCGATTGCAACGACTTGGAAACCGATGAAGAAAAACCACTTAAAAAGGCGAAAAAATCTAAAAAGACCCTTGGAATCAACAAGTTTGAAGAGGTCGATATATCTACTGTTTCTACTGTCAATGGAGTGTCATTATATGAGCGAGAATCTGACTATGACACGTCAGATCCGGTAGACGCTTTCTTGTTGAGCATCGGCGCAACATTGAAGAAGTTCTCGCCTTACCATCTGAACTTGGCTAAGAGTAAGATCTTCCACATAGTGCAGGAACACGATCTGCAGCAGATCGTAGAGAAGCAGCAAGGTAGGATGGAGAGCACGATATCACCGCCGCTTGAACCTGTTTACTACACATCATAGAATCGATGCAATGCTTGGGGACAAACACGTGAATAATTAATTTACTGACTTGGTTAGCAATTAAATAAAAACCTTTAAAATTTCTACGCGATGGATGCTGTTTGGTTTTATTCCAATAGGTTGTGAATTATGAGTAGATTTTTGGTTACTGTTGTAAAGTTAATGATGATGCAACCGTTTCAATTAAATAAATAAATAGTAAACTTAACGATTAAGACTCTTGTGATCGCAGCTTCATTAAAAACTCGAACGAAAACGCTGCGAGATTTGTTAGTAGGGGCAATACGAGTACGTAAGAACCTACCGAGGTTGCGTCGGTCGAGTCGGATCGATACGTCGGTCGTCGGTCGTCGACATAAGGTAGGTATTCGCTGGGTGGCTCAGACTGGCACACAATTCACAAACACTGGCTAGCAGATGTATTATACTTACTACTCTAAATATAAATATGAACATAATTCCTTATTTGCTACAAGTGTCATTTTTATCCTGTAAAAATGATACTTGTGGCAAATAAGATTGTGATTGTGGTAAAAATTGGGCTGGTTTTTTAATCACACTGGCGATCGGTCCGCACCGTTAGCAACAATTAGCGTCAATCAGAGTGAAAAAAACAACGAAAAATAAAGGATCTTCGACTCCTTCCATAGCGAGTAGATTGTTTCTACGCTACCATGCGCAAGCGCTGCACGTCCCTGGTGCGCAGAGTGCGGGCCAGCTCCAACACCATCCTGAGCGTGTTTGCCAGTAGGTTTGATTGTCATTACATGAACCATTGCGATATGGTTCATTTAATTACAAGCAAAACTACAATTAGATAGGCTGCGGGGTTCTCTCCATATAAATGTATGTGTATAGGTTAATTAAGTACTACTAACAATAGATTTAAGTTTTACTAACAAAATGATCCATGTTGACCGAAATAAATAATTATGATTATGATAACGACTGGGTACAGTTGACAGAGATCGTGGAGAGTAGAGAAAAATATGGGAAACCTTTTGCCTAGCAGTGAGACAGTATACCTAGGTTGATTAAAACAACTTATCTCATCAAGGTTTTGACGAGCTACTGGTAAAATGACGGTAATAAACTCCCATTGTCCTGTAGAATGTATTTTTATTTTCTCCATAGACTTTATTTGCATCAGTGGGTGAATACGTGAATACAACGAAAATTATTAAATTAAATTTTCTTCCAGTGGGTTCGCGCGGTAAACAGGAATGAATTAGAACTTGCCTACGGCATAAGGTTGGGTTGGTTGGGTATAAAACAAAACATTGAAAAGCAGTCATTTATTTCTAATAACATAATTAGATTGCCAAAATGCTGGCGATCTGATAGGGCCTGATAGTTTTATTGTTCACTGCTTGGTCTTGGGTTGGTGTATGTTTTAAATAGTGTATCCTTTGCTATACTTAAGACTCTAGAACGAAACTCCATCTTTTGATAGATGTCAAAACTTTTCAGAACTGGACCCAACGAAGAAAAGAAAGCCAAGTCATCACTGCTAATATCAGAGTCCTTTTTCCTTGACGCGGCTAACAGTTTTTTTTCAATTTGAAGTTGATTTTGCCGAGCAGATCTGGGCCGGACATTTTTTCGCCTGTTTTTCCAAGGTCTTTGTGTAACTATATCGATAACTTCTGATTTATCTTCTATTTCATGTCTTGGAGGAATCTCCAAGATTTCATGTGTATCAGAATCAACCACCTGCGTTGTTTGTAAGGATATCGTTTCAGCCTTGTTGCGTGTGTTTTCATTCTCGTCTTCGGAAGAAATATCAGTTGAGTTAGTAGTTTCTGCTATTGACTCTTTAACTACGTTCTCTTCAACGTTATCCAAAAAGCCTAACTTGTCGTAAAATATATATTTTGTAACCTTTTTCACTCCACTTCCAGAAGGCGTATTTTTTAGTCGTGATTTCGATCTATGGTACGCGTCTCTTGCAGTTTTCCACCTTTGTTGTATAAGTTTATCTGTAAAAATACAAAAAACAATTCTCACATTTTTAGAATTACGGGTCGGCCAGTCTGACTGATCTCGGCAGCACGCAGCACTACCAAGTGTCGCGCTGCTTGCTGCCGAGATCGGAATCATACCTTTTCGGTATACCTACGGATCTGCAATGTCATGCATGATAGGAATATCCACCATCAGCCGCATTGTTATTGAGATTTTTCAGCAATCAGGGCAACAATCTGCCCTAAATACCTACTTACCAAAAACTAGTAACTCTACCTTAGTAGAGACATTAAATATAAGAAACTATAGCTGGTCCTTAATAAATAAGATCCTGATTCTGGTAAGTACTTACTAGTACTAACTACTATAGCGTCCTGTATTATGGGGACATGTGTGAAAAAGTATTCCTGACGCTATTCAACCCCTGCTTCTTCAAAAAATATAAAATGACTTACCCAAAATGGCTTTTTCATGGCGAGGTAGGTCTCCGAATAATGTGATGGTAATTTCATTCCAAGCATTCAATCGCGCTTCTTTACTTTTATACAGCTGGTCGGAGGCGTCCCATAAACATTTTCTTATTCTAACTTCATCAATGACGCGCTCGGTGTCAATGTCTCGGTTATAATGCCTCACTTCGAGAGTATTCATCGGGACGTACGCTCAGCGCGGAACCTACTGCTAGCTAGTAGCTACGCTTACTGGCGAATGGGGCGATGCGCAGCGCTGACGCTGACACACACAGACACAGCTCAGCGCTGAGCATTTGTCTTGCCACCCCGCTCCGTATCTTAATACATCTAGTAATTGGCTCTAGTTGGATCTACATTTGAATGACGCCACCTAACTATACCTACCTAATAGCAAATATTTAATTCCATTAGGCAAAATCTTATTTCATTCATGGTCTTATTAATGATTACCACTCTACTACGTGATAATCTCAGACCATTGCCATAGAGAGAATGTGCTGAACTACATAGCGACGGTGAAGTATCAATATCTAATAAGTAACATTTTAACGATTTTCACTTTATTGCATATTCGTATGTACAAATAAAAGAGCTCCTATTTGCAAAGACGTAAGGTCTTGAATTGTACTTATTTATGAGATATTTGCTTGTTGAAATACCAAATAAGTCATCGTGCGTGATTTTTGCTTGCAATACCGAATATCTACGCTTAAAAAAGTGTTGACTGCGGCGCTGTTCCTCGCCGACTAGACTAGCTAGTTGCAATGTGGGGTAACATTCCCTAAATCCAGCCACCCCCCAATTACCAGCCGCCTCCGAAAAATCAAGCTAGAATTGTAAACGATTTACACTATGCTATTTCTTTGTTACCCAAAATGAACCTTATATTATACGCCATAGACGATATCAATTTGGTCGAGCTAAGTTTTAACTCATTCAATCAGTCGTCGATTGAACACAGGCGAGAGTGCGCGTGCTTGATTTGTTCAGTAGCTGTCTCTCGAACCAAGCATCGACGACTTCACGGGATAAGGATTTTCATTATATTAGAACTATAATCCATGAAATATTTTACTTGTCTAGAATAGAAGACGAACTAAAGAATATCATGAAATAACTTTTTTTTATTCATATTCATTATTTAATTAAAAAACCACCCGGCTGGATATAGGGTTTGGTTTTACATTCAAATCTAAATATCGGCAGGGGGGCTGACAATAAGAATTTGCTTTCCGATCGAAAATCCTAAATCCAGCCTGCACTTTCTTTAGGGTGACTATGCTTTCGTGTTATTAGGTACCACTACTAATTATTGTACATTTTGTAATATTGTCAACAGATAGTCTCCCTAGGGCTGAAAGTATTACTTTCAATTAGGCCCCTCAGGCAACTTCAGACCTACTTTCAGAGTATGAGCAATGAAAAAGTTAATTACAGCTATTTCAGTGTAAAATTATACCTACAAAAAAATGTTCATAATTGGTAAAATTCAGTTTGTATGGAAGCCATACCCCCCTAGGTAGAGTATTTTTGAGATTGTTAAAGTTTTCAAGACCTTCCATAATTTGTTGATCTGGTTTAGTTATTTAATTTATAGTTATTTTTTAAGACTGATACCTAGTCGTTTTTTAGGCATAGAAGATGGTGTTTAATTATGTTACAGAAGGTTAACCTTTCATTATTTTGTTTTGAGTCATTAGTAATTAAAGAATAGGTATAAGATTGAGATGCGAACAATTTTAACTTTGTTTGATTTGTACCATAATATGTGAACAAAATTATGGCCACCCTATTTTTCTTCATAATCCTTCCATCTAGAGTGGTGTGTGTACACACACACACTAAAAAAAACCTTTGTAATCATAGCGGCTGATATTAGGTCATGCGTGGGCTGTATTTAGGGAAAAGGGGGCTGATATTTGGAAAAAGTGGTATATCATGAATAAACGTTAAATATTTAAAGCATTTATTGAATTCCATAGTGTTTTGCCCTATACAACTAAAACCAATGAATTTCTTCACCTAACAAAAAAAGAATCAGAGGCTAATAGTCAGTATTTTTTTTTTTATAAGGAGTTGAATCCAAAAAATCCGTTAGGGGGCTGATATTTGGCCATATTACCCTGCCACAATTTTACAGTGTACAATTTGATAAATAAACATTGCGCTTGCTATTGGTTTGATGAGACTTCTGCGGACTTAACCTCAAGTACTTTTGCGTCATTCCTGGTCGATTACTTGGAGAAAAATTGCATTCCGAAAAAATTGCCTATAGTAATTTTCCCAGATGGTTGTACTTACCAAAACTGCAACGTTGTTATGGCGAACGCTTTGTTGAATTTAAACAAGAAGAATAATGTCTTGATCACTCTAAAATGTTTAGAACCTGGTCATACTCAAATGGAATGTGATTCAGTTCACAGTGTCATTGAGCGGAAACTGAAGAAATAGGGAAATAGACCTGCCAAGTGACTACGTCACTATTACAAGAGAGGCACGAAGCTCAAATCCTTATGAATCAATCTACATTAATCATGAATTTATAAAAGATTATGCCAGTCAAGAAAATTGTATGTACAAAAGCATTAGACCTGGACGCAAGGCTGGTGATCCCCAAGTTGTGGACATTGAGTCATCCGTTACAACACAATGACCATCGAAGTAGGTAAAACTAAACTTTGATGCAGAATGGATGCCGCTACCTCAGAGACCTACTACCCTCCGCCCCCTTTGTAGCTGAAATTGAGACCCTGCATTCCAACAGGATCCCAATTTCAGCTACAAAGTTTAACCATCTACAGCAGCTGAAACAAGTTTTTCCCAGAGATTGTCACGCGTTTTACGATGCACTTTTTTTGCTAATGAAATGTAATGCAAGTGTGTTACTTTAGGATCAATAAGTTGATTTGCTATTGATTATTCTGAACTTTGTCCTTTGATCAAAAGTAGAATTTACTACTAAGTTCCTGTTTTAAATATTAGTTCGTTAGGTTTATGCTAAAAGACAGAAAGATTTAGTTTTATTGCCGTACAAATGATTTATTAATGATTTGTTAAATTCTGTGATTACGATATTAGTTACGAATTTTCTTAACTTGACTAAATACTGTGAAAACGATGTTTGTTAGTTATTAAAATAGTTTTTTCTGTTCCAAAATGTTGATACTCAACTAAAATTAAACTGTCTTAATTTTGTTATTGTGTTTTTGTCAAACTTGTTAATAAAACAATATTAAAGTATGCCTTTCAAGTAATCCAAACTGTTTTATTGCATTTGTTTTATAATGCAATACATTGCATCTACGAGATAAAGATCAGGTTTTAGTTAAATTTGAAACAATAACTTCTATCTACATTTATATCCCTAACCTGAAATATTAGATTTGAATCATTATCACCATCAGAAGCGGTTCCTACTATTTTTAAAATAAAAGTAACTTTTTGATTAAAATGTTAAAAACTATAGAAATTAAAAGTTTTTTTTGTCTCCTGTAAAATCATGTTTTTGTAGATATTATATATTGATACTACACCGTCGATAGGTAATGTACGACTGCTTTTTTATCTGTAATTTAGTTTGCACGACCTCGGCTCGTGTCGTGGGCTATTGAATGTGACGTTGTCTCTCCGCTCGCCCCACCACCCATCCGGACTGCTTACGGAACGGAATGAATCGCTTCGAATGGACTCATATGAGTTTTATTCGAAGAAGTGCAAAACAAAAAACTTATAGTTCCTCTTTACGCATTATGAGCTCATACATGAAATTTAAAGATATAAGATGAATATTTTCTAAAACGTACTTTCCCTAAGTATAAAACACTTGTGCAAGCTGTGCATAACTATGAAAATACTGCACGTTTCATTGAAGACCACCGACCTAGCGCGGCAGTGCTGTGACGTCACGCACTCGCCCCGTGGCGAACCTCTGTTGCCTTGCCTGCCGCCGCCGGTCACGCGACGTTGCCACTCCGCGCTTCCCCGCCCCGCGTCCGGAGTGGTAACGGATCGAGTGCTGCTCGGTTTTTTTATCGATAGACTTTTCGATGTTTTTATTTGGTTTATGGGATACTTTTAATGGGCTTTGAAGAGTTGATTTAAAATAAAATGTTTTCCTGTCTGTATGTTATCCAACTGTTTAAGTATTTTTGTATTGGTTTCTAAAGAACAATATTTTTTATGAAACATTTATTTGTCCTGTATTTGGCCCTCAAAATCAATAATTATATTTTTCCCGTTATCCCCCTTATCTCGAAAAATATTGACCGCACGAAAGAATTAACAATAAATTAAGAGTTTATTTATTTATTGGAAAACCAACAGCAACAAATAACTAATAACATTCATAGTATAGAAACGAGAGAGCCAATTAAAGGTTTTCACGGATACGGTAAGTTGATTAGAATTTAGGATTAAAATTGAACCATGTAAAAAAAAATGTTTAAGTAGTAGATTTTACTTTGTATTTATTGTACCTACATAATATTATTCACTAGCAATGACACCCGGCGTTGCTCTGGTATTTCAGAATGTTAAATAAACATTCAAGAAGTTGCCAACACTCACAGTGACTAAAAAAGGTTAGCGAAATCAAAGACAAAGATTGTAGCGAAGTTAAAATTTAAAAGCTAACACAGCTAGGAAACTTTTCGTAAATGGTTAAAATCATCGACAATCAGCAATGTTGTCCCATCTCTATCCCGTCCCGTGGTCGCTCCTCCCCGCGCGCGCCTCGCATTCGGCGCCGAGACGCGAGCGGCACGACACACGACACCATGCCTCCTACGTTCTTCTCCAAAAGCCTCGACCTCAGATTAATTGAGCTCGTCAAAGAGAATCCGGTTCTTTACAACCCGCGGCATGCGAAGTACACGGACAGTGATACAAGGGAAGTCACTTGGCAGAAGATTGGCGATGGCTTAGGCAGACCTGGTGAGTTTTTTTTACAAAATATTTATGCCTACTTAAGTAAGTACCTACCTACCTAGGTACTATGCTTTGATCGTTGTGACACGTTGTGTTATACGGTTACGTGGAACGTTATAGCGATATCGACTTGGTTGATAAATTTTTAATAAGTTGGGAAATAAATTATACTTACACTTCATTGTGTTGAGCCATCTGTAGACCATTAGGTACATACGATCTAGAGATAGCTCAATCGTAAATAACAATCTTACGTTAGGTAAATAGGTACGTGGGTTTAACAATAACGTGCGAGTGGAATGTAATATTAGTGGCGCCATTTTTTTAAACAGCTCGTTGGTTGTAGCTCTGCTATCTGCGCTTGAGGGTGTGGGTTCGATCCCCACAGAGGACAAATATTTGTGTAGTGAATGTAAATGTTTGTTCTCTGTTTGGCTGTTACCTAGGTATATTGTATTCTAAAGTAAAGAAAAAGAAAAGCATGATGCAGAAAAAATACCGTGTGTAGAGATGCAACAAGTAGGTAATTCAAATCAACTAGGTTACCCACCGCTATGTATATTTTTTGCTGTTGTAGGTATATTTTTCTCTGGTTACGAGTTCGCAGGTTCGATTCCATTTTTACTTTTGTTTTAGGTACATACCTACCTCCCTGTATTGATTTAGGAGAAACTGCAGTCTTGGAGTGACTTAAATTATAAGTAGATACTATTTAAACATTTTCCTACTAAAAACTTATATTTTTTTTCCAGCACGAAAATGCAAATCAAGATGGCTGAACATCCGGGACATGATGCGCCGCACCATCCGGAATCGAATCCGCTACCCCGACCAGAACCAGCACAAGTACCGCTTTGAAGACGAGGTCGCCTTCGCAATCCCCTACTTCAAGTACAGCAACCCCCCTACCGATGACTTGTCTGGCTACATGCAGGAAAGTGGCAACAAATGCGAACTGCCCATGGGAGAGCTGGTGGAGGAGGACCAGCTCGGCTACGACAGCGAGAGCACCTTGCTGGAGGTGAAGCCCACGCTGTCGTTCCGGAAGCGCGCCAGTGAGGACGCGTCCATCAGCCGCGACTTCGAAAACAACTCGTTCCAAGAGCTGAGCACCACCGACCCCATGGACGTGTTCCTGATGACGATAGGCACTACGCTCAGGAAGTTCTCTCCGATATATTTGAATCAGGCCAAGAGTAAGATCTTTCAGATCGTTCAGGAGTTTGAGCTGAAGCAAATCGTTCAGACGGAAAGTCAAGCGAATGCAGAAAGCAGTGAACGATTTGAAGAGTCGAGCTGAGAGAATGAATTGAAGTCTTTGAGGGAGACCTTAGCCCATCAGTGAAACTATATAGGTTAAAATGCTGAAAACATCATGGTTTTGTGATATTTGGAAATAATTAAGTAATGAAAACGTTTCTAAAATAAAGTAACATAAGTATTTTCTTATATTTTTCGTTTTTATTCTTTGTCGTTTGTTTTAAATGCAACAATGAACAAGTGCCCCTAAGATTATTTGACGGCAAAAGTAGTAAGTCGTATGTACGTCTAAATATTTTAAATATTGGTGGATATTTCCCACCTATTAGCTTCAAATAAGCAACGCTTGAGCTATGGAACTAATAAAGGTGATTCCAGTCCTACGCCCATACCACGAAACTCAGTAGGGGGATTATACTATTGTATACCCCAACTGCAATAGAACTTTATAATTAGTTGAACGCTAACAAAGCTGCTCGGCAATACACATTATGTACCTAGTAACTTTGTAATACTTTTATACTACATGTGGCGTTTACCCATGTTTTGCATTAGTTTGCGTGCCTGTACTGATTGCTAACGTTTTATCAGCTGTGGAGTTCGCCGGGATCCAATGCCAGGTGCAGTTTGGGGACGTCCAAGATGACATCTATAGGCCCGGATTTATAGAAAAGTAAGTGGCTTGCCCCCGATGGACCGATAACATTCTCATAATCACGGGAAGTCGGTGGACGGAGAAGGCTCAAAATCTTTCTACCTGGATATGAATGGGAGAGGGCTATGTCTTGCAGTGGAATTATTTTGCGATATTTGAATTTAGAACTAATCATCATCATCATTATCATCAACTCATCACCCACTGCTGGGTATTATAGACCTCCTTCATTTTCAAATATCAAGACTAAAGCACGTCTTATAGCTAGGCAAGGCACCGAGACTCGCCTAACTTTAAAACGTTTCTTAGTGATCCTTGTGATACTACTGAATAAATATACATTTGACTTTGGCTTCACAGAGGGGTCTTGCCCAGTCTAATCGTAAAGGCGGTGCATAGATTTACTTTCTGTTAGTACTGGAAGCGAAACTTATTCTTGAAAAATACTGCTGGGAGGTAGAATAACTGACTCTGCAGTGGTGATTATTAAAGGAACCTATCACCAGCGTGATGGGACTGCCTTCTTTATTATCTATTAATGAATGCGACTGGCAATATTTTGGCTCAAATCGTAGTTGCTTTTTTTGTTTGTTTCGTATTCAAATTGTTTAGCTATAATTTACCAACTGCACGGTGGGTGAACAGGGAAAGTCCTGGATGCAAAAGGCAACCGACAAGAGTGGATTCTTAGTGAGGAGGCTTAGACGCAGCTGTGGGTCTATTGGTAGTGCGAGCTGCCTATGATGATGATGATAATAATTATAATTTACTTACTTTACTAATTAGCTTGTCCATTAGCATGAAGGACTTTATGGCAGAACAATACGTGAGTACGCGGGGCATCGAAAAGAAGGTCTTCAAAGAGTACAGGAAGCACAAGGGCCTCAGTGCGCTGGAAGCCAAGAATGTATACACCAAGAAAGCGAGGGCTCTGCCTACCTATGGCGTCACTTTCTTCTTGGTCAAGGTAATTTTGGTTGAAGAAACGGGCGGGCCTTAAAATTCGGCAAATTGTTTGAGTGGAAAGGTTACCGCAAGTAGGTCACGGCGGGCTCTTTTTGCTTGATGCTTGACAACATGTTTGGAATTGTTTATGTTCTACGACATGCCAGTTTCCTCATGATGTTTTCGTTCACCGATTGAGTACGGCATCGTGCACGTATTATATTTAAAAAACTCATTGGTGCACGATTGGATTTAAACTCACGACCTTAGGATCGAAAGGCGGGGCTGCTACCACTAGACGACCAGTGCTCTCATAGGGCGGGCCTTATCTAAACATTTTAACTTTTGTACGCAGTTTTTCCGCAAGCGCGCTTTCATGAGAGTACCTACCTGTAAAAAGTTTCAAGGTTCTTTGGTCCAAAAATCCCCGTCGAGCGGTCTGGATAGTTCCTTTGTGACTCTTGTATCGTATCGATGAACTGAGACTCACTGATTCACCTCTAGCCGCTCTGGCTAGCTGCTAGGCTGTAGAGATGAGTTAGTGAGTCAGCATAGTCCCCTCGATTGGTACTGGCTTAGCACAGTTATTTGGCTTTAGCCTAGACTCTGGATCCATTCAGTCCTTACTGTGTGCCATTGCATAGGTTTTAATTGATTCTGATGTATGTTCTGCCGACGTCTGTTTGATTTATTGTCACCTGCCAGGAAATTAAAAAAAACCAGAAGAAGTTGGTTCCCCGCCTGCTGGGCATCAACGCGAACTCGATTCTACGTTTGGACGAGCGCACCAAGGAGATCCTGCAGCAGTGGCCTCTCACGCACGTCAAGACATACCACGCGGCCAAGGGAGACATCTTCACACTCAACTTCGGAGACTATAGGTTTGCTAAACTGATCGTAATTTTTTTTTAAATATATCGTATAAGCCGCGAATCTGAAGTGGAACTGGGCTGGTCATATTGCCGTATGCCAGATGAGCTGTGGGCAAAGATAGCCACCGATTGGCATCCTGACCCAGCGAGAAGGCGACGCGGCAGACCAAAACGGAGATGGCGAGACGAGCTTGATGGTTTCCTGACGGATTGGGCAGGCGTAGCCCAGGTCGCGATGTCTGGAAGGAATGGGGGGAGGCCTTTGCCCAGCAGTAGGACCCGGAGGGCACATAATAATAATAATAAAATCTTTTCAAAGAATGTGAATCAATATTTAAGCTGACTAAATATTTTGTACAAAAAAGCTCTCGGCACCATTGAAAACCAGCGCCGTATTCAGCCCTTGCGCTTTTATGGCAAATGCTGAGTGGGGAAGCCTTTTTTCGTCACTTATTGCTTGTTGCAAATTTTTTGTGTGTACCATGTTTTGTGCCTTACTGAATAAATATTTTGTATTTCTATAAATACTAATATTCCAGTGAGAAGGAGTACAGCGTGAAGACGCTTGACTGCTTCCGCATCCGCGACATCCTGGAGGGCTACATCGACCTCATCCGCAAGCGCATGCTGGCCCCCTTCGGCAGCGCCAACCCGGACGACGCCTACGTCTCCGAGGATATGGTCTCCTCCTCACAGTACGTCGTGTTTTAGCTTAATGACAATTAAAGCATCGACATTATCTTTCAACCCAGTTGGTAGTAGCTCTGCCTTCTGCGCCATGGGTCTTGGGTTTGATCTCCACCAAGAACCAGCATTTGTGTGGTGAACGCAAATGTTTGGTTGTCTGTCTGGGTGTTATATTGTATTTTAAGTGCATGTTTACAAAAAAAATATTTAGAAGTATTATATTGGCTATCTCGTTCCCATAGTGTATAAGCTCTGCTTAATTTGGTTCTAGATAGTTTTGTATGAATTGTCCACAATGTATAATTATAGGAAGGAAGAAGTTTGCTATAAAAGTAGGTCAAAATACTTTCTTATCTGAGTGTAGTTGGCGACACAGATCTGCGAAGACAGGTCTTATCACCCGATTCAAATTAGCAGGTCAGCTAGAAAATGAAGGCCTTTTTCTGTCATTATAAGCTCCTACATTTAGAATGTTTTCAGAGCGAACCTCGTCCAGCACGTGTCCAACAATTCGAAGAAGGTTGTGGAGCAATGCTTCGTCGGTCCCAGCCAGATTGTGTCTCATGAAGTTGGTAAGAAAAATAATAGTAAGGCAGCGTGTGTCACCTATTACAGGACAGGGGAACAGACAGGCCAGAGGACAAGGCGGCCTAGATGTCGATTATATTGTTCGAAATAGAGTAAATACTGAAAATGGGGCGGAGCTAGCGTCTAACGGCGGCACATTGACGGAAAGCGAAAGGA
Source organism: Thera britannica (assembly GCA_939531255.2). NCBI lineage: Eukaryota > Metazoa > Arthropoda > Insecta > Lepidoptera > Geometridae > Thera > Thera britannica. The sequence goes on from OW618037.2 coordinate 25,686,713, forward strand.
GAGAGAAATTCGAACCTACCTTTTATTTCAAGTTTTGGGCGTGTTATTCTCCCTTTTGATCTAGGAATAAAAACAGATTTATTTTTATATATTTTGTTATTGTACCAACAGGTAAAGATGCGTGTCAAGGCACGCAATTCGTGACAGTTCAACAGGTGGTAGTCTCAGGCAAGGGCAACCATCAGCAACATGGAATGGTAAGTACTTCACTCGTCGCTTCATCTTATGGACATGGGCTTGCAGTCTTGATATGGAATAAGGATACATTATACCTTACAATTTACATTCAATGGCTCCTGTAAGTGGTTTTAATAATTTTGCAGAGAGGAGAGGTGGCCATGCGAGGCGATATGTCTATCCCGTTCACTCGTCGACTGAACCGACTCAACTCTAGCTCTGTCAAGATAGTCAGTCTACTTACGGGTAAATCAAAACATCTTCAATAACTTCATCAATTAATGTTTTACTGTGAACCATATTACTGTGGTGATATCAGTGCATAATACTGTTCTAATCGGATTGGTTTGCGCATGTCCAAGCCCCACTGATTGGATCAGCTTGCAAGCTCCAATAACAGGTGTTTTTTATGTTTTTCAGTGCCGTCGAATAGCCATATGGAAGATGCGAGGAAAATAGTAGATGCCATGAATGAAGATATGCCGTTTGTTAGAGAAGGTGGGGTTTTCCGTTTTTTTATAAGTGTCTAGTGGAACATTAGTCTCACACCCTTTTCAACCCATTGGAGTGCAAGTTACAGGGTCGGTGGTGTACCTAACTCGTTTCTTTTAATTATTTTAGGTGTCCAAGAAACCATAGGCAAGCAAAGCAGCGACGAAGATAAGAAAAAGCTGCAGAACCAGATGGACGAGCTTGATGAGCTGATGAGGGCGCTGACGGAATGCAGCAGGCCTGGCAAAACTGTAAGTGTGCTTCGACGGAGGGTGCGGGCTCCATCCCCATGGTGGGAATGTTTACCTTCAACTATGTATCTCTGAAGCGAGACGCTTTATGATGCCACCGTACATACTTTTGACTTATACCCCTAAAAGTTCACCTCACTTCACTTTACTTGTTCCTGTAATTCCAGGATTCGAGCGAGGTGAGCGACGTCGCGATGCAGGTGGCTGACCTCACCACTAATATGTACTTCGCGGTCGACGCCAAGCTCAAGAGACGAAGCCAAATTATAAGCGTAAGTATATACACTACTGCTAATCATTAAGTATAGATAGTTGCTAAGTACCTGTTTAAGTATCTTTATATAAAAGTGCTTGCTAAATATCTAACCGAATCAATCAATAGAAAGGATAGATAATTGAGTAGAGTAATGCTGGAAAGAAACCGGCTCACGGCGGGCTGGGAGATTATTTATACAGATAATCTCTCTTCATGTTATCTGTATGTTCGATTGAGCAAGCAAAGCTGCAGCTGCATCAACAGCAGGTGAAATGGTGTCTTACATCTGTTTGTGTGTATGTTGGAGTTAGTATATAGTATGCACTGTAGTAGGTATAACATGCCTATTTCTGCCGTGAAGCAGCATTGCTGTGTTTCGGTTTGAAGAGTGCATGGGTGCCGGAAAAAATTAATAGCTTAAAAATTGATACGTGAGGCTGAACATCTGTGTGCCTCACGTTGATGCACGTGCGGCAGTGCGTCGTAGGACACGTTCTTACGAGGCACTGCTTTATTATAGTCGTATGAGGTGGGCCGTATTCTGGAACAAGCGCTAGTTGTATGAAAAAAGCGTACATGACCGCTGTAGTTTTAGTTGAGTTGAGTTGAGTTGTGAATGGGTGATGTGGTTGCAGCGGTCGCGGGCCAGCTTCGTGGAGGACGAGAACACGCAGAGGACGCTCCGCAAGGCGTCCTTCATCGCGGCCGCCACCACCGCCGCGCACGCGCTGGAGACGGCCAACACTCTACTCGGGGAGGTGATATTACTACTACCACTATAATACTTATGCCAACACCATTCCCTTGCTTTCAGCTGTATCAACAACTAGATGTGGTGGTAAAGCTCACGAGTAATACAATTTCATACAAAAGAAAGAACTTTTGTAAGAACTTTGCTGGCGCCGTTTCGAATAGCACGGCAAACGGTAAGGTCAACTTAGCTCTAAGAAGATTGTCTAAATTTATAAGCTTTTTTGACGTAAAGTATTACATACTTTACGTCAAAAAAGCTTGTAAATTTCATCAATTATGCAGACAATCCACACAACGCTATCTAGACCCAAACTAAGCAGAGCTTGTACTATGGGAATCAGATAGCTAATATAACTTAAATAGTTTTTTTTGTAATTACAGACATAGAATACGATGTTACCTCCAGACAGAGAACAAAGGTCTGTGTTCACCACACACGAATATTTGTTCTCGGTGGGAATTAAATCCACGACCTACGGCGCAGAAGGCAGAGCTACTGCCAACTGAGCCAAGCGGCCAGTCTTAATCATAGTAATTTTAATCTCAATATTTGCCATTTCTTATGATGCGTTGGCAATGAAACTGATACCAATCCTGTCATAGCAATACTCCACCCAAAGCACGTAAGTATATTGTTGAGTGGTTCCAGGACTACTCCGGTCCGGTGCTGGACGGCGCGCGCATCGTGGAGCTGGAGGCGGCCGCCGTCGACAAGCTCGGCAAGCTGAACGCCGCCATCGCACATTACATATTAGCGCATTCTGGTAACAACACGCTATAACACCACTTTTCTGGTACCTGTTCTGGTCTGCTTCTGACCTGGTGTGGCTGCATGCGACTGTGGCGCTCCATCACAGTCCATGCAGCACTTGCTGGCGTGCCCCTTGTGCCCGAAAACCTGCACAAAGGAAGACCTTAATAAAGCCACAGCGGTAGCCACCTACTTTGAGAGCACTGGTGGCTTAGTGGTATTGCCCCCGCCTTCAGACCCTGAGGTTGTGGGTTCAAATCTAGTCGTGAGGAAACCGGCATGTCGTAGAACCTAAAACGTTAGAAACATGTGTCAAGTGCACGAAAGAAGCCTCTCTGAGGCGCACTTAAAATCCTTTCACTACACTGGTTCGAAAAGAACCAGTGACACTTTAAGAAGAAGACCTACTTTGTAAAAGTTGTTTAATGAAAAATCGACACGATAAGAAGAAGACAGCACTTTTCATTAAAACGATCGTTATGCATAATAATATGGAACAAACGGGTATTTATCGCGATTACGGTTATTTCCCGACGTTTCGACCGTGTTACAACAGCCGTGGTCGCGGGTAGACTTACACCCGACCCGATAAATACCCGTTTTTTCCATATAATGAAGACGCTATAAATCAGCTAGTTGATAAAAAAATATGTACATAATTGCGATATCTTGGTCATGACTACGAAAATAAAAAAAATTGGGTGATTAGTTAGACAGAGTCAATCAGTGATGATTGCAATGGTATTTCGATTCGCAGCACCTATTATTATAGTAATGCAATTAATACAGGCAGAGGTAACCGCTCCACATCAAGTGGGCTCCACTGCCTTTTTTCGTGTAAAAAATGTTAGAACCATCTTATCAATGCCAAGAGTAGTAATTTATAATCGTTATCAGATCCGAAAAACGTGGACTACGAAACGGCTATCATCTCGATGAACACCATCCACGAGCTGATGCCGGACTTCTGTAAAGGTAACATATATTTTAGATGGAACAGTTATTAGCCAACACCTTTAACAAATTGTTAGATGATTGACACCTATCAGATGGGCTCTGCTATGGGAGATCTGCTTATTTTAAAGGCATGGATCATAAAAAAATAAAGTTATCATTTTGGTCATGAAATAGATTTTTAAAAGCAAATGACATCATCGTATGTAAGTATTAGCTGACGAAAAAATTGAGGTGCTTAAGTTGACGTGCTTTTTTATTTTCTTATTTACTTCAAAACATGAATTAACTGTATGAAAAATGACATGAATAAAAGAGGAGTGAATGCAGAGATGACGGCTGACACGAGGGGAATGAAGAAGAAAGACAAGTTAATAAATGTCTACCTGAATAAAATTAACTTCAATATGTATAGTAATGAATGATGATACTGTGGTTGTTTGTTAGAGGCGCAAGCGCTGGCCAGCTGCAAGGAGGCGCTGGCCAAGCGGCAGATCCTGCTGGACGCGCAGGCCATGTGCGGCGCCGTCAAGAGGGTCTGCTCAACCACCGCCATGGAGGACCCACAGGTATACATCAACCACCATCACATCACTCTTTTCAAACATTGGAAGAAACCAGCTTATTTGTTCCTTTTGTTTTATAACAAGCGTTAAGAGCAAGAAAATCCAAATTCAACATTTATTTATTCAGTTGTATCACAAAGGCTTTGAAACATCTTGAAGCTAGGTGAGTCTTGGGTTAGATCCATGCGACCAAGCCTACGAGATCAGCAACAAATACGGCTTGGTTCCCACCGTTTTTTGTACAACCCTGTCACAATAGGACTATAGATCTGACTTTTCCAAGCTGTTTGCTTATCAAAGTTAAAAATGTGGGTGAATCTAAGTCATAGATTTACGATATCAATATTTGATAATGTTTTGTTTAGAAAGTTCAAGATGCGTCTCGTGAGTACGCCGAGGCGTCCGGTAGACTCGTGTTCACCTTCTGCAAGGGACGGAACGCGCAGAAGGAAAATGAGGTTAGTCGTTCAATACTTACTCGCAATAAGCTGAGCTATGAAGCTCCCCCAAATACTTACATCCTCCTATCCTTACGCTCCTATCCAGCAGTGGTCTTAGCATCCATCCCACTCTTAGAATCGATGTTCTGCACTTCCATTCTCTTCTGTGCATCCGTGATCACTGTATTCACTTCTTTCTTATCTTCGATTACATTCTGCAGCTTAAAACTACTGATTATTTTTAAAATTTCATTATATTTGGTAATTCTTCGTCTAGAAAACCTTATCATTAGAAAAATCACAAAAAATATGTTGTACTCCTCCAGATGTTAGACTTGGCGGATGAGGTGGTGGCGCAGACGTCTCAGTTGTTGATGTCGGCGCAGCAGCTGACGCAGACGGCGCCGGAGGATCCCGCGGCCGCCGCCGTGGACGCCACGGGAGTCGCGGCCGCGGACGCTGCTAAAGGCGTCATCGCGCTAGTACAGGTAATACCTACTCTCCAGCTGGTGAGAGTTGCACTTTCTAACGGAATTCGTAAAGACGTATCTTTGCAAATTTAGGTAGTCTTGATTGATTGATTTCATTGATCTTCTCCAACTGTGAGTTATTTTATTCAACAGTTAGTAAATAATAGTGCGCAGAAGATTACCAAAGACTTGGGAAGCTCAGGTATTAAAACCACAGAGGCGTTCTTGGACGTCGTCTTACAAAGTTTTTTAATGCAACGGCTTTGTGGTAAATTTCAGCGTAGCTGAACCCAATGAAGGATTTAAATGATTATTAAGACCGCTGAAATCTTAATAAACTCTGCGGTCTCTTAGTTTAAACATGAAATTGTAAGAAACGAATTGAAATACACTTTTGAATTCATAAATTGTTTATTCAGTGGGCACAAGGTTCACTTTGAAACGTCTTTAAGCTTGGTGAGTTTAGGTGCCTGTTCCACGCGATCACTGGCTGTACTGGCTGGTGATGTCACGTGTTGTGATGATAGTTTGTAATGTGGATGTTTGCATGCTAGTTGTGCGCGTGCACGATCAGCGAGGCGCACTGCCAGTCGGCGGTGACGGCGGCGGCCGAGGCGCTGTCGGGCGCGGTGCAGCGGCTGGCGCTGGCCGGCAAGCCGCTGCTGGAGCGGCCCCCGGGGCGCGCGCTGCAGGACCCCATGGCGCGCCAGCTCATGCAGCTCGCCAAGGCACTTGATGCACTGAAGGCCGCTTATTGCGGACTCGACGCATGTAAGTTATTAGCCGTAAGGCCATTGTAATGCCCCAGCGGGGCTCATGTTCTGGACGTTATTACCCCCTAACCTAAGACCTATAAAACACATGAAGCAATTAATATAAATAAGTATTTTATAGTTTACTTTGCTTTGTTACATTAAAGTTGTGTACTTGGCGAGCGAACTGATTTTTGCAATTGAACTTATTTCGTGAATGTGGAAAAACTTTGGTTGTGATCGAACTCTTTGAGATTTAGACAGAGATGTCAATTCTCAGCTCTCGTTCCGCTTCCAGGTGACGATGGCGACGTGTTCGACAACCCTGGCGCGCTGCAAGAGCAACAACGACTTCAGTTCATCAATACCGTCTCCGGGAACAAGGAGCAGTGGCGCGCAGTGGAGGAACTACTCACTAAGGTATTATAATAGCACGAGTACCATTAGAAGAATTTAAGTTAAGCACTGGAAACAATATAATAATAATTTTATTTCAGAAAAAATCCAATTTGTTAGTAGCACACAAAACTAGAACTAATGTTAGTAAATGGCAATGACAAATTTTACATAATACAAAATATAATTATAATTACTGATATGTTGGATCCATACTTCAACAGTCACTCTTCTCACTTCTCACTGGGTCACTAAGTGGGCAACCGGTACCAGTTTTGCCATGCAGTGACTGAAGAAGCCTGAATCCAACCTATCAGCTACCACAGCTAGCATGCCGTTGGTGCTGCCGCGGATGCGGCTCATTAGCGACGCGGTTCTACTGCGCATGATTGCGTAGAAGTCATTAATCCTGGCATCCGCGAACATGCCTGATGCGCTGCAGAAACGCGGCAGCCCCAACAGCATCCTGAAGCCGTTGTTATATTGGACTCGTAGGGCACTGTAGGCCTTCTGCTTATGCCTAAACCACCGGTTGCACGTGTAGAAATTTTGTCAAAATTTCTAAAGTCACTTTGACTGCGGCAGAAACGATTGCGCATATTTGCTGCTGAGCCGGAAAATGTCACATTGCTAGGAACTAGGAACTAGGAACTACGCAGCTAACTTTAAACCGATAAAGATCCGATAGTTACGATGACGATAACTTAATCGGTACTTACATCTTTGTACTCTTCACTAACAAAAAATAAAATTTTCAACATTTTTGATGGTATAGTTATCACGGCGCGGTAAATATCCAGCTCAGGTTTGTAGAAATTAAAAGTGTATTTATTCAGTAGAATCGCAAGGATCACTTTGAATCGTCTTAAAGCTAGGTGAGTCTAGGAGCCAGTTCCACGCGACCAAGCCTACAATAACAGGCAACAAACTACTAATAAACTACTGGCTTGGTTCCGTTCTCTTTTCCGTGTTTTTTTATATACCCGTACCGTTGTCAGAGGTCCAGAGTTCCGTTAGCTGGACACTATGGCTGCTCTAGCTCAGCTCATATGAGCTACATAGTGATGTTGGTTGCAGAGCGAGCCTGGTGTTGTGCTGGAGGCGGAGTGGTCGGCGGCGCAGACGCGGCTGGCGGGCCGCCTCGGACAGCTCAACGCGGCCATCGCCTCGCTGCTGGCCGCCACTTCAGGTACCTACCTGCTGCATTGCATACTTAGACAACTCTTTACTGGTTACACATACACATTCGTTATGCATAACTATAACATCATTAACTTTGCCATTCATATTGTTTTAGTTATTTTTGTCGTCATCATTATCTCCAACGTTATGCAACAAGGTTTCTTTGTCCAATCTCTTCCAACAGTTTTCATCACAATCATTTCTTTCTTACTTGTGCAATGTGTATCCGTCCATTACCATTGTCATCATTATCGTGGTAATCGTGGTTACCACCATCACCTTAACTATCCATGGCATATTATTTCCATCATCAAATCCCATATTATGATGTTATGTCGGGGTACAGATCGCGATCGGGTGGACTACGCCGCAGCGGAGCGAGCCATCCTCACCATCAACGAGCTGATGCCGCAAGTGGTTCAAGGTAAGCTCTAATTTCGTTGAAATCTAGCTGTTTCTCGCGTCTCCACAGGTGAGGAAAGTAGGCCAAATTGCAATATAAAATTTAAAAACGTTACTATAATAAGCCTTTTTTGTAAGAAAAAACAGTGTTTTGACAATATTCAGGCAACTATTTCAATTAAATTTGTTATCTAGGTTTCTTAACAAAATGTATTCGTTGTGTAGATACAAAGATAGCCAGCGCTAACAAAGACGAAGAGGCGAGAAAGGCGATGATGGAACACATCACAGCGCTGTGCGCCGCCAGCAAGGGAATATGCACCAGCTCTGAAGACGCTACTCCTGAGGTATGCTTTGAAAAAGGGACTAACTTCACGTATTTTAATATTATGTTATTTATTCCCAATTGAGTAGGTAAGTCCATATTCGGAAATACTTTTCACAAAATAACCCATAGAATGTACTTATTTCTACTGGTTTTTACAGATTCGCGCTGAAGCTATAGCAAAGTACACAAATGCATCTGGCAACCTCGTATTTGGCATCAGCTACCGAGGCAACAACGATAAAGAAAACCAGGTAACAAATGAGAAAAAAATGGTACCTTTCTACCCATCGTACATTATTCTGTGTGTTCTTTTTACAAAAATAATAACAGCGAAGTTCCGCTAACGTGCCAATCCATTTTGGTAAGCGTAGGCATCACGTAATAGTATTATTAGATGATTGTGTGTTGGCATAGATATTGGAGCTGTCGGAAGAGGCGTGCCGCAAGACGTCGCAGCTGCTGGCGGGGGTGCAGCAGCTGGCGGAGGGCGTGGGGGGCGCGCGGGGCGGGGAGCTGGACGCGCGGGGGGCGGCCTGCGCGGACGCGGGGAAGGCGCTGCTCACCACTGCACAGGTACTATAACAAGACGTCGCAGCTGCTGGCGGGGGTGCAGCAGCTGGCGGAGGGCGTGGGGGGTGCGCGGGGCGGGGAGCTGGACGCGCGGGGGGCGGCCTGCGCGGACGCGGGGAAGGCGCTGCTCACCACTGCACAGGTACTATAACAAGACGTCGCAGCTGCTGGCGGGGGTGCAGCAGCTGGCGGAGGGCGTGGGGGGCGCGCGGGGCGGGGAGCTGGACGCGCGGGGGGCGGCCTGCGCGGACGCGGGGAAGGCGCTGCTCACCACTGCACAGGTACTATAACAAGACGTCGCAGCTGCTGGCGGGGGTGCAGCAGCTGGCGGAGGGCGTGGGGGGCGCGCGGGGCGGGGAGCTGGACGCGCGGGGGGCGGCCTGCGCGGACGCGGGGAAGGCGCTGCTCACCACTGCACAGGTACTATAACAAGACGTCGCAGCTGCTGGCGGGGGTGCAGCAGCTGGCGGAGGGCGTGGGGGGCGCGCGGGGCGGGGAGCTGGACGCGCGGGGGGCGGCCTGCGCGGACGCGGGGAAGGCGCTGCTCACCACTGCACAGGTACTATAACAAGATGAAGCCAACCAAAGTAAGGACGCAACGCTATCTACATTTTAAGGACGCTGGAAAAAATAAGGATGATTGCATATAGCAATATTTTTCTACACCGAGCCCACATGGCTCAGTTAATAGTAAATTTGCCTCCCGTATTGAAGGGCATGGGTTAGATCCCCGCTGAGAAAATAATATTATAGATATTTGAGAGGGTTAAGGGAGGTATTATAGTTACCTTTGAATTATCCAGGTGACAGCACTATCGATCTCCTCACCTCGTTGCCAGGCGGCACTCCTTACGTCCATCGACAAGCTCTCCTCATCCGGACAGGAGCTGGCTGCCTCCTGGAAGCCCCTTCATGAGAATGCGATGCACAGGAAGCAGGTCCAGGGTCTGGATCAGACCTTGGAACAGCTGGGAGATAAGCTGGATGCCCTCAGGACTGCCTGCAGGTCATCCCATGGTAAGGGCTGTCAAACAACTATGAGATATGATTACACCGATGAGTATGATCACCGAATCAGAAGGTTGGATACATGACGTGAAGTGTCAAACTGGTTATAATATAAGGTTCTCATCTTATTTTTGTTCATATGCTTTTTAACTGAATTATTTTCCACTCTCTCTGTGCCACTGTTGGGTAGGAGTGGGTTGTAACAGGTAAAATAAGAAACCTGTTCCGCCTGTTCCAGTTCCAGTAAAAAAACAGTTCCAAAAACCTGTTCCAAAATAACTGCTGGTTGTGTTGCATGCAACATAGTATGAGTAGAAATATAGGTAACAGGTGCTGAGGAGAAGAACAGTTTCAGTGTATGTTCCTGAAATGAAAACCATCCTTCATGCTTAACAGGCTTAGGACTGACAGCTTGAGATTTTAATTTTGACAAAATACATGACACTAATCAAGCTGGCGCATTGAAATTTTTTTTCTGTAAGAAATGAGCCTGACATTTCCGAACGCAACACCTGTACTCTGCTTGTAACAGGCTATCTCGTTCTAACAAAGGTAAGATGCGTAAGCTAGAATAGAGAAGAGCATGTTCCGTGCGTGGCGTCTCCTTCTAACAAAAGTAATCTCCATAAGCTAGAATAAAGAGACGCATGTTTCGGCAGATTCGGGCTGTTGTGGAATGGAACTGGAACAGGCTCTCATTGGTTTAGACAACAGTTCCAAGCTGTTATTTTGAAACACCTGTTATTTTGTTATCTGTTCCGATATATTTATATGCCTCACATGTTCCGTGCGTGGCGTCTCCTTCTAACAAAAGTAATCTCCATAAGCTAGAATAAAGAGACGCATGTTTCGGCAGATTCGGGCTGTTGTGGAATGGAACTGGAAAAGGTGGAACAGGCGGAACAGGCTCTCATTGGTTTGGACAACAGTTCCAAGCTGTTATTTTAAAATACCTGTTATTTTTATCTGTTCCGATATTATATGCCTCACTCCTACTGTTGGGTGAATGCCACCTTTACAATACAATGCAAGGAAAAGTATGCATCAATAGTTAGGAAATGTAATGAAGGAAGTGTAATGTTTGGAAAAAGGATTTATTTTCTTACAAACACGAAGATGTTTGATGAGTAAAGTCTAATAGCATCCAAAATAGGTATGGTAACATTGTAAAAGAGTGGTGAACCGCAGTTGTGTAATAGCTGATGTTCGTATGGCGGCAGGCGGCGCGGACGCTGGCGAGGCGGCGCCGGCGGGCTCGCGCGACCAGCAACTACTGCAGTTCGGCCGGAGCATGGCGGCCGCCGGCGAGCGGATACACAAGGCGCAGAACTCACTCGACAAGGTATCAGCATTATGCTTCTCATTGGAATTATGCACTGCCTCACAATATAAGTTCCATCCCACATTTGTCAATTTTTTTGAGACATTTTAAACTTCAATAATTAGCTTTTTTTTAATTTTTGGTCCATCTTGACGTGTCCTATTGGACCAGAGGGGTAAAAGGATATAAGGTGCAAATTTTGTGTTGTACTATTGCTAGATCAATCAATTAAGATAATAAGTTGTTGTTCGTAGCCGCTTCCGCCGGCGCAGAACAGCGAGAAGGCGGATGCGATCCAGCACCGGCTGTCGGGGCGCCTGGGCGAGCTGAACGCCGCCATCGCCGCGCTGCTGGCCGCCGCGGGCCGGGACGCACCGGACTACAAGGCGGCCGAGGACGCGGCCAAGACCATCTCCGAGTTGCTGCCTTACGTCGTTCAAGGTGGACATCGGACTTGCTCCTGAACAATCTTGTTATTTCATGCGATCGATCAAAAACTGCCTATATTATACTTATCATTCATAACACTTATGAGCGGCTCGCTAAAAGTCTCGTGCCACTATCGCTTTCATGCCAACGAGTACCAGTGTCGCAAGGGAGTCTTTATAAATTAACCAAATTTATGTTCATGCAGGCGTATTAGTAGTATTTAGGTGTGAAAGTAGCTCAAAATAGTCCGAGTAAATATACCCTGCTGGTATCTTTTTCCCTATAAGCACACGCTTTGATGCTGTAGGATGAATCCATCTTGTAAGTTCGACTTGAGTTCCATTTAAATAGAATCATTCCGCTTTGTCAGATACCCAATCGACGTGTGCGAACAAGGACGAGGCGACTCGCGCCGCCATGTTGGATCTCATCCGCGAGCTCTGTGAAGCCAGCAGGGCCGTGTGCAAGGGAGCAGACGGAACTAACCCACAGGTAAGGGTATCTTATAGCTTTTAATGCAAAACCCTTAATGTGAAGCCATAAATCATCTCACAACAAAGTAGGACTAGTGTCAAAGACATTGTCAAAGTCTCCCGGTAGGTATCAGAGATACAAAGACTATCGTCTAATGAGTTTACGAGTTTGCTCAAATACTTTCACAACATTTCAGGGTCTCAGCGATGCTGTGTCGAAGTTTTCTGACGCCTCAGGCAAGCTGATATACGTGGTGAATCCACGCTCCAATGCCAACAGAGAAAACAAAGTGAGTACCGCGTGATAAGGAACGTCTGTTTTAGACGAGGTTTGGGTCAAAGAGGCATTCTAATAAAACATTATGGGCCAGATAAATCAACATCGGTAAATAATTCCTACTAAGAGAAGGAAAGAAAAGTTGGTGTTCTTCTTGACTTTCCTCAAGAATCTGAAGGTTACCAGATGATGCAGATGATCTGTGGAGTATTTCAGAGATCAGCTTTTTGACTAAGCCAAACTAAACTTACCTCCGTACAGATAATGGGTGTAACAGCGGGCGCGTGTAACAAGGCGTCCCAGCTGTTGTCGGCAGTGGAGCAGCTGTCCAAGGAGGCGGGGTCGCGCGCGGGGGCGGAGCTGGACGAGCGGGGGGCCACGCTCGCGGAGGCCACGCAAGCCATGCTCACCACTGCACAGGTAGGAGGTGGGGGGGCGCGCGGGGGTAGAGCTGGACGCGCGGGGGACCACGCTCGCGGAGGCCACGCAAGCCATGCTCACCACTGCACAGGTAGGAGGCGGGGGGGCGCCCGGGGGCGGAGCTGGACGCGCGGGGGGCCACGCTCGCGGAGGCCACGCAAGCCATGCTCACCACTGCACAGGTAGGAGGCGGGGGGGCGCCCGGGGGCGGAGCTGGACGCGCGGGGGGCCACGCTCGCGGAGGCCACGCAAGCCATGCTCACCACTGCACAGGTAGGAGGCGGGGGGCGCGCGGGGGCGGAGCTGCACGCGCGGGGGGCCACGCTCGCGGAGGCCACGCAAGCCATGCTCACCACTGCACAGGTAGAAGGCGGGGGGGCGCCCGGGGGTGGAGCTGGACGCGCGGGGGGCCACGCTCGTGGAGGCCACGCAAGCCATGCTCACCACTGCACAGGTAGGAGGCGGGGGGCGCGCGGGGGCGGAGCTGGACGCGTGGGGGGCCACGCTCGCGGAGGCCACGCAAGCCATGCTCACCACTGCACAGGTAGGAGGCGGGGGGCGCGCGGGGGCGGAGGTGGACGCGCGGGGGGCCACGCTCGCGGAGGCCACGCAAGCCATGCTCACCACTGCACAGGTAGGAGGCGGGGGGCGCGCGGGGGCGGAGGTGGACGCGCGGGGGGCCACGCTCGCGGAGGCCACGCAAGCCATGCTCACCACTGCACAGGTAGGAGGCGGGGGGCGCGCGGGGGCGGAGGTGGACGCGCGGGGGGCCACGCTCGCGGAGGCCACGCAAGCCATGCTCACCACTGCACAGGTAGGAGGCGGGGGGCGCGCGGGGGCGGAGCTGGACGCGCGGGGGGCCACGCTCGCGGAGGCCACGCAAGCCATGCTCACCACTGCACAGGTAGGAGGCGGGGGGGCGCGTGGGGGAGGAGCTGGACGCGCGGGGGGCCACGCTCGCGGAGGCCACGCAAGCCATGCTCACCACTGCACAGGTAGGAGGCGGGGGGCGCGCGGGGGCGGAGCTGGACGCGCGGGGGGCCACGCTCGCGGAGGCCACGCAAGCCATGCTCACCACTGCACAGGTAGGAGGCGGGGGGGCGCGTGGGGGAGGAGCTGGACGCGCGGGGGGCCACGCTCGCGGAGGCCACGCAAGCCATGCTCACCACTGCACAGATATCCCCTTCCTCCTTATAGCTCGCCTACTCCACTGGGAGGTAGTGCTGCTGCTCACTGCACTGGTAATACCTTCCTTCGTACTGCTGTGCGAGTCCAGTCACGGGGAGGCAGAAAGGTCAAAGTGTGGATCTAGAGAGCGATAATAATATCACCGATGTGTTCAATGTGACCTTTTTTTAGGTCACTGCACCTTCTATTTCGGAGCCTCACTGCAAGAAAGCACTGCTTTCGTCCATCGACAAGGTGTCGTCTTCAGGGCGCGAGCTATCAGGCTCGTGGCAGCCGCTCCTGCAGGACCCGAAGCACCAGCAGCAGGCGTCCGCACTGCAGGAATCGCTGCAGCAGTTGGAGGCGCAACTGGAAGCCCTCAGGAAAGCCTGCCAGATACCTGATAGGGTGGTACCCGATGAAGGTAACTCTTACTTTTCGACATATTTGATTAACCAATTGTTTTTTCTTTAGATATAACTCCTTATGATATTAGAATTAGTGCTATTGTGAAAACTTTAGGATGTCAGTTTTAGGGCTAATGTCGCTGTTTCTGAGTAACGTTATCCGACGGATAATACATTTTGAATTCATAAATAAACATTATCACTGAATGCTTATTACTATTGAAACGATCGACAGATGTACAGAAAAGCCAGGAGGTTCCGTGTGAAGAGAAGGTACAGTTCGGTAGACGGATGTCCTTGGTGACGGAGCAGATCGGCAAGGCGCAGCGCGCGCTGGAGAAGGCGCCGCCGCCGGGCGCGCTGGACGCGGCGCGCGCGCTGGCCGTGCAGCGCCGCCTGGCGGGCCGCCTGGGCGAGCTGGGCGCCGCCATCGCCGCGCTGCTGGCCGCCACCGCGCCGCGCCATGGCACCGACTACGCGGCCGCGGAGCAGGCCCTCAGGACTATCACGGATTTGATACCTCACGTTGTGCAAGGTACATCATGCTACATCAACATGCAGAACGAGCAATCGAATTTAATAATATGTATTACTTGTGAGATGTATTGTTTTTTCTAAGTCAATCTATTTATTTAAAGCATAAAAGTCTAAATAATGCTCAATTTAAGAGCATGTATGAGAAAAACTTCTATGGACAATTGCAGTATTCGCCATTCGAAACATTATTACCTTTGACATCTTTCAACAGATACCCAATCGACGTGTGCGAACAAGGACGAGGCGACTCGCGCCGCCATGTTGGATCTCATCCGCGAGCTCTGTGACGCCAGCAGGGCCGTGTGCAAGGGAGCAGACGGAACTAACCCACAGGTAAACCATTTCACTTGCAACTTATTATTCATGAATTCGTTACACAATTTCAGCTTGTTTTTAATTCATTCGCTATTGTTTCGCAGGGTCTCAGTGATGCAGTGTCCAAGTTCTCTGACGCGTCAGGGAAGCTGGTGTATGTGGTTAACCCTAGAGTCAACACTGAAAGGGAAAAACAGGTACGTAGATAAAGTAGACTGTTCTCATCTTTCCGTTAACATTGGTGATGTGAGCTTTTGTAAATGCCATTTAAAAACTCTGAAAATTTATGGGATCAATGTTGACTATTGACGTGCTATGCGTGACCCATTCGAAGAAACCGTATTTTACATGTAAAATATGTATGTTTTGTTCTCAGATTGACGACGAATCAGCGAACGCATGCAGTAAAGCTTCCCAGCTAGTGGCGGGGGTGCAGCAGCTATCGGAAGCCGTGGGGGGGCCCCGGGGACAGGAGCTAGACTCCCGGGGGGCCGCGCTCGCTGACGCCGCGCACACTCTACTGGCTACTTCACAGGTCAGGGAACAACATCTGCATCTGCAGTCACAAGGCCCGTTGGATTTTGCATCCCAACAGTGGCACATCCATTGCAAAACCAAGTGCACGTTGAACCGACAACGGCTTATCAATGTAAATAGCTTGCATGTAGATGAACAAATTAAATCTAAATTGTTTCGTAGGTGACTGGGCCGTCCATGTCGGAGCCTCACTGCAAGAAAGCTCTCCTCTCGTCCATCGACGCGGTGTGGTCCTCAGCGCGCGAGCTATCGGCCTCGTGGCAGCCGCTCCTGCAGGACCCGCAGCACCAGCACCAGGTGTCGGCTCTCAACGAACCCCTGCACCAGCTGGAGACGCACTTGGAGGCACTCAGGCAGGCCTGCCAGATACCTGATGGAGGTTAGTTTTTTGGATGTCAAGAAAAATCTATAAATCATCATTTCAGGCATTGATCCGCCACCGCTCGAGATATAATAGATTTTCAAAGCAACCGATCTTGCTTACCTGCTCTCACACGAGCTTCCAACGACTTTTAAAGTGTGGTATAAGAAGGATCTACCTAGGGGCCACGTTTTTCAATTGAGTTTGTTGTGTGACTTTTACATGAGCCAAGTTCTGAGAGCTCAAGTTTAAAGGTTTCATGCAAAACAGACTGAACTGCTTTGGGCTACCACACTATAGAACGCACTTGTCTTATTTCCCAGTACCCCAAAGCACAGAGCTGCCGCGGGAACTGCAGAAGCTACAGTTCGTGAAGACAATGTCGGGAGCCAAGGAACACATACAGAAGGCGCAGATGGCATTGGACCAGGTATTACATTAAGCACGTTACAACTTGCAGTGATTGGCTAGAGAGACATTTTGAAATCCTGTCAGCACACTGGTTTGAAACATTTAGTGACAAGAAAAGATGGCAATCGTTACACTTTCTTCTTGTTAACTTGTAATGAATGATTCACAGCCGCTTCCATCACCACAAAGCACTGATAAAGCCGAGGCGGTGCAGCACAGGTTGTCTGGAAGACTGGGTGAGCTTAACGCTGCCATCGCTGCTCTTTTAGCTGCTACGGGTATGCTTTTTTATTTTGTGTTATATTTTGCCGTCTTTTAATATGGGTGAAAGGCACCAACCGTTCTAACTCATTTTTAAGACTTTGGCAGAATTTTGATAGATGTCTATTTTAAGCTATAGTTTTCTATAGGAGATGTTTATTTCAGATAATGTGAAGCCCGACTATAAAACAGCCGAAGAAGCGATGAAAACGATCACACAGCTAATGCCGCATGTCGTTCAAGGTGAGTTGCTGGTGCTTGTATGTACATGACGTGGGTTCAAAAGCCAACTTCATTAATTGCTCTTTGGATCCTGTATAATCTTTGTTGTGGTCTAATGTTTTTTTCGTGATTTGGTTGTAACAGATACGCAAGTAGCATGTGCGAGCAAGGACGAGGCGACTCGCGCCGCCATGTTGGATCTCCTCCGCGACCTCTGTGAGGCCAGCAGGGCCGTGTGCGCCACCGCCGACGGAACTAACCCACAGGTCAATATTCCACCATTTCGCTCATTATTGCTATGGAAAAGTAATTAATTTAAAAAATAACAATAAAATGGGTCACTTTTTAACGGCTCAATAAAAGTCTCTGTCACTTTCACCTAAACAATAAAATCCACAGCTGTTGAAGCACAAATGTATTTCCTAAATAACTTACAGCCAATAACGGATTTACATTTAAAGCTTTAAACTGGTAAAGCTTTATGTCAATAAATAGAGATCGCATCAGATTTATCGGTCTGATAAGCTTAATGACTTTTCGATGACCATTAAGAATATGAAGGAGTCTCTAATTTCTAATCAACAAAACCTTCGCACTCATTCTTACTGCATTATTCAAAAGGTCACAAAGCCGAACCTTAATTTCGTTGTTGACCTTTGCAATGTGACCGTCATCAAACATCACTATGGGTCTCATGGGGTACATGGTTCCATTAGGTATATCACACGAATTTAAACATAACTTGCATGGACAGGGTGTGCATGAGGCGGCGGCCCAGTACGCGACGGCGGCGGGGAAGCTGGTGTACGTGGCGAACCCGCGTGCCAACGCCGATACGGAGAAACAGGTGCGTTTTTCCATATTCATTCACATATCGATAAAGCTCACGATTAATCTCTTTTGCAGGAAACACATCTTCAAGATTCCAAGAAGAGTAAAGAGGGATAAACTATGTTGCACACATGACCACATTTTACTAACTCTTGCTTATTCAATACTTTGATTTTTTTACCCCGTTTCTGTTAATTTTTCTATTTAAAAAGTAGCTCATTAGCTATTAGTAAGAAAACTCGGCTCAGGGTTATGCTCGCCTTTGTACATGTCCTCTGTTTCTGCCCTTTTCCTATGTTTTGTATTGTGTGCACTCAGCATTAGCTAATCCAGGCTATTAACTATATTCATGCTAAGTTGCACGCACATTTTTGCAGCAGCGGTTAGGGCGTGGTAGAGCTACAAACATGCATACATAGTTACTTTCACATTATTTGTAATATTAGTAGGGTAGTTCAGTATCAGAGATAAGTCGAAGGCGGGGTTTTGTCAGTTCTATGATTATTCAGCCGCAGAGCTCTCAACTCTTCTTACACTGCAAGCCATTAATAATTCTATGAGTATTCATTTAGATCGTGGCGCTGTCGGTGGGAGCGCAGCAGAAGGCTTCCAAGCTGTTAGACAGGGTGCTGAAGCTGCCCACCACAGTGGAGGGGCGGACCGGCCAGGAGCTGGAAGCCAAGAGCGCTGCCGTCGATGAAGCAGCACGTAACCTGGTCACCACTGCAAAGGTATTTACAAATAAGAGGTTTTTAATTTTTGGAAGTACGCTAACTCGCTATCCATTCGGATTTCTGAATGTTTAGGATAAAGTCAAGGTTAGTCACATTTGAGCACCTACATTAATTCTAAAATATTAGTCAGTATCTTTCTGTCTTTGCAGATTGATATATCTCAAAGTTAATTGATAGACAATGATTTTATGCCCAAGTTACACAGCAAAATAATGATTTTGACGTGACAACGTCTTATAATTCGATGGAGTCGGCTGCACGCACGAAAAAACATGACTCATGCGGCGTTACCTCGCTCTGAGGCTTGAAGTGGAAGCGAGAGCGCGGAACGAGCGACAAAGAGGCACGCACGGCCTCCGTGTTTGGCAGCGTTCGACATCTGTCTCTCTCCTACTTGAGAGAGCGATGCGTCCGCGTGGACAGCTGGATCACGTTCGCACGTTCAACTATCGTCAGGAAACCGACTTTACAGACAACCGATTTTTTTTAATGTTCAGATGACGGCGGCATCGATCTCTAACCCTGGCTGCTCCGGCGCCTTGCTGGGCTGTGCGGACCGGCTGTCTTGCGCGGCGGAGGCGCTGGAGGGCGCGTGGCGGCCGCTGCTGCAGGGCTACTCCTCCAGCACGCTCCAGCAGCCGCTGCGCCAGCTCCACGCACAGCTCGATGAGTTGAGGACCCGACTACAACTACCCCATGAAGGTAACTTTTTTGCAAAGCTCGTAAAGTCTCATCCAATTCAAAGGCCCTATTCCACTACTCACAGTATAAGTGTCAAAGACTAGTTTGTTACTGATTTATTTATATGAATACCTAATGCTCTTCTTTGATTATTTTAGATGTTCAAGCAGCAGCAGATCCTAGCGAGCAACAAAAGAAACAGTTCGGGCTCAGCATGTCGTTAGTTGTGGAGCAGATCCATTGCGCCCAGAAGGCGCTGGACAAGCCCCCGCCGGGTGCGCTGGACGCGGGCCGGGCGCAGGCCGCGCAGCACAAGCTGGCCGGCCGGCTGGGCGAGCTGAACGCGGCCATCGCGGCACTGCTGGCCGCTACTGCTGGTATGTCCTTGTTCATAAAACTGAGGGGTTTTGACTTTTCCCCTCCAGCTAAGTCTAATAATAATTGATGATTTTACAGATAGAGAAAAGCCGGACTATGAAAAGGCGGAAAAAGCTGCCAAAACAATATCGGAAGTACTGCCTCATGTTGTTGAAGGTAAATAAAGACTGACAGAATTATAGAATGACAAGTTGTAGAAACTCATTCTTGACTGAATCTTTTAGGTGTTAAGCTTATCGGGACCATGCAAACGAAGCTGCGGGGCAAAGCTCGTCAAAAGTAGTAGGATAGTATTATATCTGTGCAGAAAGCTTGTTACTTCTAGCGAATCTCTTTACGAACAAAGTAAAAATGACAATGATGGTTTGCAAATTTTTTAAAACTAATTTCGTTGTACAGATACTCAATCGACGTGTGCGAGCAAGGACGCGGCGACTCGCGCCGCCATGTTGGATCTCCTCTGCGAGCTCTGTGACGCCAGCAGGGCCGTGTGCGCCACCGCCGGCGCCGACGGAACTAGCCCACCTTACTATACTTTGACTATGGTTCTTGCATTATTATATCTTCTTTATTCAATGGTTTCACAAGGATCACTTTGAAAATATATTATTTTCTCATATAGGGTCTCAGTGATGCAGCGTCTAAGTTCTCTACCGCGTCAGGCAAGCTGGTGTACTTGGTCAACCCTAGAGCCAACGAGAAGAGGGAGAATCAGGTGAGCTTACCACGGCTTTTCTATCTCTATCTCGGAAACAAAAGTGGAAGATTTTTTCTCTCTGCTTTATGTACTCTGAGATGATAAAAATTGTGTTAAGTATCTCATATTTTTTCATATTTATCAGTTCGTTACATATTTTTTAAGTTTTGAACATGTGCGATTGGTTGTAGATCGTGGTTCTGACTGGAGCCGCCTGCAATGATGCGTCGCAGCTGCTGGCGGGGGTGCAGCGGGTGCTGGAGGGCGCGGGGGGTGCGGGGGGCGCGCGGGGGGAGGAGCTCGACGCGAGGGGGGTGGCGCTCGCTGACGTCACGCAAGCACTACTGCTCACCTCGCAGGTACTACCGCCCGGGGAGGCTCGTCCCCGGGGTAGATCTAAATAAACATGACTTTAGAAGTCCTGTTCATTTAATAATTTTATCCTTTTTCAATTCTAACAATTATTCTTATAATAAACATCAAATATTTTTTTGTTAACCGAATTTAAAATAATGGAGGGAATTCTCAATTTAACTTTTCTTTTATGTTGCAGCTTATTAAGTATGCTTGCAGCGTAGTAAGTAGTTCCACTGTAGCATTTACTACATAGATTATTATGTAATCGAACAAATAATAAGATTAGCGATTATTTCATTAGCACACCAGTTTCATCACACTTAAATATATCGGATTCTCTTACTAAAATTGTGACTATGTTGTGTTTACGATCTTTATATCAAACTTATCGAGTGTCTGGGGTGAGAAAAAGCGAGACAAACGCAAGCACATTGTCGTGTAGCAGATAGTATAGGTAATAGCGGCAACATGACTTAGCGCTGACCTTCATTGCGCAGAAGTCAAAAATAAGGTACCTGAGGAGGGCTCGCGGGATGAAGGGCGGGCGTGCGTAGCGCTGATTGGCTCTCCAGTCGCACTCCGCTCTCTGTACCAATAGGACCCTCTGCACACATCCACACATCCAGTGTGCGCGACATGCGCACACTACTACATAAGCGCAGCTATCCTCTCCGCGTATCGCTCGGCTCTAAAGTTATGTGCTTAGTTTTATTACAAACTAATTGTTTATCCGCAGATGACAGCGCCCTCTGTGTCCGAGCCGCATTGCCAGTCGGCTCTCCTCTCGTGCATCGACAAGGTATCTTCCTCAGCGCGCGAGCTATCGGCCTCGTGGCAGCCGCTCCTGCAGGACCCGCAGCACCAGCACCAGGTGTCGGCTCTCAACGAACCCCTGCACCAGCTGGAGACACACTTGGAGGCACTCAGGAAAACCTGTCAGATACCTGATGGAGGTTAGTTCTTTTATCTCTCTAGTTGAGTGTGTAAATGAACGAGGAATAAAATATATGTATGCATGACAGATGGTAAGGGCAAGAGGCACGATCAACAGAAGCTACAGTTCCTCGCGTCCATGTCGCAAGCCAAGGAGAAGATAAGGACCGCGCAGCAGGCGTTAGATAAGGTATCATGCACATTCTTCTTATGACATTTGGATTTAGAAATATTTCCACCGATTGTCGACCTACCATATCTTCAAGTCTAGCCAAAACTTGAAGATAAACCTTCAAATTATGTAAATTTAAGTAACAAGTGCCTCATAGCTAATAATATACAACAAGGAACTGGAAAGCAAAATGAAAAATGGTTGCCTAATAAAACATTCCTTTGATAGGTAAATATGTTAATTAGAGACAGAGACACCTCTTCATGCTAATGATGATTCGCTTGTACAATAATGACATACCGTAAGATGTATTTTAGCGTGTGATTTGTGTGTATAGGCCATCCCGCCACCGCAGCCCAGCGACAAGGCGGAGGTAGTGCAGCTTAGGTTGTCTGGAAGGCTGGGCCAGCTGAACGCTGCCATCGCGTCCCTCCTCTCCGCGACTGCCGGTAATTATTTTATTAGTTTATTGGGTTCTTAATATTAGTAATGTTTTAAATAGTTTTCATCATTTTCATCCACAGCCTGACTTTACAAACCGATATTTCATTGTTTTAATGACAGGTAGACGTCAGACTCCTCATCTTTTGCTGCATGATTAGATATTTAAAAGTGGTATTTGTTGAGGACTAGTTAGTACTAGGAATAGATTAATTCATATTTGTTTGTGTTTTATATATTTTTTTAATTGGTAACATTTTCAGTTTTTAAGAGCGGGTCGTGCGAAAATTTGAGATGCGTTTTAAAAAAATTCATAACTAAATAACTAAGTGACATTTTAAAAACATACATTATAAAATCGCAAAAGGACTAATTGTAGACTACTCGTATATATTTGAGATTAATTCGAATTTAAGTGTGTTAAAAAAATATACTATTTAACATGACATTCTATTTAACGCTGACATACGAGTTTCATTAGCGTTAAATAGAATGTCATGTTAAATAGTATATTTTTTTAACACACTTAAATTCGAATTAATCTCAAATATATAGTCTACAATTAGTCCTTTTGCGATTTTTAAAATGTCACTTAGTTATTTAGTTATGAGTTTTTAAAAACACATCTCAAATTTTCGCACGACCCGCTCTTAACAATAAAGTTATGATTTCAGATCGTGAAAAGCCATACTACCAAACAGCGGATAAGGCTATCAAAACTATAGTCGACCTCTTGCCTCACGTCATAGAAGGTAAGCCTCATAGAGAACGTTAAGCTAGACGTACTTTTTCTTTCTTCTTCGTACCTACATAATTATAACAGTCGGTTTGCAATATCTTCTCGTCTCCTTTTTACCACCAGTGACATTTACATGTGAGAGCTTTTGTGCTTCGCAGGGCACACATTTACTGGCAGAGCTTCGGGTGTTCCAAAAATGACGCCCTCTTATAAATGTTCATGATATTATAACAGATACCCAATCAGCGTGCGCCAACCTGGAGCCCGCGTCCCGCGCCGCCATGTTGGAGCTGGTGAAGCAGCTAGGCGCGGCCAGCGAGGCCGTGTGCGCCGGCGCAGACGGAACCAACCCGCAGGTACCATACCACACCCATACCCCACGTGCGCCAACCTGGAGCCCGCGTCCCGCGCCGCCATGTTGGAGCTGGTGAAGCAGCTAGGCGCGGCCAGCGAGGCCGTGTGCGCCGGCGCAGACGGAACCAACCCGCAGGTACCATACCACACCCATACCCCACGTGCGCCAACCTGGAGCCCGCGTCCCGCGCCGCCATGTTGGAGCTGGTGAAGCAGCTAGGCGCGGCCAGCGAGGCCGTGTGCGCCGGCGCAGACGGAACCAACCCGCAGGTACCATACCACACCCATACCCCACGTGCGCCAACCTGGAGCCCGCGTCCCGCGCCGCCATGTTGGAGCTGGTGAAGCAGCTAGGCGCGGCCAGCGAGGCCGTGTGCGCCGGCGCAGACGGAACCAACCCGCAGGTACCATACCACACCCATACCCCACGTGCGCCAACCTGGAGCCCGCGTCCCGCGCCGCCATGTTGGAGCTGGTGAAGCAGCTAGGCGCGGCCAGCGAGGCCGTGTGCGCCGGCGCAGACGGAACCAACCCGCAGGTACCATACCACACCCATACCCCACGTGCGCCAACCTGGAGCCCGCGTCCCGCGCCGCCATGTTGGAGCTGGTGAAGCAGCTAGGCGCGGCCAGCGAGGCCGTGTGCGCCGGCGCAGACGGAACCAACCCGCAGGTACCATACCACACCCATACCCCACGTGCGCCAACCTGGAGCCCGCGTCCCGCGCCGCCATGTTGGAGCTGGTGAAGCAGCTAGGCGCGGCCAGCGAGGCCGTGTGCGCCGGCGCAGACGGAACCAACCCGCAGGTACCATACCACACCCATACCCCACGTGCGCCAACCTGGAGCCCGCGTCCCGCGCCGCCATGTTGGAGCTGGTGAAGCAGCTAGGCGCGGCCAGCGAGGCCGTGTGCGCCGGCGCAGACGGAACCAACCCGCAGGTACACTACACGAGAATACACATCACACTATACACTGTTCGCTCTTAACCCCCAGTGGTACGCGACATTTTTCTTTATTTGTGTGTAACTTGATCTGTACCCCAAGTCCGAGTTTTGCTACCACATTTCGTTACCAAATGTTGTTTTCGTTTCGCCTACGTGTCTCTCTCTTTTGCATGGCAAAATAATGAGACAGCAACTCTAACTACGTAACGTATTTTTGCTGTCTCATCTTTTCTCCATACAAAAGACAGAGACACGTAGGCGAAACGAAAACAACATTTAATTTTGGTAACGAAATGTTATAAATGCACTAGGACTTTGGGTACTGTATCCTTGTGTACAACAACAACCACAACGACTCTGAGCTCGAATTTGGGTCGAACTGTCATGCAATACATGAAAGATGGCGGGGATAAAGAAAAACAACATCTCTCAAGTCGCTGAGCATGCCACTAGTGAAATGCTCGGCGAATATTGAATAGTGTTACTCAATAACTGTGTTGTCTCCAGGGCCTGAGTGACGCGGTGGGTAAATTCTGTGACGCGTCTGGCAAGCTGGTGTACGTACTCAGTCCTCACGACAAGGTGCAGGCGGAGCAAGTGAGTATGCAAACACATGCATCATTATCACTTTTAGAGTTTGGTTTTGCTGCTAAGCACTTATGATGCTGCTATTCTTTGGGTGCGTTAGTCTACTGTTACGGTTCCAAAAGTGATGATGGAGTCCTTTATATCGAAACCTCTAAAAAAAACGGTTGCCGCATCGCAATCAGAAAGTGATAAACAAAACCAATTGGGGATGATCTTTTTGATACCATGGTTTCGTAGCTATCATAGGATGCTACAGCTATCCAACCGAACAGTACCTATTATTGCACTCAGAGGTGGGCTGAGTAGTAATAAATAAATTAATGTTGTGGACATCTATACAACACATAGGCCCCACTTAGTGCATCGTTCTGACGTGCGTGACCTACGAGTTATTATAACTAGCGGCACATAACTTGAGCGGTGAGCGATACGCGCTGCGCATGCGTCGTAGTGTGCCATGTCGCGCACACTGGATGTGTGGATGTGTGCAGAGTGTCCTATTGGTACAGAGAGCGGAGTGCGGCTGGAGAGCCAATCAGCGCTACGCACGCCCGCCCTTCATCCCGCGAATCCCCCTCAGGTACCTTATTTTTGACTTTGGCGCAATAACGGTCATCGCTCAAGTTATGTGCCGCTACCTATAAGCAGGGTGTGCGGGTGGTAGAGTAATGTGTGTGTGTGTAGATAGTGGAGCTGGCGACGGAGGCGTGCGGCTCGGCGTCGGTGCTGCTGGGCGGCGTGCAGCGGCTGGCGGCGGCGGCCGGCGCGCGCCAGCACGCGCTGGACGCCGCGGGCAGCGCCATGGCCGACGCCGCGCAGGCGCTCCTCGCGTCCGCACAGGTACACGCACACTCAACTTCAACCTTCAAACTGACACTTTCAAGCAGCCTAAATATTTGCATTTTAAATGGTTTTGCCTCATTTTTAACCAACTTTAAATGAAAAAGAAGGTTGTCAATTCGGTTGAATTTTTTTTTATGTTTGCTATCGCATAACTTTCTCATTTAAGGATCGATTTGATTTTTTGATCTGAAACCTGATATCTTTATTAAAATCCAAATCCGTTCAATAGTGAGGCCATGAAACTGGTTTCAATTTTTTAAACTCACTTGTATGGAGCACTTTTAATAGGTTGATAATGTTGCATATGCTTCAAAAACATAAAAGCTGATTGTATTTCTGTTCGTTATGTGTGTCAGGTGACGGCGCCATCTATCTCGGAGCCGCACTGCAAAGCGGCGCTGCTCAGCTCCGCCAACCTGCTGTCCTCGTACAGCCAGCAGCTGGCAGAGACCTGGAAGCCGCTGCTGCAGGAGCCGAAGCACCAGAAGCAAGCCGCAGCGCTGCAACAAGCGCTGCAGCCGCTGGAAGCGCAGATCGAAGCGCTTAGGAAAGCTTGTGAGCAAAGTGAGTTCTATAAATCAACTTCGTGATCTAAGGCCCGTATTCCAAAACTGTGCTCGAGTCTCCTCAAGCACAGATTTTTAATTTTTCTACTGTGCTTTCAATAGTTGCAAACTAACAGCAAGTGGTTGTTCAGTAGTGAAGCGAGTCCCCCCGCCCCCCACGCGGCGGCTGTCACGCCCCCCTCCCGCCGCCCCCTCCGGCGGGGCCGCCCCCTCCGGCCCGCAGGCAAGAGACGCCACGCAGGACTTCCTGCACAGGATGCGATGTGACGAGGGACGAGGTATGCACGCTATGATACTTTATGACTGACTTACTGACCAGCCTCTCAGCTCAGTTGATAGCTCTGCCTTCTACGCTGTAGGGCGTGGGTTTGATCCCCACCGAGAACAAATATTTGTGTGGTGAACATGGATGTTTGTTCTCTGTCTGGGTGTTATAATGTATTCTATGTATGAATTTACAAAAAAAGATTTAAATTTTATATCAGCTATCTGGTTCACATAGTACAAGCTTTGCTTAGTTTGGGGCTAGATAGTGTTGTGTGGATTGTTCGCATTATTTATGATATTGTATGTGTCAGCGTCCAGCCCCGCCGCAGTGGCTCCGGCCGCCAGCACGGGCGCGTCGCCGGCGCGCTTGCCGACCGTCATGACGGACGACGAGAAGCGCATGCATCAACAGTTCATGCAAGACATAGATGACGCTCACAGCTGCATCAAAGACGCTAGGAAGAAGGTAACTATGAAGTATCTACTTCTTCGTGGAAAAATCACAAATTCAATAGACAGTATATATACAGTGAAAGAGGTGTGAAGTGAAAGAGGTGTGTCAGGATCGTAGCGAGTGGAAATCCGTTATCTCTGCCTACCCCTATGGGAATGAGGCGTGATTTTATGTATGTATGTATAGTGTCAAATGTCTGCCCATATCTTATTTATAGCGTGATGTGAGGCCTAAAAAGTTTCATGTGACTTTTGGATGAATAATATGAAAGACAAATAGTTTTTTTTCTTTCAAAACTTGTTATCTTATGACGGCACATGGTATTTATCAAAGCGACACGCATATGTATTTCAGATAAACGAAGAACAGAAACGTAAATAATATACAAAAAAATGACATAAGTATAAATAGAGGTAAAAACATGAATGTAATTTACCTATGCTATACTAAACAAAACATCGAAGTGTTAAATGAAGGCTTCCCTAAAGCTATAAGCATTATTGTATTAGAGGAGCACCCACGGAAACTTCTGTAGTTGGCACCTTGCAGCCAGAACTTTGCAGCCTTATAGGTGTATTGAGGTTCCGTGCTTTGTGTTTGTGTCCAGGCCAGCAGTGCGGCGGCACAGGCAGCGATCAGCGTGGGCGAGTGCATGGGCCGGCGCGCCGTGCTGCAGCGGAACATCGCGCTCGCGGGCGTCGAGGTCGCTGACCTGGTGGGGGCCAACTGTGAGTACTACTAGCTTACAGCGTGGGCGAGTGCATGGGCCGGCGCGCCGTGCTGCAGCGGAACATCGCGCTCGCGGGCGTCGAGGTCGCTGACCTGGTGGGGGCCAACTGTGAGTACTACTAGCTTACAGCGTGGGCGAGTGCATGGGCCGGCGCGCCGTGCTGCAGCGGAACATCGCGCTCGCGGGCGTCGAGGTCGCTGACCTGGTGGGGGCCAACTGTGAGTACTACTAGCTTACAGCGTGGGCGAGTGCATGGGCCGGCGCGCCGTGCTGCAGCGGAACATCGCGCTCGCGGGCGTCGAGGTCGCTGACCTGGTGGGGGCCAACTGTGAGTACTACTAGCTTACAGCGTGGGCGAGTGCATGGGCCGGCGCGCCGTGCTGCAGCGGAACATCGCGCTTGCGGGCGTCGAGGTCGCTGACCTGGTGGGGGCCAACTGTGAGTACTACTAGCTTACAGCGTGGGCGAGTGCATGGGCCGGCGCGCCGTGCTGCAGCGGAACATCGCGCTCGCGGGCGTCGAGGTCGCTGACCTGGTGGGGGCCAACTGTGAGTACTACTAGCTTACAGCGTGGGCGAGTGCATG
This sequence comes from Thera britannica, assembly GCA_939531255.2. Classification (NCBI taxonomy): domain Eukaryota; kingdom Metazoa; phylum Arthropoda; class Insecta; order Lepidoptera; family Geometridae; genus Thera; species Thera britannica. The sequence goes on from OW618037.2 coordinate 25,714,895, forward strand.
GGCCGGCGCGCCGTGCTGCAGCGGAACATCGCGCTTGCGGGCGTCGAGGTCGCTGACCTGGTGGGGGCCAACTGTGAGTACTACTAGCTTACAGCGTGGGCGAGTGCATGGGCCGGCGCGCCGTGCTGCAGCGGAACATCGCGCTTGCGGGCGTCGAGGTCGCTGACCTGGTGGGGGCCAACTGTGAGTACTACTAGCTTACAGCGTGGGCGAGTGCATGGGCCGGCGCGCCGTGCTGCAGCGGAACATCGCGCTCGCGGGCGTCGAGGTCGCTGACCTGGTGGGGGCCAACTGTGAGTACTACTAGCTTACAGCGTGGGCGAGTGCATGGGCCGGCGCGCCGTGCTGCAGCGGAACATCGCGCTTGCGGGCGTCGAGGTCGCTGACCTGGTGGGGGCCAACTGTGAGTACTACTAGCTTACAGCGTGGGCGAGTGCATGGGCCGGCGCGCCGTGCTGCAGCGGAACATCGCGCTTGCGGGCGTCGAGGTCGCTGACCTGGTGGGGGCCAACTGTGAGTACTACTAGCTTACAGCGTGGGCGAGTGCATGGGCCGGCGCGCCGTGCTGCAGCGGAACATCGCGCTTGCGGGCGTCGAGGTCGCTGACCTGGTGGGGGCCAACTGTGAGTACTACTAGCTTACAGCGTGGGCGAGTGCATGGGCCGGCGCGCCGTGCTGCAGCGGAACATCGCGCTTGCGGGCGTCGAGGTCGCTGACCTGGTGGGGGCCAACTGTGAGTACTACTAGCTTACAGCGTGGGCGAGTGCATGGGCCGGCGCGCCGTGCTGCAGCGGAACATCGCGCTCGCAGGAGTCGAGGTCGCTGACCTGGTGGGGGCCAACTGTGAGTCTACTACTACTACACACACATACACAGACTTTGTCCGGTAGTGCTGTAAGATTCGTCAGATGATCAACAGTATTTGGACCATTCCAAAAAACAATTCACTAGGAGAGAGAAGACTAAAGACTGGAGATGCATTAACTTCGGCCCAAGCTGAGTGCTTTCAGAGCTGTGATGTTCTTCAGTAGTGATAACCAATAAAGGCTGATTTTAAGTTTTAAGCTAAGCTAATAACTATAATTTGATATGTATTACATTTTATTTGTATTGTAGATGGTCAAGCGGTCGACTACCCGTCTGCATCGAAGTCTATGAAAACATTGCCTCAGCTGATGACCAATATTGTAGAAGGTAAGGCCAGCCATTTATTAGAAAACGAATCTTTTACAATTAATACTGGTAGCACTTTGAAAAAAAATACTTTTTTATATTTGGTGATACTAGGTTTGGAATCAGATATTTTTAATAGATGTTTTTGTTGTACAGATGGTAAAGTCCTCAGCAGTACGGTTAGCGAGGAGTCTCGCAAGGCGTTCCTGAAAGACATGGTGGAGATGTGTGACTCTACCCTCAAGATATGTGACACCGCCAAGACTGATAGAGAGGTGATTATACATTATTATTATTACATTCCAAGGAGTGCTAGGTATAAGTTATATTATAATTTTCTATATTATTTTGTTGCAGAAACTAAACGACGCTGCGATTGAGTTCGGAGATACATCCGCCAAGTTGCTGTATGTCGTCAGCAACGATGTCGACTCTAGTTTGGAGAAGGAGGTACTATTGTTTTCCGTAAATTAAATGAAACGCTACTTATGGCTTACCATGGCCTAGTTGCCTCACAAATAAGATATGGATTGATATTTTGGGGAAACTCTACCAACGCTAAAATAATATTTAAATACCAGAAACGATGTGTCCGTGCAATGTTTCATCTGAAGACTACTGACACCTGTAAACCATACTTCAATAAACATCGTATTTTAACAATCCCTTCATTATATCCTGAACGCTCAATAAAAGCTTTATATTGAGAAGGCGACATCCTTTTCCGGCGAATTTCTACCAGTTTTCATACTTTTATACAGTCAACATCCGGTCAAGTGGCGCCACCTGGCAGCCGCGCGCAGTTTTACTTCGTTAAACATGCAGCGCCATATTGAACTCATTGGCGTTTTGTTTTCCGTCGAAGCAACATGTGTCCAGCAGCTAGCTCTGCGACGACCGTGGTTGCTAATAATATTTTAAATCTTTGTTCTTACAAAAGTGAATAAATAATTAATTTTATTTAGTGAAGTGTTCTTCTTTGAGCAGTGCAAGGAGGGAAAACCGTGAGTACCCTCATAATAATAAAACATGAACGTGATTAATTTTTTTAACGATTTTTTCGTTCGGATCACGTTCTTATAAAAACCAGTTTATTTATATAGTTTAGTTTCATTTTCAGTAGTACATTTTATTGTGCACATAAGCTGTGGTTGGTATACGTGCCGTTCTTTGAGGCAAAAGCCGGAACCGCTGTCATAGCTATAAAATGAACAAATAGGCATGGCGTCGTTTGAACGTATTTTTAGAATTGTTTTCCAAACAATTTGCTAATATTTATTTTTCATAGTACTTCTGCCTGCTGTGTGATCGTGGGTTCGATCCCCACCGAAATACGTGTGATGAACATGGGTCTTTGTTCTGAGGTTACAATGTTTTTCCGAGGAGGTTAAATCAAAATCGTAGAAGGAATAGTTTTTTATTGAATATTATCATTCGTTCATTGCTTCATGTTAACTGCTATTTTGATATCCAGTGCGTTTTGCTTAAAGTCTTATACCCTAACATACTCCAGGTTTCATAGACTTGGAAACAAACAAAGAGGGGTAAAACGTATGATACCTGACGTCATCGGGCCATACCTACCTATACGGTTAAGCATTGTTAAAATAATATTAAAATTTATTTTGTTTTTGATAAAAATTATGCCTACCTTCCCAAAGCAGAAATAATATTACTTATATTCTCTCTTGGGTTTATTATACGAATACGTTTACTTCTAGAAAAATCTTAAGAAACTTTTTTCTTAATACCCACTTTATTATTTTAAAACTATGTTCATCACACCATCGCTTTCAATCAGTTTACTGGTCACCGACTCGAAGGTTTACTATAAAGTTTTCAAGTAAAAAGGCTTACTTTATTAGCAGCAAGGTATTTTTGGTCTTGAGAACCTACCAGCCACCCCTCGCGGGGGTAAGGCGTTTGTGAACTAGCTGCGTTCTATGGAATGGAACTCTATAGACCTCCAGTGAAACTGGCCTGTTCCTGTTAAGTCTGAAAAGAGAAACTCAATCAACCTAACAACCGCCCTCGCGGGGGTTAGGCGTTTTGTAAAGTGTGTTCTATCGAGTTGAACTCTCTAAACTTCCAGTGAAACTGTCTCGCTAAATCGAATGGATTCTCGCAAGAGAACCTCGATCAACTTAACAGCCACCTCTCGCGGGGGTTAGGCGTAAAGCGAATTTGTGTTCCATCGCGTGGAACTCTGTGAACTATTGGTAAGTGAATCTAGTCTCTGAAATGTAGTGGTTCTCACAAGAAAAAAATGTAATCTTACAACTGCCTCTCGCGGGGGTTAAGTGTTTTAACTGTGTTCCATCATACAGATTTGATACAAATTTAGTAAATGTGCCTGTATCAAGTACAGCCTCGCGGGTTGGAAATTTAAGCCACATTTAAACTCGCACAGGGGTCAACACTCGAATGTGCAATATACGAACTGTGTTTTTACAATGAGAAAGGTAAGTAACGAGTCGCGACTCGAAAGTGAAGATTATAATGACCTCGAGAAGTTCATTATGGTGTAAGTGCTGGCTTAGGCATATATAAAATAAAAATAAATACAACACTATCTAGCCCCAAACTAAGCAGAGCTTGTACGATGGGAACCAGATAGCTGATATAGTACATAGATACTTAAATAAAAGAAATAATACTCAAGGTAAGGAAAGCCAGTTACACACTTCCATCCAATAAAGTGTTTTACATCAAGAGCCTAGTCTTGTTTGATCTAATGAAAAATGGCTCTTTTAAATCCACTGAAATGCTTGTCATAGTGTAAGTAGACCCTTGTCTGCTTTTGGACCCGAACCTAAAAGTGCAACCCTTAAAGTATTTGCCAAAGATAGGAATTTCTTAATTTCCGAGTTAACCTAAACCGAACCTAACTCTTAGATTTACACTGTACTGTGTTTTTGCAAGTCGCACACATAGGTGCGTTTCACATAACCTCATTCAGGCTAAGCAAGCTTTTTAAACAAATATTTGTTGTGAATCTTTATGATCATTTGTCTTGAATGGGACAAAACAAAGACATTCTTTGCGAACATTTAAAATTACGTAAGAAATTCAAGACTACCCTCTTAAAAGCATCAGACTTTTAGACTTTGCCAACCTTGTAGTTCATCATGGTGCTAAATTAATGTTTATACATTTATTAAAACTAGCAAAGACCTACCCTACCTAAGGATGCCTTAAAACACATCACTAAGTTATCAGGGTTCAGGAACAATTAAAATGAAATGAATGTTTTATGAAAAGCAATTTCATGCGATTATTTTTACGCATTGAGAAAAGATACCAAGGAGGACCATGTTTTTCCTAGCAAGACAGAGTGTCTTTTGACGTTTCAGTATTTGACAAAGTCGTACCAATTTGTACCTTATTTATACTTTGCCGTTTGGTTTTTGACACTAATAAACCGTTCATTAGTGGCGTGTGGTACACGCACAAAAAACGCATTATTGCCGGTCTATCTGCGCGAGCAGGGGCCTTATTCGCGATTACATTGGAGATTCCGTGCCCAAAACGTGTGACTTTACAACGTGATCTAAACGCAAACGCGCCTTTGTGTGGAATCGAAAAAAGGTATTCTGTATGCCACAAGACTAGTTGTCTATGCCCCACGTTTGATCTTTTGGTTGTTTCACATGATTCGTTCAAAATCCGACTATTACTAAGCCGATGTCTTAACGTGTTCACGTAACGCGCGTGGGTTGGCAATAGCGAATAACGGCCCAGGTGTTGGTATGTCGATGTGTTTACGTCATTACCACCCTCCTGAGTGGCGGCCAACTTATGCTACTATAATGCTTGTAAAGTAACTTCGGTTGTTTGTCTCTGAAATCGCACGTGCAGTCTTTAGTCAAGTAAATATTTTTATTTATTTTTTTGAGATGCGGTCTACCTGCAAATATTTTAGTAAGGAACCGTCAAGGTTTACAACGCGGTCACTATACTATGAAACTACCCACACATGCTCGTGGATGTAATGTATCTACCATCCTAAGTACACACTCCCCAAAGCGTGTATGCTATTGTTTCCTAGCGAAAAACTGTAGTTTGCCGAAATAATTTCTTTATATAAACAAATGGAATACGGATCAATACCGATGCTTAATAGGTACGTTGCGTTGATAATTTTTACCGTTGCTTGATCAAAATTTGCTTAAGTGTGTAATAACGTGTGGTTTGTAACCATCTTTAGAGTAGCACTAAAAGCTGCTTTTGGGGTCACAACTAATAATGATGACCACATTTTCTATGTGATTTACACTTGATTAGAGCTATCACATGAAGCCATATTTCCTATGTTATGAAGCAAACACTGTCTTTGTGTTTTTTATGCTCGACTTTTTGTATTTTACTCAATACAATTTTATTGCCCAATAAATAATTTTCTTATCTTATCTTAACACTCATATAAATCCGTACTTCCTATGACGCAGACACTGTCTTTTTGTCTTTCATGTTTTACTTTTGGTATATTCTATACAATACGACACTAACGCATGAATCTGTACTTCCTACGTTATAACGCAGACACTGTCTTGTCTGTTATGTTCTAAGTTCTGAATATTCTTGAGTTAATGATGATGGTTTAGATTTTTGACAAATCAGAGTTTCCGATGGGACGTTAGCAAAAGTAATTCACTAAGATACTGCTAGAATAAGTATAAGAATAAAGAATAAGCTTTATTATATACTACTATTGATAGGTATAGGTACTGCTGATAGTACTTACATTGCAGTAATATTCTTAGCTCATAAAGGTCCTTACAGGATAAGTCCTTATTCACCACAGATCTTATTGGCATTTGATTTTATTCTGGGTTAGATCTAGATACTAAGTAGTAATTATTTTATCCAAGTATAGTTAGAAACTGATTGCAGTTATTATTTATGCAATAAACAGTAAAATATTAAGCTAAACTCGTTTTGCGCAACGTCATAGCAGAAGATCTAAATATTTTATTAAGGAGGCTGTTATTACAGCACTGCGAGGTAGCACTTGAGCTACGATTTACTGTTCTAAGCATTGTTTTAAAAAGATCTTGACGATATCTACAGGAAGTAAACAATTGTTGAGTTTGATTGCCGCCATCTATCATCTCTTTACACTAGCTACATAGCATCTGACAAAGTTACGAGACCAGTACACACTATTAGGTATAGAGTTTAACCAGGCCTATCGCGCGGCTTGTTTGAATGCATTCAATTAACATGGCATTATGATAACTTCATCATTATGATCAGCCTAAAGAAGTTCATAGCTGGACTTAAGCCAGGAACTTGGGGTGGTTTGTCTGTTACCATGCTTAGCAGATTTTTTAAGATTACTTACAGTCTCTTAGATAATTTAAGATTATAGCAATGTCTGATAGAATTAAAATAATCATGTTATTATTAATAATATAATATAGTCGGGCACTATTTTGTGCACAATTGATTAAAATACGGTTTTATTTACTATTGTAGGCAAACTTACCTACATTATTGAGTAAAAAATATAATATCACATTGGCGCTAGAGTAACCCAGATCTTACAAGTGGCGTCACCAGGCGATAACAAACAGGTCTCAATATAAAGCTTTTATTGAGCGTTCAGGATATAATAGCAGCGTTTTACCTGAAATAAAACGCACATTATATACTTACCTCAATAAAAGCTTTCACTTTAATTGCTGCCTGGTGAAATAAAAAAGCCAATGAGTTCAATATGGCGCTGCATGTTTAACGAAGTAAAACTGCGCGCGGCTGCCAGGTGGCGCCACTTGACCGGATGTTGACTGTATAAAAGTATGAAAACTGGTAGAAATTCGCCGGAAAAGGATGTCGCCTTCTCAATATAAAGCTTTTATTGAGGTAAGTATATAATGTGCGTTTTATTTCAGGTAAAACGCTGCTATTGTATATTTTGGAAACAGCTATGTTTGTAAAAAGTAACCCCGATCTGTTTTGTCGGCTGAATGATGTCGTAGATCGCAATAGACGAGATACAAGTCGAGTATGTGTCCGCAACTCTAAGACCAAGTTTATGCGCAGGAGTATCTTCTGTATGGCTCCTATCCTTTACAATAAACTCCCACAGGCCATTAGGGAAATGCCATGTTCGCTTTTTCAAAGAAAGTTAAAAACATTACTTTTAATCAAAAGCTATTATAAAATTGACGATTTTTTTAATGACAAGGCCTTCCTAAAAAGTTAATTGTATTATGTACTTACCTAATTTTATATTGATGATGTACTCACCTCTGACTTTTTATTTTAATAATTCTTTGACATTTTGTATTTAAGTATTGCTGTTCTTTTTATGTTTCTTTTTTTGTTTGTTATGTTCTTTTTATGTTTTGTCCTTGATTATTATTAATGGTTTAATTTTTAATTTTATTTAATAATTTATAAATTTTATGACAATTACTTGTAAATCTCAATATTGCATGCCTAGACATAAGCAGAATACATTGTACATTACCTATTATAATTTATCATCTTTTCGACATGTATTTCAAGCAATAAATATAATCTGAATCTGAATCTGAATCTGAAGAAAGCCGTGGCTATGAGCAGCTATTTAGAGGTACGGCATGATAGTTGAAAGCCACTATCAAAGTAGAGTCTCATTTACTGTAGCAGTTCAAAAGCGAGCGAGCAGAGCGAGCGTGACGCGACAGCGGCTGCCCAAGCTTTTGTATTTCAGGCCTGAGTAGTGTTTGTGTGGCTTAGGCCTTTATTCAAAAACAGTGCTTGATGGGTTTGCTTAGATTTTTGACAGTTCAAAAATCTATGGTTGAGGCTCGACTCAAACCCAAGCACTGTTTCTGAATGCGGGCCTTAGTCTGATGGTATTTTCAGATAATATCCCGTGCTAAAGCGATCGGCGACGGCGTGGCCGCGATCTCTCGGGGCGCGTGCGACGTTGCCAGCGCGCCGGCCGCCGCTCCCCCCGCGGCCGCCGGCTCCGGCGTGGAGGCGCTGTGCGCCGCGGGGGCGCGCTGCCAGGACGGCGCTGGCAGGCTGCTCTACACTGCCAAGGTATGCCTATTGCAACAGACTCTAGTGCACTGGGGGCTGTTCATCTCGCGACCACACTGGAACTGAACAGTTTACTGAATATTGAAGAGCTTTTCTGCTAATCATTCTGCAGATCAGATCTTCACCAAATTTTCATAAGAACGACCTAAAGTTTCTAGCTTTAAATTAAAATAAAGATCAGATTTTTAGATCTCATCCGGTGGAGATATCCAGTACATTTTTCCCCTTTTTTTGGGGATAATGCGCCTGCGATCAAAATCCCCAACGACAAAAAAAACAATGAAAGCATATAGCCTGTGATCCAAGTTTCTTACAGATCTGTTGAAAAATGCGACCTATAGGCTAGAGCAAACACCATAACTGAAAAAAGCATTTTCATTACTCATACTCTGAAAGTAGGTCTGAAGTTGCCTGAGGGGCCTAATTGAAAGTAAAACTTTCAGCCCTAGGGAGAATCGCTTTCTACTGACAGCTGTCAAATTATAAAAAAAAACAAGTTCTATTTTATTCAACCATGTTCCAACTTTCTAAAGTCTTTCTAACTGCAAGGAGGTCGTTGAACCAAATTCCAACTTTTTATTCAGCAAGTAGGTTGGAAACCCATTACAACGGTAAGAAGTTTAAAAAGTCTAATTAGAGCGCAATGTATAATTTAAATTTAAATAACATAAATATAGTATTAAATAAATAATATATCTTCTAAATTACTTGATTAATATATGTATAGCTTCAACTATTTATTTAAATTAACATAGATTTGAGCAAACAATTTACCATTTTTTAAATTATGAGAATGAAAATAATGGCTGAATAATGCTGGCGAGCCGTAGCCGAAGGCCCGCCAGAGAAAAAGAAAAAAAAAACCGGGAAGGCGGCAATTCAATCTTCATTTTCACAAATTTTTCTTTCATGTTTTTATTTTTACTTTCCTTGTGTTCGTAATGAAAAGCACAGTGTTTACCTCGGGTGAAAGTCTTTTAAGTCCCTCAAGCTCCATTGGCGCCCTCGCTAACGCTCTGGCGCCAAACCCGTCTCGGGACTCAAAAAACGTGACTTTCAACACTCAGTAACAATGTACTATTAAAGCCAATCTCTAAACTGAAACGTTTCGCTCGCTCGATCAATAACTACTTTATTTTGTATCCGGTACACGTGCACTCAGTAACACCTCCTCCATCCCCGTCCCCGTTAGCTGGTGGCGCCGGCCATCTACGAGACGGCGTGTCAGGAGGCGCTGTACAAGTCGGCCGACAGCCTCACGGCGGAGCTGCGGACCTTCGTCGCCTCATGGAAGCCCTTCTCCACGGACCCTCAACACGCCAACACCATCAAGGACCTCAAGAAGGAGGCCGAGAACCTCGACAGGATATTAGAAGGTAGCTTTTGTAACGATCGTTCTATTAGCACTCCAAAGAGAGCGGTAGTGACGAACGTTACGTTTGGTCTAATATGAGCTTCATGCTAGGTCTGAAGAGTGACGTGAAGGGCGGTAGGATCGGACAGAGGAAGGAAATGGAGAAGCTGGTGGTGGAGGACACCCCCATGCGGCAACTTACCCTCAAGATCATGAAGGACGCCAAGGTACGCTGGAGATGACTTATCTTATTAATTTGTTGAGTTGGCGAAGCCGGTAGGATCGGGCAAGGTGTAGCTTTTAATTTTTAATTTATTGATGACTAGATGTAAAGTGATCTTGTCTTAATGTGTTGTGCTTGTAACAGAGACTGTCGGAGAGCTCGGAACTGTCTCCGGCGCTGCGGCGCGAGTACGTGCAGTATGGGAAGCGGCTGGGCGACGCGCTGCCGGCGCTCGACCTCGCCACCGCGCGCTGCAAGCGTACGCCGCATGTGAGTACACTACTACCGTACATTGCAAGCGGCTGGGCGACGCGCTGCCGGCGCTCGACCTCGCCACCGCGCGCTGCCGGCGCTCGACCTCGCCACCGCGCGCTGCAAGCGTACGCCGCATGTGAGTACACTACTACCGTACATTGCAAGCGGCTGGGCGACGCGCTGCCGGCGCTCGACCTCGCCACCGCGCGCTGCCGGCGCTCGACCTCGCCACCGCGCGCTGCAAGCGTGCGCCGCATGTGAGTACACTACTACCGTACATTGCAAGCGGCTGGGCGACGCGCTGCCGGCGCTCGACCTCCCCACCGCGCGCTGCCGGCGCTCGACCTCGCCACCGCGCGCTGCCGGCGCTCGACCTCGCCACCGCGCGCTGCAAGCGTACGCCGCATGTGAGTACACTACTACCGTACATTGCAAGCGGCTGGGCGACGCGCTGCCGGCGCTCGACCTCGCCACCGCGCGCTGCCGGCGCTCGACCTCGCCACCGCGCGCTGCAAGCGTGCGCCGCATGTGAGTACACTACTACCGTACATTGCAAGCGGCTGGGCGACGCGCTGCCGGCGCTCGACCTCCCCACCGCGCGCTGCCGGCGCTCGACCTCGCCACCGCGCGCTGCCGGCGCTCGACCTCGCCACCGCGCGCTGCAAGCGTGCGCCGCATGTGAGTGCACTACCGTACATTGCAAGCGGCTGGGCGACGCGCTGCCGGCGCTCGACCTCGCCACCGCGCGCTGCCGGCGCTCGACCTCGCCACCGCGCGCTGCAAGCGTACGCCGCATGTGAGTACACTACTACCGTACATTGCAAGCGGCTGGGCGACGCGCTGCCGGCGCTCGACCTCCCCACCGCGCGCTGCCGGCGCTCGACCTCGCCACCGCGCGCTGCCGGCGCTCGACCTCGCCACCGCGCGCTGCAAGCGTGCGCCGCATGTGAGTGCACTACCGTACATTGCAAGCGGCTGGGCGACGCGCTGCCGGCGCTCGACCTCGCCACCGCGCGCTGCCGGCGCTCGACCTCGCCACCGCGCGCTGCCGGCGCTCGACCTCGCCACCGCGCGCTGCCGGCGCTCGACCTCGCCACCGCGCGCTGCAAGCGTACGCCGCATGTGAGTACACTACTACCGTACATTGCAAGCGGCTGGGCGACGCGCTGCCGGCGCTCGACCTCCCCACCGCGCGCTGCCGGCGCTCGACCTCGCCACCGCGCGCTGCCGGCGCTCGACCTCGCCACCGCGCGCTGCAAGCGTACGCCGCATGTGAGTACACTACTACCGTACATTGCAAGCGGCTGGGCGACGCGCTGCCGGCGCTCGACCTCGCCACCGCGCGCTGCCGGCGCTCGACCTCGCCACCGCGCGCTGCAAGCGTGCGCCGCATGTGAGTACACTACTACCGTACATTGCAAGCGGCTGGGCGACGCGCTGCCGGCGCTCGACCTCCCCACCGCGCGCTGCCGGCGCTCGACCTCGCCACCGCGCGCTGCCGGCGCTCGACCTCGCCACCGCGCGCTGCAAGCGTGCGCCGCATGTGAGTGCACTACCGTACATTGCAAGCGGCTGGGCGACGCGCTGCCGGCGCTCGACCTCGCCACCGCGCGCTGCCGGCGCTCGACCTCGCCACCGCGCGCTGCCGGCGCTCGACCTCGCCACCGCGCGCTGCAAGCGTACGCCGCATGTGAGTACACTACTACCGTACATTGCAAGCGGCTGGGCGACGCGCTGCCGGCGCTCGACCTCCCCACCGCGCGCTGCCGGCGCTCGACCTCGCCACCGCGCGCTGCCGGCGCTCGACCTCGCCACCGCGCGCTGCAAGCGTGCGCCGCATGTGAGTGCACTACCGTACATTGCAAGCGGCTGGGCGACGCGCTGCCGGCGCTCGACCTCCCCACCGCGCGCTGCCGGCGCTCGACCTCGCCACCGCGCGCTGCCGGCGCTCGACCTCGCCACCGCGCGCTGCAAGCGTGCGCCGCATGTGAGTGCACTACCGTACATTGCAAGCGGCTGGGCGACGCGCTGCCGGCGCTCGACCTCGCCACCGCGCGCTGCCGGCGCTCGACCTCGCCACCGCGCGCTGCCGGCGCTCGACCTCCCCACCGCGCGCTGCCGGCGCTCGACCTCGCCACCGCGCGCTGCCGGCGCTCGACCTCCCCACCGCGCGCTGCCGGCGCTCGACCTCGCCACCGCGCGCTGCCGGCGCTCGACCTCGCCACCGCGCGCTGCAAGCGTGCGCCGCATGTGAGTGCACTACCGTACATTGCAAGCGGCTGGGCGACGCGCTGCCGGCGCTCGACCTCGCCACCGCGCGCTGCCGGCGCTCGACCTCGCCACCGCGCGCTGCAAGCGTACGCCGCATGTGAGTGCACTACCGTACATTGCAAGCGGCTGGGCGACGCGCTGCCGGCGCTCGACCTCGCCACCGCGCGCTGCCGGCGCTCGACCTCGCCACCGCGCGCTGCAAGCGTACGCCGCATGTGAGTACACTACTGTACATTAAGACGAAACCATGCGAAACCGCCGCCACCTAAAAAGTTCGAATTCTTGTGTCAAGCGCACGAAATAAGCTTCTCTGAGGCACACTTGAAATCCTTTCACCACACTAGGTTGAAAGAACCAGGGTCACGATAAGAAAAAGACCGTACTGCTATGCCATCCTGTCCCCGCAATGGGGGAAAATGCCTCCTCACATTTCCCCCAGTCACTACGATCTTGTGTCATTAGTCGCCAGTCCCACTGATTAGAATCCCCGTGTTGTCATTTATGAAATAGTATATTTCATTACAAGTGCGGGAAGGCTGTCATTGCAAAGAGTTCCGACAAATGTCTACCCGAGCCGAAGGCGAGGGTTGACAGTCGGAACAAGTTGCAATGACGGTTCCGCACGTGTACTGAACGACTATTTTTAATACAGTTGCGAAAAAAATAAGCAATTTAATAAAATAATAAAAATACCATTTGCTTTTTTCTCTTCTCTCCACGCAATAAGTTCGTCGTATGTATGCATGTAGCGACTTTTTGACTTTTCCGGTAAAATGTTCTCCGAAGCATTTTGTGCAATTATACTGAGTTCCGGTGGTGTCAATTCAAAAAAACTAGGGTCGAAATTACTCATTTTGTGCAACAAACAAATAAACTCGCAAAGAAAATTTCTGAAAATTTCTGCCACTTTTTGAGCAACTGTATTAAAAATATTTTTTTAATACAGTTGCTCAAAAAGTGGCGTATTGCAGGGACGTATAGCGTTCGGGATGTGGGCTATTACACACGGGTGCTTTTTTTTACCATTCCCGCACTAGTGCTTTTTCTTTCCCAACTGTCAAAATAATGTCTAAAAAGAAAAACCAACCATGAAGTTTTTACTAAAAAAATTCATCGAAGTTTTTATGATTCATGCAAATACGTATTATTTCTAAAAAGAAGCTACTAATTTGTTTCATTAACAGATTTAATGATTTGATTGAATGAGTTATGTTAGGTTTCATTTCATTTCATCTCATTAAATTTCATTTTCAATTCATATCAATAAAAAAAATCTACTGAAGACTTGGCTGTATGGGTATAGTTCCCTGTGCCTTCCAGAATGGGTGAAGAAAAAAAAAAAATCTCTGTTTATATTTTACGGTTGGCGCTTGGCGCCATTTTTCAGAAATTTTCTTTGCGAGTTTATTTGTTTGTTGCACAAAATGAGTAATTTCGACCCTAGTTTTTTTGAATTAACACCACCGGAACTCAGTATAATTGCATAAAATGCTTCGGAGAACATTTTACCGGAAAAGTCAAAAAGTCGCTACATGCATACATAAGACGAATTTATTGCGTGGAGAGAAGAGAAAAAAGCAAATGGTATTTTTATTATTTTATTAAATTGCTTAATTTTTTCGCAACTGTATTAAAAATAGTCGTTCAGTACACGTGCGGAACCGTCATTGCAACTTGTTCCGACTGTCAACCCTCGCCTTCGGCTCGGGTAGACATTTTGTCGGAACTCTTTGCAATGACAGCCTTCCCGCACTTGTAATGAAATATACTAATACACTAGCAGTTGGTGCCCGTGGTGGTATTTTTTTTTAGTAAACTGTTGTTGTGAATTATTATTTAAATACGAATTACTTACATACTGATTAAATATTGATATTTTTTGATCTTACCGACATAATAATAAACTCCACTACTCGTCAATAGATGGCGTTCTCTGTCCCACTAACTCATGACTTAATCAACAGATGGCGCTAGGAGTTATGATTTTATGATAAAGTTGATTATTTACTTTACAATTAAGGGGACATTTTCTAAAAATGAATCCTAGCTAGATCGTTTTATCGTCCCCGAAAACCCCCGTATACTTAATTTCATGAAAATCGTTGGCTCAGTTTCCGAGATCCTAAATATATATATACAAGATTTTCTCGTTTAAAGATATAAGATATAAGATTTACAACTAAATGTTTCATGTTGAGAAATAGTTCTGTTCATAATTTCTTAATAAGTTTGATGTATACATTTTTTTCATTATGATTTTATTACGACGAACTGCTAGATAAAAAAAAACGATGGTGTAGTTTACCTGGCTGGCCCGCATCGACTGGACCGACTTTTATAAAAAGTGTCAGTAAGTAATGAGTTGTGTTCCAGGACACGAACAAGCGCCGAGAGCTGGAGAACGCGATCCGCAACCTGCAGATGATCCTCCTGCAGTCCCGCCCCAGCCGCTGCGGCAAGGAGAAGACCAACATCGTCGATCTGAGGGTAAGCAAAGCATGCTAACACTGGTACCGGCAAAAAAATTGGGAAATTTTATCATCCGCACTTGATGTGCGGGCTGGTTTATCCGCAAGTAGGCCCTTTTTGCATGACCCTTGACAATGGTTGCTCGAACTATTTAGGTTCTACGACACGCCGGTTTCCTCACGATGATTTCCTTCACCGTTTTTGAGAGTACCTACTGGCATAGTGCACATACATTTTTGGATAGTAAATCTCATTGGTACACGACTGGATTTGAACTCACGACCTTGGGATCGGAAGGCGGGGCCGCTACCACTAGACCACCAGTGCTCTTTATAATCATCACTGATACCGGTAACATCATCTTCCTGCCCTCACCCCCCTTTATGAAGTCGGTAAACGGTATGTCGGTAACGTACATGCATGCACCTATAATCGTCTTCCTCAATATTATGTCGACTCGACTTACAGTGTTCACAACTTTCTAGATTGTTTTGTTTTCGTGAAAACCTGTAATTGGCTCACTAGTTTCTAGCGTATATATTATTTATTATAAGCTGTTGGTTTTCCATTAAATAAATTAATAACATTGTCTCCTCGTCCATTACCCCTCTGTCTACCGCAAGCTCAAAGTAAAAGTCCGGGGTTCTTCAAACGGTGCGTTTTAAAAGTTTAAAAGGGTTGGCAATGCTCTTGTGATGCTTATGGTATTGCAGGCGTCCATAGGCTTTTTTTTTTTTTTTTTTTTTTAACGTTGGGAAATCCTCATGGATACTCTTCCGTCGTGACGAGCAACGGAAGAGTTATGTCGGACTCCTACCGACTAAAACCCAACGGTGGTCCTTCTCTGCACCTTTAAGTGTCGGGGCTGTGGGAACTCTTACGGACTCGTCCATGGCCCTGACTGTGCTGTCTCCTACCAGAGACCCACCTCAGCAGATCCCTCCTTCTCTTGCGAGAGGCACGCGGAATCACCGCGCGCAACACCTCCAGGCTTGATGTAATTGGTGACAGCTACTGCTCCCCAGTGCCGCCACCCAAGCCTATTCTGGAGGACGAATATCATGGAGGCTCTGCCTCCATCTTCTGCCTCGCCTAGCTCTCTGCCTGCGGATCGGGAGCTCGGAAGTTATCTCTCTCTCCCGCTCCGCAGCCTCCCCTCTTCCCACGACGTCTCACTTTCCAGCATTGATTTTATCAATGCTGGAAGAGAGAGGTCATTCCCTATTGCAGCGACGAGAACACGGCGCTCCTCCACCCATGCTTCACACTCCTCTAGTGTGTGTCTTGCCGTGTCCTCACCGCACCTACAATGATGGCATGCGGTTGTTGGTTCCCTTCGGGCTATTTGGTGCAGGTACTTCCCGAAGCATCCATGCCCCGTCAGCACCTGTACCAGCCGGAAGGAAAGCAACCCGTGTGCCCTGTCCAACCATTCGTTCAGAACTGGTTGGACAGCATCTACCGTCCAGTGGCCAGCACTAGGCTCCTCCAGCCTCTCTTTCCACTCTTCTACTGTCTCCTCCCTTAGGTACCGCTTCCACGCGAGTTCCTCCACTGCTGATGGTGGGTACTCCCCCCTGGACCGAAGCTCTATGCGCCGTTTGTACGATGCCAATAGGCATTCCGCCTCAAGGTCCCAAGGGGGAGAACCCGCCAGCACGCACGCCGCCTCGTTCGAGACAGTGCGATACCCGCGTATGACACCGATGGCCATAACCCTCTGAGCTCGGTTTAGTATGATGATATTCTTCTTGGCCAGCGGTGCCCACACTGGGGCCCCGTAAAGGGCCATGGACCGCACAACCCCCAAGTACAGACGGCGGCTAGCCGCCTTCGGTCCCCCAAGATTAGGCAAAAGGCGTTTTAACGCGTTTGCCACTCCCATCAATCGGGGAACAATGCGAGTGAAGTGCTCGCAGAAGTTCCACCTGCTATCGAGGTAGAGCCCAAGATATTTCATCTTTGAATCCACCTCGATATTCACTGCCCCTATTCTTATGTGGGAGCCATGCGGTGGCGCTCGCCGAGGGCCATGAAAACAAATAGCCTCCGACTTATTGAGCGCCACCTGGAGTCCCAATAGCTCTATCCTGTCAACGACTTGTGCCACCGAGATAGTAACAAGACGAACTGCCTCCTCGTATGTCTCACCCCGGGCGGTCACTAGCGTATCGTCCGCATAGCAGACTAGGCCAGCTCCCGGATTAAGAGAACCACGCAGCACCCAGTCGTAGCCGATGTTCCACAGGAGGGGCCCAAGAACCGAGCCCTGTGGAACACCGCACGACATCTCTCTCTTAATTAGCCTGCCATTTCTGCCAGCGTACGTTATGTACCTATCAGATAGGTAGGCGGTCACTATCCGACTGAGATAAAGGGGCACTTCATGATACTTCAGTGCCTCTCTAACGCAAGCCCACGGCAGTGTGTTGAACGCGTTGGCTATATCTAAAGATACCGCCAACATCACACCGCCGCTGGCCACCACTCCCTCCGAGCGGGATTTTACAAGATTGATCGCATCAATCGTCGATCTGCCCACCCGGAATCCAAACTGGTGATCGGATAGGTCCGGTCCCTCCCAACGGAGATGCTGAATGAGGCGGGCAGCGATTATCCTCTCGAATAGCTTGTCCGCCTCGTCCAACATTACCAGGGGCCTGTATGCGGACGGAGAGTCTGCGGGGCGCCTATCCTTCTTGAGCAGGACGAGCCTGCCTGTCTTCCACGTAGCTGGGAACCGACCCAATTCCAAACAAGCACTGAGCAATCCCCGGAATCGGTCTCCGAGCTCCCTCAGTGCCAGCACCCAGGCTCGGCCATGTATGCCGTCTGGCCCTGGGGCTTTATTTTTGGCCTGCAGCTTCCGAATGGCCAAGTCAAGCTCCACCTCTAGAATTGGTGGCACTTCGTCGCCAACCCGCCCAGGTTCGCCACCTGCTGGAACCATTTCTGGGGGCTGGAAGCTAGACCCACTTGGAAATAGGGCAGTGATGATTGCGTTCACCAAGTCTGGTTCGAGACTCTCTGTCAGCGGGGGTGCCCATGGTCGGATGGTCGGATAGGCTACGGTAACCGCTTCTCATCAGATGGATTGTATGCTTGTTTGTCTACTTTGTTTTATAAAAAAAAATGATTCCCGAGGGTCACTTTCAAATGTCTATGAATTTAGATGAGTCTAGGTCTACGCTACTGAAAAATATATATTTCAGGATTTCATAAATGAAGTGACGTCTGAAGTGGACAAGCTAGAAGAGGCGGCCGGCGGACTCAAGGTCGCCACCGCGGCAGACAAGAAGGCGTTGCAGGTAATTGTGGAGTCTATGCCATGGTTTCTTATACCTGCCTATCCACTGGACTTTAGGTTACTATAATACTATTAGAAAATGACTCATTAAAAAAATAAATTTATACGTTTTATATAAACTAATCTAGGCGCCAAACCAGTTTCATTTCAGCTAGCAATGTCAAATTCACGCGAAGGCCGTGCTACACGGTTTGAAATGATGGTTTAAAACAGAAGTTTTAAACCGTGTAGCCTCAAACCTAATATCGCATGACTTCTTAAACGTCATTGGTAGAAAAGCGCGCTCGCCAACGGGGTTGGTTTTAAACTATGTAGACAGAAGCGTTCTGCCAAGGTCACCCTGTTAGAAACGATGGTTTAAAACCGTCTAAAACAGGTTTAAGTTGTATGGTGCTGTTTCAAAGTTTCTTGTGTTTTCAGGGGATCATCGGTCACAGCCAAAAGCTGTCCAAAGCTGCGTACAACCTGACGCACAGCGATGACGCGTCCGGGTTCGACACCACCTATGACAATATCCTCGATGTAGACCAATTCGGACAGGTCTGTTTTTGCATACTTTTTAAAATAACCAGCATACCACTTTTTAAAGTAATTGTTATGCATAATTATATGGAACAAACGGGTATTTATCGCGATTACCTTCATTCATTCCCGTCGTTTCAATCGTGTTACAACAGCCGTGGTCGCGGGCAAAAAAAAATCACAAAAAAGGCAAAGCAAAAGGGTAAAGGTAATCGAGAAAAATACCCGTTTGTGTCTTATAATTATGAATAACCAGCATCTTTGTTCATTATTATTTATACTTATGTGTAATGATGTGCTATGCTCTAGGAATGTGATGATGCTATCAAAGACATAGACGCGCAAATCCGTAGCATTGAGGACGCCAAGGCGCGGACTGCACTCCTCTCCAAGATGTTACCTTTCACTGAGAGCTGCAATATGCTGAGGTACGGATATAAATAGTTTTTACAACGAAATTTTGGTGTACTGTAGTCTGCTTTAAATGTTTTCTTTAGGATCACCAAAGAAAAGACATTTTATCATTCTGACTCAGCCAAACGACGCCATCTTGCCATTTTGTGCGCTGGCAACGCCATCATTGTGATCATGATTTGACCGGAACCTATATTGACTTGTTTCATAAATAGGTTCGCTACAAAGAGTGGTATATCAACTGCGAAGAGTGTCACTCTGGATGCAACATTGGATGACCTGGACGACGTCGAGAGCCGCGTCATCCGCTCCATCGTGAAGGAGGAAGCGGAAACCGCCGGGGTCACTCTGGTAAGGACAATGCAGGGTCGACAATGTGTAACGTCCACTATATTCGTATGCTCTTTTGAGATCTGACGAGAGATATCTGAAGATATATCTACTGCGCCTGTTTTAAAAAGCGGCCAAGTGCGAGTCGGAATCGCCCATGAAGGGTTCCGTAGCAACAAGCAACAAAATATAAAAGTTTTTGTAGTTCGTCGAAAGGTTAATTTCGGTTTACGATTTATGACGTATAACAGACAGACATGACGAATCTATAAGGGTTCCGTTTTTGCCATTTGGCTACGGAACCCTAAAAACTATATTTTAATTATTCAGACAGTAAGATCAGTTACCACAAATTAAATACATAGGTAGTTTTTTGGTCTTTTAAAATCAAAATAGGTAAAATGTAACATCCAGATTTTTATTTTATTTTAGCTTAATAATAGTACATGGTTATTTTGTTTGCAGCGCACGGCTCGCCCGGCCGCGGGCTTGTCCGGCAGCACGGGTGCGGCGCTGTGCGTGGCGGCGGCGGCGTGCGAGGCGGGGGCGTCCCCGCGCGCGCCGCTCACCGCCTACATCGCCGCCGCGGCCGCCAGCGCCGACACCGTCGTCCCCGACAACAGGAACCGGTGACTCACCCCTTACCCCTCACCTCACTCTACTAGCCTAGATGCTCTACACAAAGACACCCCCACTTGTCAAAGGCCTTTCTCCTCCAGTCAAAGACCCGCCTGTTCAAGTCAAAGACATCTCCCACCAGTCAAAGACCCGCCTCTTTCAATCAGAGGCATCCCCCCACCTGACAAAAGCCTTTCTCCCCCAGACAAAGGCATCTCCCATCTTTGAAAGGCATTCCTCTTCTAGTCCAAGGTTCGTCTCCCTGATCGATGATATTTCCCCTCCAATCAAAGGCCAGTCTCCTCTAGACAAAGATACCACCCACCTGTCAAAAACCCTCCTACTCCACGCAGCTAAATTAAATTTCCAGAACATTACCGTTTTGTGTCATCTAACGCGTGGTATATTTGAACTTGTTCACTTGATGTATGATGTGCTTCCAGGCTCCTCAAGCACCTGTACAAGCTGGTACACCTCCTGAAGACGCAGGCCATTTCCGTCAGCAAGCGCATCGCCACCTGGCAGTCGGTCGACGACCCCCAACTATCCGCCATCACGGAACAGATCCTGCAGGTGAGATAAGGCATACAGACAGAGGGCTTGCCCCCAGGGTGTTTCATTCTAACTACGGCCCAGTCAAAATAAAACAAAGTTGTCCTAGTTTTCATGCTTAAAAATTTTTTGGTAGGAAAATTAGCATGGATCAGATTTTTTTGGTGAACTGTGTGCAAATTGTCACAGAATTTTGTAGCTTGCGATTTTTTAATAATAACTTCAGTGATTTTATATTTTTCAAATGCTTAAATGTGCGAGCATTTAATGCACTTCTGTGTCAGCTCCGACGCACGACTGGAGTTTACTCCCTAGAGGCAAAGTAAGGGTACACACTACCCACGATCTAGCTGCACTGCTCACACCAAATTAGAAAGTTGCGCAAGATAGGTTGCGCACCAAAAACGTAACGAGGTCATTCGTTCAGCAGATTTTACTCTCCACATTTTTCTCATACCGGGCGCCTTATATCAAAAAACCGATTCTTCAGGAGGAAACTCCAAAAAAAGCATAAAGGTAATCGACGGTAGTCGTTCCTTTCAAACTAATTTTATCTCTTTGCCTTCAAAATTAAACTGATACAAATTTATTTTAACAGGAAATTGAAAACCCGGAGACTAAGTTCCTGTCAGAAAGTGCAAAGCAGAAGAAGATCCTGAACGAGAGTGAACTCACCAAACTGCTGATGCCGGGGCCAGCCAAGGTCGTCGGAGATGCCAAGTTAGTGCTCTCGCATACTATAGCGGAGGCCTTCAAAAGATCCTTAGAATAAGTTCACGTTTCCCTCATTGCATTAAGCATTTATTTAAGAAATCAGAAAACATGCTGATTCAACAGCTGGAAAAAAGATTCGATTAATCGGACAAGGGTGTCAGACAACGTGGCCACATCTAGTCCCTTGAGTAGAAAAAATGCGATATTTCACGCGTCTTTGTAGAATGCATGAATTTCATCTGTATCGATTGAAAAGCTATTATAATAAAACATTTTTTTTTCAGTTGGCTGATGTGCCCAACGCAACGAAATCCTAATGTACTTTCCCACTTGTTACCAAGGTATCAGGACAAGAAGCTGTCTCAGTTGGCTATGCAGTTGAGCAGCACGTGCAGCGCGCTGCCGCAGAGCGTGTCGAGCCCCGAGGCGCTGGGCCGCCGCGCGCGCGCCGCACTGGAGGCTGCGCTCGAGCTGGCCGCCGTCGCTCGCGGATCCATCGATAAGAAGGTACGATACCTTGACATTGCACTATCACCCCGATCTTAATTGATATCTTGCATCTTTAAACAAGAAATTCTTGTATAAATAATCTGAATCTCGGAAACGGTTCCAACGATTTTTATAAAATTTAGTTAGCAGGGGTTTTGGGGGGCGATAAATCGATCTAGCTAGGATTCATTTATAGAATTGTCGTTTTATTCGTGTTTTCAACAACCAACTCCTAGCGCCATCTGTTGCCGAGGAGTAGAACTCACGAGTTATTGTGACAGAGAGTGTCATCTTTTGATGAATTGTGGAACTACTGCGTTAACACTCAAGACACAAGTTCCGGATGTTTCCATCTCATTGCACCTTATCACATGCGTGAGTGTATATTTAAATGTTAACATAGGATCCGGCGCGATGCGAGCGCGTAGAAGAAGCGATGCAGTCGATGTTGTTCACGACGTACGGAGTGCTGAAGCGCGCCGAGCGAGCCTGCCTCGAGCCCTCCGCACGCTCCAAGCGCCGCCTGTGGGACGCCTGTCTACAGCTCAACGAACACATCGACAAACTTGTAAGGAACCGCTGCTTACTCCTTTCACTTAAAACATAAGTTAGTATATTATTATGTTTTTTTTAGTTATGAAAAACAATTCAAATATCTACGATTTCTGACACTATTATTTTTAAAAATGAACTCATAACTTATGTTTGAGCCGTGGGGTTCCGGCAAAGAATAGGACCTCTCTATCACCTCCCGTACTGGATGTCGTAAAAGGCGACTAAGGGAACACAACCGGGAAATGGGCAGCAGCATTTCCCAAATATACATAACACCAATACTGCGGTCACCAATCCGTCTGCCAAGCGTGGTGACTATGGCAAACCCCCCCACCCATGCTTCCTGGAAATGTGTAGGGGAGGCCTATGTCCAGCAGTGGACTTCTTCAGGCTGATAATGATGATGAACTTATGTTTGGATAATTGTGTATGCTCATTCATGCCATTGTGATTAGGATGAAATTTTCAACGAAAATAATAGCGACGGAGAAAATAAAACACGTCGGCGGAGCCGCGACGGCCGGCCGCGAGTGATTTTGACTAAGTAGTCGGTGAATTCCGTCGCTAATGATCGACCATGATTTTTGACGTGACAACGTCTTATAATTCGATGGAGCCGGCTGCACGCACAAAAAAACATGACTTATGCGGCGTTACCTCGCTCTGAGACGTTCCATTGAAGGCTTGAAGTGCAAGCGAGAGCGCGGAACGAGCGACAAAGAGGCACGCACGGCCTCCGCGTTCGCCATCGTTCGACATCTGTCTCTTTCCTACTTGAGTGAGCGATGCGTCCGCGTGGACAGCTGGATGACGTTGTCACGTTCAACTATCGTCAGTTAACCGACTTTACAGACAACCGATTTTTTTTATTTCCTTGTGTGAAAATGTGAATGCATAGTGTTGTGGTGTTGTAGATGTATGGTGCGTCGTCCTCGGGGCCGCTGCAGCGGGCGTGCGGCGCCGGCGAGCGAGCCCTGCGCGCGCACGCGGCCGCGCTCGCGCCCGCGCCCGGCGTGCTGCCCTACGAGCAGTGCTGCGCCGCGCTCAGCCGACACCAGGAGACTGTCTGTGAGTCGCTACATCTAGCGCCGCGTACATGTCACAAAAAACCGATGTCATGCGTACATCTAACAAAAGATGTCGTGCGTACATCTAACAAAAAACCGATGTCATGCGTACATCTAACAAAAAACCGATGTCATGCGTACATCTAACAAAAAACCGATGTCATGCGTACATCTAACAAAAAACCGATGTCATGCGTACATGTAACAAAAAACCGATGTCATGCGTACATGTTACAAAAACCGATGTCACGCACGCCGGCGCTAATAATGACTTATGGCTGGCGTAGTCGTTTATCCCGGTTTTGTATGAAGAAACGATCGCTCGCTCGGGCGTCTTAATATCTCGGGTGCACTCGATCCATCAGCGCACTTTGCGAGCGCTCGCACGGGTGCCAAAAAGGATCTTGTTCGCAATAGCTCATTTACTGCCCTAGTGTACTATCTACGTAATTAGGTACCGTTCGTAACAATGTTATATTGTATGTATTGTACAGACAAGCTGAAGAGCGATCAGCCGATGACCCGCGCTGAATTCGCGCGCAGCCTGGACGAGGTGAACGAAGCCGTCTGCAAGACCACCGAGATATCCTCGCAGTGCGCATACCTGGTATCTACACCTTTATTATAACTAGCGGCACATAACTCTAGTGCTGAGCGATACGCCGAGGGGATAGCTGCGGATAGCTGCGGATGTGTGCAGAGTGTCCTATTGGTACAGAGAGCCAATAAGCGCTACGCACGCCCGCCCTTCATACCGCTAGCCTCCCTCAGGTACCTTCTTTCTGTACCTTCTTTTGACTTCTGCGCAATAACGGCCAGCGCTAGAGTTATGTGCCGCTACCTATACTATCTTACGGTTGTAGGCAATAAATATTGCATAATATCGGCTTTCGTAGAGCGCTATCTCTTTCTGACGCACGCTTCGCTCTATGAAGCCGAAATTAGCCGATGTGCTGTAGTTGTTGCCAACTACTATAATTTTTGTGTATTTACCTTTATTATTAGTACGTTACTTTTTGAATAATCCATATATTATATGCAGCACTAACATACAACTTGCGAGTTGTATAGGTACATTAAAATGCAGCCGCCTGTACTAATAAGGCATATAATTTAACTAGCTGTGCCCGCGACTTCGTCCGCGTGGTATAGTGTCTATGGGTAGCATTTTTAATTTGCAGCGGAAGAAAACAGTAATTAAATAACAACGTCATATTCGCGTGCACGTGACACAGTCGTCTGCCCTCTTACTAAACTTAGACATATGGCGTCGTACTACGCCACACTTTCATCCCCCCCGCATTCCTCTCCGAACTCCCCCCACACTCCCCCCACTCTCCTCAACACCCCCCCACATTCCCCCCGCACTCCCCCCAGACTCCCCTCCACAATCCCCCTGTACTCCCCCCGCACCTCCCCTCCACACTCCCCCCTGTACTCCCCTCCACACTCCCCCCGCACCTCCCCTCCACACATCCCCCCTCGCTCCTCCTCTCCACACTCCCCTATGTACTCCCCTCCACACTCCCCCCGCACCTCCCCTTCACACTCCCCCTGTACTCCCCTCCACACTCCCGCCAAACCTCCCCTCCACACTCCCCCTGTACTCCCCTCCACACTCCCCCCTGTACTCCCTCCACACTCCCCCTGTTTTCTCCTCCACACTCCCCCCGCACCTCCCCTTCACACCCTCCTGTACTCCCCTCCACACTCCCCCCTGTACTCCCCTCCACACTCCCCCCGGACCTCCCCTCCACACTCCCCCTGTACTCCCCTCCACACTCCCCCCTGTACTCTCCTCCACACTCCCCCTGTTTTCTCCTCCACACTCCCACCGCACCTACCCTCCACACTCCCCCCGCACCTCCCCTCCACACTCCCCCTGTACTCCCCTCCACACTCCCCCCGCACCTCCCCTCCAACTCCCCCCTGTACTCCCCTCCACACTCCCCCCGCACCTCCCCTCCACACTCCCCCTGTCCTCCCCTCCACACTCCCCCCTGTACTCCCCTCCACACTCCCCCCTGTACTCCCCTCCCTCTACCCCCCCAGCACAAACTTTGAATGTCATATTTTTTTATATCAAATCAACAGACTAAAAAATAAGTTTTAGGTTTCTAGCTCTAAAAATGACGATACTTCCATACAACTTTCAACCCCTATTTTCAACCCCTTACAACCCCTTTTTTCGCAATAAAAAGCCTAATATGTTCCCAGCTTAAATATCGACGCTTATGACTATCTGCCACTGGCAACACTGGTCGGCAATCAGTCAGTCATAGGGACTTGGCGAAAAGACTTTGCATCCCCGCCAGCACAAAAAAAAAGTCAGTCAGTCACCTACACAAACAGAAATTTCTCGATCGAAAGCCGTCGCAATTGTACAAAAAAGTGTAATTCTCATGAAAAATGGTGTTTTCAATAAGTGTTTTGCAATAATAAGTTGCATAAATGTCCTTTCTAATGATTTAACCTATCTGTGTACCAAATTTCATTGCAATTGGTGATTGGTGATCGTCGGAGTGTTTTGGTGTCAGAGTGAGACAGAAACATCAATGGGATGCTCTTTATAACGTTTTAAAAGGTTTGTAAACCTTTTTTCACAATAAAAAGTAGCCTATGTCCTTCCTTAGGCCCTCAACTATCTGTGTACCAAATTTCATTTCAATCGGTTCAGTAGTGGAATGTAAAGAGACAGGAAGGAAATACCTGGGGTTTTGTAGCGGCCGCAAGTGGTGTTCTCGACTGCCTTTTCTCTACACTCCGTTGATTTGCTGATGTTGGCGGAGGGCGCTGAATTTCCGTAGGGTTGGTTGATTTGATGATGATTTGATGATGAAGGACGCGCGGCCGTATATCGCGTTGGAAATATGATTTTCCTGAAATTCTATGGAGGAGCTCTGGGGGCTCGACTCACTCGGATCGCGGCTCGGTGTCAATGGCAGTAATGGCCGGTTTCTCTTTCTACCCACAGGTACGGGGGAGAAGGATTGGGGTAGGTGGTTGAGGGTAGTGAGTAATAAAATACGTATATATGTGACAGATAAGATTTCGTTCCGAAATTGCCATCTTTACAGAACATACTGGCCCCGAAAGAGCTGCTAAGCTCTTTAGAAGCGCTAAAAATAATAATAAAGTTAAAAAAGCTGAATATAAGATGATTGAAAAGACGGTAGATTTAAAAGATGATGAGCCATGAGATGAAGTTAAGTTGATGAAAAGAATAAATAATAGGGATGAAGCTAAGTTAGAAAGAATGAATTTAGTTATCGGGGAGGCCTGGCAGTAAAGGACAGATGTTTACTACCTTGGTCTGGACTGTTCTTCCTAGGAGGTTCTTCTACCTCCGAGAGCTGAGTGAGAGCATGGTTTAAACCAGGGATTCCCAAACTATTTTGGACAAGTGACCCTTTTTCCAAAATGAACAGTTTCCTCCGACCCCCATGTCCAAATTACTTACTTTTAAGATGAACCCCCTTATTCGCAATGGTCCGCTAACTTAAAACAGCTGCTACAGAGTGTTATTTTTTCATAGGTCTCTCTCGATTTAGGTCAATAGAAGAAGACAGAGTGGGAATTAGCAATGCTTTAAGTCATCAGACTATTATGAAAAAGGGGGCGTATCTTTAGTTTTTTCCTATTGATACAAAATACCTAGGAACTAAGGTACCAATTGGAAAACTTTGCACTTGGTTAGGTGATTAATAGTACATTGTTACCTGAGTGTTGAAAGTCACGTTTTTTGAGTCCCGAGACGGGTTTGGCGCCAGAGCGTAGCGAGGGCGCCAATGGAGCTTGAGGGACTTAAAAGACTTTCACCCGAGGTAAACACTGTGCTTTTCATTACGAATACAAGGAAAGTAAAAATAAAAACATGAAAGAAAAATTTGTGAAAATGAAGATGGATTTTGCCGCCTTCCCGGTTTTTTTTTTCTTTTTCTCTGGCGGGCTTTCGGCTTCGGCTCGCCAGCATTATTCAGCCATTATTTTCATTTTCATAATTTAAAAAATGGTAATAAAATGGTTTGCTCAAATCTATGTTATTTTAAATAAATAATTGAAGCCATATATTATTAAAGTAATTTAGAAGATATATTATTTATTTAATACTATCTTTATGTTATTTAAATTTAAATTTTACATTGCGCTCTAATTAGACTTTTTAAACTTCTTACCGTTGTAACGGGTTTCCAACCTACTTGCTGAATAAAAAGTTGGAATTTGGTTAAGCAACCTCTTTGCAGTTAGAAAGACTTTAGAAAGTTGGAACATGGTTGAATAAAATAGAACTTGTTTTTTTTATAATTTGACAGCTGTCAGTAGAAAGCGATTCTCCCTAGGGCTGAAAGTATTACTTTCAATTAGGCCCCTCAGGCAACTTCAGACCTACTTTCAGAGTATGAGTAATGAAAAGTTATATAAGTTATAAAGACTCCATTTTCTCATCAAAATTTAACAAAATAAACGTACGTTGTACGAACTTGAGACTACAACAATGCTATTTCCTACAAAAATATTAATTATTCTTAGTACACGTAACACAACATAAACAATACCTACATACCTAACTTGAAAGTTTGAAATAAGAACTTGTGTTAATTTAATAGGGGTCGATTGTTAGACCTCGTCGACCCCCAAAATCAGTTTTCGTTTATGTCGACCCCTAGGAAACCAATATCGACCCCAAGGGGTCGATATCGACCACTTTGGGAATCCCTGGTTTAAACCAATGGTACAAGTCATGGAATTGACGCTGGCTAAACCTTGAGATGATGCTGGTGCTTTTCCCATGATGATCCAACCAAAGACGGAGGAGTAGGCAGTAGGCATGTTATCACCTAGACTGAACTTCCTGCCATCCAAGATCTGGTCATAAAGGTCAACACCTAAAAGCATGTCGATTTGGCCTGGAGCTGTAAAGTGTTTATCAGCCAGGACTAAATTATGACAGAGTTGAAGAACTGAGTGGTTTACTGGCACCGATGGGAGCTGACCAGTTATCTGCGGCATGATAAGAAAGTCAGTAGACATGCTGACAGTTGAATCTCGCATCGGTGAGATATTACAAGTTGAAAGACCACGGGTTGGCTGGGCCGCTGAACCACCAATACCTATGATTGACCCAGACATGGTCCGTGGGAGCTTAAGTTTTTGAGCTAGATTTTCAGTGATGATTGAAACTTGGGAACCACTATCAACCAGTGCTCGGGCTACTTGATAGTGTCCGCTGCTATCCTGAACTCGAACATAAGCTGTCCCTAAAACCATGGTTGACGCATTGTCGACACCATGCATAGACTGCGGTTGGGCTGTGGAACTTAAGTTCGCCACAGCAACTTCATCTGGCTTATGTTCAGTTGCTGAATTGCTTGAGGTGCGGGGTAGGTGCAGCTTTGTATGATGCCGCCCGCGGCACACTTGGCACACACTTTGAGAAGCACACTTGGATACATGATGAGTGCGCAAACAATTAAAGCACAATTTATGTTGAATTACAAAAAGTTTTCTTTGTTCTGGAGTCATCGCTTCAAATTTGGAACAATAATAGATAGCATGATTTTCACCGCAGCATGTGCAAGAGTAGGCATTCACTTTAGGGTCCGCGTTGACCACATTCACTACTTTAGGAGCAGATGGCAATGTGGAACCGGCCACATTCTCAAGAATACGCAGGTGGTTTTCTAAAAACATTGTTAACTGTCTACATGATGGAATACAATGTGGATCTATGGTTGTTTCAAATTTAGTGCGAAGGTCACTGTTTAGTTTGTTAATGATGATGTGAAGCAACAAGAAACTCCAAGAGGTGACATCAAAACCTAATACCATTAATGCCTGTAAATTTTCCTTTATCGTGCCAATAAATTTATTTAATGTTTTGAGGTTGACCTGAGTAAGATTAGGAAGGTTAAGAATAGCCCCCACATAATTATCGGCTATTAACCTTTTGTTTTCATAGCGCTGAGTCAGAATATCATAGGCCACACCGTAGTTGGCTTCAGATATGATGAGATGCTTTACCATAGAAAGGGGGTCTTTGTCTAGGATGCTCAACAAGTAGTGCATTTTTTGGACGGGTGTAAGCCGTGCATTTTGATGAATTACACTGTTGAAAATTGCTATAAAGCTTGGCCATTCAATGTGTGTACCTGAGAATCGTGCTAACTGTATTTTAGGTAAGTGAAACTCAACGTCACTAGATTTAGGAGCGGTCAAAGTGGACGGAAGATTCGGCATTGGCTTGGCAGGCGACAATAGTTCATACGCAACCTGAATGCTATAAAACATATTCATACACTCGTAATACAAATTTTCTATGTGAACCTGCTTTTCTGGCTCTGGTTGGCCAGCAAGAATAGCAGTGTAAACATCGTCCAGCAGTGCCCTATGACGCTCCAAATCACGATAACGCACTAGGAATTTCGTCTTTTCATTGGCGCTTACCTCTTTCTTATGGCTCAGTTCTTGAGATAAATCATACGTTTGTTTAATGTGTTTAGTATACAGATTATACTTGACCAATAATATCTTCGCATCAGACATGCTGTATGGCTTATTTTGCAGGAAATAAACCTCGATTATTTTGCAAAGTGCAAAGTAAGTTTTGCCAACAAGAAGGAAAAGGAAGCTGAGATGACTGACAGACTGACAGTTATGTTGACTGACAGAATGAAACTGATAAAAATTGAATGAATGAAATGAATGGAAACAACTGCTGCTTGCTCTATTTGCCTGTTGACTTACCGGTAAAGTGTAACTAGCCTTTACGGTTGACACAGACAATAAATTAGTTATAACCAAAGACAAGATAAAAGTATGATTACGTGAAAGATGACAATATGGCGGACGAAAAAATAGAAAATTAAACAGAACAAAGGACAATGATGATTTGGCAAAAAATATGAAATTATAAAATAAATAAAATAAGTATGTAGGATTGAGGATGTTGATTATGGAATCAACAGGATCAGGGATCGGGATCGAAGGACCAATTAATGGAATGTAAAGAGACAGGAAGGAAATACCTGGGGTTTTGTAGCGGCCGCAAGTGGTGTTCTCGACTGCCTTTTCTCTACACTCCGTTGATTTGCTGATGTTGGCGGAGGGCGCTGAATTTCCGTAGGGTTGGTTGATTTGATGATGATTTGATGATGAAGGACGCGCGGCCGTATATCGCGTTGGAAATATGATTTTCCTGAAATTCTATGGAGGAGCTCTGGGGGCTCGACTCACTCGGATCGCGGCTCGGTGTCAATGGCAGTAATGGCCGGTTTCTCTTTCTACCCACAGGTACGGGGGAGAAGGATTGGGGTAGGTGGTTGAGGGTAGTGAGTAATAAAATACGTATATATGTGACAGATAAGATTTCGTTCCGAAATTGCCATCTTTACATTTTGGCGTGAAAGCCACACAGACAGACAGAGTTACAAACGCATTTATAATATTAGTATGGATAACTAAAATAAGAACCTAAAATACTTGAATGTATAGCAAGATAAAAACTAAAAAAGATTTTGTTTGTGTAGATATCGGTATCGGAGAAGGACGGCGATATCGCGAAGAAGGGTCCCGTGGACGTGCCGCAGATCCAAAAGTCCATAGAGGCGCTGCAGGACTCCTGCATGGCCGTCATCGGATCCGCCTCGTTACACCAGGTATACTATACTATACTATACTATTCTATACTATACTATACTATACTATACTATACTATACTATACTATACTATACTATACTATACTATACTATACTATACTATACTATACTATACTATACTATACTATACTATACTATACTATACTATACTATACTATACTATACTATACTATACTATACTATACTATACTATACTATACTATACTATACTATACTATACTATACTATACTATACCATACTACATTATACATTATCAATAACTACTCTGTTATACGTCTACGGTATTAATAAGCCGTACAGGCCGTGCCAAAGGCCGGCATTTTAACTCCAACCTCCTCCTCCTTCAGAGTTGATGAGTCTTTAAACGCTCCTGTTTGAATTATTGTCACATCATCATCGTCATCATCCACAGCCCGACTTAACCCACTGCTGGGCCTTTCTTTGCTCTTGCCATTCACCACGATCTTGGGCTACCCTCATCCGTCTGCGGCCCACGAAGCTAACAATATCACATCTATGTATAAATCTAACATATTTTCTCACAATAAGCAATGTGCAGTGCAAAAGACTACGAACATTTAAACCAAAAAAAAATGTTTGTCAGAAAAAGTGATAGCACTAACACTATTCCCCCTCAGGCTAAAGAAGAGAGCGAAGACCTCCACCGCCGGATAGAAGACTTCTCCCGCGCCCTCGACGCGGCGCAGCTGAAGGTGAAGGACGGCGCCGTGAAGGCCACGCTCTCGCGAGTGAAGGCAGGCGTCGCCACTAGTGCCACCGATCTGTACCACTCCCTCAACAACGGAAACGATATGGTGAGCCTTGAAATGTCATTGATTTGACTAGTATCATCGTTTGTTGACTTTGTTTTAGTCTGTGACATCGGTTTGTCTCACTATGCTGAAGCCTTTGAGCTTTAGCAAAAAGCTCCAGCGTGTGCAGACACTCTGAAAACCCCGCTCTTTTAGGTCTATTCTGTGAAGCCAGGAGTTTCCCAAGTCACTGGATCTAGCACTAGAAAATAAATAAATAAATAAATATTGTGGACAATTCACACAACACTACCCAGCCCCAAACTAAGCAGAGCTTGTAATATGGGAACCAGATAGCTGATATAATACTTGAATACATTTTTTTTTTGTAAATACATACTTAGAATACAATATAACACCCAGACAGAGAACAAACATTTATGTTCACCACACAAATATTTGTTCTCAGTGGGGATCGAACCCACGACCTATGGCGCAGAAGGCAGAGCTACTACCAACTGAGCTATAAAATCAAAAGTACTGGACTCTGTGCAAATGAGCTGCTACCGACCACAGTCACCCCTGGCCAGTGACACGCGAGTTTACATACAATATTAGTAGGGGGGTTTGTGGCCAGTGGCGGACAATGTTTGCGACTTGCCATTTATCGCTGGGTCGGGCCGGACGAAACGCCGACACTCGATCAAACAAAATAATTAATTCATTTAGTGTATAATCGATTTTTAACTGACCTCAAATAAAAAAGGAGGAGGTTCTCAATTTGGTTGTATTTTTTTGTTTGTTATCGCATAATTTCGTCGTAAAATTCCCATAGAAATTTCATCAAAATCTGTTAGCCGTTTTGTTTTAAATACTTAGTACTGCATACCTCCGCCATTTATGAAACGCCTTTTCTTCTCTATCTATCTATCTGGAAGGTTGTACTTTCAGATTTGTCCCATAGAAACATCAAAGTTGCTTCAGCAGTTTGTCAGTTTCTCATGTTTAGTAAACCTGTATGATTGTAGAATGTGGTGACTCCTGGCGCGGTGAGCCTGCTGGAGGAGGTGAGTCGTGCGCACACGGTGATCGAGCTGTGCCCCCTCGTGCCCTGCGCCGGCGCCATGTCGCCCGAGACACAGGCACGCTGCGACGAACTCACCAACAACTCCAAGTGAGACTTTTACTGTTTAGACACAAAGGGATCCACTTCACCGCACTCATCTGGGGTCGGTTTCATCGAGATAATCTCAGGATGGAGTCGATCTGATTTCTCTGACGCTAATAGCTTGTGAGAACCACTTAGCCGCTATATTGTCTTTTAGGCCCAGATTGACGTCCACGTGATATAAGGAGGGCGTGGGTTCGATGTTTGATCTCTATGTGTCATAATGTATTCTTTTTTTAGACGACAAAGTAGACAATAAAGCCTACGGCCCACCTGATGGGAAGCGGTACAATACCTGAGGCACCAAAAGCTTCTTCTCTTTTTTTTGTGCGAGGTACACTACTGATCCACTGAACTGGATCGGTCGAGCTATCTCTGGTAGTTTGCAACGACCTGCAGATAACTCCTGTAAATACTTGCAGGATATAGCATTCGGGATTGTTATTAATGATTTATTTGGATGTCTTACGTCTACGACGTAAATAAACAATGATATATAATTCGCAGGAGTCTACTGACGCACACGATAGCGCTGGTGGAAGACGTCGGCGCGGCAGAGGATGACTCGGAGGTGATAACGTGGGTCACCTTCAGCACCAGCAAGAACAAGCTGCTGGAGGCATACGATACCCTCGTCAAGAGCATCAGGTATGTTCTCTACTTCTACTTAAGCCCTTTATTCATTTTCTCTATTTTTCACTTACGTTGTTAGATGCAGGTGATACAGTTAGGGCACCGCAACTAATTTTTCCCACTTTGGTGGCGCTTTTATGGCGAAGTGAAGCTTAACCTAGCTAGCTATTCACGCTGGCTCATTCCTGACATAATTGAACTTCTTTTGGAGATGTAGTTTCTAAACGTACTAGCGGCATTCACATCAAGGAAGCCTTACATCAGGGACCTTCTGTGCTTCGGAGGTTTAAACTATTAGTTAACATTTATTGCTCAGCAAGACATGCATTTGTCCGCCGAAATTTAATATTTAATTTAATTTTTTTAAGTTTTCTCACCATGAAACTCCCTATGTTGTTTCGAGTGTAGTTCTAGAATGCATAGCTATGTTCACTGTTACCAGGGTGAACGGGCAACGCGCCGGCATATTGGAAGGGGCGCCTGAAGAGGACGAAGACCTGGATGCCCAGACCAAAACCTACTTGGAAATACAGTTAGTAGTTACTATAAGCAACAAGGCCTTGTGCATTTAGCGCTGGAGTGAAAACTCGTTGCAATCGAACATTTTGATGTTGAATAACAACCGACAGAGGGCCAGCCGATTGTTCCTCTGATGGTGCTGAGAACATCTTTGTTATGCGCCTCATTTGATTGCTGTTTCTTTTTCTTGGTCTTAGGGACGTCTTAGCTCCTACAAATTGAATATCCACACCCAAAATGAACAGCGAACTCATCATATGTTACATTGGCTAAAGAAAGGCATGGATGTAAGATGTAACGTATGTTTGTATGTGTAGGGTGGAGCTGGCGAACAAGTGGCTGAACAAGTCGATGTGCAAGGCGGAGGTGAAGGCCACGGGGCAACAAGCCGTCAGACAGGTCATCGACATCGCCACCAAGGTACCACATCACACACTCAATCCTACTATAGTTCATGATCAAACGTAAGTCGATCATAACCGCTTCATTCGACTATAACTATAAATATAGGAACATATTTACATTTTAATTGATTGATTGACTGTATGACTAATCAGGTATCTGAAGAGCTGAAAGGAAGCGAGAGAGAAGAGATGCGCAACGTCATAACTGAGACGGAAGAGCTGCTGGTGCAGTGCTCTCTCAGATACGACAGCGTGAAGTACAGGTGAGGACTACTTCACAACCAAACCAATATCCATGGCGCCACGACTGATCCCCAAGCACGGATGATACCGCCTCTCATCTCTCTGATACTAGTTCTTTAAAGATGTCGAAGGAGATAAATTTAATTATTTAATTTGATGAAGTCATGAGATCCGAAAGGATATCTGCATTGCCTGAAATTGGAGGGACTAGCTATCGTATTCTTCAAAAAGCAAGAACTTGAAACTTAATCTCAGGATTCCTAGTGGAACTTGGAAACTTTTTAGAAAGGTACTTTGGCACTATATTCCAGTGTGCTGTCGGAGCACATGAAGGAGCTGAAGAAGGCGATCCAACGCGGGGTGGTGACGCGGGTCGTCGAGGACTTCATCGAGCTGGATGACCCCGTTGACGACCTCGACGTCATGCTGGACTGCGAAGAAGGTATGCGAGTTTACATTCACGAGGTTTGTTTTCTACGAAAAGTAGAACACGATCCGAGTCTGCACGGATCGAACATCGGCGTCCGCGTGCGCTCGGAATAAGGGTTGCCACAATCCAAATTGCACTCGGTGCGAGCACACTCAGAACGCGGCTTTAGGGAAAAAGGAAAATTTGAATGTTTTAAAATCTTTCCAGACGAGCAAAAGCGCAAGTTCTTGCTGGAGCGCAAGATAGCCGAGCTGCTGGCGCAGCTGGGCCGCGTGGCGCGCACGGCGCGGGTCGCGGCCGCCGCCGCCGGCGCGCCCGCCGCGCACTCGCTCCGAGAGACCACCGAACAGGTATACAACACGTCAAGCTAACACAACTTAACAGGAAGGTGAAGAGTGTGCAAAACTCGCTCCTAAATGGTGGTATTAGGGTTTTTCATGCGCAAATGCCCCTCTGCCACCTATTTTCAGCGTTCTTATTATTTTAACGTTTTTCAGACGGAGCTATTGGCGCCGATGCTGGTCCAAGCGGCCCAAGAGAGGATCTCATCGCCGAACAACCAAGTAGGAAATTTTTCTCATGTTTGTGATGTTTAGGACAAAGTCCCTAGTCTTATAGTAATGTGGTGTGTAACAGGCGGCGATAGACAAGTACAAGGCTCTGCTGGCGCAGTACGCGGACTCTATATCCAAGGTGCGCGCGCTGTGCGACCGCGCCGTCGATCCTATGGACTTCGTGCAGACTGCCGGTCAGTTACACCCTATTATCATTACTTCTTGTGAAAATTATTATTTTAAACAGATTCATTAAAAATTAAAACCCCATCAGTTAATATTTTGGCTCAAAGAACGTCCAGCATACGGGCCACAAGTCCTGCCCAATCACATTTAATGTTTGCTGCTTTTTCAGTTATATCGAGTATTTTTGTTTTGGAGCGCAGTATAGCGTTTGTGCTATCACACAATGATAGTGATAGTTAATAAAATGTATTGTATTTTAGGAGATACGATGCAACGTATGCGAGAAGAGTCGACTGCACACAACGATGTACAGAAAGGACATCGCACTTCTGAAGCTATCATAAAGTACGTACATTATTTCTATAAATCTCTAGAATATAGCGAATCGATCAACTAAAGTGAAAGTTACGACGCCCTTTGTTTATGAAAGGTGTGTGTAGGTGATATGTAGAACGGGGACCAGTACTGAACCTTGAGGTACTCCTGCTAATATTATTATGTTTCTGTCTAAGATGTATTCGTTTCTTTCTTTTATTAGAAATACTGTTTGCAAAAGTGACGAACTCTATACATAAAAACGGGTATGGCAGGATGTTCTGTATCTTGGAGAAGATTAGTTCATACCAATCTGTATCGAAGGCCTGTGAGATGTCCAAGAAAGCTGCTGAACAGTTCTTTTTTAATTCAAGGACTGTTTTTATCGGGCCGACATCCTCATGTGCCTGATCAGCAAGTGAATATAAGTAATGGAGGGTGTCATCGGTTGTGTGTCAGGTTGGCGAACCGTTCGATCGAGGTGAGCATGTCGTCGCTGGCGGTGCGGCGCGACCCCTCGCTGCGTGCGGCGCTGCTGCAGGCGCAGCAACGCGTGCTGGCCGCCACGCCCGCCGCCAACTGCCGGCCCAGCCGCCTGCCCGACTGGAAGGAGAGCACGGCAGAGGTACGCTCACACACAACATTTTAACCGTAAAAGACAAAGACGGCTAGGCTAATGTTAATATAACAGATAGATGTGTTCGAAAACAAGCTGATGGAGTATTTGTTGTCTAGGTGCTGCGTACGACGGGTGAGGTGGAGTCGGCGCTGGGCGGAGAGAACATCTTCAAGAAGCAACCCGCCGCGGAGAGCACCAACCAACAGATTTACGTAAGTCTAGTATCCTCTAGTGGAATTCCACGCGATTCAATATATTACTTGCCACATGACTGACAGATGTTTTAACTCGTGTTGACAGACGGTAGCGCGGGACTTGCACGAGTCAGTGCGCGAGTGGTCGGCGCGCGACAACGAGATAGTGGCGGCCGCGCGCCGCGTCGCCGTGCTCATGGCGCGCCTCGCGGAGTACATGGAGACCGGTCCGTTGCAAAACTACCCTCGTTTCATACAAAAAGGCACAACACTTTACAAAACACCACTTGAGGACGACGAAGCGAAAGCAACAGTTCTCAACACCATTTGTTTGCAGATAAGAAGCAGTCCCTGATCTCAGCGTCCAAGTCGATAGTCGCCGAGTCGCACGAGGTGGCGGTGCTCGCGAGGAAACTGGCGCACGAGTGCACCGACCGCAGGATCAAAACCGTACGTCACGATAGATAACACTTACACAGTAGCATTCGGCAAACTAACTTACTGAGGAGAACTAGTTTTCCACTAGATAAAAATAATGTTTGTTTCCAGAATCTTCTGCAGACCTGCGAGAGGATTCCCACGATCAGCGCTCAGTTGAAAATGTTGACCACTGTCAAAGGATCTTCGCTCGGACATCAAGGTATCTTAGTTATTTTGCATAGCGCACTGCTCTAAATCATGTTTTTTTTGTCACGACATTTCAATGTGATTTATTGTTATAAATATTCGGTATGGTATATTCCATAGGTTCAAAGGAAGACAGTGAAGCAATGGACATGTTGGTGGGCAACGCTCAGAGTCTCATGATGAGTGTAAGTATTTACACTTATTTTTATCTGTTTATTCTTTTTAGAAACAATGATAATATGTTTTCCAATCATCTTTAGAACGATAAGTAGTAGACCAAAAATAGTGTGCTGCCCTCTATTATTCAATTTACCGAGAAGCCTTCTTATTATCAAGCAGCTTTGCAACATTTTACCCGAATACTAAGCATGCCTGTTCCATAATCTCCATTTTTATAAGGAATTGATTGCATAAGGCTAATCGTCGACTTCGGCTATAAAAAATCATGAACTAGTGTCTGATGATGTGGTCGTACGTTCAGATCCAAGAGGTGGTGAAGGCGGCGGCCGGCGCCTCCGTGAAGATAATGTCCCAGCGCGGACCCCGCCTGCGCTGGGTCAGGAACAACTACTACTGACGCCCGCCAGAGGTACAGGGGTACATAGGTATAGGGGTACACGGGTGCTAGCTTCTACATCATGCTCAATTATTAAACAAAACAGCACGCTGCTTCTCCACGAGGCACGGTAGATATTCCCGCAAATTTGTAACTAGTTACCACTCGAGAGATTGAGATGTTCATGTTCAAGGTGGTTGGCACATCTGTCATCAGCAACAAAAATAAGGTTCATATTTTTTTCCTCTCGCTTTTCTCACAAACTAATATTTTTATAAACTGGTTGTTTGAAGTGTAGCTAGCTAGTTACCATTGGATGTGCAATATTGTATTCACTGTTTTTTTTTTATTTTATTAATGTCTGGTTATGGCTTTTCACAATAATACGCTTTGGACAGTGCATGTATTTGTGTTTGGTGTATGAGTGTTTGCATGTGTTTTAGCATTGCACATGTATTGGCTTTCACACTAAGAATACTATTTTTATTCAAAGTGTTATTATTAGAATAAGTAAAGATTTATTTACACGTGTTTATTATAATTTAATTAAGAAGATTGTACCAAAAATAAAAGATTTTTATCTATACTTACAATTTTTTATTTCTTAACACAAACAAACAAACTATTTTTTCCGGATCGTTAGGTATTTGCTTTTTCTTTCTTCTATATAAACAGTCAAATTGTATGTAGGTTGAATTGTAATAAAAATCAGTATAAATTAACATAATATTTTATTTTCTAATACAAAATTCGATTATGTCATGGATACCTCTTCTCAAGGAATCGGCATTGTATAAATAACAAAACTACGTTTAAAACTAAAGAGTAGTGCGCCAGCGCCGCGCGGCATACCTAGCGCAACGCCGCGCCTCGCTCGCGCGCTGCAGTATATACTACGAGTATTTGGATGTGTTGCGACTGTTGTGTTCTATTTGCGTCTGCGAGCCTGCCGACAAACAACAAACAATTAATCACAATCCAGTAGGTAGAACGAATACAACAAAAAAACAATGGTAGCTCAAGCACATTCCGGCTGGTGTAGCTTGGCGGACCTAAACTAAGGCGTTGAAAAGCCAACGGCGAATGAAACATTGGTAAAACCGCTATGTTCAGAGCCGCCAAGCTGCCCAGTTATTTTTTTTTATACAACTAAGTTGACAAACAAGCATACGGTCCACCTGATCGGAAGCAGTTACCGTAGCCTAGCATCATCACCATCATTTCAGCCCGGTATCCCACTGCTGGGTATAGGCCTCCTTCATATTTTTACCGTAGCCTATAGACGCCTGCATTACCAGAGGCATCACAAGCGCGTTGCTGGACCCTTTAAAACTTTTAATACGCTTTTGAAGAACCCCATGCTATAGTCCTTGGAAAACCTCATATTATGTGAGCTATATTGTAGTAAGTAATGTGGGGGAGTAGCACTCACGGGTGTGTCCTTCCTGTCCTTGTTGATACACACGGAGCGCGCGGTGAAGGGGTCGGCGATGGCGCAGGTGCACTCCTGCGTGAGCGCCGCGTGCAGCATGGCGCGCTCGATGCTGCTCGTCGCCGTCGCAAGGAACTGCTTCTGCTGCCCGCCAGCCAGCGCCAGGTAGTTGCGAGACGAGAACACGAAACCTTCCACCTGGGGAAAATTACAATTCTATTAGAGTCGACTGTTTTGGCTAATATTTTAGTTAGGGCATTAAAGTAAAAATCGCAAAGAGATCATCTAAGATGAAGTGAGAGTTTAAGCAGTTGCAAAATTAAATTTTCGATAGCGCTGAATATCTGAAAGTAGAACAAAGAATTGCTACTTTATCTCTTCGGAGGTCTACGATTCTTAGCAGTTGAATGTATGTTCCTGCTACTTATGTCTGAGTGAGAGAGGAATGATTATGCTTACGTCTTCGATGAAGTCGATGCATGAGTCAGGGTTCCGGTCGAGCGTGGCGCGCAGTGCGGCGGCCTCCTTGCCGGCCTTCTTGTCGCCCAGCATCAGCACTGAGTTCTTGCTGAATCCTGTAATTACATTGTACTGTAGGAACACGTTTTTCATTCTGTCAGTTTAAAACTAATAATCAAAAGTGACTTTGGCACTCTTAAGCATAGATTTTGTGTCAGTTCTTTATTGAAAAATGACAAACACACACAGACTCGGGCCTTATTTCGGAATACGGGCTTTAGTGGCCCCTACCCTTGGGACACCAATTTGCGAAATTGAATACTAAAACTACTGTGGACCAGCAAATTAGACCCAAAAGATGTTTTTTTTCTAGGCTGCATTCTGCAAGGTCAGCAGTTCATATTTCCTGCAGTAGCGGTAGCGATCTATTCCAGAATATCCCATGGTCTCAATGATTATTGTAACGCAGACTCACCGACGACTTGTTGCGCGTCCTTTCCGTTGCCGATGGCGAGTCCCTCGGCGACGGACACCAGCGAGTGCGTGATGGCGTTGTTCTCACTGATGGCGTCGTGAAAGGCGGCGCTCAGGGTTGACGACTGGAGAACAAACACGATTAGGCTAAGGCTAGGTATCATCAGTAGTAAGTACTATGTAGTAAGTATGGTTTAATGTACTGTCAAACCTTACATTGACAGTTTTACTTTTTTATAGAACCAGTTGGTAAATGTAGAGCTTGCTCAGCAGTTAATTCCGCTTGATGCAAATTGTCAATGGCAGCTGATTTTTTATAAACATACTCGCTCAAAGCATATCTGAGGGTCTATAACTCTTTGAAATCCGAATGCCAAGTAGCCACCACAAAATCAGTGTTGTATCGTGTTCAGAGTGGTCCATCGTAGCTATAAGGGGTAGTTAGAGGATGATAAGTGCACTCACGAGGAAGTCCGTGGGTTTGCAGTTCTCTCCGATGACGGTGATGACGTGCTTGACGGCGGCGGGGCGCAGGGGGATCTCCAGGAGTTGCGAGTAGCCGCCCTCGATGTTCATTATACCTGGAGAATGCAACCCATGTCACTCTCATTCATGCTTTATAATGGTCGCATAAGCTTCCTTCAGTAGTATTTACAAAATAAGAAGTTAGATAGTAGGTACTTTTTCTGAGGAGGTTACATGTACGAGCACTTACACAGTAACCTCCTTTATTTGCGCTTATGTGTTCCGAATTCCGAAACAGCGCTTGAGTCTGAGTCGAGCCTCAAGCATAGATTTTATGACAGTTCTCCATTGAAAAGTGTCAAAAATCTGTGCTTGAGGCTCGACTCAGACCTAAGCACTGTTTCAGAATACGGGCCTTACCCCCGAATACTGAAACGCAACTCAGATTTAAGGACGTCTCAATCGACGAATATTTGACAGATTTTCATTGAAAACTGTCAAATATTCGTCGCTTGAGACGTGCTTAAATCTGAGTTGCGTTTCAGTATTCGGGGGTTGGTGCACTTTACGCCAATGTAATTATCTGATTCCATGGTAGAGATTCTGACTTGATAAAACTTCACATTGTTGGTGAAACAATAGTTATTTGTTAGACAAGAGTGCAAAGCTGCTTTTTAACCGCGTGCTCAATTTTGATGACCGAGCAAGCGCAGGATTCTAAAGTTTAACCACGAGCGTAGCGAGTGGTTTAAAAGTTAGAATCCTAAGCGTTGGCGAAGGAATCAAAAGAGCACAAGGTGAAAAATCTTTGCACTCGAGTGCAACACGTAACTTTTCATCCCACCTCAGCGAGGAAATGACTAATGCAAAAAAGAACATGGTGCGACAGAACGGTAAAAGTAACACACCAAGAAGGTTCCGAGAATGAGTTATTAACAAATTTAAAAAGGTTGTATGATAAATTCGGCACCATGCAGGTAGAAGTAAATAGAGGTTTAATGGTGTTTTTTTTTTTTTTTTTTTTTAATGGTGTTTTGAATTCACAAATACACCAAGAAGGTTACGAGTGCGAGTTTTTAACAAAATAAAAAAGGTTGTATGATAAGCTCGGCACCATGGAGGTAGAAGTAAATAGGTTATGTAATCACAAACTTATTGAACACGATATTCTAAATACAAATTTACTTTATCCTCTAGCGGATAAAAACGGCTTTTCCAGTCAGAAATTAAACAGTAAAAACACACTTTCAGAGCTGGTGGGATGAAAATACTTTTAACATGATCAGATAACACAGTTTTCAAACCCTCTTAACCTAACGACCAGCAGGATTGAGAAATGGCATGATCCTGCAAAGGGGTAGGTACATGATCCCGAGGTGAGTTATAGAGTTGTGTTACCGAAGTAAGACTTCAATCCGTTGAGGATGGAGACGAACTGCGCGATGGCCTCGTCCGCCTTGGGCTGGCCGGTGCGGATGGGCTGCACCCAGTTGTAGCGGCTCTCGTCTGTGAACGTGATCTTGGCGTTCTTCAGTTTCGCTGCGGATCGAACACAAGTACTTGTTAGGTTAGCCTTATATTGAAATACATTTTTGACCTAGACAAACCCTTGAACTTATCACCACATAATCTTTGGATGGTGTGGGTAAGGTAAAAGATACTTACGGTCTGTGTCGTAGAATATAGGGTAGGGGAACTTAGAGGTGATGCCGACGAGGTACACCTTGATGTCTCCGCAGTGTTTCTTCAGCTGATCCACCACCTGCGCGACCAGCGGGACCACCAGCTCCTTGAACGTCTTCTCGTTTACCTGACAATTGAGAAACAACATTTGTTAATAAAGCGAGCCAGGATTCAAAATAATCGAACTGCTGGAGCTGTAAAAATGACAAATCGTCGTAGCTATACTACCCCGCAAATATGCATTACTTTGCTTCCTATAAAAATCCAGGTCTTACCTTAGTGGTCTCAACAGCGATAACGATATCAGCCTGCTTGTTCGGCAGCTGGAACTGGTAGACATCTCCGATGTTCTTGGGCTTGTCTGCGTCGGTGCACTGCAGACAGACGGCCGGCATGACGACGGGCAGCAGCCCCGTGAGCGCTAGCGCCGCGTACCCGGCGCCGAGGTCGCACGCCTGCGTCTGAGCGTTGGCGGCGTCGCCGGCAACCGCGTGGATGCACGCTTGTCTACGGACATAATCACATCATAAAAACGCTGGTCAGCTTAAGAGGGAATCACACAGGCGACTCTCCATACAAACGTAATCTATATCAATAAGTTTCTGAAAAAAAGGAAAACATACGAGCACGAATATAGCAAATCTGGATTTTATGAGACAAAATAGTTACTCTAGAGGCATTATCCAGGGAGGAAATAGGGGACTACGTTTGTATGAAGAGTCGCCTGTGTGATTCCCTCTTAAAGTACAGGCCTAAGATGGAGCCTGGAACGCATTTTCGTGTTAAAGGGATGCATTTTCCTATCAAGGCGATGACAGCCGAATCCCCTCGGGTTCTTAATTTTGGGATATTCATAATAGCTGGTAGACGATGATGTACCTGAAGGGAGCGATGTCCAGCACGAAGGCCAGTGACCTAAGTGGTGAGGTGCCTCCGAAGACCTTCTCGCAGGCCTCCGGCAGCGCCGTGTGGTGCAGCTGGTGGTGCGAGTGCGCCGGGCCCTGCACCTGCGGACAGCTGCGCGCCAGCCGGTACGCGTTGCCGAACTCACTCTCCGACGTGCTGATCTACAGGGAGGTAGGAAGGTGGTGACAAGTGTTCTTGAAAAATCTGCATTACCAAACTTTGAATCTGAATTTCATGATATTCTATGGGATCAATCTGAAACCATAACCTTTCAAATAGAAAAAAATATTTTTTCAAATCAGTTTATAAATATGACGGAGTAATGCAATAGCAAACATTAGTAAATATTGCTTGCATGCACCTGCAAGGAGTGTGTTGACCAGTTGTGTAGGGCTAATGCCTAATTAGTGGTAAGTATAAGTAACCATTTACGCTAGAAGCGGAGCTCTTTTCTCCATTCTGTTCTTTATGGTCTCCTGTTTATGACAACGACCAGAAACTTACTTGTTCTGGCTTTTCACCTTACGCTTTTAATCAAATGAGCGTTATACCTTGCCGTTGGGTAGCCTGAAGTCATCGAAAGGCTCGTTGTTGCCGTCTCCGAGAAGACCGCGCAGCTTGCCGAGGTAGAAGCCATTCACGTCGATGTAGCAAACCTGTAGAATACCACCATCATTTACATTCTTAGCAGTAGTAAGATAGATAGATACTCAAATATTTGAAAGTTAAGAAACGGGTAGTAGTCAAGATGTTGAACTTCAGATACCTATTATTAATTTTAAATTCCCAATGACTATCAAGGCCCCAAGATTGCTCATTTTTGTTGAACGCTACTAACCTCCAGTTTAGCGGAACAGAAAGCCATGATTCCGTAGAGGGTTCCGAATCCGATGCGTCCGTTAGCTTGGCGGAAGGCGAAAGAGTCCTTCTCTTCTATCGGGTAGCCGTGGTTGGCGCCGTTCAGGGTAGCCTGAGAAAATGTATGGCAATTATGATATTGTCATGAAAGGTGTTTGGAACTAATCTGGAGTAGCAGCTCCACTCTAGCAGATAATAATTTCAATATGGTCAATATATCACCTGTCCATTTTCCTTGAGCTCGATAACGTTTCCGTTCTTATCCTCAAGCACCAGCGCCTTGGGCTTGCCATCAGCCATCTGCATCAGCAGCGTGAAGTTA
Organism: Thera britannica; assembly: GCA_939531255.2. Classification (NCBI taxonomy): domain Eukaryota; kingdom Metazoa; phylum Arthropoda; class Insecta; order Lepidoptera; family Geometridae; genus Thera; species Thera britannica. The sequence goes on from OW618037.2 coordinate 25,759,699, forward strand.
CGGTCGATGTAGTCGTGTGCCAGCACATAGCGACAGTTGCCGGGGAACGTCAGGTGGCGGCCATCAAATGTGAAGATATGCTGACCGTTCACGATCACCGCGCGGACTGAAGAAGAAATAATGTAAGGCACAATTCAATAAACTATACCTATAAAACTTACTTTAATTTTGTGGTTTCGTGGTTTATAAATATTTTCTTCAATGCTTATACAAGTCTAGCACATGGGTATCGTACTCACGGTTGGAAGGTATCTGTTCGAGAGGGTTGAGGCTGCGAGGCCTGTAAGCCTTGATGATGGCGGCCACGTCAGGGAAGTTCCCGGTCAGCAGCTGGCGTAGCACGCTGGAGGACGCAGAGCCGCCCAGACTCGGTGCTGAACCAGCGTTCACTGGATTCCAGCTCCACCACTACAAGAGAGACTTTTGTGAGCATAACGATATGTAGACGTGGTTCCTAAAAATGGTCGCAGGGAGTTTGAACAAAAGCTCATGGGGCATCATGGCATATCAGCGACTGTCAGCCTAGGGGTAGGCTCCAGTGGCAGTGCGATGTGGTGTGGTGTGGCTCACCGAGAGTGCAGGTGCGGTGGGCACGACGCCGTACTGGTTGAGTTGCGCGCGCACGTACTGCGCCAGCGACGCCAGCGCCGTCACCAGCTTCTGGTACACCACGCGGAGCTCCTTGTTGTCGTCAATCTTTTCCTTGCGCAGCTTCTGCATACATTAACCATCATGACATTACTATGCAAATTAATTCTGAATTTAGTTTCAGTCCTTCTTCTATATTTATTTGTAATGTAAAGTACTACTAGTTCTAGAAGCTCAACCTGTTCAAATGTCTAATAGTTTTCAGCGGCAACGTACCTTGATGATGTAGTCATTGAGGGTATCAGAGAAGGCCTGGGCCTCCGGTGTCGGCAGCAGCGGGCGGATGGTGTCGTGCGCCTGTTGGGCCAGGGCTAGGGCTTGCTCCGGTACTGCGAGCTCTGACCACTGTCCGGATAGAATGACGTCATTATTAATAAAGCTATGTACATCTAGCGCAGGGATGCTCAAACGGTCGATCGCGAAAGCTTTTCGAGTCGATCGCCAATGTGCATAGTATAGGCACCCAGTAGAATTTCTGGTAATACGCGGATAATATGTGGTGCCATGCATGATCATCTAGAGATAGCTCAACTGTTCCAAATCAGTGCCAAACGGAAGTGTCCCCAGAACGCTGGCGGCATTGCTAATGACCTATACCTACTTACCTACATATTTATTAGTTTGGTCGATCCCTTGCTTTCAAAATATTATCTGGTCGATCGTGAGCACCCCTGATCTAGCGTCTTGGTTATTCAAACCTGCAAAAGAGAATAAAAAGCAGACCAAGATGCTTACCTTCTCCTTGATAGCTTCAAGGATGGGCATTTCCTTAAGATATTGCGTGAACTCAGTAAAGATCTGTTCAACCTTCGCACGGTATTCCTTCAACTCGGCTACTAACAGTCTTGTCAGGTCTGCAAGGGAAGAGAAGTGATTAATTATGGTTGAATAAACTGCAGCTCAAAGAATATCCTGATAAAAAACAAACTTCAAATAAAATGCGAATCAAGTCACACCATTTGTGTAAGAAAGAAAGTAGAAATTAAGAAAATACGTTTATTTTGTACACACGAGTCACCTCACCCTGTGTTTTCCTACAACAATGAGAACTTCACTGAGTTGGTAGGTTAGTCTCTTACCTTTGAAGATCTCAGAGATAGTGTTGGTGAGCTCCTGGAGCTCAACCTTGTGCTTCTCAAAGAAGTCTGTGACGAAGGCGGCCGCGTGAGCTACCACGTCGATCACGACGTCGAGGTAGTGCTTCAAGCCCTCAGCAATCGTGTTGTATATCTGCTTGATGGATGGCTCGATCTGCAAATTGTTATGTTCATCTTATAGCCTTACTTACACAGAAAAAAATAGTACCTTAACCGTGAATACGAAATAATTACCTGTTTCTCGTAAGCCTCTTGGACCTTCTTAGCCAGGTCGATGTAGAGGGCGGTGATGCTATCGACAATGGGCTTGGTTTCCGTCAGCACTGTGTCGATGAGCTTGGCGACGTATTGCACGATGTCGTAGCTGTACGGACAAAATAAATGTTACAGGGGTCTGGGCTTAGTTCATATGAGCTGGTGACCAACCATCAGTGTAGGACTGGTGTTTTGAAAGATTTTTTATAAGCTCATCTGTTTTATAGATTTTCAGGGCGAAAGTTGTGAACAATCACCATCCACAGATTTCCAGCAACAACAAAAAAAATAAAGCAGGTCTTAATGTCATCGGTGTATCAAGGTAGGGCTGTTCTAATCTACGATTGAAAACTTACAAAGCTTGTGAGATGTCCTTAAGCACTTTGTCGTCAGCGAACTCTTGGTAGATCTTCTTGAGGTCTTCTTCGTAAGCTTTCTCCAGCTTCTGTACCGTCGGCTGCACGCGGCGGGTGACCTCCTTGAAATCGTTGCTGGCTTTCTCGCCAAGCTGCTTCACGCGGCCTTCGAGGTTATCCAGGTCCTTGCGGAGAGCTTTCTGCAAAAGAAACGGGTGTTGAAAGCACTGGTTGGTCGGTCGGGTATATTTTACTGTCATTGTATTCAATTAATAACTGTAGCTATTGGCGTTAATCGTTTTAATGAAAGTAAAGTACTTACGTAGAAGTACTGGCAGTGGTCCTTGGAAGCGCCGTAGTCGCTCTTGACCTGGTTGTCTTCGAGCCACAAGGCTCCGTGCGCAAGGTTCTTCTTCTGTCCACCAAGCACGATGTCTGCGGAGATGTCAACGCGCTTCTCGGGGTCGATGTGACCGATCACTGACAGCTTGCGGTCGGCTTCCGCTGCAAACGTCAATACAAATTAATTCCAAGTGATCTCTAAACTTAATCAGCTTTTTAGTTAGTCAATGCACAAGTTGACTCTACTAGGTATCTATTGTAAGTTTAGTGTACTTTATGGTGCTATAAAAAAATTAAAAAATTGTTACCAGTGAGAATGAAAATACTATGATATTATAGAATAATTAATTGACCGATAGGTGGGCACTTTTAATTTGCTAATGTTTTTAAGAAGCTGGATGAAACACAAAAGATGACAAAGCGACTAATCACCGGTATAACCTGTGGTGAACTCGTAATACTGGAAGTCCTTGACTAGGAACTCCACCTGGACCGGCTTGCCCTCCAGAAGCACGAACTTGACGTCCGCCTTCTGCAGCTTGTCCTTGACGGTCGCGGAGGCTGCGATGTCGATCACCTTAACCAGGGGGGTGTTGATCTGAAGGGAGAGAGCATTATGAGCTGGTGTTTTTTTTTGTTGGGTTTCGTAGACGGAGTCTATAAAACCGAATGGCTTTGTTGTCCTGTGACTATGTTTTTTTTTTATCTTCAGTAGTCTGGTAACAATTACAAGCATAGGAAGGTGCTTACCAAGAAAGTGAGGTGAGTAGGGGAAGCTTCTAATAATATTTTGGCTTCACGGTCCTGAAACAAAGAATAAAGTTTAGAATGAATGCAAAGTTTCGATCTTTCATCCTGATTTATGGACACATTAGGGCTAATTTAGGCAATAAACCCAAACAAAAAAAAACTAAACCTTATTTTGACTTCAACTAGCATTAAGATCATCTTCTTGACATTTTAAATTCTACTATCGGTCTATCTTTTAAACTATTCTACTAAACTCATCATCTTCTTCTTCTATCGTGACAATGGTACACACAAGACAAGTAATATTTACCAAAACGATGTTATACCAACCTTTCCGAGACAAGAGTGGGCAATCTTGGCAGATGTCTCAATTCGCATACTGTTTTCACCCTTGCGGATGGCGGCTCCGGAAATCTTAATAAGAGCCTCCTGAAAAAACACAATAAAGAATACAAATAAGCTAACACTTGGACTTTCTGCTTTATCAGAAATGGTATCTCAAACTCAGCCTTTGGATAGACTTATTTATAAACAATTCCTTTGTATAACAGACGAGAAGCATAACAAGCCAAGAGATTTACGGTGTGCTTACCCTGTCGATCTTGGGATGGCTGAATCCGAACTCCGCTACAGCAAACTGCTTGTCTGCGTTATCCAGTTGGAGGTCCACCAGGAACCTGGCGGCCGCCTTGTGACCCTGCTTGTCCTTGTTGAGGTCGAACACCAGCTCGCCCTTGATGGGGAAGGGGAGGGCCTTGTCGGTGGGATACGCTACTGATTGTTCCAAGACCATCACGCGGGTCGGGAGTTGGATCTTGATGCCTGATTTTGAATCTGTGGAATTTTATAGAATGTTATAAGTGGAATTTTAGAAATAGAGGTAGTTTATTAAATGTTTGTCTCTACTTAAAATCAATAAGTTCAGTTCAACTTTAATGTGATGACGGCCATAAAGGTGAGCCACTCAGCTTTAGCTACAAGGGCACGGTAACTCTTGCAGCGCTGGTTATTTCAGTTAAGAACTTGTAGGTAGTTAGAATCCATGACTTAAATTCACGAATTAATGATAGGAGAGTTTGTTACACTGCGGCGCCCATCGGCACCAATTCTACATCAGCAAACATATCTCGCCACTATTCACAGCTACACATCGATTTCTTCAGGCGCAAATACCGTCGCCTCTGAAATGAAAGTGTCTACTGACGTCGATGATGACCATAGTAGTGGTAACTTACGTCCGAACACGGGTGTGCTGTAGACGTGCAGATGGTACTTCCTGGAGTCCTTGTTGGCGTGCAGGTCGAGCGTGTACTGCGGCAGACTGGTGGAGGACGCCTCGTCGCGCACCGTGAGCCCGAGCTCGGGCGCCACGCCCAGCGTGCGCAGGTCCAGCCCCGCGCTTATCACGTTGCTGATCACGCCGGGTTCTGATCAACAAGTTGTTTGATTATGGATATGCTACGTCATGAACTTAGTTCTTTTTAAACTTTCGCGATCATTCATGACAATACCGGATCTATTACGATGGGAAATTAACGATAAATACTTGAGTAGATCCATGAACTGAGTTTTTAGTTCAGTGCTTTCTGGTGGCTGATTACATTTTGTGTAAGCTACGTCATGTTGTTGGCCTTAGTTTTTCAGATTAGTGTCATCTCCAAACACCCCATACAAATTCTAAAAACCCTCCAATATTTTTGAAGCCCAGCAGTATATTGATGGGTCCCTGGACTTCTTCGTCTTCCTGTCCTTATCCTACTTTATGTGGGTTCGGCACTACATGTTCTCCTTGTCCATTCTCCTCTAATAACCGTCATCTCCGTATTCACTTCTTTCTTACCCATGTCGTCTTTCACACTGTTCATCCATCTTACCTTTGGCCTACCTCTACCCACATATCCATCTACATTCATCCCTGGAGAGTGTCAATTTTTTTGACCACCAAAGGTCAAAAGCACGTTAGCAAAATGTAGTTGTAAACGCAAGTAAAATGTAGTAAACACAAGAAAAATGTAGGTGTGTATGTCAAACCCTTATGGTTATGTTGAGCCCCCTAGTGGATAATGGAAGGATACTCACTGGAGATGTCAACCTTGGTCTGCAGCTCCGCGTGAGCGCACTGCTTCTTTTCTTCGCAGTAGACGTGAGAGTTCTTGTACTCCAGGTTGGTGACGCGAGATTCGGCCACGTAGCTACGTTCACCAAACGCTACATTGAAGAATGTCTGTAACACAATTTAAATGTTATCACAATCCAAGGAATTGGCAAGAAGATTATCTTTTTAGCGTGTATTCCCGAAGTTCCCGTTGATGATATCCCCGGTGAAGGAGTGGTGAAGGACAGTGGGATATTAATAAAATATGTATGTTTTCAATAAAAAACCACCCAAGTAAGGGTTGGACTTGCGTAGGAAGGGTTCCGTGCCATTATCTATAAAAACAGCATAAAAAATATCTGTTGCATGGAAGCCCCCTTATTTATCACAATTTATAAAATATACAGCCTGGTGACTGTGATAAATAAGGGGGCTTCCATGCAACAGATATATTTTTATGCTGTTAAGTCTTAGTAATAGGGTTCCGTTTTACCCTTTGGGAACTTTAAGAACTATTGTCACTTTCTGTGTTCACGAGGCTTAATATCGGGAAGACTACAAACTAAAAACTGTTAAAGAAATACGTACTTCAACACCCCTCTCGTTGCCTTCAGTGAGGAGAGTGCGGATGTACTTGAAGTTGGCCGACTTCTGTTCCTCCTTGACCTTGACGGACCCGGAGCCTTCGATAATGGTCTTCTGGCCTTCTTGCTTGCTGATGAACGAGGTGCTGTAGGAGGAAGAAATATTTAGTAAGAACCGACTGTAGATTTTCTTATTACGTGCTGAGCAATTTATTCATAGACAGCCTATGTGAGCTCAGTGACTGATTTGTGATTGATGATGATGACATTAATTACGATCTTCAACTAACCTTCCACTGAGTACGTTCTTGTTGTCGTTGGTGGAATGGAACTCCAATCGCTTGCCGTTCCCAGAGTCCTTGCTGACGATCTCGCCCACAAAGTTCTTCCAGCCAAGTTCGTTGGAGTTGGCTTGTACCTTGAAGTTGACATTGTCCTTCTGCACGCTAGCTTCGCTGGTAGCTTCCAGACTGATGTCACGGACGTTGTCGATCTTGACCTCGACCTTGCCTTGGGTGGAGCTGAGAGAGGTACCCTTCACGTAGATCCTATAGTAAGAAAGAATGGTGAGTTCTAATGCTTCGGTGCCGCACCTTCAAATTAATTGTTGGGATTTTCTTCCAAGAAAGTCCAATTTAATGTATTAGTTTTAACATTGTTAAATTTTCTGAGAGCAAGGTTTCTATGTTAGTTCTAAGTAAGGTGTATTAAATTTTTTTGTTTATTAGCATACCAAACAAAATTTGTAAGGTACTGACAAATGAAGTGGAAAGACTCACCTGCTAGTCTTGCCGTTGGTGGGGCTGGTGTACTTGAGATCCAGGACGGGGTGAGCCTTGGAGAGAACAATGCTGGATTCAGTCTTGTAGACGCGGCCGTCAGCGTCAATCACCCAGTTGGATGAGTACGTGTCTGGTGCCGGGTGCTGATAAAAATAATATTAGGCTAAGAACTGGGTACATTCACGAAATTGTCGTAGGTGTTACACCTTTACACCTACGACAACTTAAAGTTAACAGTCTCTCTTAAAGTTAACAGAGAGATGAAAACAGCTAAGAAACTTCTTGATGAAAAAACTGGTTCGCATCTAGTTTGTTAGTCCTAATATTCTTACCTTGGAGTTGACTGTGATCTCGAGCTTCTTCATTTTCTCGAGTTCTGGTGCGTTCACTTTGATGCTGACCGAGTTGCCGTTAGCGTTGCCGCTGGTGTCCACGGCGAAGGTAGCTGATTTACCCTTGCCGTACTTGGCTTTCACTTCAGTGAAAAGGGCCTTCTTGTCCGCTGCATGGAAAAAAGTTGGTCCTTGAAAAACGACTGAATAGTACAATCTAAGGTGTAGTTGGTATGGAAGTTAATATGAAGGTCTTAGCATTGCGCACATTTAGGCGACCAGTGAAACGATGTTATATAGTATGACAGCGATATTTGACAGCGTTTCACTGATCATTACCTTCGCCTAGATGTACGCAGGCCTTAAGTAAGTAGCCTCTGTATAATTGCGACGAAATCAAAACCTGAGGTAGTCCTGCTAGTCCTGCTGAAAAATGTGTCTGAACGCACGAATGCAATGACATCATGCAGGAACTCCTATGAGGTACTGACCGCTGTTGTCAAGTTTGTAGTTGGCGTCCAGCACGAAGGGGTCGACGTGCGGCACGAGCAGCTTGACGGTGCCGGCGCCGCTGCGGCCGCCCACCTTGCCGTTGGCGTCCACCTTCCACACGTCCGCGTTCACTTGTACCGACTCGATGATGGTGTACTGATGGACGAAAACGCTCATTAAAACATTTACATGTAAAACACTATCAGATGTTTTTGGAAAAGTCAACAGAGCTGTGCATTGTTGCAAAGTATGATACGGTGCTATTATTTAATCTGCTTACAAAAAAAAGTAAGTATGTATTAATGAATATTTAGTTAGTACCTCGGCAACGTCCTTCTTTTCAGGGAGTAGGTAGAGCAGAGTGGACACCCACTTGATGTCATGAGCTTTCTCGAATGGCAGGCGTACGTTCACAGTGAAGTCGTCCAAGTACCTGAGGATAACGAGATACTCAATATTTTCCCTATAAATCTATTATAATTAGGGGCGGGGCCATCACACTAGTAATCTGTAAGGTTCAGCGTTAGGGCAATAACATTGTTAACTAATTTTGAAACTACAGATCGTGGTCTGGGATATTTTGTCAGCAATATCATGATAGAGCATACTTGTTCTCGCCCTTCTCTTGCATCTTCATGATACAGGTCCCAGTGATGTCAGCACTGGTGTCGTCTCCATACCCTGCCTTCATGTGGTACACGTAGTCAGCCACTGTAAGGGAGTCCAGGTAAGTGACGCTGGCCACCAGAGACGCGGCCTTGGGGAACGCGTTGCCGGACACTTTGCTCTGTAGGGAGAATTTATGTTATAATACCTCCCTATTATTTCAGAACTTCACTTAAATAATTATCTTATTTAATTTCATCGTAGCAAACAGATTTAAATCACACTCACCTCGAAGTCAAACTTGAACTTGTCTCCTTGTGGTTGGTTCTTCAGGAGGAAGGTATTCTGCAAATGCTTTCCATCCTTCAGCTTAAAGTCTAGTTTTCCCTTATAGTCGATGATCTCTTTTTCGAGATCGGTTTGCACGAGTTTCCCTTCATACGAGATGATGGAGGCAGCGTCACCACGCTTGGGGGCATCTGATACTTCGATGTTTACGCCTCCATTGTACACCTGCATTCAATTAGTTAACATTATTATAACATGAGGTAGGTTAAGGTATGTTTTATAAAGGTTCATCAAGTAATGCATAATTCATTTATTGCGAAAATGGGTTGGTATACACATGTCAAATAAAAAATTGCATAGATCAGCTATAATTAGCTATTTAAAAACTGCAAAAATTGTATAAGCTGCTGAATAGTATTTGCAAAATTAGATCAACACAGCAAAAGGAGTGAAAATTAGGCAATCCGCTAAAAATATATGCAATTATTATCGTCAGGAACCAAAATTGGCATATAAATAATTTTCAATAGACTAATAAGCTTTTTGCAAAAGCATACTTTTAACTCTGTATTCAAGTAGGTACTTTACTTTTATGGCATAGGTAAGCAAAAACAAGGTTCGAATGTTTATAAAGAGAAGCCTACCCTGGGGATGAAAGCACTTCTTCTTCTTATCGTGTCACTGATTCTTTCAAGCCAAGTGTGGTGAAAGGATTTTAAGTGCACATCATAGAGGCTCTTTTCGTGCACTTCACGCATATTTTCAAGCTATTTATGTTCTACCGTATGCCGTTTCCTCACTATGTTTTCTTTCACCGTTTGAGAGCGCTGGCATTGTGTAAATAATTTTTAGAGCACTGAAGATAGATTTTTGGATTATGTAACAATAGTAAAATTGGGACTGAGATAGGCATAATGTTCATGGTGAACTTACCCCCTCTTTATCTTGCAGGTCACGGTCGTACTTGAGGGTGAGGCAGCGCTCGGTCGGGAGGACGACCTCGATGTTGGCGCGAGATTTGCTTGAGAAAGTAAACTCGCCGGTCAGGTCGACGTTCACCTCGGTAGCCTGGCCGCCGTATTCCAGCTTGTTCCTGAGATAAGTTTAGCAGTACAGTTATCGGTACGGATCTTAAGCACCAGGGGGTAAACGAATACAAAATCTCGAAGCTTTAATTTTGGACGATACAAGAAGTTTTGAAGTATCTCTCTATATAAGAAAATCTAGAAAGATGGAAATCTCAATTGAGAAGTGCTTACATAATAATGAATATACCGCTAGCCTTAGGTAGCTAACCCTCAAATTTCTCGAAATACTTACTTGGAGTCCAGAAGTTTTTCAGTTTGCTTAGTGTTGGTGGAGAAGGAGATCTTGTCATTGTTGTCTTTTTCCCAGTTCAGGAAGATGAGGAAATCACCGTTGAACACTGGTTTCTTGGCTTGGAATTTTATGTCAGCCTTGATCTTGCGTTGAGACTGGGGACAAACATTGTGTTGTAAATGTCAGATACCCAATACATTTTTTGCAAACTAACTTTTGGCCTGTCATGATGGTCACAAGTGTTCTATAGGTTCAGTGCTGTATTTTCTCTAACTTTGTCTGCACTCTGACAGCAGGACATTTTTTAATCTAAGATCAACAAGATCCTTTGAATAGACTGCAGTGAATCTGTTTTAGTTTACCTTCTTGAAATCAACAATGATCATGCCGTTGCCCTTGCCGTCAGCATCAGTAACTTGGAACTGTCCGTTAGCGATGATGGTGTCCTTCAATGAGAACTTGAGGAGTCCGTTGGCGTTGGCTCCGGTGTTGATCTTCAGGAGGTAGTCCACGAGCTCCCCTTGCGAGGAGGACACTTTAGCATGGGACGAGTATAGAACTGCGGTTTGGATTGCGCCTATGTTGAATCTGTTACAAAAGAGAATACATTACTTAATGGAGAAATTATAATCAACTAAATGTAAAACGCCAGAAAAAAATATAATTTCTGAGAAAAAAATTACATGACGTGTTAAAAGAAACCCAATAACATATTTATCAAAGTTCTTAGGTACTGTAATTCTACTGGCACTTGACTTCAGTTAGATACTCACTGGATATCTTCATTCTTCTGTCCGGTGATCTTCAGATGCCCGACTGCCCCAACATTGATGTCATTGGGCACGGTTCTGTGTAGTATCACTCCAGACAGCTCGTACTTGCCAACACCCTTGACAACGATATAGTTCTGGAGGTTAGACTTGTCGTTGTTCAAGACATCGCGCTTAGAGAAGATCTCAAGACCGTGTTTGTTGAGATTGGAGTTTAGTTTGACGCTGTAGTCTTCGGGACGCTTTATCTGGGTGCGCGCTTTAAGTTCAAAGTCAGCTTTCTGGTCGACGTTCTTGAACTGGAACTCAACTTCAAGTTTCTTGGGGTCAACATCGGCGTCGAACTCAATTTTGAAGGGGATGGTGATGATTTCCACTGTTGGGAAATATCAATCATTATTACATTGTAATTGATCGATACTTTTAATTAACAGAAATAGTGGCATCAAGTGGCCATTAAAAAATGATAAAATATTGCAAATCATCTTCGATTCAATCAAATGAATCATCATCGCAGGTGACTATCATAAAAATGAGTATCCCAGTTACTTAACCGATGAATGAGAAAGATCATTTTAATGATGATTCTAAGTAAATACTGACACTTGTTCTTGGTGATAATGTTGTAGTTGTTCTCGTTCTGCAGCTGGTACTTGAGGTATTGCGAGAGCGCCACACGTCGGCTCTTGTCCTTGCAGTCGCCGGAGTACACTATGTCGAACTCGTTCTTTATCTGTACGAAAATCAATTAACAGATGAAATGGTAATATAATAGCTTACCTTAATGTAGAGTCAACGGATGGTAAATGAATAAATCCAGACGTTTTAAAGTGAATGTATTTATTTGTACGAACAATACGATGTGAAACAAAATTCCAACTTACCACATCACCGAATTCAGAGTGCCCCTTCAAGATGAAGTTGATGAGAGGGTTCAGACTGTTGGAGAATTCCAGATCCAAGTCGTTGTTCTTCAAACTTCCCTTGATGGTCGTCAAGTCCGAAATCAGCTGCCATTCAATGTTCCTAGCGTTGGCCTGGGGGACGAAAATAAATAATGCAAATATTCCGTTTCAAAAGCTTTTCAAACGCAATTATCACACGTTTTGGTTAATAAATACAAATATTAGGAGTTAGTCCTCAGATTTTTTAAATTTAGCTAAGATTTTTATTTTTATTTTTTCAAAACAGTTAGGTAATATCAGGCGCTGAAACTGACCTGGTTGGAGAAGTATCCTTGGATAGCGATAGGCTCTTGGCCACTTGGCGGTTTGATACTGATTCCTTCAAGCTTAAACTTGGTGATGGGACCATTGACTTCTCTCACGACGCTGCCGTCGATCTGTAGGGATTGCTTGTTATCTCCAGGCACCTGGTACTCGAAGATAGGCTTGTAGACCGTTCGCTGCTCATTGCCGGCGACGTTGAACCCAACCTGAAATAATGTGAATGTTTCTTGAATTCATGTATTGCTTTCGCACAGAGCTATTAAACAGTTGAGTTCTCGCTGATAGTTTGAGTTAAATGTTCACACTAATACTTTCACAGAGTTTTAAAGTAGGTATTCGTTTAATAAGTAACTTCGATTAATGCAGCAACCGGCAGCGTGCGCAACTAGCTTTACTTACTGCAGGTACTATATACTCGGTATACTAACAAGCGTAGTAATGTTTGTGAAAGCATTGAGATTATATAATAGTAGCTCGATTTTTGTGTTGGCGTTGTGTAAAAATATACGTATTTTTTTTTTTTACCTTGCCATAATATTGTTCATTGTCGAGGTTAGCTTTAGCCATAGCGGTAAGTTCGGAAGAAGACGTGCGGATGGTGACCTCTCCAGCTGCGACCTTGATGGGAGAGTTGAGGGAGAGCTTCAGTCCCATTTCATTGTCAGTGTAGGTCTTTTCGGCGATGATCTGGGTACGACGGTTCTTTGAGCCTGGTGGTAGATGGAAAAGTTTAGAAAACTGTTTTTGACATTTTTTTTTGTTTTTGTTTTTTTCTTAACTGCATAACCGTTATCAAAATACCTTCAGCTTCGAAGAGCAGGTCAAGGCTTGTCTTGCCCTGTTCGTTCCGTACAAGACCACGCACGTGGTATCCCTTCAGATCGTTCTTCTCCAGAACCAGCATCAGTTGCGAGGGGCCGGTCAGTGGGTAGCGCGCCAGGTATTTGGAGATCGATGCTTGGTTATCTGCTCCTGGAAGTAGAGTGGAAGTTGTATAGAGCTTAGTTATAATAGTCGGGGAAACCGAACTAATGCTAATAATTTTTTATAGCAATTATTTGGCTAGATTTTCATGAAATGGATCGGGTACATACCAATACCAGGGGAAGTAAGCGAGACTTTTCCGCACAGGGTCATTCCCAATAGTCCAGACAGCTGATCGAAGCAGCCAGAGTACTCCTTCCTTTCACCATCAACTGCGATCTTGATCTGCTTCTCTTTCTGTCCCTTCTCCACAGTGATGTACACAAGCTTATTGGAGGCAACTAGGATCTCCTGTTTATCAACTGGAAGTCCAAGCTGCAGGTCGAGACCGTTTCCATTCTCCAAGACCTTAGCGACGAGGTGACCTCCCGTTGAAGAATGTAAGTTTGTGACAACTTTCAAACCAGTGGCGACTGCATCGGCATCGACGATCAGGGTTCCGGTGATTTCGATATCGGAAGAGGGCACGAATTTGATGTCGATCTTTGCGTTTTGGGGGTTGCTGATGCACTGCTTCAGGTCGAAGTTGGTTGAGAGATCTACGCGAGCGGTGGCTGCTCCAGTGAGATCGAGTTTGAGCGGCAGGCCGACTGACGTGGGGTACGATAGTTGAGCGTCCAGGAAGAGAAGGTGAGTACGCAGCTCAGTCTGTTGATCAAAGATATTGGTTATTCTTAAAATAACAGCTGATTTATTTGATTATTATTATGATTGACCAGATACATTTTCAGAGGCTATTCTGCTTACCGATTTAATGTTCTGCGCTTTGCCGATACCTCCAGTGATTGTGTCCATGATTTTGTCGAGGACCTTATTGTAATCAAAGCCTTTATCGTCCCCGAGGGAAAGGAAGACTGCGTCAGTTCCGAAGAGCTTGACGTAGATGTCCAAGTCGAGCTCGTTGTCAAAGTGAAGTTCCTCAGCTTTCAGCTAGAACCCAAAGTTTGGGAATAAATGACACGGTCATAATTATAAGCAAGGCGTGCAAAATTAAATCCGATATTGACAAAAACTAGGGTGCAGATAGGTACTTACGTTCTTGTCGAAGTTATCGATCTCAGTCTTGACGGAGCGGCGACCTCTGTTTAGGGCTGACTTGACTTTCTCACTGGATTGCGAGAATGTTTGCACCAGGATGTCGTAGATGGCTTGAGGTCCCTTCGTCTTCAGGATGCCTTTGGGACCTAAGAAGTGCTCGACGACCAGGTCGAGGTTGCCTTGACGCCCACCCAACTGTGCCAGAAATACTTGATGAGTTTGGGATAATAAGTGAGATTGGGATAACATTATGTGAATTGTGAATTTTGTAATATTTTTTACTCAGTGAACCATTTTTATGACAGCATATTAGCAAACTATCGATCGCTATCGCTGGTACAAACTGACCTCAAGAATATTGAAGCTGTGTCCGAAGATTTCTGTAGTCAGGTTCAGTGAAGCGGAGCGGGGCAGGAAAGACTTCTGAGAGTAGATGACACTCTGTTCGACGGCGCCGCCAATGCCCAACGCGTCTACGTTGAACGAAGACTCGCGGTAGAATGAGTATTTTCTATGGAAAAAGTAAGGTCTATTTTAGGAGATTTATGACCAACCAGAAGTTTGAAAAAATGCTGCGAAGAGTTGATTTCGACCAGAAGAAGAAGATATTTGAAGCGTTGGGAGTTGTTATTAAATAGGCCTCACCTGTCGTCGACGTTGAACTTGTTGGGAGTCCGGATGAGCGAGTAGTGTTTCCGGGCGAGCAGCCAGTCGGCCGAAGAGGACGCGCGGATGGCGCGTAGCGAGCTCGTGATGTAGCGGCCCACTGCAACACATGGAGTTTGAGAGCATGCACAACTACCCTGATGGACTCTTTAGGTATCCGCCATGCCTTTCTGACGGAGCTGGGAGTGATAACTTGATGTGGCCTCTGAAGTACAGAATCACTCTTATGGAAATACTACTAGGGATCGCATAATCTATATCCATTGTGATTGAGTGAACGCAGTGCAGAACACATAAATTATCAACTCAAGTTGGCAAGCTAGAATCATTGTAAGCCAATTTTTTTTACTACCAACTAGTTTTAACAGGTAAAAAACCATCATACTTGTTTCTGCCACAGGCACAGGCTGTGGCAGTAGTAGTAGGTACTTTACGAACAAACTCTTTAAAAAAGCTTTGCCTAATAACTGAACCCTGAAAATACACAATAAACACATGGAATAAATAGGAAGTACCTACCTTGATGTACAGGCTCCGACTCCAACAGAGTCTTGATCTCGTTGGCGGACCTGCCGCAAGGGCAGGCGATGACGGCCTGGTAGCCCTTGATGCGAATTTCAGAGTCCAGCTGACGGTTCTTCATGATGTCCAGAGCAGTCTTCTTCAACTGTTAATATTTATTTCGTTAGTAAGTCATATCAGAGTTATTACATAAATATTATAGAGTAGGTACTCGTAAATATAATACAGATGAATAAACAGAAGAGGCGATCAAAGTACATAAAAAAATAGCACTTCTTATACAAATAAAAATCTTGTTTATCTAAATGTCTTTTGTAAAAAAAATATTTTGACAATAGGAAGTAGTAAGTAGTACCTTAGCGTTGCACGGGTCCGCTACAAAAGCCTCAAGAGCCGCGGCCTTGACTCTAGCCTTGACATTATGATCGTTAGCGCACTGCGCCAACTTGTCGATCAGAGAGTCTTCCAGGTGACGGATGCTGCGGATTCCCTTCAAGACTGCTACAACCTGGACAAATTCTATGTATTATTGCATGTCTGTATTAGGATTTAACCATATTTAAAAGTAACCGTCTTAAACTTACATAGTCCTCGTCGACTTTGCTCTTCGGCTTGCAATTCTGCAACTTGGCACCAAGTTTCTGGCTCAGAGCGACAATGCCGTCTGACTTGACGGTATGGCATTGATGGGAGCGGCAGTACGCGCCAGCCAGGGCTCCTACGCCGAGGTAGATCTCTTTGGGCAGGTTTTGCTGGTCAAGGAGACCCTGAGAAAACAAAAGACGATGTATTACATTGTCTTGGCCGAGGCCGAGGCTGATTATTGCCCGAGGAGTAGACTTTTCAGGTTATTTTTTCTTGATCCCAGAGGATATTATCAGAAATGAGTCATTGGAGCGTGTGCCAAATATTAAGTTTTACGTTTGCCTATATTTTATGGTATAGTCGTTTTGTAGTCCTAATATTGGATCGTCTTACAGTTCTGTTGGTAAAACTTAACAATCTTGAGGATAGCTCGTAAATAGTACTTACAGTGGCAGCCTTCAAAGCTTCATCGTTGACATGCTTGGCGTTCCCGAGGGACAGGTAGACCAGTTGCTGCTCCAAGTCGTTGAGGCCATGGCTCTTCAGGATCTGGATGGAAGCCTCGATGGAGGGACCGGTGCCGGTGCGGAGCAGAGCATCCAAGTACACTCGTCTGAAGATAGTTTTATATATTTATGTAATTGTAATTTACGTAGCTTATTTAATTAATTAGAACGGGTACCTATGGTTATGGTTAAGAAACTGCGTGTCTAAGAAAAAGAGAACATAGCTCACTTCAGTGTTTGCGAAATCAGAAAAATTACATGCAAACTCTTAAAATATCGTAAGATTTAGAGATATGCATCAGGTGGCCCTTCCTGCTATTCATCTGCTAGTGATACAACATCTTAACTGCTAAAGTATAAAAAAAATCCTTTCTTAACCTTTCTTAATTTCCTACCGTTGTGATGCTAAGAATATTAAGCTCCTAAATACTTACTTTTCAAAGTTGTTGCCTTTGACCTGACTCCAGATTTTGATCAAGTCATCCTTGCTGGTCACGCGGAAAATCTAAAAGAAAAAAATACGTTTTATTTAATTTATAAGCGAGGACGGTAAATCGATGGGCTAGATTAAGACTTATAACGTAAAATTTCCAATTCTTAAATAAAAAACCAAAACACTTACCCTGATAAGCGAGGCGAAAGCTCCAGCCGATGTCTCACTGGCCTGGTTGCCGATGGACTTGGCAGTTTCCTTGACGGCACTCAGTGCGCTGTTCACGTTGTCTGCGAGTGGGGCGCCGTGCGGGGCCTCGAAGATAATCGTGCGGGGAATCGTGCATGAGGCTGAGGAATACTAACACTGTAGAACGGCTTTCCTGATTGTAGGACGATATAAATACAGCAGGAAAGACTGGGAAACGAGATGTCTTTGGCAAAAGTCAAGACGAGATATCTTTGTGTCTGGATAAAGTTTTCTCATATTGAATAACAAGGGCAAAAAATAATCCAAGTTAAAAGTTATACCTGCTGCAGCGCCTCCACCAGATTTGCCAGTCAGCACCAGTTTAGTGTGCACCTTAGCGCGAGCTCCGTTCTCTCCGGCGGAGAAGGGTTTGTACAGATACTCCTCAGATGCCGATACCTTTTCTGGGACGCCATTGTTCACCTTGGACTCCACGTGTAGGGTTGACTGGAGGACTTGGCTCTCCTTGATTTCCTGAAATGGGAACATATAACAAATAAGTAAATTAATTGAACGCGTTTACTAATTACAATTTTGGAGGCCATCCGCCACCGTACCACTGGCACCGTCACGTTGACCTACGGTCCTCGAAACGAATGGTCTGTTCTGAATCTGGGGAAGCCACTTGAGTGGGACGCTCAAGAGGTGCAAACATGCAGGTCTCGACATTACCATTCAACGCTGGGTCTTCTAAAAAACCTATATCTACCTATATTTAAGTTCTAAAATGTACCAAAATATCTGGAGTAGAACATAAAAGGTTTCACAACATTAGGGATAGTTTGATTCTGCTTGATAGTGATCATCTACAATGGAATTTGTGCTGTACAGAATGTAGGTAAGAAATGGTTTATAGGATAGGGATAGGATACTCACAGCGTTCTCGTTGATGACATTGGCGATGAGGTCGTTGCCCTGCTCGCGATGAGCGCAGCGCGCCAGGTCGCGAGTGCGGTGCACCAGCGTGGCGCTGCCCTCCGCGGAGTACGAGATCTCAGTGGGACACAAGCCGAAGATATCCACCTAAGATCACACAAAAGGTTCAAATCATGCTCTGTACATTCTAAGCTGATTTATCTAGAAAACAACATTTAGGTATTCAGAAAGTTAGAAGGTACACAAGGATATACTTATCAGACTTTAAACTGCTCGCTTTATGTCCTTGAAGTAAGCGTCTATTTTAGTAACTTGAGCTGTATCCTTGTGTACCAAGATCAGCAGCTACGCGATGATTCTGAAATACTTCTAACAAAGAACTGCACTGAGCAGTTCTTTTTTTATTTTTGTAAAAGAAAGTTACTAGCTCTGCAGCAACTAATAAATGAAAAGCTAACCTGAGTGGTAGTTTTCTGCTCAGTCTGCAGCAGGGAGATGATGGCCCTCTTGATGTTGAGTGAGCGCCGGGAGTCTCCCTCCGACGCGCAGATCTCGGCGGAGAGGCGGCCGTCCTGCAGCGAGAACCGAACCGGCTTCTCGATGCCTGGCGGACTCTGGTATTTCTACAAAACAACATTAAATTAATTAACTTAATTAAATAAAATTGTTCACCACATAAATATTTTGTTCTCGGATAGAGATCGAACCAACAACGCAGAAGGCAGAGCTACTACTCGTATCAAATGAGCTGAAAGGCCATCAGACATAATGATTATGATAAAAAACATAATGAGATCTGGGAAAAACTGGCTGTAAACAAACACGCAAAGCTTTTCGAACAGAAGCGCCATGGAGAGAGAGATTTTATTGAGGTTATCTTTTCGAATATCGAATATAATTTATATACTTATTTTAGTTATAAGCTAATACCTTGCCATCGGGACCAGATATGACCAGGTTCTGCACATTCAGCTCGTGCCCGCAGTTGCCAAGCGCCGTCACAGAGACCTGGCCGAGGAGCTTCACACCCGTCTCCTTGGTTGAGGAGCCGGTCAGGTAGACGTTCACTGTTCCTTCAACGCCATAGTTGTATTTCGTGTTCGCTGCGAGGCCTGGGGTCGATGGGTCTGTAAAAATATAATTGGTTATTAGACGATATATGACTTAGAATGAGTTTGACTTTTGGCTTGGATTTTTATTGTGTTGTAAAAGGTATGAAAAACGGTTCTAAGTCCTTTCCATGTCGTTCGTGGTAGCCTTTCGAGAACCTTTAGTATCCAAAGATTGTCAGAGTTTGTAGGTCAATTTTTTTACTAGCTAAATTTACTATAGGTAATTAAAAAGGCATGAAGTTTAAAAAATATGTAAGTACTTACTTCCTTTACATGCTGTTGAACATTCTGAAACAAACAAAGTAATAGCTAATTAGTAAAGCATAAACACAAGATGCAAACAATAATTAAAGGTTCTAGATAACCTATGAACAACCACCCCACAATAGGAACATAATGGGGTCACTCTTTATTATATTCAATACAATAAATTCCAATACTAAAAACACACTAGAAAATATTTTAATAAAAGTTAGTATTGTAGTAAATTACTGTTTCGTAGTAGGCACCTAACTCAGTTTGAATTTAGTATGGTTCACTATAATAAAAAAAGGTTTACCTATGTACCTACCTAAACCTTTATTATCTAAATTCGTAGTTTAATTCGCCACTATATAATTCTCTCTAGTTTATATAAACGAATGAAGGGCGATCACGCCCCTTATCAACGGGTTCAAAGTCAAGAGCTTATTATCCACAATCAACTGGAGTACGTAAACATTCATTAGAAATGTCTCTAAAGGTCAGGATAGTTCCATAACTAGGCATTTTAGCAACATTGTTAGAATCCGGATCAAATAGGTCAGATAAAATTTGCTATTTTGTCATAGATTCTATTGTGGATTCCGTTATGGTCTACTAATTACTTTATGCGTAATCTGTGAGATTCAAAAAATCACCTTCAATTTTTTTTTTAAATGTTGTTGTAGTTATAATGCTTGTAATTTATACCTACCTAACCTCTATGTTCTATCTATTTGAGCTTCTTCACGTCACTTCTCAGTTAGCTTTGAAACTATACCGGCATATTCTGGTTGTTTTTTTTTATCTCTCGATCAAAATAACAACATTCTGATGCATCAATCTGGTCTGAGTGAGTAGTCACGAGATGAGATGAGTCGGCCATGACTGCAATTACCCAATTTCGAGAGCAGGGGGAGAGTTCGGCGGCCCGACTATGTAGGTACGTTATGCGAGTGTTGTTTCATTCTTCGTTTTCTTAAGCTTTATGGTAAACTTCGAAATGAGAAGACTTAAAAATTGATATAGAAATCATAACCAAAAAATCCTACCTAATTAGTAATTATACATAAATTATCTCACTGTTAAGCTAGCGGCATGAATCTTAAATCAATGACAGAGTTGTAGTCACTGTACATTACGATCATTGGCAAAGCGACCCGAGCGACCTGATGGACCTTCCTTCAGAAGCGGTAACCTGGCTTAGGAACCTGAACATTGACTTGTAATTATTAGTTTTGTTAGTGATATAAGTTTTATTATTTTTTGTTATCTGAAGTGTATAACTTAGTTTTGTTTTCTTTTCTTGTCAAGATTTTAATCTTATATAGTAACGCCTATTGTACCTAAACTTGTCATACCGTTAAATAAATAAATTGGCAAAGTAAACTAAAATGTTCAAGAAAAAGGGGAATCATAAGCAGATAAGATTCAAAACGTGTGATCTAGCTGAGATACATTTATATCGTGATCTGTCCCAACTCCCAGTTTTCGAATTGATATTTCTCAGTTTCATCTTTCCAGAGATTGCAAAGAATAGGACCCCGCAGTACCTACTCGCCAATTACTGTGACATTTGTCCCGATGTGTACGGATGCTGCTGTTTAGCGATCGGAATTATCTCGTATTATCCCATCCGTTCCTGTAGGATATCCCAATGCCGATCAATTTGGCAGTTTTTTGATAGGAAATATCCCCAAGAAGCGATCGATTGATAAAAGCAATAGTTAGTCAGATCGCTTAAACCCTTTTCTCGAAAAGGGTTCTGACTAAATATATACAGTTGTATCAACAGGATCACTTTGTAAACGTAATAAAGCTAGATGAATCTAGGTGCCAGATTCACGAAACCAAGCCTAGAAGAACAGGCAACAAACTGGTATCGGTACGGTAATTATAGTGACATCACATCTTTATAGTAGGTACCTAGAGAGGAAACGCTGAATTCAGAACCAATTTTCTGTGTTCTGGGAGGTAAATGCAATGAAAACGTGTTGTGTTCGTGCTAAATTGATAAAACATCGAAAACAGGCATTCGATTATTTTATTACAAACTTGTGATAAGTGAAGTAGCTAGAAGTTAATAATTAACGCAGTTTATTTAACTGATACTAAAGTCAAAGGTCGCGATAGTAGTTTGACAAAGAGCGTTGTGTTTTATCTGTTAGCGATCCCTTACCTATCTTTTGAATGAGTTTATTGAGCAGTCATTGCAGTGGCAAATGCCAATTTGGAAGGCTGTTATGCATAATTTGTTGTACGTGAGGAAATACACGTAACGGTAACGTATAACGGATGAAAAGCGTGAAACGGATCATGAAGTTTAATCTTTTACATTGTGCCTATTATTATGATAAGCTTGAAAGAATATCATTATTTTTTTAATTTTCTTTTCCACTCATGCCTCTACTTTATCTGAATTTTCACGAGCTGTGTTAACATGAACAAAGACAGACTATGAAAAAATACAGACTAAGTTGACTTAAATATTGATAGTAATTAATAGAAATGTGCTCTGTAAGATAAGATTTTATAAGCAACGGCAATCACACAACATTGTTAACTTTTACAATAAAAAATGCTTTATCAGCCTCATAATGAGTTTTTGTAAATATCGCCTATTATTTTGAGTGAAACAATATAATATTGACCTCTCACTGAGTTGAAACGAAGAACACCTAGGTATTGTTGACATTGTGATAAAATGTAATCACGGTTCAAAGTTGAGAACGTAATCTTTGTTTGTTGCAAGTATTGAGATATTGGTGGCTGGTGACAGCGCTGATAGGTACGCTACCCAGCGATGGAAAGTTCTGGAAAAAATACCACTACCTAGGTATACCTAACTGTTATAATGGACAGCTCTTCAAGACGAAAGGTAGCTTATTATTACAACGTTCTGTCTATGAACAAACTTCAATAGGGCTGGCTATACAAAGTATTTTATTTTAGACAAAACAAGGTAGGTGACCCCAGACAAATCAAAAGAACTGGAGGTTTAAGTTTCAAGGAGTACTTTTACTTATTTGTAAATGTGTTGCAATAACTACATATGTAAGTTTATACCGTTATTAATAATTCTAACAACTAAAAATGTCCCCTTGTAGAGTTGTCTCTATGCAAGTCGATTCAAAAATATTGATATTATTCAAACTACAAATATTCCTTTTCTTTGGCATCGATTCCTGTTAAATCCAATCCTTAGTAGTAATCCTTACTAGGAAGGTCTTCTAGACTGATTCTCATCAATGTGCCTTTGGTTTTAAGAGTTGTTTGTCTTGTTCGAGTTCCAAGAATCCATTATGGTTTAAAATAAAACTAAATCTTTGAATCTCAACACCTCCTTTTCTTAGAAAGATGGGCAAGATACGATGGCCCTTGGTTTGACCGAGGTTTGTACTTATTTAGGAAGTGTGGTTTTCATTGTTTTGGCCTTTGTTTTTGGCACTTTATGCTTATAGCTATTATAATTAAAAACACAGATGAAACAGAAACAAGCAGAATTAACTTTGATTTACCTTTATATACCTTCTAATGTGTACTGAAAACAAGTAACTAACCTTAGAATAAAACCATGCATTGCGTATGAGAAAATTACAAAATCATTCATTTTCAAAATCAACATCGATCCATGATTTCATGTAAATTGACGCATTACTATGCTAAATATAATTTAAAAAACTTACCGTTCGTATACGCTGGTTTCCATAAAACGGAAATTACTAACAGTACACTAAATAATCCTAATTTACTTTTCCCCATTTTTACAGGGGTAAAAGTACACTAAAAAGAACTAAAAAAACAGTCTTGTCCTTATTCTAGCAATACTATGATGCGCGTGCCACGCTCCGCACAGAAATGCGGCCGGGAGCGAGTGCACCCCCTTATATAGACGACAGCAGGTACCTACCTACTCGGCAGGACTATTGCCACAGTACTGATAACAAGCAGTTAATACACTTAATGGAATGGAATGACTATTGAAAGCTCAGGATTACCAGGCCGAACCGACTCCGATCATTGGAATTTAAATTTACCACATAAAACATTCTCTTTCTACGTGATGCCTTCATGACCGATTACACGTACGGTGTTGTACTGCCTATTTCATGTATTTGTATTTTATATTTTATTGACTTGTCGTTTGTGTTAATTTAAATTGTACATGCCCATAAGGGCAGAATTACAATGGATCTATAAAAATTAACCATTAACAACCCTGTACCTGTAATTCTGTAAATATGTAAATCCACTTTGACTTTGACTTTTGTGCTCAGAGATTACTTGAAAAACCAAGTTTGGCTTCGATAAACGCATGGCGTGCATGTTGGAGCTACCCCATCCAGTAGGCGTGGTGCGTGACCTACGAGGCATGGCTTTGTTATAGGCGATGGTTACCACTTAACACCAGGTGGGCCATATGCTTGTTCCATCAGCAAGTTACATAAAAAATAAAATAGGACTACCACAAACTCTGTCTAGCTGGCTGACTCAAAACCATAGCCAGAGACAGAGCTTGTGGTGATACTGAAATCAAGTAATTGATACCTGTAGTATCAATTACTTGATTTCAGTATGGTTTTAATGAAGTTTTATTTCTTCTATCATCGTGTCACTAGTTCTTGCTAACCAGTGCAGTGTGGTGAAAGGAGTGCCTCAGAGAGGCTCCTTGCGTGCACTATAGAGGGTTCGCGTTATGAGGCTCGAGAGTTGGCCAATCGCTTGAACGAGATTTTTTATCCTAATATTGGTCTGAGAAGTTAGTTGTTGTGTGTTGTATTACATTGGCAAAAACAAATAAACAACAGTGTATTTTATGTAGTTCATTTACTGATTGTGTATGTACTGTGTCCGTAAGGTTGTGTTTGCTCACTGATAATTAATAACGATTGATGAAACAAAGGTAGCTAAGTCATGACAATTAATTAACAGTGGAATATTGTCGAAGAAATACTTCTGTAAATAATAGCATACAACTAGGAGACCTACGTAAGTATTCAGCAAAGTCCAATACTTTGACAAATATTGGAATATTGCAAGACAGCATGGAACCTATGTTGTGTAAATAAATAATTATAAGTTTAAAAAACTTGAGAAACCGACTTCATTGTCAAACGGCTAAACCGATTTTAATCAAATTTGTTTGGGACAATCTGGACGTAAGAATAACCAAATAAAAAAAATAATTTTCTAAATCGGTTCATAAATGACGGATGCATGCAGTTACAAATATTAAAAAAATTATTAAAAAAAAATGGCAACACCGATTTTAATAAAATTAAAATGGGACCAATCTGAAAGCAGTACCTTTCAGATAAAAAAATAATTTTTCAAATCGGCTCACAAATGACAAAGTTATGCGGTAACAAACATTAAAAAAAAAAAAAAAAAAAAAAAAAAACATTCAATCGAATTGAGAACCTCCTCCTTTTTGATTGGAAGTCGGTTAAAAAAGGATTTAAACCGCCGGCGACTAGCTCTAAAAACAGAATGATGCCTGGGTTTTATAGTCATCAGGTTTTTTCATTGCAATTTAAAACCTAGATGATCTTACTAATGAATTAAAAAAAAAAAAAAATGTTTAAATCCCCAAAACCTCATCGAACGTTCATCACAAGTTGTCGAATTTATAAAGTTTATACACCTTTTTAGCGAAAAACCACAACGCCTAAATAAGAATTCGAATAAAAGGTAAATCCATAAAGAAAAAGTTATCATTATTGCAGTGCTACGAAGGCTCTACGAAGGTTCTACGGAATTGCTACGAGATTTATTTTGTTTTGTTGTAGGCTCAACCAAAATGGGAATGGTGATCAAAATTAAGGGTATTAATTTTCATAGCAGCAGAAATATTTCAACCTATCAGCAATAATCAATAATTTGAACTCAAATTCTCTTATAATAAGAGTTATTCAGCTTCTTCAAAATTCATTTTAATTTAACCTTTTTCTTTTTATAAGAAACCAAGCCGATAGGTTTTTTATTTTAAAACATGTTAGTAGAGCAGGCTTAGGGCCCACCTAATGTTAAGTGGTAACCATCGCTTAAAGTTATAACAAAGTATATCCTCGTAGGTCACGTCAGGAACGTGCCCTACGAATCACTGTCCTGCATCCATCAATTTGAGGCATACAGATGTTCAGCCTCACGTGTCAGTAATTTCACCGGCACTCATACCCTTCAAACCGAAACACAGCAATGCTGCTTCACGGCGGAAACAGGCATGGTGGTAGTAAGCACCCGGAAAAGTCGTTCACAAAGAGCTCTACTACTACTTTTTTCAATATATATTTTTTTTTTCAAAGTTAAATACCAAACAGAATCACTATTCGGTATCCGGCCGGATAGTGCGCAACTATCCAGGCCGAATAATCATCGGGATATTCCATTTAACTCTTAATTAGGTATCTATTCTAAATAGTTATTGTAACATCAGCATTGATATACAACATTGTAAAACAATTATTAATTTATCGGCGTATTCCGGATGTTTAGTTACTCCATGCACGTGTGGTCGCTATCAGCAGCTGCCTTTTAATTAACTAAATAATTATACAGTTAATTGGAATACAATTCTAAGCACTCGGGCTAGGCATGTTAGATGAACGTTGCCGAAGACGCTAGAGTACATACGGAAAGGTAACGTAAGTATACCTTGAGAAAGAGGTTGCACGGGGAAGTTCTTACATTCAATTGCGTGTGAGAAGTGTTGCTCACACTGTCAAAAGGTGTCGTGTTTAAGAAGCTAATCGGAAGCGTGTGACATAGGACACCACGTACTCGTCATCGCCGACATCTTTCTAATCGATTTTAAGGTGCCTATACGCCCTAGGTTCCCTAGGTTGCTGTTGGCCGATATTTTTATTTCATGGACTTTTGAATGACCCACAAAGCCGTAACTTCCTAAATCTAGAAGTAAGAAGACACTCATCGGTCGAGAAGCCGTGTCCAGAACTCCTAACCGAAAATGAAGTAGTAACAGCACTTCTGCTACTATAACAATAACAATTTTATCAACTTATAATATACGTTTAGAAATGTGGTGCTGGCGGAGAATGGAGAAAGTTAGGTGGACGGAAAAAGTTACGAACGAAGAGGTCTTAGAGCGAGTAAAGGAGAAGAGGGTTATGTTAGAGACGATACGAAATCGAAGAGGGAAAATGTTTGAACATCTGCGACATCATTGAAAGAAAGGTTGAAAGAAAACAGGGAAGAGGAAGGTCAAGAATAAGTAACATGACCCAGATAAAAGAAAAGGTCGCTATCATGTCGTATAAAGAAGTTATGGAGGCCGTATTCGAAAGACTTAATTGGAGAAAACTGCATCAAAATCCCGACAAGAACTAAGTTCTTTAATTTGAGAAGAAGAAGAAGATGATATACGTCCACTGAAGACGTACGTGATACAATAATGTCAATACCTTCCAGCTGTACCTATTCATGGCGTATAGTATTATCTTATCTGTGTCATGGCTATAAAAGAGCTTAGAGCAAAAAGGTTTGAACCTCATCGCTTTCGTGGAAGCCCAACTAGGTATTATAATACGTGACAGGTAGTAAACCTTTGCCCGCCACAACAAGAACAATCCTTTTGCAACAGGTATGCAGTCTTTGCTCTTTTTATACATTTAGTAGGTACGGCAGGTGTATAATGGCTGGTTCGCTCTGGTTATTTTGAACGAAACTATACAATTACCTATTTACTAGCAACTACGTCGATACCTACTTTCAAAAAGTATCTACTTGTCAACAACAAATTAGGATGATGAATATTTCTCAGAATTTTAAGTTGGTCAACAAGTATGTACGTACGTATATTGTACCTACATATTAAATGTTTTACTTTATGTGGACAACGACATCTTAAAATCTTTGTACTTACCTTGAGCCTATTGAAGATCTTTATATAGAATTTATAGTGTTTATTTGCTAACCTGCAACTTGGAAAACTTACAACTTCTGTTGGTTGAAGATTTTTCAAATTTGCCCAATAGTCATGCCCTAATGAAACTGTAATAAAAAACCCATTGTACACTAAGCCAGGGATTACAATGCACATGGTACACTTAAACTAGGGATTTTTTTACAATGCACATTGTACACTAAGCCAGGACTTTTTATATGTAAGTGCTAATACTCCTATTCTGATTTTTTCGCTAACATTTTTTCAAAAAAGAAACAAACTGCTTTGAGCTGTTATCCAGCTGGGTTTTTTTGAATGGACTAAATGCTGGTGACCGTCTGACCATTCTTACAGCGCTAACGGACAATGCCAGCTGGGTTATCAAACAAAAGCCCTTCATAAGTTGAAATACAAAGAGGGAATCAGTGCCACAAGTCCAGCGCACGTTCTTGAGCCCATTGCTCTCACCTTATCGTCCTGTTCCCAAGTGCAAATAAATACAAGCTAGCTGTGCTTGACCCCACTTATCTGACAGATAACCCAGCCAATGCTCGCTTATAATAATTAATAAGTGTAAGGAGCCTACAGTCACTTGTTGCGGTTTACTTTAGGAAGTTCTTCTGAAACCACCATTCTTATGCTCTATTGCCAAACTAAATGCTACAAATCTTGAAAAGTACATGCATTGGTTTGTGATCTTTCATACTATCTTATACCACGGTTATAAATGTGCAACTGGATCCCTAAAAAAATATTTACAGCCAGTTTTACGGATTTCTAATCGACCATTAAAATATTTGACAGTTAGAACAGGCCTACTACAAGCTCTGTCTGGCTCTGTCTCTGGCTATGGTTTTGAGTCGTGTGAGTGTTGACTTAATTAATTCTACGTCAAAATGTCACACACACTACTGTGTAGTATGTCACCCTACAGCTGTAGTATGGCACTTTGTAAAGGGCTAGTCCGGAAAAGTACTATTACCACTATGTCTATTACTGCCCGTGAAGCAGCATTACTGTGTTTCAGTTTGAAGGATGTGGGTGCCGGTGAAATTACTGGCACGTGAGGCTGAACATCTGTATGCCTCAAGCTGATGGTCGCAGGGCAGTGAATCGTAGGGCACGTTCCTGACGTGCGTGACCTACGAAGCAATGTTTTGATATAGGCGATAGCTACCACTTAACATCAGGTAGGCCATAAAATATGCTAGTTCCATTAGATAGTTGTATAAAAAACTAAAGCTTTTATCTCAATTATTATCTTGGACCGGTTTCACGGATTGCTAATCAAGCACTAAATTATTTGACGGATGTTTAACTTATATTTGCTTGCAAAATTTAAAATTAACAATTTTCATAAACTCATCATTGACATTTTGTTTATATTAGGCAAACATAGATTTAAATACAAACAAAACAATGCAGTAGCAAGCTATACAATTTCGACTTATTTGAGGACGCCATGTTGGAACTTTTTGGAAACATACAATTTACATCCCCAATTAAATGGTAGTAGGTAACGAAATAGAATAAATCGTTGGGAAATAATGTAGTTCAAGTCATTGACCTTACGTGACGAGATACCGCGCACAAATTGATAATTGTAAAAACTGTGAATGAACGACATTGAACCTGCGCAAAATAAACTACGGAAAGTTTTTATAGTTTAATTTGATTTAGGTATTTATCTAATATCAAAATAATTATATCCTGTGTTCACATGCTGAATAACCTACCTAATAGGTACTTCTGTAGGTATCTATTTCTTTAATTATTTTTAATTTCGTCAATTGCACGTACCTACTAGCGCAAGTATCAAAGTGCAAGCGACCCTGCCGAGCAAATAAACATAACAATAAATAAGGATACGTTCTTATCGAATTGTTTACTAGATGTTAAATAATGAGTTGCTGGTCAAAGTTTCCTATGCATTATAAAAACACTGTGACGAAAACAAGCTCTACTTAGTGCAATGACTCATTTTGTACCAGCTATTACGAGTATTTTGTCCTGGGTAAACTTTTTTTTAGGCTACAATCTCACCTGATGGTAAGCGGCGATGAAGCAGGATGGTCTAGAATTCTAGAAACCGATTCACTCTTGCCTTGAAGAGGCCCAGATTTAAGTGGTCAGGAAAAACAGCCAGCGGCAATGAGTTCCATTCCCTGGAGGTTCGCATAATGAAGGTAGAACCAAAACGCTTAGTGCGAATCGGTGGTATGCCAGCCAGGTATGGATGGTACTGAGCCGTGCGTCTGCTAGTCCTATAGCCTACATCGTCCGTGATTTCACTCTTCTCTAGGCCTTGGCAGATTACCAGTGTTGCACTGAGTAGGTTGACCTACACGGTGCCGTGGGGGTGCGTACCACCATGTCTATTCCTGCCGTGAAGCAACATCGCTGTGTTTCGGTTTGCAGGGTGTGGGGGAATACTGGCACGTGAGGCTGAACAGATACTGAGCCAGGGCCTTATTGACCTTTATTTAGTTGCTACTATGTATAAGTGTATCTATAATTGTATGGCACAAGCCTTCTTACCTGTTGTATTAGTTCATAAGGTCAATAAAATGTTTTTCTTTCTTTCTTTCTATAATGGAAGGGAGATGACATGTGTGGAGGGACACTATCTTTATCTTGGAAATCCTATTGTTTTCCTTTTTCGCAGCACAATTACTTTTAGGCTGCTACAGAGATCCTTAGAAGATCAAGATGAACAAAATATTTTTTTTTAGTAAAACATTGTTATGTCCTATGGTGCGGTAATTCGTATAAATGCACTTTTATTTCCGAAATCTCTAAAAAATTATAAACGAAGTCTCAGTGCTTTTTCTCAAGATTATTATTTTCAATCAAAAAAATAGAAAAGGGATTACCTTTCTTACAGCTACTCTTCATTCACGTGCTGTGATCCTGATGCAAGCTTTCGAAGCATTTTCAAAGAAACTGACTCTGAAATAAGCAAAAACAAATCATAATTATCAGAGTGAATATGGCAAAGGTATAGGCCAAAGAATAGATAGATGAATTGGAAAGGCGACAAAAGTAAGAAAGTAGACAAAAATGACGGCTGATAGAGAAAGATAGAGGAATGGAAGGACACGACTGTTACGCTGCCCTTACATAAAGTGGGATAAGGGCCGGAAGAAGAAGAAATTATATTAGATTAATGAACCGAAGTACTTAGTCAATCTCTGACTAAAATGCTAGAGGAAGTTCGAGTTTCGAGCCGGGACATTATTTGCTTCGAATAACGTTATTTTGTTAAGTGTTGCGGTATTTGGTAAGTACATATTATTATGGTGGTTAATAATAAAAAATAAAGAGATAGATTTAAACTAAT
This sequence comes from Thera britannica, assembly GCA_939531255.2. Taxonomy (NCBI): domain Eukaryota; kingdom Metazoa; phylum Arthropoda; class Insecta; order Lepidoptera; family Geometridae; genus Thera; species Thera britannica. The sequence goes on from OW618037.2 coordinate 25,790,099, forward strand.
AGATGCCTACGTCGCCCAAATACAGATGGCTGAAGAGAAAAGGAGGCTCAATCTGCAGTGGGGCTCAACGGACTCTTTAGGACAATACGTTTCAGGACGTTTCGATCTGGAGTCAAGTACGCAATTCTGCAGCTAAGCATCTTCATAATAACCGTGACCGTATCGGGAAATCAATACACTAACTTGCATTATAAGTTTACGACTTGATCGTAGCCGTTTTATGACCAGCATTGCACACGCTCGCAGTCTCACACACAGTGACATACAGTGATATCAGATACAGAGGTAATCATAATATATTATTTTATCACTATTTTGGTTTTGGCAAATGAAAGCTAGACCTTTCTAACCGACTTCAAATAAAAGAATAGAGGTTTTCAACTCTAATGTATTTTTTTAATATATGCTTTCGCATAAATTCGTTATTTGTGAACCGATTGAAAAAAATAATACCAGATAAATTTTGTCAAAATCGTTTCAGTTTGGCCATAAAGTCGGTTTCTCAATTTTTTTAAACTTATGTAAAGATCATAATATTTATATAAGATAAAATATTTCCAGACCAGATAAATTAATATGTGCTTAATATATATAGGTACTTGTAAATACAAATATAAATATCGTAACGTTTTCTCATAGAAATTTAACATTTTCTGTTGTATATGCCCGTTGTTAAATTTAAATAATTTAAGACCTTCAATTATTTAAATAAATGCAGAGTTAAGACAACGCAGCCTCGGTTCAAATAACTAAGACACCAGTTAGTCTCAACCAGATCAATCAAAAGAAAACTCCATAAAGCCATCGTAGCGATAGAATATTTATTCGCTATTGAATGGGGTCACGGGGATTTACTACAGCTATATTGTATCGGTTTAACCGTAGTTATTGCCTTGGGAATAACACACCCAAGAATAAAGAAAGCAGTTTAAGAATAGGTACACCCTGCATGCTTGCAGTGCGGGATAATGTATAGAATAGTCTGAATGGCAGAAAATTAACAAATGGGGAAGAGCAAAGAGGCTTCTTGCCCACTTTCAGTTAACTTTCGGCAAACGCACTTCTTGTATAATTAGCAGTATGTATTCTGCCGTGGTACCATATTATCTACGGGACATATTTTAATAGATTTAAAAAAATGTTGTGGACAACCCACACATCACTATCTAGCTCCAAAAGACACGAAAGCTTCTCTGAGGCGCATTTAGAAACCTTTCACCACATTGGTTCAAAAGAATCAGTGAAACGATAAGAACCCCTCGATCCCCACCGAGAACAAATATTTGTGTGGTGAACGTAGATGTTTGTTCTCTGTCTGGGTGTTATATTGTATTCTTAGTATGTATTTACAAAAAAAATATGTACACATATAAGTATTATATCAGCTATCTGGTTTCTATAGTAAAAGCTCTGCTTAGTTTGGGGCTAGATAGTGTTGTGTGAATTGTCTATAATATTTATATTTTATTATTAGTATAATTATGTTATTCATAGCGCATTGGTGTAAACTGTACTGCCATGTTATTATTGCACTAAATAAAGAAATAAATAATTTTATTACGCTCAACAACTTTGAAGGTAGGTGTGAAATAATAAGGCCCCAGATTTAGAAGCAAACTGGAATCAGCGAAATAGCATATTCTCCCTCCCAACCTCCCCAAAACAACAATACATCCAGACATTAAACATTACACAACATAATGCACCCAACGGAAGTGTACTTACATCGCCGGCTTTAAAATATGCCGAATGGTATTTTACTTTGAAATTTTATGGCCTCGCAAATGGCGTAATGTTTGAAATACGACTCGTTGGGATGTCGTGTAATTATAGGGGCAAGGGGGAGGGGGTTAGCTGCAGCAGTGCGCGAGCACGGTACATAATACCACATCCACATCGTAGGGCACGTTCCAGACGTGCGTGACCTACGAGGCAATGCATTGTAGGCGATGGTTACCGCTTAACATCAGGTGGTCCATATGCTTGTTCCATCAGTAAGTAGTATAAAAAAAAACCAGTTCTCAAATATGAACCATGTGGTAGATGTAAAAAAATTTATAGGTTTATAATTGTCAAGCCACACGCAGCTTGGTTTATAATGTAATTGATAGTTTGGTATTTGAGAATTTGTGTCGCCGAGTGGGATTCGAACTCACGATGCTGCCTTGGTACAACCATAACACGTGTAACCCCGATCCCTGATAGACAAATAACGGTAAAGATTAATTTAACGGCTCTGAGCGACCGCAGCGGTTTGGGATATCGTAAAATCATTGTAATTCTCTCTCAGTGTGGATAAACACCAGAGCAAACTCAGTAGAAACAGTCATCAACGGGTTACTTATCATTGAAACTTTCTGCAAGGTAAAATAAGTAAGTTTTCTGTTATCAGGGCTCCAACCACAGCCTCAATCGTGACCAAGTTTATAAATCTATAGGTATTGGTTTGTTGTCGTCGAGTTTCAAATTCAATATCAAGCTATTTTGAGAAATAAAAAGTTTTTCTCATCGGAATTAAAATCAAGATTGAGCTGTAATAATACCGCAGTTACACTTAAAAATGCTTTAAATGACAAAAACACTTCAAGTCGCCTAAAAATGTTCAAAAACAAAACAAATTCGTAAGCCCGAATAGCCAGCACTAAATCCCGCCCGCCCAGGCCTGGCCATCGCCCAAATGTAAGGGTTGCATAACGCAATGCCTTCATGGAACAGCCACGAGAATGAAGAATACTAGGGAATGATAGGATAGACTTCAATTCAACGGTGGCTCAATGTGGCTGAATAATTAATAATAAACAACCATTTATATAAACAGTCTCATTAGCTCAGTTGGTAGCGAGCTTGTTTCTAAGATATAAAACCTTTGCTTATAAGTTTGAATGAGCTTAGTTTGGGACAAGATGGCGTTGTCATACCACTTGCCTGTTCTTCTAGGCTTGGTCGCGTGGAACTGGCACCTAGACTCACCTAGCTCTATGACGTTTCAAAGTGATTCTTGTAATTGTATTGAATAAAATTTTATAGAGTTTGAGTTATCTCATGGAGTCTTCACAGTAATACTTATTAAATACCGCTATCGGGGTGTCTTAAAATAATATAACAAATAAAATTATTTCTAATAAATATAACTTTTGACTTACTTGGAAAAATCTTGTAGGATACTTCACAAATCGGAGCTCATGTGTGTACCTACATGTCAGAAGGCCGATAGCAAATCGGTCTTCTTACTGCCCGGCCTGAAACTGAATAAAACATATTTTGTTTCCAATTTACATAATTCTAATTAAGAAAAAGGAGATAAAATAAAATATTAAAATACTTATAACTTACATGTTGTATTTTTTTTCATAGTCCATTACGCAAGCTAAACTCTGTAAAAGACTTGTTAGAATATGCACAAACAACTTTATTAGTCACAGATCTAGAAAAAATAAATCGCTTCTTTTTCATGGGTCATTTCAAGTTTACGAAAAAACCTATCAACATACATGCCATGCCTGTAATTAAATTTACATGTTAGAAGTAAATCTTGGCCTACCAAAAGCTCTGTCTGGCTCTGTCTCTGGCTCTAGTTTTGAGTCTCTGTGAGTGTTGACTAAATAAAGCCTACATCGAAACGTCACACACACAGTATAATACATGGTGAGCACTCACATAATCTCAAAACCAGAGATAGTGCCAGACAGAGCTTGTGGTAGGCCTACACAATCTTATCAAATGACAGCGTAAATTTACAATAATATAAAAAAAAATTACTGGGGTGTAATTCTAGCAACAAAATCACTCAGCGATCGCTGAAATCGATGTGAATTGTCAATTTTTGTTTGAAAATTTTGAAAATGGAACGCGGATTCAGCGAGCCGTGTTGCCGGAATAGCAGGGCTAATTAAACCTGTTTTAGACAAACTATAGATAAATCTGCGTACATCTTGATACTGTTTTAATATTTAGACCCCGAAGGCATAGTTGATTATGTGCATTTTAGAGTCCACACCCCACTCACGTGCTTGTTACTTGTAACTGGACCTCACAGCATCAGCTAACTACCTCTACAATAGCGCATATCTTAGTGATGTACCTATCTACAATGTGTTTTTCTGTGAAGAATCTGAGAGCATATACTTTATATCAGCATATGATTATATGCATAATATGAGCATATGATTATCTTTTCCTTTTATTATAATATGTATTTTGCACGCCTTTATGAGGCAGAATGTAATGGACCTCAAATATTTATATTTTAATTTAATAACTATTGTACAAACATTCCTGCGAATAAATGATTATGATTATGATTATAAAGTAATTAAAGTCAGTCTAATAAACGTTGTTTTGATTAGGAAAACACATTTGAAAAGGAATAAAGTATGAAAAAATATACCAAGAATCATCAGCCAACAATTCAAGGGAAATCTCATCATAATTTATTCGAAATATATTTTTCTGGTTCAGACAACTCGTCTGCTTCGGTGCGGTTATCACATTGCCGCTCATAGTAGGCTTGTGTTCATATCGATCATAATCAGTCATTTTTCTTAGCAGGCCGCTAAATCTATTACTATCTCTATTATGTTGACATGAAATTGACAGTGACCGACACTTTTAGCGTTAAAGTATCAGGCATGAGGGGGTTCAAAGTGTTAATTTCTTCAAACTTCTTTTGTAGTTTCGCAGAGTTAGACCTGGTAGGGTAAATATGGGCCAGCCCTTAGAACATACAGCGCCCACGATAACAACGTTTACGATAATCCACCTTGTTAGCAATCCTAAATATTTGCGAAAGAATCAAAATCATTATTCATGTCCCTACCATTCATAAGATATAAAAAAACCCCCAAGCATAAACCCTACAAGAAGGTCAAGAATCAAAACAGTATACCATCGAGAAAGTTAATAAAAATACAGGAAATAAAAAATACTCAAGAATCTATTGGATATTATTATTAACATTATGCTCGGTGTTGATCAGGGCGTCAATTCCAGCATCACGGTTCGATTGAGTGATCGTCGAGTGATCGCTGAATCCGCGTTCCATTTTCAAATTTTTCAAACAAAAATTGACAATTCACATCGATTTACGCGATCGCTTGAGTGATTTGTGTTTTCAGAATCGGCACCCAGGGCGTGGTTTGACTGACAGCTGCTTTGTTAATAAAATAAAATTGAGCTAAATTGTAATGATCGGATGTACCTCTACCCTTACACATTCCCCGAGAGTTTTATTTTTATTATAAAGGAATGTCTTTCGGTTATGAGAGCCTCCAAATTGTATAAATAGGCAAGTAAGGTTTAGTTTGAACTCTACGGGTGTTATTAATAATCCTGGCGTAGCGTTGGACTAATTAATCCGTGTTTTGTCACATTTGTTCGAGTTGACAATTGCATGTCAATGCAAGAGACAAAACACGGATTAACTAGTCCAACGCTACGCCAGGATTATTAATAAGACTTTACAAGTATACTTTAGCCAAGCCCGTATTTAGACAAATTGACGTAGATTAAAATAATCAACAAAACTAGACGTAGGTTAAGCATTTACAGTTATCGGTAGCGAACTCGGTTTTAAATTAAATTAAAATTAAAGATTATTAAGGATAATTTTTGATCCATAGTTGCTAGTAGGTTTGAGCATTTCATAGTTTTCTTCAACAATAAAGAGAACCAAAGTACTTGTTAAATAAACTACTACAGGGTTAACGGTAAGTACATTACGCTACCTTGCAATGCAACAGGTGAATCGGCCCAATCAAGTGAAGTTTAGCTTGTAAGTAACAATGTTAAAACTTGAAAATGTACTTTGTGAACTCGGAATCTTTGTGCCCGGGCTACAAAACTTTTCTTACTGTATTTTTGAAGGCAATCACTGATGAAAGAACTTACTGTAGGCTCTGTCTGGATCTGTCTCTGGCTCTGGTTTTGAGTCTGTGTGAGTGTTGACTAAATAAATCCTACGTGAAAACGTCACACACACAGTATAATACACTGGTGAGCACTCACACGGACTCACAACCAGAGCCAGAGACAAACCCCCGAATACTGAAACGCAACTCAGATTTAAGCACGTCTCAAGCGACGAATATTTGACAGTTTTCAATGAAAATCTGTCAAATATTCGTCGCTTGAGACATGCTTAAATCTGAGTTGCGTTTCAGTATTCGGGGGTATGCCTGACAAAAATGTGATATAGGCCTAAACATTCAAAATTTTATGGTATATTAACTACTGCAAAACTGGGGTACCCTACTCTCTTTACAATACCTACTTAGTATTTTAAAGAGATCTCAAGGAATGTCATATTGAAATGAGTAGAAATACTTGTGACCATCGTTCGCCAACAGTCAGGAGCTCAATTCTAGACTTTTAGAGATTTACGCTCGAAATAGAGATTTGAAATGTCGCGAAAGCAGTGTCATATCACCAAATTTGTCGAAGATAATATCGAACCGCGATAAAATGCGTATTCTAGCCACCGTTAGACTTCTACGTTAGACTTTTACATTAGAGATGTCAGAAAGAAGGTTCATTCCTAAAACTTCCACAGACTATCCCGTTGTTGTTCATGTTTATCTACGTTCCGTTTCTATCGATAGAATAGTTCGATAGCACTAACTTTATTATTGTCTTCAAATAAACACATTTCCTATTAAACGGCGTTTATAATGCGTTCTTGTTGTTGTTTATAGTAGATTCATTTTCATTAGATAGTAATCAATGGACTTTTCGCACAAAATGTTAGTTACAATAATTAATTCCGGAAACACACGGAACGTTATGTACCATAAAACTGTAAACTTTGTTGTTTGTAATCTATGGTCAGTTGTCTATGAAAAGTTGTAGATGTGTCATTGTCAGGATCATTATTAGGATATGTTATTGTCAGGATCATTATACTCAAGAGAAGGACTCCGATGACTTGAATTTTTAATTCAAAGGTTAACAACTAGATGGCCATTCCATGCAAAAAGAATATTTCTCTCGAAGCTTGAACCCCGGATACAAGTATAGACGTTGACTGTCTGATTGACTGCTCTTCTAACTGCGCCATTGAATAATTACTAAGTACGAGCTAAATTCAATCACTCCTCACTTATTGTAGGTTTATGAAAAAGCATTATTCGCATTCTTGCTCCCAACTTGTATACCCTACAAACAAGTAAACATCATTGACTTTTTATCAAAAAGTAAGACTAGGTGGTATGGTCTTGGTACTCTAGTCTGCTCCAAGGACCGAAAGAAAAAAAAAGCCCAAAGTCACCCAAAGTATATTAGAGATGTCAATGTCGACTACTACTCACCACTCGACACATATCTAACGGCCTTCGCTCGATAAATGTCTATAGTGATATTGCTGGAATACGATATCTATTGAAAATGTCATGTCTATTTAAATTTGACAGTTCTTGTGATATATATCTACCGTGACAAAAAAGTCACTGGTCTAGAATTGCCCCCCAGACCACGCCTTCCTCATGAAAGTCGAATGGCAAATTGGCGAGTAGATACAGCAGAATGCTACCAGACGGATACCAGACACGATCTTCTATTACCTTACATGATGTTAGCCAGACTTACTTCCCATAGACTCGCTTAGCAACTACATAATATCGATAGTAGGTATCAGTTTTGACCTTCAGTCAGTTTCTAGGTTACTTAAAACTTACAATCATATTAATTCTTCATTAGATAGATCGATAGAAAATCCTTTATTGCACAAATGTACTGTACAAGGCGAGCTTAATGCTTGATAGCCTTATCTACCAGCTAACCTTTGAGTTCTATAGAGATTGGGTGCTCATAATTAGATTAAGGCATAAGTACTAAACAAAGTTAAGCACAGTCTTAAGTAATAATTAAATAAATAAATATTGTGGACAATTCACGCAACACTATCTAGCCCCAAATTAAGCAGAGCTTGTACTATGAGAACCAGATAGCTGATATAATACTTATACATTTTTTTTTAAATGACCAGACCCAGACAGAGAACAAACATCTGTGTTCACCACACAAATATTTGTTCTCGGTGGGGATCGAACCCACGACCTACGGTGCAGAAGGCAGAGCTACTACCAACTGAGCTGAGAGGCCAGTCAATTACAACTAACACACATTAGAAAATTCTTCCATAAGTGTCCATCAGACCATCAGTGACAGTATACAAGGTGTATCTAAATATGTGTACTATGCGAAGGTGGGGGGTTTCAGACCACAATGGTGATCAGTTGTGAAGGGGAGATAATTAAAAATTCCTATTTTCAGTTTCCCATACAAAAATATTTAATTTCATAATGCCTAAATAAATTGACAACCCTATCCTTGTAACCCCTTGACCCCTTGACCTACTAACTCTGTAGGTCTACTACTACTACCTACTACCTCTGTAGCTGAGTTTAGGGTTGTCACTTTGTATAAAGTCAGCTGTTCATGTTGAAACTTCGTTGCAGTTTTTTTCAGAGATACCAATCGAAGTTCGAAAAGTCGTTGAACAAAAGTTGTTCCCCGGGGGGTGGAAATTCACCCCCCTTGAGGATAGTACACATATTTTGATACACGTTGTATAAATCGTATGTACTCCTTAATCATCTTACACAGGCATAAACCTCCTTTTTAACTCGCCGTAGTCGGGTAAGGATAACAACATCGGAAAGCAAAAATCAGAGTTCCAAAACAAATTGTCCAATGAGTAAAGTTGGGAACAACTTCCTCCATAACTTATTTCAGTGTGCACTTTATGCATGGTGGCTCTCCAAAAAGGTTCGCCCTACATCAACTTTACTCGGTCACTGGTACTACCCGATAATTTAGGCCCATTCTACACAAGGCAAGTGGTTACTGCATATTTTTGACAAGTCTCTACGACCAGTCAGCAGTAAAAGACGTGCGTTGACATTATGTCAGTCAGCCAGTCAAGTAGTGCTTGTTTTTTTTAGATTTAGTTTGATATACTTCTTATAATTTCTAATGACAATGTAAATGTGTTATTAGGTATAAGTATGTACCAGAAGCTTCAGAAAAGTTGATGCTAGCAACAATACAGCCTTTATATTTTTTATGCTTCTTTTTACTTTTAGCTTTCTCTTAGAACCAAATAGTTGCTGGAGGAAAACTCTTTTTATAGTTAAGCTCGCCTTTGTGCATATCCTTTGTTATTACTTATTTGTAAATGTTTCCGTGTGCACTAAAGAATTATGAATTATGAACTACCTACAGCTAGCATGGCAACTAGGCAAGTGTACTCCGAGCCTTACGCATCCTAAATCTTGTCAGCTCCCCTCCCATTGGCTAAATTTATGCGTGTGCTGGCACACAATCATACTTTATAGTATAATCTAGCTTTTGTGTGAATGCACTTTCGTGTCACCTTCATACATCTAGGTGAAATAAAAATGGATTCTTCCGCGTTTTATCATGATCAACATTTACTTAGCACAATTTGTTACGAAGTACTTTGAACTCTCTGTATTCTGTGACGCGTTCCAAACACCTAAATTCTCTCGTTTAATCAAGAATAAAAACTAAATAATTCTACGCTTTTGTACATAGTTTTGGATTGATGAAATTTATTGCTTCATGAATTTAAGCACGGAAGATCACTACATTGTCTACTCAGAGCTGTTAAAATATGATTTCTAGAAGATGCCCGAAGGGGTAAAGTTTTTTCCACTCAGAGCTGTTAGGATGAGATTCCTAGAAAATGTCTAAAGCCACCACACATTATCTAAGCCGTGGTGATCAGTGAAACGTGTCAAATATCGTTGTCATATTTCACATTATTTCATTGATCGCCACCACAAAACTCTTAAATGTGAGCAAGGCTTTTATAGAAATAAGATTGACTAACGAGCTAGTATCTCTGTTACATGGCATATGAACGAGTGCGTTGTAACAGTTCTGAAACATCCCAGGCAGTGCCCTAGATTGAGTCTAGTATATTATTTCGCTCTTTGCGCAACTTCAAGTGTTGTTTCCTGCAGAACAGTTTCGGTGCACTTCAAAGTTTCAAGGGTTGTAAGTTACACAAGTTTTGCAGCTATAATGGTAAATTCACTCGCATTCGGTGAAAGCTGATCTTGCGGTTTGAGGATACCTACTTAGAACTTGGGAATAATAAATGATTAAATGCTGTCTTCACCTGTAATTGTAATAACACTTGACTCTGTATGAAGTTTGAGCAATCTTTTCGAAATGTATTGGTGGATATTTATGTTGGTGTTCAATGAATAAAATAACTATTATGGATCCACACAACACTATATCTAGCTCCCAAACATATTTTTTTGACTTTTGGTAAGTAAAATTGTACCCTAGTTTATACATTTTCAAAATTACGTCATTACTTTGTGTTGTGTATTCACGTCTGGTGGATCCTGGTTACTTTTGTAATTTATGAAAATCAACTGATAAATAAGCTCCAGAGAAGTTGAAAAAATGGGAACACTTGCTAATTAATTAATCTGTTTCGGTACTATCATGAAATTCTTAATTTTTGAGAAACGAGTTGTTGTCTCATCAACTTTCCATACCAAAAAGACAGATACGTGATCACACGAAGACAACATTTAGTAGAAATGTGCTAGCAAAACTCTGACTTCGGAAGCAGAACGCGGCTTTTTTTTAGCTAGTGAGGGCTAACCATTACTTATTTTCACTGAAGCACACACTTATACCTGTATTAAACAACACAAGAGGCGGTTATGGCTTACACACTTTGTGGTTATTGACAGAACCTACATAGAGTCGGTAAAGACTTGTGTTGTAGGTTCTGCAACCTTCCAACGGAGCGTCGTGTAAACATCGTGTATGTTACCTCTATGAGCTATCGCGATGACTTCTCTCATGGCGTGTTCTGCTTCTTGCTCGTGCGTGTCGGGGTGCGGCTGCGGGTCGGCGGCGCGCGCCAGGATCTGACGGACCACGTCCCGCGGCGGCGCTCCCAGCGGCATCGGCCGCTCTCTCAGCCCCAGCTGTACCCAACACCATAATGTTCAACAGGTGAATTCAAATGTCAGGTGAACGGGAGAGATTTGCTATTGGAGAAATATAGAGCTTATATAGGGCTGTTGTGCTTTCCAATCAATACGTTTAGGTGACCCTCAAATTGTGCCAATGGCCGTTTCACCAGCTCTGAGTAACACAAACATTACTACCTCTCCTTTAGACTCCTTGAACGATGTTTTTTTATCAGATAGCGTCCCTGATCGACGAGCGAGAAAAACCGTGGTTATGGCTTGTCGATAAAACGCACCTGTTTATCATTGCAATGCCGGGTTTTCTGAGTTAGTGCGGCTGGCTCGCGGTCGTGGCACCCACGAGCTTTAAGACCGCGGTTTTACTCGCTCGTCGATCAGGGGCTTTGGACGATGAAATAGTGTCCTAAAGTAAGTGAAACGTACTTTTGCTAATATAAGTGACTTGATGCGATCTGTGCGCGGGTTGTGGTTGTAGTTGTGGTTGTGGTTGTGGTTGTGGTCGGGCGCCGGTTCGGCACGGGCCGCGTGCGCGGGAGTGGGCGTGGCTCGGGCGTGGCACGGCGCCAGCGCGAGCGCCGCACACACGAGGAGCCAGGCGCGCATCGGCGCCTAGCCGCCACGCTCGCTCACCCGCCGCCATCGGGCCGCAGCCGCCAAGACATCTCCGACCCTGCACACACACAAACGCACATCATACACTACACTACACACACTCATTACATCAGTAGTAGTAGTCCTTCTCGGAGTTGGGCTGGCTAGGGTGAGGTTCGGCAGGGGACAATGCACAATACACCCCATCGCGGGACGTCAGTGCAGATCTTTTTCCCCCAAATCAATTAGAATTAGAATCAGTAGTAGTAGAGCCATCATGCCTACTACTGACCGCAAAGTTTCCGGTGGAAGCAGCATTGCTGTGTTTCGGTTTCAAGGGTGTGCCGGTAAAAATACTGGCACCTGGCACTGGACTGTTGGAAGGTTAAGACCTCGGCGTACGTGGTAGATAAATAGCAGACTTTTTATAGAAAATCCAGTTCAAGAGCTAAACCGCCGAGCATGTATGAGAAGCAAGTGATGAATCCGTGATCGATGCGTGCGTGGGAGACAGGCTTGATTTTATGTTTGTGTGTAAATATTACGTCCATGGGTAAATCTTAGATCTTATTGCAGGCAACGGTGCAGTATAGTTTATAAGATGCGGTAGAGTAATAAAGATAATAATATATTTGTGGAGAAACACATTGAACGGATAAGTGGTCTCATTAACCCCTTTGAATTGAAGATTTCATTTTATTAAGAGCTATTGATAGCGACTTCGATAAACCAGTGGGTATCTGCGAGCGACACACACGGTCCTAACATACTAACTATAACAGACCCCACCTTTGTGGTGCGAATGATCAAACTTGTTTCTAATAAAATAAACTATGTACAAAAATAGACTTCGCTTTTGTTCCCCCGCAATGTGAGCTGAATTGAGCGTTTACACCTTTCAAAAAGTGCCTGTGCCAAGTTTTTAGACCCTGTTTTCGCAGTTGTGCTTGAGTGTGACTTGTCCTTTACACATTGACCCCCGAATACTGAAACGCAACTCAGATTTAAGCACGTCTCAAGCGACGAATATTTGACAGATTTTCATTGAAAACTGTCAAATATTCGTCGCTTGAGACGTGCTTAAATCTGAGTTGCGTTTCAGTATTCGGGGGTAAGTTACACATTAAGATTATCGAAAAAGAAAGATATAAAAATAAGGTCAAACCGTTTGTGTAACGTGTACAACACACATTAGAACAGCCATTCTTTGTTTTATAGCCGTACCTCCTCACGCGCCGAAGAAAAATAACGACTTTTTTATGTTTCTCTGAGTGAACTTTCACCTCGGCTAAACCTGAGTCACTCCATGCACCTTTTGAAGCAAAATGAGCTTTGTAGTTACTTTTATAGGTTTCAATATAGTGGCGCACCTGGATAATTGGGCAACACCATGAAATAACAAACTAAAACAATAAAAACATACATATTTTTCGGTTTTTTTGTGTCTCAGTCACTTTATCCTAATTGCTCCCTTGGTATTACAATATTTATGTTTACTTAGTTACTAGCATAGATTTTAAATATTAGTTGCGAACACCATGGTATTTAAGCTGAAATAAAGAGTATTGCTGTATTTTTTTTCTCACTTCTATTGCATCAATAGCGAGGTACCTACTCATAGCTACGGATTTTTTAGCATTTAACGCAATACTTATTTTTTAAATAATAGTAACTTTTACCAGCTCTTAACCGTGCTAATCAGAATTAACTTTAAAAATTGAATTTAAAATTGCTGGTTCGTAACTTTTTTTAGAGCTATTATATATGATCAAACGAACTTGCAAAGTGAAGTTCGATCGATATTATAAGAGTACGCTTCATTCGAAGTTATAAAACGAGGTAGTATTATTTTATGCGACTAGCACCTTTGCACATTTTTTAAAGTATAAAAAAAAATAAAGTTTGGTTTGACATTTCCCTCAGCAGATCGTCATTCATTTTAGAGAAGAACCACAAAAATTTAACTTTGGGTATTGGGTGGGAGGGTGATTATAACTTCGAATGAAGCGTACTCTTATAATATCGATCGAACTTCACTTTGCAAGTTCGTTTGATCATATATTATAATTCGTCGCTTCATTCTTCAGTTATAAAACGAGGTAGACGTTTAGAGACGAAATTTTTGTGAAAATAAATGCAGGGAAATTAGAATTGGAATGATTTACTTCCAGATTTTTTAACGTAATCTTAAGTAAGTATTTATATTATATAAACCGATCATCAATAAATACTATGATGAACTATTTTACATAATTTACTTATTATGTTACTTATTACAATCAATCACTGAATGATTAGGTCATAATACATAACACCGATCTTGCAAAATTACCCTCATATAATATTGGTCGAGGGTAAAATTTTGCGAACGACTAGAAGACTAGTCCAACCAGCCGCTTTCATAATCGTATCAACAAGATAACAGAAGCGCGCGCTGCGGACGAGGCGACGTGCCACGTGCTGTGCGCGTTGAACGTCGACTGTGACGTTGTTTTTGTGAGATGTGTATGTAATCTTCAACTATAGTAGTATAGTAGTAGCAGGACATATTGCTCTATTTTCATGAAAATAGGTTAAATCAGTACCGGTTGTTCATGACCGGCACCAGATGTTTTGATTACATCAGAAATACCTATCTTAACGCCGGTAGAATTAACTAAAATGTTTTCTTATTTTATCAGGGAGAGTGTTTACACTGTAATTATATCCTGTGCCTAATGCCAAAAGAACAACCAAATTTATGGTGATTTTTCCTAGAAGTACGTTTCTACTGGGTATATACCCAATCCGCGATGTAGTTTCAAACTACCTTCCCGGTTGGATCGGGTCCCCGGTGAACGTAACTATCTTTCAGCAAAACTGGTCTAAGCTTGTGAGCCCCTTTGAGGAGGTGTTTTACATGGTCATCGGAAGCTATGTTACGGCCTAGCAAAAAGAGGTGAGCGAAGACTGTTCAAAGATTCGTAAGGGTCCCATTATAATAATATATTATTACTGTTGAGTAAGGAATAACTTTATGTTTGAAAGTGAACATCCATAAGGGTTTTAATTAAGAGTTCAACAGAACTGTCACTACTGTTTGTAGGTTTCATTTCATTGTACTGAAGCAGAGTGATTTTGAAAAAATAAACCATAATTAGATCGAGTGATAGGCTTGGTGATCCTTTTGCTCCAAAGGTATCCTGGAGAGCATTGCTGCAGCCAGGATAAACTGTCTTGGCGGTGAAACAGAACAAAAAATTAAGAGTGAAATATATAATAGCCGAGCGAATCAGTTTTTTAAGCAGAGGAGAGAAACCAGGGCTGAGACGGCCAGTAAGGAAATATTAGGATATTTTCAGGCCTCGTCCATGTTTATTTTCTATAAGCATTTCAAGACAAGTGAAAAACCGGGAAAGCACATAATTACATTATTTTTCCAGCTTATAGTGAATGCGTCAACTGTTATGGCACCTAGATCTGGCCTCTACAAACTATTAGTTCTGGTTCGATTCCTGGTTCTCCAAAAGCTGTTACTACTCTATGGTATATTCCGTGACCGAAAGATACCATTCAATATCCGTATTAATTTTTCTAAACTCCTGATGTGATCCTGGACTATCTTTTGTATAAATTTAAGAAGCTAACAGACAGATATTTCATATTTTGCACCATTGCTAAATGGTTTTTTTTCAGGTAGGGTAGGTGAGGAAATTGGATCACTCCCATCCTTTTGATGTACTACGATAACATAAAAACATTTGTGAGCAAAACATTTGAAACCAAAAATCAATAAACATTAATTTATTATTGTTATTATAAAACAACAATCTCTCCATGCTTTTGGTATCTCTATATGGTTGTTATGGAAATCTAGTTCAGTATTTTTCCATCCACCGTTTACGCGCTGTAATTACAATATACGCCCCATCCTGTTCAAGGCGCTAAAACTAATAAACAAGGGGTTTCCAGAGAGAGTTTTGTCTAATATGTTTATTGAAAGCTAAATATTTTTGTCTCTCAAACTCTTTAGTATAGAGCCAACCATACTTCACAGCTGGATATGCTGATTGATGTAAGAATCCCGAACAAGTGGGCAAATTCCTGAATACCTACTGACTGGCATTCGCAAAAAACATTTTGTGCCGCTTAGTTAACGGCAGTGATATTGACAATATAATATACCCATAGTGATGTATAGGTCCAAATAAAATTGCAACATTTACGAGGATGAACATCTTTTATCGATATTGACCACGAAACCTATATAAGCAGTAAAGTAACTTTAAAGTTTCAGTAACATGTATCCGTCACTCCTCGAAACTGTCACCTAGACAGAGCCAATCGTCAAGATATACATATTACAGATCTAAATCTGCGATGTCTCTAATAAAGCCTGCAACTTCTTTCATTATCTTTGTAAAAGTTCGAGAAATCGAACAAAGTCTATAGCATGGCACTAAACTGATTATGTAGTTTTGTCAAATTGAAATCTTAAATTCTTACGATCGGACTTAGCTACAGGAACAAGTATGATTCTGTAAGATCAATGATCGCCATGAATCCACAGGTAAGTATCATTTTCGACGCAGCCCCATGGTCTCCCATGTTGAAATGGACAATAGGAATGAATTTATTTAGCAGATTAAGGCTTAGAATCGGTGACCACCATTGGGCGTTGGTGCTAAAAAATAATAATAATATTTGATACAAATTGAAATTTTTGAGGATAACATTATAGAAATGGCACCTAAGTTAGTTAGGTTCTGGATGGCTAACCTCATTTCATTATTTTCTTTGAATGAATGAAAATTATTGTTATAAGTTATTAGGAGAACCTTGTTCTACTCTACGATTAAAAGGTTAACAGTTACGAATCAGTTCCAAAATAACTTGATTATTAGTTACACCAATCCAGCAATTATAATAAAATTGTAATCTTCCAGCATGTCCACCTACGTTATTGTTTCGTAGGAGCATATTTGTTATAGCTTGACAAGTTCGTCGAAGGACGCGTGAACTGCGCCGAGACGTAGACGTGTCGTTGGTTGCGCTCATCGATACGGTTGTTGCGCTGTCGTCCTGTATGCTGACTGCCCCCCCCCTTTCTCAATGGCAACGAGGGGTAACGAGAGTGCCCGATCAGTTTCCCTGGTGTTGAAAAAACTGCCAGCTGACGACTGAATATCCGAAGAAGAAGGCTTCGACGACGTTTAAAAGTGATTCTTGCAATCAAACTGAATAAATACACTTATTTGTAACCCTTGTTTTAAATTGCCTTTGAAACCTTAATGTTTTCAGGCAACTCACTCTCAAAGAGAGTTTCATATCTCTTTCTTGGTTCTTTTTGAATATAAGGAACGCTTTCTATAATCCTAGAGCGAGCTAAAGCTTGGTTCTCACTTGAGATTCGGCATAGTGGAAGTCCGTTAGTATACGGCAACCATGAGATAATATTCATACAGCTTGTACCTTATCATCGCTGGTCAAAAGCAAACTCACGCTTTGTTGAGTACTGATATGCCTAGGCCCAGCTAATCTTGTTCATCTTTTAATTTTATTTATATATTTATTAAATTTGTAGAAATACAAGAAACGACCCGATACTACAGAGTAAATCATCATCATCATCAGAGACGATCCAACGTGGCATAATTTTATAATAATAATTTTCTAGTTCTCACTATATCAGACACGGCAGCAGATATTTCCGCGCTTAATGTGTTTGCTTTCAACAGTTTGCAGTTACTGGAAATAAAATAGTCTTTCTAAAAAATAAAAAGCTTTTCTTTTACCTCCTTCTGCATCTCTTTCTTGAGGATTGGTAGCCAAAGTTGGCCCAGCTTGTCATGAATATCAAGACCATAAACTGGTATTAAGGTCATCAGAAGCATTACCCAAAGCCTGTAATGACTCTGTATCGAGTTCAGACACAGGTTCAGTAGCCTCATGCGGGGCGTTGAGGCCTCGTCTGGTGTGGTGAGGAGAGCCGGCACAGGTGGTGCTTTGTAAAGATTAAAACCTTCGTGTTGACCCGCAGTCGAACCTCCAGGCAATTTTTAAGCATCATGCTAACCCTTCGTGATAACCCGCAGTTAATCCTCCAGGGCGCTTACTAGATGCTGATATTTAAATCGGCTTGTGACATTTTTCACTTCACTCAGGTATCAGGAATGCAAAAATGCAAGACTTACTTACCTGGATTTTCATCAGAATCAGATCATGACGAAATCACAATCACGCAACGCTTTTTAGCCGTATTTTGCTTACGAAGTTTTTCGGAATAATATCCAAATTTGTATTGCCGGCAATACATTTCAGCATTTTTTCCAATTATTCACTGCAGAATGTGTGCTTGATGCCGTGCACAAAAAAAGAATGACGATCTGCTGAGGGAAATGTCAAACCAAACTTTATTTTTTTTTATACTTTAAAAAATGTGCAAAGGTGCTAGTCGCATAAAATAATACTACCTCGTTTTATAACTGAAGAATGAAGCGACGAATTATAATTAATAAACTATTGTTTATTCTGTGTCGGCTGTCCCTCTCTTCTTATGTTATTGCTATATTTTTTACTACTCTTTAGGAAAATGACAAAAGTCGCCTGTATGGTTTATTTCTCAAGTTTCCTGAACTTTTGTGAGAGTTTTCGTATTGAAAACTGTGATGAGTTATGGTAAAGATGGCGGAATAATAACAACTACTCGTGCAAGAAATAATTTTAATATTGTCATTACAATAAAATAAAATATAATTAATGTTACCACAACACTATCGAGCCCCAAATTGAGCAGCTTGTGCTATGGGAACCAGGTAGCTGATATAATACTCATAAATATATTTTTTTTAAAACTTACTTATAATACAATTTTATGTCACCCAGTTAGAAAACAAACATCTGTGTTCTTGACACAAATTTTTGTTCATGGTAGGGGGTTCTAGCCAAGCGCACGCGGCCTAGACTAAACGAACTGTTTCTCGTAGGTAAAATTTGCCAGCATACAAAATTGTTGTAAACTTAAGAGGGTTAGGCAGGCAAATTTGACTGGTGGTGAAAATGTTATTATTAATAATAATATTATTATTCATTAAGTTAGGTACTTAATTATTCAAATATTTTAAGGCAATTATTTGATTTCGGGCACAGGCAAATTGTTTGGTAAAATTTAATTTTCAAAGAACCCATTAACCTCTCGGCTGCTTTGTCAAAGATTTGCCACCAGAAAATCTTTTGTTTCTGAAATATTCAACTCCAAATCTAAAAGGCAAATAATCCTAATACAAAATGTTTCCTTATCAAAGTTATAACAATTAAAGGCGTGCGCACATCTAGGCGATGGCGATCAGTGAAACTTTGTCAAATAGCACCAAGATATTTGACAGCGTCTCACAGATCGCTATCGCAGATTGCTTAATGTGCGCAAGGCTTAAAACCGAACAAACTTACATTTGCAAAACGTGAAATCCAGACAATAATTTCTTCTCCAATTCTTGTGATACACTCTCGTGACCTTTCACCTTAAGAATGGTTCATCTATTCACGCCAAAGCCACGGTATATCATAAAGGCGGAAAGTAAAGAACTGAACAGAGCCTTCGTGATCCCAAATATAAGAACCTCTTGTGAGCCCACGCGAGTAATAACAGTCTAAGTAGAGGCCGCCCTACAGGGTGTGATAACACAACTTTCATTTTGTGCTTTCAATAGCGTACATAACGCAAAATAAGTTACCACTATCAAGCCACATGGTAGTGTCACGGTACATTTAGCTTCGTAAAATAGTTTATAACTCAGGATTGATTTTTAGTTTTCCTTTCGTGCACTTGACACAATCATGATTTAGATTTTTTTAGGTTCTACGACACGCCGGTTTCTTAGCGCTGTTTTCCTTCACCTTTGAGAGTACCTACTGGTGTAGTGCACATACATTAATGGACAGAAAAACACATTGGTACACAACTGAATTTGAACCTTAGGATCTGAACCGTTACAACTAGGCCACCAGGGCTCTCACGCGGTGGTAGCGTTGCCCTTACAGTTTTGTAGAAATTTACCAGCAACTGCTAGAACGAGAGTCTATACGACTGGCTTTGACAGCTCGTTATGAAGTGTTAGTGGTGCTTAAAGACGAGAAGTAATTCTTCATCAGTAACACTTTCTGTGACGACGTTACTTTTATTTCAAAGATTTATAAATCCGTTATAGAAAGTAGTTTGGGTACACCCTGTCATCGAGGTAGAGAAAATGAAGTCGGGCCTTCATTACGTAGGTGTGTGTTAACAAGGGTAGAAATAAAATACTGTAGTACAGATTTAGGTTTCGTATTAGTTTATACAGGCAGCTATTATTAGAATACCAAAGTATAATTAGCTCGTTTTGAAGAGTACATCTGGGTATGTACGTACATCGTACCTATAACCTAATTCTCGGATCATTTTGCAATTTTACTTTATTGCTTCTTTTCGAAAAGAGAATGGCAGATTTCCTTGAGTAACTCATCAACGACCTTATCGTAGAAGCCTCGACAGCTACGATATACGGAAAGCCTAGAAAAAGTGCGGGGTTGTGGAATGCTAATGTGTTTTTAAGGGACATTGAATTGTTTGAGAGCAGAGATGCTCAAAAGGCTGTGTTTCTGTATATGAAGCGTAGAGTAAGTCTCGTGTAACACGCAGTGCAATGTCATCACGGTATTAACGCGACATACTTCTTGAGACCAGGGACTCCATATCAATTCGATAATGGAGTCATTCCGAGTCAGGCTGTGGAATGATCTCTCTGCTGAGGTTTTCCCTAAGGACTATAGCATGGGGTTCTTCAAAAAGAGCATTTTAAAAGTTTTAAAGGGTCGGCAACACGCTTGTGATGCCTCTGGTATTGCAGGCATCCATAGGCCACGGTAACCGCTTCCCATCAGGTGGGTTGTACGCTTGTTTGTCCAATTAATTGTATAAAAAACCCCTCAACACTCCTCTAGCCGCTACGGTGGCTCTTTTACCGTAAGAGGGGTCAAGTTATGGAATGCCTTACCACACGATATTCGCGCTAGTCCATCGCATAGCATATTTAAGAGGAAAGTTAAGGAGCACTATCTGTCTCTCTGAACTGTGATACGTATTGTTATGTATGTAATTTTTATGTATTTTATGTATTGTATTTTATTATTATTATTTATGTATTATGCCTTTATTTATTTTGAATATTAGAAAATTTATTCATTTATGTATTTTTATTATTTTTTAATTTTGTTTTAATGTACACAAACCTGCCTATATAGTCACCTCTCCCTAGCCTCAAAGGTTTGCTGTAAGAAAACTCTACTCAGGGTTAAGCTCGCCTTTGTACATGACCTCTATTTCTGTTCTTTTCCTATGTTTTTGTATTGTGTGCAATAAAGAATTAAGAATTAAGAAAAAAATGTAGATAGTCATAGATGTATAAGTGAGTACCTAATAAGTAGGTATACATAATAAGTAGGTAAGTGCATGTTTAGAGAATATTTCAGCTCTTGTTGGAGACAGGGCAAAGTGTAAGAATAAGAATATAGTTTTGTCTAACTAACTTAATCCAATCCAAAATATTTAATATTGATGCCCCTCAAACAGTTATTAAAACACCAAACCGTAGATAGGAGTACGTGATAGGTGGGTAAAGTTCGATAGTCATTGACCGAGTTCGGAACTACTGAATAATGCGCGGAGTTCGGTCCAATTTAAACTATATCCTACAACAACTGATTACTCTTGTGAAGCGGCTAAGCGTGACTTGAATGGAATATTTAGTAGACTTACCGACCACGACGCTGCGCTACAGTCTCGGTAGATTCTCTTCGGAGATGTCAAAATAACATAAACTAGTCAAGTAAATAATGTTTCAATTTGCCCAGAATAATACCTTCTGCACGTGAACATGTTTGGATGTGCCTCTGAATACCCTTGAATAATCTCCCTAAGGAATTAAACGAAACATTGAAATCCATCTGTAACTCAGGTCGTTCGGGTGATCGCTGAATCCACGTTCAATTTTCAAATTTTTCAAACATAAAATTGAAAACTGATATGATTCGTTTTCTGTCTTTTTGGAAAGTCGCATAGCTCATTTGAATTGGTTTTTTTTTCTGGTGTTATTTCTAAAATTTTTCTTCGAAAGCCGCTTTTTTTTTTATTTATTTATTTATTTATATAAAAACAAAGAACCTTACAAAATGCTTAAACATGGTTTAGTCTAAGTATACATACATAGCTTTCACGGCCGACTTGTTTATTGACTGACTTCACTTAAAACTATATTCTATTTATGTTATATTTAATTTTATGTAATATCCTCATTGGCAAAACTGTCTGAATGGACAAAAAAGTCTTTAACTAAAAAAAAGAAGAAAACTGACCGCGGATTCAGCAACCGCCTGAATATAGTCGCAGCAGCCAAAAAAGAAGAAGTGAAGTGAATATGGTTGCAGGATCAGACCCGCTGATCCGGAATATACGGTGCGGGTCACAACCGTGATCATATTTTTCTAAGCTAAAATATGAACTGCTTTGTATAAAAGTCACGATCTTAAGGGGGTAGAGGGTGTTTGGTATGTACCTAACTTACGATGTTTTTATGTGTGTTGGCTGCCCTCGCTGTAGCTCTGCCTTCTGCGCGGCGGATGGTGGGTGATGGTGACGGTGGGTTCGGGCCCCACTGAGGACAAACATTTATGACGTGAATAAATGGTCTATCAGAAAGTATATATTGATGAAGGACTAGCTCTGCCTGTGACTTTGTTTACGTCGAATAGTGTCTCCGGGTAGCATTTTTAATTTGCAGTTATCTGTGTACCAAATTTCATTTAAATCGGTTCAGCAGTTTTGGCTTGAAAGCGAGCTAGACAAACATACAGAGTTACATTCGCATTTATAATATTTTTTATTAAGGATTTTACAAAAAAAGTTAGGTCCCACTTATTCCTGCCATTTTTTGTGACATCTAGGCCCAAAGTAACCTAGGGCCTAAATGTCACAAAAATAGCAGAAATAAATGTATACTTGTTAGGTGGTTGGTGCTTCCCTAAGCAAACTATTTCCCAAAGAGCTAAGTACAACTAAATTCAGCCCATTATTGCAAATAAACGGCGCTATTTTACAATAACAATCAGTAAGGCCCCGTCAGCTATCACCAAAATAACACTAAACAGCAAGTTATTATTATTACCTTAATTACCATAACGAGTGCTCGTATTTACGATAATGGAGGCTGTATGGTAATCGACGGTCTCTAATGAGTTATGTGAACGTTTGTCACCTACCCTCCACGAGCTTCCTACCCCATACAATAATACAGAGTGGAAAACGTTTACTACTCAAACTTTAGCCTAAAAGCTCAACGGGACTATTAACCCTTGCGCATATCTAATAGGCGATCTGCGATGCCAGCATAAGGTTTTGCATGCATCCACACACGATATTTGACATGCGATATTTGACAGTGATACACTGATCGCCATCGCAGGCGATTAGATGCGCACAGTATGCGTTATACATGCACGTTTTATAAACAAATAATTGATTTTAGACTTTTTTTACTTTTTATTTTGTCTGGCTGGAGTGAATTGCCAAAAGATGCTAAATTCTTAAATAAACTATGTAAATATCTATTAATTATGTACCTATGTGTCATGGAATTTTGACAATACGCTACTACTAATAATAATTTACTCTCAGTATTTTGTGTCAAAGAGAGACGCATTACGTGGAGGTGCCTTATGTTTCCGGGAGTGGTCTTTTTACACCCTGTATAGGAAACAAGAGATGAAAATATAAAATAAATAACTTAGACACAGTTAAACAAACAAACATTGTAGACATCGATTGTGCTTATGTAAGATTAGATATAAAAGAATATCATTATAATAAAAATGCAGTTTTTTTTTAAATACATATAATTTTTTTTTTTTTTTTTTTTTTTTTTTATCAGATTCTCTAGTGAGAATATTATGTAGGTTTTATTATGCAGGTAAAAACCTACATAATAAAAAACAGAGCTAAGGTTAAGGCATGCTCAAATTAAAGTCCGAGGTGGTCTCACTAAACGCCTGATGGTAAAACATTTTCTTCCCCAGTTTTAGGTAACTTTGCTATACTAACTATAATTTTATTATTTTATTTTTTATATTATTGAATCAATCTCAACGGTTTTCAAACTTTCACTTTCAAAAAGTATTAGGTACCTACCAATCTACCACCTACTTAGAGGTGTTAAAGTCTTTTGTCACCTTATATCACAAAAAAAACGGTTGTCTGTAAAGTCGGTTTACTGACGATATTTGAACGTGACAACGTCATACAGCTGTCCACGCGGACGCATCGCTCACTCAAATAGGAGAGAGACAGATGTCAAGCGCTGCTGAACGCGGAGGCCGATTTTGCCTCTTTGTCGCTCGTTCTGCGCTCTCGCTTGCACTTCAAGCCTTAAATAGAACGCCTCAGAGTGAGGTAACGCCGCATGAGTTATGTTTTTTCGTGCGTGCATCGAATTATTTCCATCGATAAGACGTTGTCACGTCAATAATTTTGAAACGTCAAAAACTAGGCAGCCAGATAAATCTAGGCGCCAGTTCAACGCGACCAAGCCTAGGAGAATAGGCAGGAAACTAACTTGGTTCCTACCATTTATTGTAGATACTTACGTAATTCCAATGCTTTCAGGAAAAATGAACCGCCACGTTCGGAAACCCCCCAAGGGCAACTTCCTCCAACAAATCTCCAACTAATATATCCACTGACGGAAAGGTAATGGATAGGCACCATTGAAGATACTTTATGACACATCACGGTAATACTTTAGTGGAGTAAGACAGTACTTCACGTAGATCTTATTCCGACGGGGTAAGGTTCCAAATGAGAGGTGTGATTATTGGTCTCGTAAATCTTGGGATTGATGAGGGATAGATTTGAGCTGTCCGTCGAATGCCCTTCTGCGTAGTGCCCTTCGGTTTCATAGGCCGTGTATGGGAGGAAATTGGAATCAAATTGGTTTGCTATGATGGTTTTGATAGGGCACTGATAATTATTCACACAGTTTTAATAATATGGGATTTTCAATAAAATTATTAAAATGTTATTAAACTGTAGAATATTTTCTATGTGAAAAATTGTAAGCAGGTAGGCACTCGTATTAGGTAGGTAGATAATGTGTACATTATTATTATATTTTTCATTTGTTTTTATTGTATTACTATTTGATAAAAAAAAATTACCCGTGCCAGAACTTGCTTTTATTGACTGTACTATTTAGAATTTAATATTGGCATTTCAAATAGTATACTTGCTAATAATTAACCTACGCATGACATTGAATATTTAAAATACAACTTCAACTTATGTAGGTAAATTGCGCCCTTACAGAGTACATGCCGCCTCAAAGCTCACTAGGACATGAGCTAATATAAATGTAAGATGTATGCAATGAAAACCAGTTGTACAGATTTCTGTTTCCAAAAGAGAACCTTATAAAACTACACGAGAATACCGACAGTCCTCCTCGGCTTACAGAGTTACTTAATAAATATTGTCTAGCAAAAAGCAGAGCAACGTAAATCCCCACAAATAAGTATGAATCTAATATTTCCAAAAGTTCAGCAAACTTCCCGACATCTGGCTGTCTCATTAGCGTGCCGGCGAGACGGATTAGCTTGCCAGAACACGCCAGACCTGGACATGATTCAGCCCTCGGAACTGGGAACACGTGTAACCTACAAAGCTCTCGGGTTTGTCTGCGGCTCCAGCCTAATCATTATATAAGGAAACTGGGAACAGGGGTGGAATCCGGTGGATAAAAAGAGGCGTATCGTAAAAGTCTCGCTCCAATTACCCCCTAGGTAGACTACAACAACACTACTAGACTAGGTAACAAGGTATAAGACAGGTCTAAGAACATTTTAAATGTCACAAGTGGAATAAATTTCGTGGTTTTGAATATAGGTACTCCCGGTGACAAAAAAATAAAGGCTACGACGGAGTCGTATTCTGAAATTAAATCAATCTTACTGCTGGCTACCCCAACCTAAAGACCTAAGGCCGGCCCTGTTAGTGATAAATATCGGGCATTTCCCCAGAATCGTAATTTCTATTGTGCGCTTATCTGATGTTTCGACAGTACCTACACTATTCAATTTGTGAGAAAATATAGGAAAACATAAAATAGGCGTTTTGAGAGGGAAATGGAACTTATAATGTAATAAATTTACCAAACCGCCTTCAATTAACTGCCCGTTAATTGTAATTTGCTAATTAATGTATTAATTAAAAATTATTACATATTGGCTGTCTTTTAAATGCAGTAAACCTTAAAAATCTAGCCCCATATTAAGCAGAGCTTGAACTATGGGAACCAGATAGCTGATATAATACTTTATAATACTTAAACGGATAACACCCAAACATGCAGAGAACAAACATCTGAGTTCACCACACAAATATTTGCTCTCAGTGAGGATCGAACCCACGGCCTACGGCGCAGAAGGCAGAGCTACTACCAACTGAGCTGAGAGGCCAGTCAACACCATGAACATTGAGTATACAATAGGCGAGAAGGTTGCACTAGCAGCCTTGATTCACTATGGAAACTTGCATCAAGCACACAGCCTAACCGCAGACATGTCTGCTTAGCCTTGGGCTCCAAAACCAAAAGCCAAAGTTGGCAAATAGATCTTACTTGTAACATACATCCTATGTTTTGTGCAATGCGCATTAAAATTTGGCAAATAACTTCACGGTTACCGCGATAATAAACTTACCGCCGATACCGCTGTATGATGACGTGGTCACGTCTGATGTTTTACCTGCCCTTTCCTCAAATAGAAAATCGGAAGACAAACGTTATAAATGAATATAAATAAATAAATATTATAGACAATCCATACAACACTATCTAGCCCCAAACTAAGCAGAGCTTGTACTATGGGAACTATAATAGCTGATATAATACTTAGATACATTTTTTTTTATAAATACATACTTAGAATAATAGAACACCCAGACAGAGAACAAACATCAGTGTTCACCACACAAATATTTGTTCTCGGTGGGGATCGAACCCATGACCTACAGCTTAGAAGGCAGAGCTACTACCAACTGAGCTGAGAGGCTAGTCTAAGTATAAGTGAGTATATATAAGCATGTAATAAATACACAACACAGCAATATCAGATATGAAGGAGATTATATGGAAGAGACGGGTATTTATAGTTTTTTTATCTTTATTATTTCCCGACGTTTAAATATATAATTATGCATAACGATCGTGTTAATTTACAAAGTGCTATGAAGGAGATTTCTTTTGCAGATTTATTGTAATTTGGCCAAATCATTATTATCAAAACTTTTGCAAATTGCAATTATATAATTATTGAAGTCTAACATAATTCCGGAGTAAATTGTTTTTTTTTTAGAGGTTTCTGCATTGCAAGCCCGAGCCGTAGGCGAGGGCTACAAGAAAGCAGAGGCTGTAATTATCAAAGCGCACGTATGTCATACGACGTTTTATAACACATTTGCGAGGAAACAAATAATACTCGGACTTTCGGACGAACTTACTTACTTGTAGTAATTACTTACTTGTTAAAACAGTTGAAAAAATTTGAACAATTTGTAAAGTTGATTATTACGTTGCCACCACAATGAGCTTGACTTATATTTTTAAGAAAGTTCCATGAAATAGGATAAAAACACACTTTCTGTGAAAATGAATTGGCATCTTTGCTTGTTTTCCATAAGATGAAGTTTTGATACGCTTGTAAGTATCTATCGTTCGATTTTTCAGGCAAGAGGCTTAAAGTAGCCTTTTTCACTGCCTCTGAGAATTTTGGCGGTTCGAATTAATAAATTCATCATTACTTGACGACATTTTCAAACAAAACTAATACAGCGAAAAGAAAAAGCGCGCGGAATAACTTTTTACTTTTTCACAAATTAGCAAATTATTTTTTTTAAGGCAAAGGCACAAAAACAGCCAGTATTACTAATAGAGTAAATTAATATTTTTTTGTTTTTGTTACAAATAAATGGTATTAATTTATTGTTAAAATTAATTAAATTAAAGAATAAATGTGTATTTTCTATATTTTATCTCCCAGAGTTAATTTTATTCATAAAATGTTTACCACAAAAAAATCTTAGCAAAGAGTTTTTATGTCAGTTTTCTGACATAAAAACTCTTTGCTAAGATTTAAAAAGGTACCGTTCGTGGATTGATAACCGTGCGTTTTACATTACGATAACGCACAAGTACGTAAAAACATACATAACGATATTGAAATCGGTGAAGTAGGAGACCCTTTATGAGCAAATGTGTTATAAAATCAATTAACGCTCAATCGATCAAAGTCAGCGATTCAAATGTTAATGTTTGATTTGATGTCATTTATTGATGAAAGACTTTGATAAATCTTGCTTCAATTTATTAAACCTTATTACTCTGACATCACGAGCATAAAACACCACCTGTTTCCTCTTACCTCTAGTATTGCAACCTGTACTATCTAGGCCCCAAAGGGTCTAGGGGGTTAAGGTACAGCTTTACACCATCAGGAACTCATAAAACACTTATTAAAATCGAAGTTCCTATCAATCCGTTCAGTCCTTAACCTTCCATCACAGACAACCTTCGCCGGCGCCCGTCCGTCTAGGCCTAGGGGGGAGGGCGAGGGGGGGATAGACGTCGGTACAAAATAGGCCAATCCAGTCCCGTGTTTGGGTGTGCGGTTAAAGTTTCAATTGTAAGCTTATTGTAAGCCTGGGACTTAGCAATATATTAATGGATCAGGCATTTTCGGGAAGCGTTGTAATTATAATAACGTATGTGAGTATTTTGCAGGCGAAGCGGGAAAGTTATGACGGAGTTCGAAGTTCGATTATCGAGTGTCTGACTTTAAGGACTGAAACGAAGCTCGAAGCTTATTTGGACACTACTACCTTTTGACTGGCCTCTCAGCTCAGTTGGTAGTAGATCTGCCTTCTGCGCTGTAGGTCGTGGGTTCGACGCCCACCGAGAACAAATATGTGTGGTGAACACAGGTGTTTGTTCTCTGTTTGGGTGTTATATAGTATTCTAAGCATACATTAAGAAAAATAATATGGGAAAGCCATCTTGTTTCCATAGTACAAGATCTACCTAATTTGGGGCTAGACAGTGTTCATTACATGACATTATTATTATGATGGGTGACTGTTTGGAGCAATTATCATAGAGCTTCCGTGGTTCAGAAGATGCGTCTATGCTAAAGTTGATATTGGCTCTGGAGACGGTAGGGTACGGGTGCAGAACTCAGTCAGGTTGAATACGAATTCTTACAAACTATACTAACTATATGCAACGATTTATTGTTAGTTTAAGTCTGACTAAGTGAAGTGGCACCACACTGGAACTTCACTTTGTAAAAGGATCAATATAAAAAAACGGTAGGAACCGAGCCGTAGTTTGTTGCCTGTTCTTGTCGGCTTGGTCGCGTGGAACTGGCACCTAGACTCACCTAACTTTAAGACGTATCAAAGTGATTCTTGTAATTGAACTGAATTACCGGCACAATAACTACCTACCAAGATAAGGTACATCACAATCCTAAATATCAAGATAACTACATAAGTTTAATCGAAAGTACCTACTTACCTTAAAACCTCGGCCTGCCTCCATGTTTGCTATACCCTATGCAGGGTCCATGTGATACCTACTTACACCTAAAAACTATGTATGTACAAACTTAACCATGTGTAAAGCAATAAATATATTGAGTATTGAGTATTAAGAAAATTTTGATTTGATAAGAATCTTAACTTTTTTTAGTCAAAGCCAATCATATTTTATTCACTTGATATGTAGGATCGCATTAAAAGTCTTTAAGCTGAGTCAGCGCATTAGGAGTCTTTAAGTGTGTTTAGCTTAGTCTAGGTGCCAGATCCACGGGCTTGTCTATTTCTTGTACTTTAAAGTATTAAGTATACTTACCTACTTTTTTAAGTCACATGATTTTACAGTCTGTTAAGCCTTTGCTAAAAAAAATCGGTTGTGTGTAAAGTCGGGTTACTGACGATAATTGAACGTGACAATGTAATAAGAAAATTCACAGATGTCGAACGCTGCCAAACGCGGAGGCCGATTGTGCCTCTTTGTCGCTCGTTCCGCGCTCTCGCTTGTACTTCAAGCCTTAAATGGAACGCCTCAGAGCGAGGTAACGCCGCATGAATCATGTTTTTTCGTGCGTGCAGCCGGCTCCATCGAATTATAAGACGTTTTCACGTCAAAAAGCGTTTAAAAAATAACGCTATTGACTAGAATCCTGTGCAAATATGCAAAGTTACCAAACTATTACAACTTTAACAATATAACAAAAGTCATAAACTGGCTCACCACCAGGTGGTACCATTACTGACACAACACGCCTCAATTTGTCCCCTAATTCGACCCCCAATGGTTGCTGAAACATTATTCTGTAAAGAATGCGGACTTCCTGAAAAAATAGTCGGGATATATATTTAAGGGCTTGCACACATGAGACCATTGAAAGCCTTAATCTATTTTCTACATATTTTGTTAGGATGGGGTCAAATGGGGTCCATCACATTTGATTGCACTATTTATTTCATCAAAATTTATTTCATTATAAAAAATATGAGTTGAACAAGTAACTTAGATTTATTGTCTTTTCTCCCAAGTTCGTAGCACACCTTGTCAGCCACTAGCTATCCACCGACAGTCTCCCGTGTGCCTTCACCCCAACATAATATTTTTTCCGATGTTTTGGATTTTACGATTTAGTTTACGAGCGTTGCTTTTACGATTTTTTTATTGGAACCGCCGTCTCCCACTGACATAATGATGACAGTTCTCATGCTCCCTTCATGCTCATCAGGACATCGATTAGGGTGCTGATACGGACTCGACAAAACTACGAGTGGTACATCTATTCTATTTGTTTCAATTCTATGAAACTTGTGGTGGTATCTTTTGACGTGAAAACGTCTTATAATTCGATGGAGCCGGCTCAAGGATATTTTAACCAAGGGATACGTCATTAAACTGTTTTCGCCTTTACCCCTCTTGCCAAGTAGTGTCCCATTTTAGTGTACTTATCCAAATGACGTTGTCAGTGTGCCCTTTGCTCTCGAAGAAAACACAACGAGAAATATGACGAAATGCGCCGTACTATTTTGTAAAAACTACAGTGGCCGAACAGATACATTTTCTTATCACGCGTGGGTACAATTTTATCCCATAAAAGCGGCTATTTTTTCATAAAATCAATTAAATGTGGTTTGTTTACTTCTATTATTACACTATTTTAAGTAGGTACTATTTTTTCAGTGCAATGTAACCAAAAAAGTGGTATACTGAAACAATTCGGATTATACCGTTCATTTTTCATTCGTTCTTCTTTCATGCTTCCAAATAGGGCTTGAAACTATCGATGAAAAGATATCGATGTAAATGAATGAACAAACTAACACACTTTCAGATTCCCAACTGATCCGGCTAGGAAGAGAGAGTGGGTGAAAGCAATCCGTAGACTGCGGGCATGGATCCCACAAAAACCTAACAGAATAATTATGTAGTTTACATTTTGAGCCGGAGTTCTTCGATCCAAAGATTAAAACAATAAGAAAACTATACAAAGATGCTGTTCATACACTACATTTGTCTGAGTTTGTAAGTTAGAGCTTGAAATGCCACATACAACTCTTATAATAATCATCATCATCTTAATGCAGTAGCTTGTGGAAGCTACTGCTTAAAATCGTCCTTGCTCAAAGAGTGAAAATCGGCTGAGCGTGAGCATGGTAAATGATCACAATTTATTACCGACTGACCGACTTCAAACAAAGGAATAGGTTACTCAATTTGGTTGTATATAATTAGTGGCAGATTTGCAGTGTTGGCCGTCCTAGGCCCCAAGCCATGTGCCGCCCCTTCTCAGCACCCATCATATAGACTAGATACATAATGAATTTACTTTATTGCCAACTTTTATCTAAATCTAATGATAAATTAATTATTTTTTCTTTTCCTAAATATATAAAACTAAGCACACTCTATACCGTAAATTTTACAAAAGTTATTTAGGAAGATACTACAGGTACGTTGCGTTGCGGTTTGGTCCGCTCCGGCCGGCGCCATAATATGTGCAGCCTTTTAAATATTTAGGTACTTTGCATTTGATATATTTTTTGCTATCATCGGTGGTTTTTTTGTCACGATTTGCCACCCCTAATATCTACTGCCCAACTGTGCCTTAGGGCAAATCCACTTTATATAATGTAAAATTATGTATATTTTTATGTCTGGGCATAAATTCTTTGTTTATGAACCGATTATATTGATTCTTTTGTTGGAAAGGAGATACTGCGAGGATGGTCCCATACAATGTCCCATTCTCGCAGTATCTCTTTTCTACTTGGCGAGGATCTTTAGAGTGATCGGTATCTTCTTGTTATAAACTTCATCGTGTAAATATACTTTTAGACACATGAAACGAAAGATTATGAGATGAAAACATCACAAAGTCACAAAGTACCGGAAAATAACTTAGGCGTAAGTACTTAATCCAGCAATCATAAATAGTATTGTATATTGTTATTGCAGTAATAGATAGATTAAATACTTAGTAGACTTGCAGTAAAACCAGTAAGTAGTAGATTTATGATAGAAGAAAAATGCTTACTATTGTATTTTAATAATTTACGTATCTTATCTTATACCTTTAAACGAGAAAAGCTTGTATATATATATATATATATATATTTAGGATCTTGGAAACTGAGCCAACAATTTTCATGAAATTTACTTTACAAGGGTTTTCGGGGGCGATAAATCGATCTAGGTAGGATTCATTTTTAGAAAATGACGAGAAGTTGGTGTTTTGCAATAATCAAACATAAACTCAATATACGACTGTTCCTGCCATCTATTGGCGATTGTGAGCAACTAACTGCAAGCTAGAAGGCGTTGTTAATTAAAAATATGCCAATAAAGATACGACTCTTCCTGACATCTATTGGCAAATAATAATACTATTTTTTTTAAACCCGAGCGAAGCTCGGTCATACCGGCTCGTCAAGAATAATATTAGAAATTGTCATCGATACTAAATAATAAATAAATAGTAAATCATCTAGCTTTAATAAAGTTAAGTTTATAAGTTTTTATAACTTGCAATATATGCATATGCATGTGTCAGAGAAGTGATAATTCTCATTTTTAATTGAACGTCATCTATTAGCTGTCAGTTTGATTTGGAAACGCCAAGTGTCAATCACTAGGGTGAAATCGATACAGAATAAGCACAGGACGCTATTGTTTTGCTATTGGGTCAGTTCGTTCGTCCAGAGTGGAACAAATGGGTAAGCTTCACTTTTACTTTTGAGCGGAGCTGTCGTTCAACCCACTTTGAATCAAAATCATCTCGTTTCTAACCTTAATCTGAAATTATCCGAGTAATCCTGTTTTATTTTTATAAAATCATTATTGTAGTCCATATATAAAGGTCTAAACTATATTGTGAAGCTTGAATTTTGGCCATGTCTGAACTTCCTGAAGAACCGCTCTTTACCACGTTTCGTTATAATGTACCTATACGTACTTAGTAATATTAAGTTTTGTTGGTCTGTGGATTGATGATTGCAATGTACAGTGAACGCTAGTGAGTGAGTGTGAGTGGCGGCGCTAGTGTCGCGTGTCGACTCCACTCACTCGAAAAGAGAAGCGCTCGTTTTTCTAGCAAGACTCGCATCGTTGCTAGCAAAACGAGCGCTTTCACTTTCCTTTGGAGCGCCACGCCGCCAGGCAGAAGACCTCTCTTAGCATCGAAACTGTCACGTCCACCGTAAAAAATAAGAAATAAATAAATAAATATGACTTAGGTTTATCAGTGTAATGATAGCACTCATTGGATACCTCTGTATATCTAGACATAATTATACCTATATACGGTCCGGTGCTCAATCAAATTTGAGCCCCGGACCTGATGGATTAACTATTTTACCTTTGACAACATTTGGTAAAGTATGTATCCACTTTACGTACTTAGAACTACGATAAGGTAAGTAAAAGTATGCAGGTAAGAACTTACTAGCCACGAGTGGGCACTAGTACTAGTAGGTACGATAAGGTAAAACAGAAAAGTCGATAGCTACCCAACCCATCCCCTTCAGTGGCACTAAATAAAACCAAATCAAGCATAAAAATTAAAATTAGTGCTCTGGTATTTTCCGTCATTCATTCATTTTTATCGATACAATTTCATCGACTGCATCAAGCACTAGAGTAAATCAGCAGTGACTTTTAGACAGTGACAACGCTATATGCCAAAATGAAGCAGAAATAAACCCTCCCTCCCGCGTCCCGCAAAAATTGGTTGACCGTGATTTCATTAGCTTTTCGAGCGTTTCGTATCCATTGGTTAAAAAATCCTTGAGCCGGCTGCACGAACGAAAAAACATGACGTCATGCGGCGTTACCTCGCTCTGAGGCGTTCCATTTAAGGCTTGAAGTGCACTATGACGTTGTCACATTCAACTATCGTCAGTAAACCGACTTTACAGACAACCGAGTTTTTTAACCAAGTGTGGTGAAAGAATGATATGTACGTACGTCTCAAAGAGGCTCGTTGAGAGAGTGTTTCGTGCACGTGACACGTGTTTTCGATTTTTTTTTAGGTTCTAGAACATGCCCGGTTTCCTCCCGCTGTTTTCCTTGACTGTTTGAGAGTACTGGTTTAGTGCACATACATTTATGAACAGAAAAACTCATTGGTACACGACTGGATTTGAATTAGACCTTAGGATCGAAAGGCAGGGCCGCTACTACTAGGCCACCAGTGCTCTCATATTTCAAAAACACACGAAACTGGTCAGTTCCCATACCACCTCCATCTATTTATGAGTTCTATATGAATGACAGTAGTCCCCACGTGACGGGGGTATGCCATAGTTCAACGGCAAATGACAGATTATTATCTTTTTATGTTTTATTTATGTTTTAGAAGTCATTGCACCGCACAGATAAAAAATAAGGATGAACTTATTATTGCCCGTTAAAATCTGTTCGCGTAATTTTTACTACGGTTCGCCATACTTTTTTACGATGCTCAGAAACAATATAACTGTGTGAAAATGTGCTTTTAAATACAGCTTTAATTTTACATGCTCTACTGGTAATAAACAGACTCTACTAATCTATAACTACTAATAGGTAATCCAAAATATACTTGTCACCTATTATTAACAGGTATTGTAATTGAGCAAACGTACCATTACGTTATTTCTAACCGATTAACTAAGTTATGCAACATTTTGCACGTTCTATATTTGGATAGGTGACCGCCAGTAGTATTTAAAGACCCCTGAGCTCATCCTTGCTTAGCATTTGGTTTCTGTTTTAGTTTTAAAGCCATGCCTTAGAGAGCCTAATTATTCAGATTGTAATGTTGAGGTTGAACATCTGTATGCATCAAGTTGATGGACGCAGGGGAGTACCATTTTAGGGCACGTTCCTGACGTGAATGACCTACGAGGGAATGTTTAGTTATATGCAATGGTTTCCACTTAACCACAGGTGAGTCATATGCTTGTTCTATCAGCTAGTAAAACAATATATATACCTCTAATATTATGCATTGTAAATAAAAGAGTCTTTCTTAGTACAACTTATATATGTAACAAGCACATACAAACTAGTGCTTACATAACCCTGTCATTTATCATCGAGATTCAGTAACAACTTCAAAGCTTAGGATCCATTATAAAATCTAGGCCAGACGTCAAATATTGAAGATTTAGCTCCTTTGATATGCAAGTCATCAAACCCGGCGATTTTAGTCTCTGAGCGTCGCAATATAGACTCCCTAGGCTAGAGCCTACCAAGCCTAGAAGCTTGGTAGGCTCTAGGCTTGGTAGCGTGGAACTGGCGCTTAGACTTACCTAGTTTTAAGACGTTTTAAAGTGATCCTTGTGATATCATTGAATAATAGTTATTTGTTATACAAGAGTGCAAAGCTGCTTTTTAACCGCGTGCTCAATTTTGATTACTGAGCAAGCGCAGGATTCTAAAGTTTAACCACGAGCGTAGCGAGTGGTTTAAAAGTTAGAATCCTAAGCGTTGGCGAAGGAATCAAAAGAGCACAAGGTGAAAAATCTTTGCACTCGAGTGCAACACGTAGCTTTTCATCCCACCTCAGCGAGGAAATGACTAAATGCAAAAAAGAACATGGCGCGACTAAAAGTAACACACCAAGAAGGTTCCGAGTATGAGTTATTAACAAATTTAAAAAGGTTGTATGATAAATTCGGCACCATGCAGGTAGAAGTAAATAGGTTTAATGGTGTTTTGAATTCACAAATACACCAAGAAGGTTACGAGTGCTAGTTTTTGACAAAATAAAAAAGGTTGTTTGATAAGTTTGGCACCATGGAGGTAGAAGTAAATAGGTTGTGTATTCACAAACTTATTGAACACGATATTCTAAATTCAAATTTATTTTATCCTCTAGCGGATAAAAACGGCTTTTCCAGTCAGAAATTAAACAGCAAAAACACACTTTCAGAGCTGGTGGGATGAAAAGAAATTTAGTTTAAAAAACTAAAAAAAAAACGCTTTTATAACTAATTGAACTAAAAAGTTAAAAATAAAACTGTAATAATCAATTGAAAATTTATATTATTGTACAAAAAGCGTGGGGGGCTTGATTTTGATTGTTGTAAATATTTTATCAATAGTTTATTATATCTGAAGTTATTATTAAAAAGCACCCCACGCTTTTTGTACAATAATATAAATTTTCAATTGATTATTACAGTTTTATTTTTAACTTTTTAGTTCAATTTTAGTTATAAAAGCGTTTTTTTTTTAGTTTTTTAAACTATAGTTTATTTATTTTGTTAAAAACTCGCGCTCGTAACCTTCTTGGTGTATTTGTGAATTCAAAACACCATTAAACCTATTTACTTCTACCTCCATGGTGCCGAATTTATCATACAACCTTTTTAAATTTGTTAATAACTCATACTCGGAACCTTCTTGGTGTGTTACTTTTAGTCGCGCCATGTTCTTTTTT
Organism: Thera britannica; assembly: GCA_939531255.2. NCBI lineage: Eukaryota > Metazoa > Arthropoda > Insecta > Lepidoptera > Geometridae > Thera > Thera britannica. Next base: position 25,826,731 of record OW618037.2, read on the forward strand.
GCATTTAGTCATTTCTTCGCTGAGGTGGGATGAAAAGTTACGTGTTGCACTCGAGTGCAAAGATGGTTAAACTTTAGAATCCTGCGCTTGTTCAGTCATCAAAATTGAGCACGCGGTTAAAAAGAGCTTTGCACTCTTGTATAACAAATAACTATGAATACCAATTAATAGAGATTCGTACACGCGGCAATGCGTGGTTATGGTGAGTTAATATTGTGGTAGTCGCTTACAGACGAAAATCGTCGGGTATTAAAGATTTTGTATAGCTGTGTGTACGGAGGGCCTTACAGATAAGTTGTAGTTTCAAAACAACTGTTTTAGCACACAGTTATTCGAGCATAAGTACCTAATAAGTATCTACACGTTAAAATTGTTTGTTTAGTTATTGGAAATGATTTTGGTTTGAATTTGAGCTTTTGACAACACATTTGGCAAACTTACAAAAGGCTGTACCTACAAGGGGTCGTGGTTTTTGTATGTTTCTTATTGATTGCGGGTTTGCTCACGTGCTCATCGCTTACATTGATCTTTAAGGCTTTCAAGGTTTGTTTACTTCCCCCTCGTTTTTCTACTTTTTAGATCCAGTTTTTTATATAAAAAATGCCTATAAGGTATGTATAATATGCCTGACTGTATGTTTATAAGTGACACGCGTTACGAACTACATCATTGTATTTATTTCCGCTTTTCATTCGAATTAGTAGGCCTACCTAGGTTTTGAGTCGGTGTGAGTGCTCACCAGTGTATTATACTGTGTGTGTGACGTTTCGACGTAGGATTGATTTAGCCAACACTCACACAGATTCAAAACCAGAGCCAGACAGAGCGTGTGGTATGGATACAGGTTCATGTATTAGGTGATGAAGGTCTCAGTATCCGTCACATATTTTTTTCGTACCGGACGCAGCTAGCACGCTTCTTCGACATCATGCCCATACGAAAATGACAAAATAACCGTGACTACACGTTATGTCTGTTAATCATCACGTGATAATAACTAATACTGCACTGTTATACACCACTATTTTGTAACTACCAAAAAAATAAAATAGGGTAATGTAGCAGGGGTAGAACATTATGAATGTGCAATCAGAATTTTTTTTTCGATAAAATGACAAAGTTATTAAATGTCAAAATTTTCAGAAATCCTGCATAAAGTTATGGACATATTAGTTACGTAAACTAGAGAGAAAAAAAATTACGCTGTTCGGTTCCGCTTGGTATTTAGCGTTTATAAATTAAATGATTTTTGCTTGTTGAATCATTTCTCAATATTTGACAAAATGTGGTTATTTAAAAAATCATTTTTTAATGTCTCAAAAAAAGTTTTTTTTCGTGGATATGTTCAGTATCAGCAGCCAATACCGGCATTTTTTTTTGGTAATTACAAAATAGTGATGTATAATAGACAATGATGTAGGTTCGTCTAAAAGTTTCCACTCAGCTAGTCACTGCTCTCGTGTATAGACACAGCTTTAGTACGTCCTTATTTCTGGTTATTTGTGCCTTGATTTGAATATCATGAAAATTTCATAACAATTGGGCAATGCCAGTTGCCAACTTAAATAACTATAAATTAGTTTGTGTTCATGCTCAACTATAGCACACTCACTCAGCCTACCTTCCGCCCACGGTTTTACTTGTGAAGATAAATTATTAGAAGTCTAAGAACTTCCAAGTCATCCTTCTAATGGCATAATTGTGAAAGTTTAAGTATTAGAGACTCAATCTCGCTGTAATAGACTGACAGCCCGTTCACACTAGTCGTATGTTGCATATGACTAAAAGTCGAATGCTCTGGTTACCATACACTTTATATGGAGCTGTTTAAATTGGATGAGATGCGATTTTTAGTGGTGATTAGTTAGTGATTAGTTTTAGGGGTTTTTAGTGGTCTCATCCAATTTGAACAGCTCCATATAAAGTGTATGGTAACCAGAGCATTCGACTTTTAGTCATATGCGACTTACGACTAGTGTGAACGGGCTGTGATTCAGATGAAACTGGTTCAAATAAAAACTTATGACTTGTAATAATCTTGAAGTCACTTTTTAGTAGAAATTGAAACGCAAGTTAGTAGTTTAGAAATAATTATAAGAAATTCATTCGATGCCGCAGCAGCTACATAATGGCGTAACATTAAAAGATACTCTTTTTAATGTATTATACATGGCCTATACCATGTATAAGTTCTTTTTCTATAGGTACATGACAAAGCCCATCATTGGGCCAAAATCTCTCTTGATGATAAGCAACGATGTAGCCGACGATGGAGCAGGATGGTCTAGAAGGCACCTATTCACTCTTGCCTTGAAGAGGCCCAGAATGTAGTTGTCATGAAAAACAGACGATGGCAATTTGGTCGGCAATTGAGTGCAATAATGATTTTTACCAATAAATGTTTGAAATTCCATGCGTGGTACTAATTATACGCATTGGATTTATCATCATCATTCTTCTTCTTCTTTCGTATCGATATTACAATCATTAAAGCCACTTTGACCAGTAGGTGGCTACATCATCATTAATAAGTAGGTATTATTGTAGCACTCTTGTAGGCAGCGCTACAATTTTTTTTTATTGAGGAATGAGGCAATTAAAAATGCATCGAAATAGGTTAACGAGCAATCCTCAAGATCAGTCGATATCCACAGATCGGTCATTCAAAATGGTAGTTAGAGGAACGTCCGAACCTTAAAATAGTCTTACTCGAGATTTTGTTAGTAAAAATGGTGCTAATGCTGACAGTAAAACTCAAGGTAATATTTTAAGAACTAACCTCTTTTAGTGGTTCATTTAAAGTGCAATATGTTACCAGCGAAGCCTCGAAATTGTCTTCTGAGAGCAGTACATCGTAAATCGTGCTTAAAACGCAGCTTCTTTTTTTTTGAATCGAGCACCAGTAGATAAATCAGGCACTCTGAAAGTTAGCATACAGCCAAATCGGTCAAACAATAATGTTTTAAGTTTTTGGTAAAAATAAACCACAGTTATAGTTGTATATACGCGCGGGCTAGTGTGGTAGTGTGCGTGCGGTCCGTGGTGCCAAGAGGCGGGGCACGCACACAAGCGTATACGTACACTTAGGGTTGCCGCATGCCATTTTGTTATTTTATTGTGACCGCGAGGCTAATTCTCGTTGGTATTCATATTTTTTTATTGTTATACTATGATTATGAGGGTTTGTTTCCGCATAAGTGTGAGCCGTCAGTAAGAATGGTTCTAGCTTTGGGTAGCATGTAGTGTAGTATACTTTACTCGTTGCTTTGATACTAACATATTTTTCCTCAACTCATTTTCACAAGACAATCAAAATGGTCGTGTTATTTATGATTATTCTGTGAGGTTGGGATTCTTTGATATAGCTATGTTTATCTGGAAGCATGGTAGGCGCTCTTTTTGATAAATGGACTTAGGATAAAACTGTTGAAGAGTAGAGGTGAGAGGCACGTTTGAATGTTACTATAAAATACTATAGATTTTTCGTTCAATTACTTTTCGTCTTATAATTCTAAGAACATGAGTATTCTAGGGGCTTTATTATTGGGTTTCTTAATGAATAAATAAATATTAGTAAAAGAGAAGAGACGAAGAGCTGGAGAAGAAGAGCTGAACACCGGGCTCAGTGGCACGTCTTGGTCTCCCAAGACGTGCCATGTTGATGATGATGATGAAAAGAAAGAAGACCACGAATACTACGATTCTTGTTTAAGCACAAAATGGTTAAAACACTATGCACCTAAATAAATAATTTCTGCAGAACTTCGTTTTCAAAAGATCAATCGCCCTATTATTTAATATCTGTGTTGGCTTACACTAATGCCTATCTAAAGGCGATTGCTCAATGGTCACCATGGTCTTCACTATAGACATCTGCTATGTCTATTCTAAACGACTTCTTCTTTAGAGATAAGTGATTATTATGGTTCTCTACATGAACCAACATGTCAGAACTGAGCGGGAAAACCACAGATGATTCTAGTGTGGTGTTTAAACGAACTCACCGAATGAAGTTCTCATTATACAAGCGGGTAATAAAGTAGTGGCAGCCCTAGCGTCATGTGAGATTGCATTGCATTATTGCGCGTTTAATGGCTTCCAGACAAACGGCCAGCGACGCACTTGTCACTGCCAGGGACGTAATGCGAGCTCCGACCACCCCCTTACACCGAGCCTAGCTCTCACTAATCAACTGCAGTGTAAGGCTACTATCAGCTAGAGTTGAAACTCTAGGCCCATAGCCTGGAAGAGCAGGCCTGTTAGCTACAACGCTGTTAATCAATCAATCAAAATAGTTTTTATTCAATTCAATTACAAGAATCACTTTGAAACGTCTTAAAGCTAGGTGAGTCTAGGTGCCAGTTCCACGCGATTAAGCCTAGAAGAACAGGCAACAAACTACGGCTCGGTATCTACCGTTTTTTATATGATCCTTTTGAGCAGTTAGACGTTCACGTTTTTGAACTTAAATTAACTGAAAGTTAAGAGCCGAGCGGGATTTGAATCTGTGACCTTCCCCTTGGTACAAGGCTGCGCTAACCGCTGCGCCATCGGATCCTAATCATACTCGACGAAATCTTTGTGATTTTCTTAAGTGTAGTAAACACTATAAAATCAATAAAAATTATATTTAACCGGTTAATAAGACGTTTTCAACTGATCCTTGAGATTTGAATGAATACAAGTGGAATCTCGAGCACGCGTCGACCTTTTTTATTCGATTTAAACAATAAAGTCAAACACTTAAAATCTATAAACACGACAAACCAGAACATTAACTAATCAAACGTTGATTTGTTGGTGGAGCTGGCCTCGAATACTAGTGTCTAGTACATCTAATAGTTACCCGCTCTACGCATGTGGTGATTAAGTCAGACTTTCGGGAGACATTGTCCGGTCGAATTTATGTGAAGCGAAGACTAGTGGAATCACACGAGACTTCATTCGCATGGTTTTATTTGGAAGTGATCATGAATTTAAAATCTGCTTCACAAGTTTCAAAGTTTGAAAGTCCTTGAGGAATTTCCTCACTTTTTACTCCTACTGCCTATAAATTATGGCACGTGTTCACAGAGCACGTATTCTGAGGACGTGCCCTATATGGCATTGCACTGGTAACATCACTCTAAAACGTGCAGTGTTAGGCTCATGCCTGTAATTGTACATTTATTCCAAAAATATGAACAGAACAAAGCAAGTACCAGAAATATGTAGCCTAAATATACGGATAAGCAAAATCAACTAGAAGCAAATATCAAATTTTTTGGCCTACCTGATGAAAAGTGGTAACCATCGCCTAAAACAAAGCATTGCCTCGTAGGTCTTGCAAGTCAAGAAAGTGCCCTACAATGCACTGCCCTGTGATTATCATACAGATGTTTAGCCTCAAGTGCCAGTTATTTCACCGGCACCCACACCTTTCGAATCAAAACACAGCGAAATAGGCATGGTGAATATCACCATGCCTATTTCTGTCCACCATGTCTTAGAAATAGGCATGGTGGTAGAACTTCCCCGGACGAGCTCTTCACGAAGAACTCTACTACAACTAAATTGACTGATAAAGCGCTACAAAAATGTTGTTTTGAAAATACACTTTATTTAAAAAAAATTACATGATTTGTTTTAAGAGTACCTTTCAATGGCTTTAAAATAAAACATTCATAAATTAAAGCGTTTGTCACGATCTGCAGATAGCTCAACTGATTAATTGAAAGTTTATTTGTAAATAAAAGTGATGTTGCTTCCACATTGATAGCCCTGGAGAAACAAAAATAAGATTCGTCATAGTTATGATGTTAAGGTACGCATATCTGAGTCCCTGACCCGCCGAGATACTTACATTGTACGTTGAAACTAGAATAAACAAGTTTGTTCTTGCGAGTTTGTAGAGGTCGAATCGAATCCGTAGCATTCCGTAGCAAGCGCTACGTCGCATCGTAGCACTCGCTACGACATAGAATACGTACGTACGATTTTGTAGTAGTTTACAGCGGATGTCTGGTCAGAGAAGATATTTATTTTATAAAACTTGAAATTTTGCATTATAATATTTAATTAATTTCTTCATTATAGTAATCATTTTTTTGGTCATTTGTAAAGTGGGTAGGTTCTCAGGATCGTAATGAATTATTCGAAATTAGTGCCATGGTGATTCCAAACAAATGTTTTGTTAGTGCGTTTGAATCCTACTCTGGCCGTAACTTTTAGTATACCATAAAATGTTTGTTAGCTAAATCCTAAAACTGCAGTTTTTCGTTTTAGTGCGTAGCAATATAAATGTCGTGTATAAATATTTTGAAACAAATAGTTTTGGCTATGATAACTAGCAATAAAATAAAATTGAATCTTGTTATCAGTAATCCCACATTTCGGTATAAAAATAGCGAATAAAAATATCTAATATTGCGAATGGAAAATTCTCATCATCAAAGTCGATTACGATTTTTATGAAATTCGATAAGATGCCTTATCTTATTAGAGACATGGCACGAATTCATTTTGCAAAGGCTTCGGGGGTCAAACAAGGTGACATCTCCGACATTCGTTGTTTTGGGAGCTCAAAACTCAAGACAAAAGTATAGAATGACCCTTTTTATACGGCTCCTTATGATGAAATGTTGGTATTTGGCGAGTTACTATGCGGCTCAAGATGGTTTTGCTAAGAAGCGGTAATCGTTTTATAACGGCCGTTACAAAACCAACACTAAAGAAAAGATTTCTTTGCAAGAGACATTACCGTTATGAGTCCAAAGCAAATCTTGCCATATTAATATTTTTTTTCATTACTCATACTCTGAAAGTAGGTATGAAGTTGCCTGAGGGGCCTAATTGAAAGTAAAACTTTCAGCCCTAGGGAGAATCGCTTTCTACTGACAGCTGTCAAATTATAAAAAAAAACAAGTTCTATTTTATTCAACCATGTTCCAACTTTCTAAAGTCTCTCTAACTGCAAGGAGGTTGTTCAACCAAATTCCAACTTTTTATTCAGCAAGTAGGTTGGAAACCCATTACAACGGTAATAAGTTTAAAAAGTTTAATTAAAGCGCAATGTAATATTTAAATTTAAATAACATAAAGATAGTATTAAATAAATAATATATCTTCTAAATTACTTGATTAGTGTATAGCTTCAACTATTTATTTAAAATAACATGGATTTAAATTATGAAAATGAAAATAATGGCTGAATAATGCTGGCGAACCGAAGCCGAAGGCCCGCCAGAGAAAAAGAAAAAAAAAAACCGGGAAGGCGGCAATTCAATCTTCATTTTGACTAATTTTTCTTTCATGTTTTTATTTTTACTTTCCTTGTATTCGTAATGAAAAGCACAGTGTTCACCTCGGGTGAAAGTCTTTTGAGTCCCTCAAGCTCCATTGGCGCCCTCGCTAACGCTCTGGCGCCAAACCCGTCTCGGGACTCAAAAAACGTGACTTTCAACACTCAGGTAACAATGTACTATTGATTCACAATGGAAATCTCATCAAAGTATTAGTGCAACTTTGTAAAGATAAAAAAACATGGTACCGACTACCATGCTAAGGGCTGGTTTTACTGGATTGTAATCGACCTTTAAAATTTTGACAAAATCTCAAATTTAGCAATAATAGTTTTGAGCCATTCTTTTTAAACAGCTGATTTGGCCCTAAGCATCAAACAAATCTAAAAAATTCGTAACCTCAATTTTGTATTTTGAAATACAAATAAATAGCATGTTGTCTAACGAAACCAAAACATAACTTTTAAAATTAAAAAGACAAATAGCGGCCCGCCCCTCCAAATTGGTCTGTCTGTCAGTGAATTTATTTATCGTTTTACATTTTGGGAGCTGAACCCTAATTCCAGTGTGACATTAGGATCGACTTGGGGTTCGTTGCCCTTGGAATTGCAATGTTTTGACTCATGCCATCGACAAATACTTCTAGCTTTACTTTTTAAGGTCGACCCCTACTATACCCGTACTAGACCCGTACACGCTACTTCTTGGACGTGTTAACTGCTTTGTACCAAAAAGCCTTCTCATTTTACTGTATTCCCTTACAAGGCTTCCAAAAGAGATCGAAAATGTTTAATAATAAGACTCCTGTTCTGACTTAAAGCCTGCGCACATGCAAGATCAGCTGAAACGTTGTCAAATATCGCTGTCATATTTGACAGCGTTTCACATGATCGCTATCGCCTAAATGTGCACAGGCCTTTATTGCACAAAGGCACGGTACGCCTGCAGATGTATTTATTTGTTTATTTAATTAGCATAAAATGTTGAAATTGAATATACTTATCGGACTAACAACTAACAAAACGTCATAAAACTCTGGTTGAAAGCTGAAAACTTTGTTTTTATGTACAGTTTATATTCCTGTGCTTTGCCGTTTATACGGTAAACATTTGCACTAGCAAAGGCAATAGAACAAAAGGCAAAACAAAATAAAATAAATTTATTCAAGAAATATCAAATTACATTCTGTTGACTTTGAAAAAGTTCCCCAAAGTTTCGACTCGCGAGCAACTTTTAAATTAACTTTTCTCTTCGGTAAAACAATACCGATATTTGATCCGAATAGGTAAAAGGTTCTTCTTTATGTAGATTTATGTTAATTCAGTTTATTTGCTGAAGCCTTGGGCACATCAAAGCTTTCTGCGGTGTGCTTAGCAGATGTACGCAAGGCTTGAGTCGATAGAAGTAACTGAGGCACTACTCAAGCAGTGATGCTCGCATTTTTGTGTTCCGATTTGAATGGAGGTGCCATTTCTGGCGCAGGGCGCTTGTACACGCTAAGAAAAAACGCCGGGTCTACCCAAGAATTCGTGTCGTAACTAGAAAATAACTGTGTACACTGCTCGCAGCGGTGCACGAAAAAAATCTTATCTGCGCAAGACACGACGCGGCGAACGTTGTTGCGTTTTTGTGTGTGGAAAAGACAAAATTCTTGTCGTCTACACGAAGAATTTGTCTTGTCTGCCGCAGGAACGGCAAATTTTCTTAGCGTGTACAAGCGCCCGCATAAGGCAACCTTTTGACTGACTACCGTTCCGTATCAGAGTGGTGGACGATACGCTTTGCTCGCAGGGAGCGCTTGCACTCAGTTTTACGCCATACTTACTAACTTCTTCTTCTTCTTATCGAGTCAAGACTCTCTCAAACCCTCCTCGACCAATATGTAGTCACCTCAATCACACTTATATTATAAACTAGTGGCCGCCCGCGGCTTCGCTCGCCCGTTTCCGTAACACGCCGTTCCCGTTGCTTTTTCGGGATAAAAAGTATTTTATGTCCTTTTCCCGGTTTTAAGCTACCTCCCCACTAATTTTCTGCCAAATCGGTTCAGCCGTTCTTGAGTTATAAATAGTGTAACTAACACGACTTTCTTTTATAAATATAGATGTGATAGTTTGTAAGGATGAATGTTTGTTCTCAATAACTCTATAACGACGTAACGAATTTGGATGAAATTTGGCACCGATATAGATTATGGTCTGGAATAGCACATGGGCTACTTTTAATCCCGAAAAATTAAAGGGAACGGGGCGTAACGGGAACGGAATGAGCGAAGCCGCGGGTGACCACTAGTAGCCTATAAAACGAAAACTTTAGTTGAACTTACCTAAATACCATAGAAACTAGTGCAAACGAATTTACTTAGCTATAAAAATTAAGTTTAAACCATAACTAGACTTAACCAAGGACCAACTTTTTAACTATAAACTAGGCACACTCGGGGATGCCAAGAGCAAGGAAACGACTCATTTTCTTTGAACATTTATTATCCTAAGCCAGAGATTCCTAAAGTTTTGATTTCGAAATGTTTGCTTTTGTATTGCTGACGTCCCACTAAGTTGAGAGTAGCACCACACTGAAATTTTAATGCTTTTTAGGGTTCCGTAGCCAAATGGCAAAAATGTCTGTCTGTCTGTGTGTCTGTCCGTCCGTATGTCACAGCCATTTTTCTCCGAAACCGTAAGAGCTAGACTGATGAAACTTGGCGAGTAGATGTATTTTGTAAACCGCATTAAGATTTATAAACAAAAACAGAAAAATAACAAAAAAATTGGGGGGTCCCCATACCTAAAACTGAAATTCGATTTTTTTTTTCATCATACCCATATCTTTAAATAGGTCTTTAAAAATGATGTTGAGGTTTCAAATATAGTTTTTTTCTAAACTGAATAGTTTGCGCGAGAGACACTTCCAAAGTGGTAAAATATTGGTCCCCCCCTCTAACTTCTAAAATAAGAGAATGATAAAACTAAAAAAAAATATGATGTACATTACAAACAAACTATACAACCTTTCAACGATATTTGGTTTGAACGAGATCAATAGTAAGTAGTTTTTGTTTTATAAGTCATAGATCATAATACTATTACATAATACTATTACACAAAAAAGGAGATAAAAGCAACATCAACAACTATCGGCCTATTAGTTTAGTGTCACATCTTTACAAGGCATTTATCAAAGTAATTCAGAGACGAATTGATGCCATATTAGATGACAACCAACCGCCAGAACAAGCTGGCTTTAGACCTGGTTATTCCACCACTGATCACATTCACACTCTTAATCAAATCATTGAAAAATACAACGAATACAATAAACCACTATACGTAGCTTTTGTGGATTACACAAAAGCCTTCGATAGTGTTAAGCATACTGCAATATTTGCAGCTTTAGAGCAACAAAATATAGAAAAAATATACATAGACCTCATTAAATTAATATACAGTAATAGTCAGGCCAACATTCAATTGGAATCAGCTGGAACAAAATTTCCAATTAAAAATGGGGTCAAGCAGGGTGATCCGCTTTCTCCTAAGTTATTCACTAGCACCTTGGAGGAAATTTTTAAGCCATTAGCAGCACTATGAATGACGAAGGGCATTGAAGTCGGTGGCCGAAGGCTTACAAACCTAAGGTTTGCTGATGACATTGTACTTTTTGCTCCAAACGCACTTGACTTGCAACAAATGCTCCAAGACCTGAGCACGGCAAGCCTCGAGGTTGGACTAATGATGAATCGGTCAAAAACCCAAATCATGACCAATAGCACGAAACGTAGGGTGGTGGTAGATAGGGAAGAAATACACTACGTCGATGAGTTTATCTACCTGGGCCAGTTAGCATCCTTCAAAAACAGGCAAGACAAGGAAGTCGACCGTCGAGTTGAAAATGCCTGGAAGAGCTACTGGTCCATGAAGCAGCTAATGAAGGGCAACCTTCCTTTATCTCTCAAGCGCCAACTCATCGACTCGTGTATTCTCCCTGTCCTAACTTACGGTGCCCAGTCTTGGTCACTGACCGAATCACAAAAGTCCAAGCTCGGTGTTTGTCAGAGACCAATGGAGCGTAGCATTTTGGGTGTCAAGAGAATTGACAGGATCCGTAACACCTGGCTACGCTCAAAAACCGGGATCGCTGACGTGGACGCTAAGGCTGCCAAGTTGAAGTGGGACTGGGCAGGTCACATCTGTCGTATGAAACCCGAAAGATGGGCCAAAGCCAGCACAGAGTGGGTCCCTGCAGACGGAATTCACCGCCGAGGCAGACCCAGGAAGCGTTGGCGGGATGACCTGGACGCGTTCTGCAAGGAGTGGCCGAGTTTGGGTCAGGAGCGAGATGAGTGGAAGGAACGGGGGGAGGTCTTTGCCCAGCAGTGGGACAAACCGGGCTGAATAAAAAAAAAAAAAAAAGTCATAGATCGTAAACCGCAATTTACCTTTCGACGAACTACAAGAACCTATAAATTATGTTACTTGTTGCTACGGAACCCTTCATGGGCGAGTCCAACTCGCACTTAGCTGCTTTTTTTATATGATCCTTTTACAAATCAAAAATAATGTATACTCTATTATGCTGACTAGATGTTTTGAAATTAAACCCTTGTTAAATACCTTTCTTAGTACATGTAAAGATTAGTCAATTGTTAAAATGCTCCGTTTACGTCGACTCGACGACGACGCACGGAGTCATAAGATAGAAAGTTTGACATCCACTGGGCCATAGCACCCACTCTTTATTGCCTAGCCTATTACTACCACCTCGGACCTAGTCTAGACTCAGTAATAGGTGTAAAAAGATCACCTAGCTATTATCATTACCCTAAGTAAAATGGGTCGACGACATCGTAAGGGTCGCAGGAAACACCTGGACAAGAGACGCACAGGACAGAGGAGGCTGGCAGAAAATGAAGGAGGCCTATACCCAGCAGTGGGTGATACCGGGCTGAAATGATGATGATGATGATGAAGTAAAATGTGCGTTGGTGAGTGTAAAGTGCGGTCTTTCGATATTATAATTCAGTTAACAGGTTTGTCATAAAGTTTTTTCATAGTTTACATGATACCAGTTTAATTATTCTTACAAAAAAAAAACAAGTTCTAAAAGGGAGTCTAATCTAAAACTATCGTATAATAACTCACTGCGGGGCTCTCTTTGCTCTTGTCATATACCACGATCTTGGGCTACTCTCATCCAATAATTTTTTTTTTGATAATGCAATTTTAAGGTTAGCTATCATTCCGCTGGCACAATCAACAGCTACTTATACTACTCCAGTAGAATATTACTGTACACGGGATGCAATGAATGGTTGAAGTTTGAAAAGAAGTTTACGCTAACAAAGTCGTGTGAATTCTGCTAGTATGTCATAAAACTATTCACCTTTCACGATAATCTGTTCCATCTTGTGACTTTCCCGGATGTGAGACTAACACCCACGAGAAAATGGGGTAGGCAGCCCCTGCCCATCATCCCCTATTTAACATTAAATACGGCCCACTTAGCTAGTTTGATAAGTTATAGTCTGCTCCCAGTTTAGGGCTAATTTCTGTTTTATTGTGTATGTTTCACAGATTAGGTCTAGACTTGACGGTCTGCTGGCCTACCATGAGCGTCATATGGTTATGGTTATGGCTGTCAAAATTGTGTCAACAGTGTCAACACATTCAAACCCAAGAAGAGAATGAATGTGTGGGTCAGCCTATCTATACACAATTTGACAGCCATAGCCATAACCATATGAAGCTCATGGTAGGCTTGCGAGGCGCTAGGCGGCTGCGCTCTTTACTTTTGGGTAACATGATATTGATTGATTGATACCGAGCCTTATTTTTCATTCTAATGATGGACCTGTATGTGACAGGTAATGATGATTGTAATTCTTTAATTATAATGCTGCGGTTGATGATATGTTTAGACTTGATCGTTTTAAAGTCAAAAGGCATTTTGTTCAGTTGAATTACTCTGAAACATTATTTTAATTTTTATTTAAAGTTTGACAAGCACCTGCATGTGTTGCGCTTTTTTAGTACCTACTATTACTAAACTGATGTAAAACTATACTTATGCAATAAACAATTCCATTTCATTTCATTTAAGCTACCAGTTACAGCCACCCTAGAAGAACAGGCCAACTTTAAAGCCAATTCATAATAAATCCAGTTTTAATTTTGAAATAAAGCACATTTCCATTCCCACAAAAAGAAAATAAAAACAAATTTAATTGGACTTATGAACAATGAACTCACGACCCTTGACACCTCACTCTTGCCACAGTACAAGTATAAGCGACCCTCCGAAATCTCACTTTAAGACATCGTTTAAAATTTGAAGGGCACTATGCACAGTTAGTAGTAACCAGTTTGGTAAAAAGAAAAAATGAAAGAAAGAAAATATATTTAATTGACATGTCATAGGTGTAGCGTCGACGTTATCAATAGATAATCCCACTAATATCCTAAATGTGAAGGTTTGGATGGATGGATGGATGGATGGGTGGATGGATGGATGGGTGGATGGATGGATGGATGTTCGTTACTCAATAACGCCAGAACGGTTGAAAGGATCTGTATGAAATTTGGCACAGAGATAGATCATAATCTTTTTATCCCGGTTTAATGTATGGTTCCCGGGGAATGGATATTTGTTTTTGTATACTAATATTATAAAGTTGAAAAGTTTGATTGTTTGTTTGGTTGAACGCGCTAATCTCGGGAACTGCTGGTCCGAATTGAAAAACTGTTTTTGTGTTGAATAGTCAATTTATCAAGGAATGTAACACATAGGATATAGACTATTTAATATCAGGCTACAACGGCCCGTGAGAAGCAGGAGTGGATCGCTATATTCTATAGTCTGTTTTATATATGACATGTAGTGTTCTGTAGCACAGGTTTCATGCCAGCCTATTTCAGGCACCAGTCTCTCGCAAAACAGGTTCACATTATGTTACCATAGCTCCTATTAAAAAAATACCTAAAACTTTAATGACTTACCTAAACTTGTTCAACACAAATCTACCTACTTAAAATACCTACTACTTATCTATACTTATTAAAATAATATGTTACCTTGTTCATTTTAAAATGTAACCTAGTTTTAAGAGAGAGAAATAAATGATTTTGATTATTATTATTATTATATATTTCTAAATAAAAGAAAGTCGTGTAAGTTACACTATTTATTACTCAAAAACGGCTGAAACGATTTGGCTGAAAATTGGTGAGCATAGAAATAGGAGACGGACATAGAATACTTATTATCCCAAAAAAGTAACGGAAACGGGTCGAGCAAAGCCGCGGGCGGCCACTAGTGGTAGACAAAGTAAACTGATGTGTCTATGGCTGAAGAACATACATTTAAAAATGTATAGACCAAAGTGTGGAACTATTGTGAAATAATCGAGTTTCGTTCAACTTTTACCGCATGATTGAACAACAAACCTTCACATTTATGATAATTTACAAGGAAAATATTCACCACCTTTAAGCAAGCCATATTGGATCCAAAACGAACGTGATAAAGCTCATTTTTCTCTGCAAGTAAATTTGAAGTGACATGCCCATTATTGCAGGGGTTGATTTGACCGACTTCCGGTACCAGGATACGGATGTAATCTCGTTAAGGGTAGAAAATAGGGTGAATTACACGAAATGAGGGGAAGCAAATTTATCTAACAAACAGGGTTGATAAATTTAATAATAGTTCGTAATTAATAAGTACTTTTAAACTGGTTACAATTTATATAAGGTACTGAGAAACAGATTTAGAGTAATGTTTGCGACTTCGTTCGGAAGGTATTATGATAACCATTTTGTAAGTTTCGTTTCAAAAGCTCAAATTTTAAAACTTTTAATTTGCAGGCATTATAAATGATAACATTTTGAATCATCATCATCATCGGCAAACACAAACATAAACATAATCGTGAACATAACCACTTTTTCCATAAGCTGCTGGACATAACCAATTTTTTCATAAGCTGACGTGAAAATTGTGAATTTTTTAATCTTAACCACAGTCCTTAACTTGCCTGGTAGAGATGTTCAAAGTCAAAAGTCAAAGTATTTTCATTGCTCTATTTCTATTTCACTGCATACTAGGAAAGTAGGTCTGAAGTTGCCTGAGGGGCCTAATTGAAAGTAATACTTTCAACCCTAGGGAGAATCGCTTTCTACTGACAGCTGCCAAATTATAAAAAAGAAAAAAGTTCTATTTTCATATTTTTATTCAACCATGTTCCAACTTTCTAAACAGCAAGGAGGTTATTAAACCAAATTCCAACTTTTATTCAGCAAGGAGGTTGGAAACCCATTACAACGGTAAGAAGTTTAAAAAGTCTAATTAGTTTTTATTTTTACTTTCCTTGTATTCGTAATGAAAAGCACAGTGTTTACCTCGGGTGAAAGACTTATTTAAGTCCCTCGAGCTCTATTGTAACCCGTCTCGGGACTTAAATTCGTGACTTTAAATCCTCGGGTAACAATGTACTATTATTGTATATACGGATTAAAAAGATGTCAAATTCATTTTTTTTTTCAATTCGTATTCTACTGAAATCTACATAATATTCTTGTTAGCGACAAGGTCGTGCTTGTCACCTGTGACTGTTTGTTTTTAAGCTAAAAACTGTATCCTGTATATCTTAAAATCATCAAAATGTGAAGTATTTTTTGCCTTCTATTCATCTAATTCCTACACTACATCTCCAACGCACAGTGTAGGAGCACAAATAAAATAAATGTTTGAAACTCAACATCTAGGAGGGTTGATGTTTGGATGAAAACAGTTTCATATAAACCAAGTCGCGCGTGTTTCCACTCCTTATTAATATAGACGCGCAAACGTGGAGCACACGTGGATATCACGTGGGCTTCTACTCTATCTTTTTACTCTAAGAAAGTCTGCAGTTGTTTGCAAACTTGAACTTTAATATGAATTATCATTATCAGTGGCTGGTACCAGTCCACTGACAGCATACACCTTCTATGAAGATGTCCAGGTTGAATAATTTGAGCCTCCATCCATATACCTCAACAGTGTAAACAATTTCGGCCTTACGTTTCGTCATCCGGTTCGCGATCGCCGAGAATCTTTTTTCTCAAACGATTTTCGGTTCTAAGAACCATGGATTTGCTCATTGCTTCTTCACTCTTTTATTGCACCTAGCGTTTCAAGATATAATAAAAATAAATGTATATTGGTAAACTGGTTCTTTCATTTCTTATAGCCAAACTTTTACAGAGCTAAAACTCCTTTAATTTAAAATCAGTTTAAAAATTGGTTAACAAACCGTGCAACTTCACAATAACCTAGATTAAATGTGCAAAGTAACTGTAACTGCTAATGAGATGAAATAAAATACAGCTCATTCTTAAAACCTGACAGTATACGGATAACGTTACTGAAAGTGTGGGTATCCGCGCGAAGTGAACCGCACTGTCTCCCGACCGCTGCCGTCACGGGACCGATCGATCCATCATCCACATTAAGCATTCCCTAAAATGATCTCTGCCCAGTTTCCAGTCTAGGCTTGCCTGTAGGAGGTCATCTGAGAAGCGGCGGGGCGCGGGCGGCGGCGACGGCCCCGTCGCACGCAAATGATACTCCGCATCGATCGCCATGTGCCCGGCACCGGCCCGCAAGCCCCCACCCCCCACCCCCCTGCTCCGGGGAGAGCCTCCCCCTCCCAGACACAAACACACACTCACGCATACACGCACACTCCAGCCTTCTAATGTGTTCTGCCAAATGATCCGAATAGAATATTAAATCTACGTATCGGGATACCGATAGCCGAACAGATGAACATGCAAATTGTGAGCTCGTAACTGTGCGAACCCGCTTTATGAAATATCAAAATTCACTGAAACTTGAAATCATAACCATCCCTTGCCGATCGGGTATAATCACCAAGTTTCACCACATTTTTCTAGTTCGTTTAGAATCTTAGATTCGTCGACTTAGATTTGTGTTTAGAAATGATAAAAAAATATCATTAATTTTATCAATTGATCAGTTTAAAATTAAACTGTAAAAATAATCAGTTAAAGTTGTTAACTTAAAATCATCAATGGAAGTGAGAAGTCAAAATCGGAAAATATTGCAATAGTAGGTCATCAATCACTAAAGCACGCCTACCGTTTCACAACAAACGTATACAGGTTCACCATTAGTGAAAGCGTGCGTTCCAACCCCTCGCTGGGGGTTAATTGAGCTCAGTGCCACGTGCGAGCAATTATTTACTTCCAGGTAGCCACGTGTCACATCCACATACATCAAGTAGCCGAGCTCGGCGCACTCCGGCACTCGCGCCAAATAACACAACACAACTATACCACATACCACCCACCACTAGCGAAGCATTGCAGAGGAGCTAACTAAAAATGAAGAAATAAGATGGTGAATTTACAGACATTCGGGTTTAATGTTTCTACCGAGAGGGACCACCGCGAATCTCGACTCTACACCCTCGAAATAAAGTCTAAAGTACGACTGAATCAACCGCAGCACATAAATATTAAGACACTCCAGTACTGGTTTCGGTAAACGATCCGAATGGATTTGGGTGATTGAAAAACATAAAACAACTTTCTAGAATGCAGTAGTATATTTAGTAATCGCATCATGCCGATAGAGAGCTAAAACAGTCAAAATCGCAGGAGCCTTGCGAGTCGCGTGCGGTCAATACAAGATGATAAGTAAATTTCAAGATACAGTTCTATCTAATGTCACTAGTTCTAGATCTACGGAAGCGAAGCGTTGCTAGGATGTACTGCAAGTGGTATTCGGGCGGAAACACCCTAAATATAGGGCACGTGACCCGCAGACACGCCGCCGCAATTTGAACTCACATTAGCCAGGAACCGGTACAGTCCAAAAGAGTCAAACTAGAAACAAATAAATAAATACTTAAAAAACTAAAAAGAAACACTGTCAGCGGTGATTAGCCGGTGTTGTCGGATGCGTTCGCGACTTGTCCCGCGGAGCACACATTTGTTCCCGCTCAGTGCGTCATTGTACGTGCGTGCGGCGCAGAGGGCTCGGCTCGACTGAGGCGGCGCCGAGTGCCCCCCCCCCTCGCGCGTCCCTCGCCCACCGCCCCCGCGTGCCCCCGCGCCGCGCCTGTCCTCCGCTGCATCTATCCCTGATAATCGAGAGAAAATACTACACGCAGCTGCAATCGGGACGCCGCATTCTAGGGTTTTTTGTGCATGAGTCAGGCTGTAATGACATCAGCCCTCAGGGCGGTCCCTCCGCACTCCCGAGAGGATCACGCCGCGTCTCGTGACGTGTGCTACTCACTCGCCTCGCAATACCAGACCATGAATATAATTATGTAGATGCTTTGAGATGGCACGATTTCATGTTAAATTATGATCGGTTAAGATGAGACGAGGAAAGTTCGTATTGAATTGCCTCGAGCTCATAAATTAAATCAGATATCTTAGGTTCTTAGGAATATTTTGGCTAGATTTTTGTCTGGAATACCTAAGATTTATAGCATAAAGTCACTTTGCCTACATAATGTTATATTAGCATACAATTTTCTCTTACAAATCAAATAATCTGTTGTATTTTTTTGAAACACTGAGAATAGGAATCGACCAACAAAGATTCCCAGAAATCATGAAATATCTTGTCATAGGTTGTACGCCGTAGCAGCTCGTAGACTCCGCTACGCCGTAGCGGCGGCTACGACGGTACTGTTATGGTAATAACTTATGGAGCTGTGACGTACAAACATTTTACGGCTTTAAAATCTGCCGCCATAAATAAAAAGTAACTGCCTAGTGTATTATTATGTAGATTTTTCCAGTTTTTGTTAGTACTTTTTGCGCATAGTAGTTTGCGTAAGGCACTTAAGTCAATGCTTGGATAAGAAGATATTGCTGTAAGTTTTAAACTATTTTGGGAAGAATTTGCACACCGTTCAGAGCCTTTAGTTAAACTATGTTGAATAGGCTTCCAGTGTAGTTTTCATGATAGTTGTGGACTGCTTTTTTTTTAATATGAATATATCTGTTAATTATAGATAAGAGCTAACAGTTAAAAATAAAAGAATAAAACAATAAGCTTAAGCTCAGGTGATATCAAAAACTTTATATAAATAAAAATCAAATAAACCCAGGAGAAATTGATTCTTATCATTACATCATAAAATTGTTACGTGTTTGTGAAAGGGTTACTGCGTACGTAAATGTAATTCCTTTTTATGTGAACGTATCTGTTCCTTGCAAACGTATTTATTATTTTATTTTGCTTCGGAACACTTCATAAACTCAGGTTCTCATAAGTCTCTTGCTATTTCATATGGAGATAATAAGCATACCTCAGGTACAGTCACTATTATAAGTTTATGGCGATGAAACAAAGTTTTATGTTAATTATCCAGTTGTATAGCTACTGGTATATTAATTGATCGTAAAAACGAAAATAACTTTACTTTGTTAGTAATACAAAAATATGGCCCCAAAGGCCCAACTGTTCTATTCTAATGGACTTGACTCGTATCAAATGTTGTCGCGAGGCATTGGCACATAGGCTCACCTAGTTTTAAGACGTTTTAAAGTTATCCTTGTGATACCATTGAATAAAAACTTATTTGACTTTGACTTTTGACTTTGTGTCTAACGTGTTGCGCTGGAGCCTTTGCCTTGATCACGAGTACATTTTGACATTTGTGTCGTCAACGAATTGGACCAATATTCGACCTTATTGTGTGAATGTTAAGAATACGATACGTTAGCGTTGCCACATTTGAATTCTTGATTCTCAAAAAATAGCAAACTGGCTATAAGATAGGCTGAGACAGTTAATAATTATGACAAGAAAACATATACACAACTTGAGACGAAATATTGTTTATGGTCTAAAAAGCTTTACATTTGTAATGCCATCTGTACTTACACTAGATTCAGGCCTTGTCTGCTGCCATATAAATACAAAAACCTGATTCTATTAGTACCAGAGTAGGCCAGAAAAATAACTTATTTTGATAAATAAAGAAATTGTAATAATAATAATGCGGACAATCCACACAACACTATTTAATCCCAAACTAAGCAGAGCTTGTACTACGGGAACCAGATAGATGACATATTTTTTTTTTGCAAATACATTTTTAGAATACAATATAACACCCAGACAGAGAACAAACAACCACACAAATATTAGTTCTCGGTGGGGATCGAACCCACGCCTTCCAGCGCAGAAGGCAGAGCTACTACCAACTGAACTGTGAAGGCACTTTATCGACATGCTCCTGCTTGATCAAAGTCGATTTGAGATTTGACGTCAAATTAACCCCTTTCTCAAGTTTACAAGAAACGATCTAGCTAAGTTCATGGTAATTTTTTTTTTTCATTGAACATTAGTGCTCACTTTTGTTTTTTGAATCGGACTCGTTTGAATTATTTGACAGTACCTACTTCCTTTTAAAGAATAAGCTTGGTAAGTCTTTTTCAAATAGTTATTCTCTTAAAAAACCATCGTACTCGTACTTTATGTGTAAAGTCAAATAAACACATTACCTATAATACGTGACATTACATATAATTTATCAATAACGCAATCTATTTAATCGTTACAATCCTTTGCAACCACCAAAACTCAGTTCAACAACCCCAATGAGTCACCCTTCGCGGCATGCGTTGACAGTGACAGCTGTTTGACGGCTAATGTCACGTGCAGCGTGTGACCTTGAGGATTTCTACCCTCAGAAATCGGGTGAAGTATATTTTAACCCTAAATGATGTTCCTTTCGACCGCACCGTTGCTCGTGGCTGTATCATCCAGAAAAGTCATAACTTTTAATTGATTGGGAAGAAAAATAAGCTTTAACACCACGACAATAAAGCAGATTTTGAAAAAGCAAGTTAGAAGGCTACGCAGGGTTATGTAGTGGGCTTGTTCGCAACGTCCTCTGAGAAAATGGAGACAATACGATTATAGTATCGCAGTATACTTGAGAATTTCAGATAATTTTGGATTTTTACTTCTTGTGGTCATTGGGGATAAAGTTCTCGAATGGTGACCACGAACCGGAAGAAGATAACGCAGGATAACGATTTCATTTAATTTAAGCTCTACTAAAACTTAGCCTAATCATATAGTTAAAAGTGATTTATTAGCAGTCTCATCGTGACTTGGTGGGGATTTGACAAGTGATTAAAGACTCACTGCTACACATGACATAGACAGTTGGGATTTAAGGAAAAAAGATTGAAATCCCCGTCAGTGGGTATTTGTAAGTGGGGATTTCTGGAACATACCCATCAAAAAGCTACTTAAAAAGCGTTTGAATTCTCAATTAACTCTGACATCGGATTATGTTTCCGGACCCATTTTTTATTGTATAATCCGTAAGACGCAAACTGATAAATAGTGTTCTTAAATTTGTTCTTCCTAAGGTAAATTGTTTGCTCCTGCGTGGTGATTCATCTGTTAATTTAGCTTATACATTTCACAACCCACATATTATTGTGTTTAATACATTAATTTAGACTATCTTCTATCCTTCCCTCTCACACTCACCCATTTCCTATCTCCTCTCTACAAACTGGTCTTAAGATTTTTTAGTTTTCACATTTGCACTGGCCACGATTGATGAGGGGGGGAGTTTTAGTGCAATAGCTCGCTAATATAGATGTCACTATTTCGTAGTTTAAATAACTGGGCTAAACACACAAACTTTTGTGGATGCAATTTGGACATTTTGTACTAAAGATTTAGTACTTCCTGACGTGCGTGACCTGCGAGGCAATGTTTTGTTAAAGGCGATGGTAACCACTTAACATCAGGTGGGTTCATATGCATATGCTTATTCTATAAGCTAGTTTTATAAAAATAAAAAATTGGTTAAAGCCAGTAATTGGTTAAAAAAAGGAGTTTATGAGAACGAGTGATGGAGAAAAGACCCATCTGGTGCTAGTTTCTTGGAAAAACTTTTTCACAACCACAAGCTCTGTCTCTGGCTCTGGTTTTGAGTCTGTGTGAGTGCTCATCAGTGTTTTATAGCATGTGTATGACGTTTCGACGGAGAATTTATTTAGACAGCACTCACACAGCCTAAAACCAGAGCCAGAGACAGAACCAGACACAGTTTTTGGTAAGCCTACTGGTGCATTCATTCACCTTGTTTAAAAACTTTTCAAAATGACAGTATACTTTGACAAGACGTGCTACTCGTATCATGACATTATAGTAAATTGGGTTTTTATCCAGTTAGAGCGTCTTCTTAATGTTTATTCTTTAGTGATACAAGTGCAATTACCCTATTCGATACAGTATGTTGCGGGGGCATTGCCCGCAGAGGGTAGCGTCTGCCCATTTCCTGTAAGGGTAGATCTACAACAAGAGTCCCTACTGTAATTAAACCCACTTCTTTTCGTATAATAGGCTGTATTAATTACTCCACGTTACACTTTAATATTTAACAAACCGATATACATAAAGACTACACTTTAAGTTGTATTCGAAGCTCGCGCCAACCACAGAATGACTGGAATAATTCACTTCCTACCCAAGCAAACTGTCTGGTCTCCCCTCTAAATTTACAATACAACGTCAAGCCCCCTCCTGTCAATCAGTGCTGCCAACGGCATTTCTATGAAGTTGACAGACTATTTAAAACAAATATGAAAAGTGTCGCCAAATATCATAAAAGTAATAGCATAAAATTATAACCAGTATTGAAAATCATCACACTACGCACTGCTTAAACAATATCATCTTCATTCAAATTAAAGGAAAAGAATGATCACTTTGAAACGTTTTCAGTTAGATGAGTCTAGGCTTGGTTGGTGTTTTAACCCAACCAAATAAAAAAAAACTTAATGATCCAATAACAACTCATTATTTCTTCTTAACTCAAATTAAACTTTATTTTCTGTATTTAGGCTCAATGTGTCCACACCCTTACTCTCAGAACTCGGTTAAAGTGTTAGGCGGTTTTGGAGTGAGCCCAATTTTTTTAAATTTATCTATGTAACCATACCATCAAAGGAGGCTGTAAAGCCCTGTGTAACTGTTAATTTTATTTTATGTAAAATATAAGAAGATCACTAAAAATTATAAAAAAAATAATAATTCTAAGTTTACTTTCAAGCCAAGAAAGCGTTGGAGAGACGATCTCGACGCTTTCGAGCGAGGATGGTGGAATAAAGCGATGGATAGAGACAGTTGGAAGGATTTGGGGGAGGCCTTTGCCCAGCAGTGGGACGATATAGGTTAGAAAAAAAAAGTTTACTTTTAAATAAATATATTAATTTATTTATTACACAGAAAAACCACGACTAGGTCCTTTCCATTGATTATTATTAGTTCTTAACCAATGGCCAAGGATCTAATCACGGTTTTTTTTTTCAAACAGGCTTATTGATTTAACATACCCGTTTTTGGCTACTATAATATCGATACATTATTAAATAATAAAATTTGCATGCTTATGATTTAGAAGATTACACTTAGATATAACCCATAAATTCATTTTGTCTAGTACTAATGATCTTCATACATACATACTATGAAGTAGGTACGCAATATGGTAGTAACGATCAAAATAAGCATAATTAAGAAATTTACTACTGAACGTCATGGCCTTCACTATACATTTCCGGGAAGAGTAATTTTGAGCCCTTTCCATCCATTTAGTTCCCGCGATTTTTATAATTTTGCTACTATTAAAAACTAGCAGTAGAAAATACGGCTGGGCTCCAAGAAGTATTAATATAATGGCTTCAAATTCATAGCGTATTAACCCTTAAGTACGTAGCCCTGAAAGAAGCAATGAATCCAAAGCATAATTCAGTTACAATCGTAAATTAAAAATATTATTTTTGACAATTTACATCGCAGTAATTCGAGCAGTCCTCGTATCCGGGGAGGGGATGTTTGAAAGTATAGATGCGGCATTTCTATATCTAGTTCTACTATTGCTATTGTCATTATTTAGAACAAGATTCACAGTTCTTATAGCCTCTAAATATTTAGATAAGATAGCTTAATAATTTGGACAACACGAGGTCTTAAACAGCCATATAAATAAACGCAATTTAATTTAGTCATGGTTTAAAGTTAGCCCTGTCACTTTTTGTCATTACCCAGTGGTAAGAGATGGCAATAGTTTAAGCACAGCTTATGTTTTGACATATTTTTATTAATAGGGCTATAGGTGTCTACTTTACCTGGAGATTTACATTTTTTCAGTCAGATCATAGATGTTCGTAAAGATTTCACAAACACAATGGAAAATAGAAAAAAGAAAGTGCCTTATCCATCCAAGCACAGGTTACTTCGCACACCGTATCTATCTGGCCTCCCGCCAATGAATAGCCAAGCGGCCACCCACCCCCTACCCTATTTTGGATATTTTCTAAAACTATTCACCCAAAAACTAAGTAACTGACTGGTTATTGTATAGGCTAGGCTAGACGCTTTATGCGCGTCAAGAATATTAAAAGGCTCGTCATTTTTGTTTCTTGTCTCAATGTCTCGTAGCAACAGCTACGAACTGCTACGCAATGACCTACGATGCTACGAATTGCTACGACCTATAAACTACTTTCATGGTCGTAATTTTTGTACTTGGTTAGAAATAAAAACAAATGCTAGTAGATAGATGTTTCCATATACAATCACGTCGGTTATAAAGTATGTATTTACTATTTATTGGAAATGAAATATTATTGTGGCAATGTTAATAAATATTATTAGTCTACTAAGCCGCTTGTATTGTTTTGTTAGGATAGATAGCATGTGCCCACAGCGTAATGGACGATAAATATTGAATAGTTTGTACTTTTTAAAATTTCAAAAACTTTAGATGAGAATATTTTCTTGTTTCGTACTTTTCTTCTTCAACTCTATCAGATTGCACACAGCTTAATAAAAAACAATTTTTATCCCAGCAAGTTTTCCTACTTAAAAGTTAGCCTAACTGGTTTTCACACGGAAACTTTTTAGTAGGAAAATGTGTTAGGGTCTACATTATTAATTTTGCTTTACTATGTGCAATCGGATAGATAGCACTCAAGATCATTGCTTGCGATTTTTGATAAAAAGGTTCAGTATTTTTATATGGGTTGTAAGGGGTTCAAACTAACATCTCCTAGAACCCAAGCCAACCTCACCGGCCTGTGGTACACCCTTCAACAGACGAAGCTCTGGCGCTCCACCCACCAACACGCCCTGGACCAGCGTGGTGGGTTAAGGTCCAAACCCTCTCATTATGACAGACACAAGAAACGATAGGCCCCAAGTTCCCGGGGGCCCTGGGGCTGAGCCTGTTTTAAGCAGAAGATCGTAGTGACTGGAGTAAATGTAGGGAGGCCTTTGCCCAACAGTGGGACACTACAGGCTAGTAGTAATAGTAATAGTAATTTTTATATCTTTTAAAAGGTCGAAGCGTACCTACGAGCGAGAAATTGATTAACGGAGTTCAGCGTCTTCATTTTCAAGACACACATTCACTCTTCTTCTTCGTAATGGCATGCATATCAGCAGCATGCTGTCCGTCCGTGAACTTTGTTTCCTCTTCCCTATTTAAGTCACCCTTTCATTCCTGACACATTATAGCGGTTCTATAAAATATGTTTGGTATTCGTTTTCTGTCATTTTGGGTTACATAGCTTTTTGATTTTGTATTGTTTTTCTGGTGTTATTTTGAGTTCTGTTGTGTAATTCCGGTGGTATTTTAACCAACATTACTTGAGGTTTTAGCTCAAAGTGTTAGCAGTTGGAATTAAAGTGTGTTATGTGATATTCTGATTTGATCGAAAATGTTTCAGATGGATTTGGAAGAAACGGCCATCTTTCTTCCAAAGACAATTAGGGTAGGGCCGACTCGACTTTGACTTACTCGACGGAAAAGTATTTTATCTATGTAATTTATTATCATTCTCATTAAACTACTCGACACTGGCAAAATTGATCCGAAAAGGACAGATGCCATTCATTAAGAAGAAGAAGAAAGCTATTGTTGTGCTCGGTGTCCACTATGAATACCACTTGCTTTCGTACTTTAACCAACATCAGCAATTAATGTTCTTTATTAAAAAAATATCATAAAACTTGTTCGTGGTCGATCGCATGATCGACATCTATTCTGCAGATCTATTATTTATCTGGGGGCTAATTTTCGGGCCGATCTCGATCATTTTGCAATTTTATTTTATGGCTTCTTTTCACAGCCCCGCAACAACTTTTTCTACGTTTTCCGTATATCGTAGCTGTCGAAGCTTCTACGATGAGGTCGTTGATGGACTCAAGGAAATCATCCATTCTCTCTTCGAAAAGAAGCAATAAAATAAAATTGCAAAATGATCGAGATCGGCCCGAGAATTAGCCCCCTGTCTGCGTTGATCCTAAGAGGGGTAGTTCGACTAGTCAAATTGTTTATTATGACTTGTTTTAAGGTAAGGGTGATCTATTATACAAATAAAACACATGCTTACATTACTTATATTTATTATACGTAACTTATATTAGGTGTATTCGTTATTGCTTCATGTTATTTATTGTACTTAGTTCTATTACAGTTTCAATGATGATTATTATATAACTTGAGACACGTCTACAAATTATAAATTTCTACAAAGCACAATTATTGAAAGTCTAGAGAAATAGAATATAAGAAAAGTAATAATTAAAGAGTGACGTCAGCAGAACCACATATTTTAATATAAAATAAATGAAAATATAATAAACAATATCTTCATTTCAATGATGTGGTACTATGGTACAGTCAGCGTCAAAACTAAATGATATTTCTGGACGTCAACGTTCACCTGTTTCTATGACATGACAATATGGCAACTCTGCAAGATCGTTCTGTTCTCGTTTTGTGCGGGCGGGGGTCAACGATCGACTGGGTTTTTTCTTTTCCTTTTTTTTCCTGTTCAATTATCAAAGTGTATTGTTGTTTTTGTTTTTTTAAATAAATAAATTTACTTAGCGGTTTAAATGTTTCTCAAACTAGAGATTGCTTTTTGGGTTTTACTTAAAGATTAGCTTGATCTTGACACCTGCAAACCAAAATGTCCTTTTTGCTCAATTAGTTATTAATAATAATAGCGATTCATTGTTTCAGACAAAGTAGGTGTGTTTAAAGACTATTTCTGCCGCTGACTGTAATAACGGAACCCGTATTAACTAAACCCACGTCATAGGGAATTCTAATATTATGGAGTGCGTTTAATAATTATAATAATCAAAAGACTTGTATTGTAAACTACTAAGGGCTGGTTTCACCGATTTCTTATCGATCATAAAAATATTTGATTGTTTATCTAAAATTTAAAATTTAAACATCTGTCAAATATTTTATTGTTCGATTAGTAATCCAGCCCTTAGTTATTCGATAGTAGTCTTGTTAATCACATTGAAATTTGCCTTGAAGTACAGCAAAAAGGCAAAATAATCAATTGTTTAGTAAATAAGTACCGATAAGTAACTCGTTTAACTTTTTTTGTGTAATCATTTATAAATATTACCGTTTTTCCCCCGAAGGGATAAAAACGGATATTTTGAGTCCAGCCGAAGCTTGACCCACCTTGAGATTACAACCCTTGTTTTTGCCCCTAAACGTACCCTTCAGATCGTTTCCCTACCTATATTTCCTCTAATGGCAACACTGCCGTGACGTCACGGTCGGTTACAGATAAAACCGCGCGCCGGCTAGCTGTGGCTTCAGTACCTTTTAATTGCCGGCAAGGCATTAAACTACGGTGGGTCAAGCTTCGGCTGGACTCAAAATATCCGTTTTTATCCCTTCGGGGGAAAAACGGTAATATTTGGAGGTCCGAGCCTTTGCTTGACCCACCTTGAGACGTGTTTGGATTCTGCCGGCAAATGTGCGCGGTGTTCGTACTGTGACTATGATTGTATCAACGACAGTGTTTCATTTATGATTAACATAATTAAGCGTACCACATACCTACATAGGTACATTCAAAATAAATCAGTTTATTTACAGAGCACGCAATAATAATATGTAATCATTTTTCGATAAAGAAATTTATGTAAAATTGTATTGTGATTGAGAGCAGTCTGCTAAAGGCTTCAATTTCCTTTTCATTTTAATACATAATGTGCAATTATTTGCATACCTACATATTTTTTATTTTGTACCGTTACCGCAGTTTGAACCCTGCTGATAGTACTAATTCCTGCTTCATTATAGCAAGATTATTTTAATCGAACTTGTTATTGATAACTAACTTATTAGACAACATCTCGAGTGTAGTAATAAAATAAAAGCTATCTAAGTCCTAGAGGACTGATACGTAGAATTGTGACAATTCTAGGAGTTTCTTTACCCAAAATACGATGTCAAGATTCTTTAGCCCATTAATTATTATCAATCTGTTTTAGAGCCAAAAGATGGTCAAGGATTCATACAGCTTTCGGTAATTTGAAATGGTTTACCGATATGAGTTATGCAACGTGGAACACTTCTTGCAGAATGCAATAAGATTAGGAAACGCCGTATTCTACTTACAGATTATCTGAAATGCAGGGGCATTCAATTTCTTCCGAGATGTAAATGGATTATAAATCCAGTGTTCTTTTGGTATAGATTATCTTCCGCATGCTAGTAGCCTTATAGATCAACAAATCATTGGAAACAATTTACGTTCAGTGGAATGTAAAAATAATTCTTCTTCTTCTTCTATCGTGACACAGATTTTTCCGAGCCAAGTGAAAAGATTTTAAATATGCCTCAAATAGGCCCCTTTTCGTGCACTGTGAAAAGTATTAAGCAGACCAGTAACAACAATTCGATGTGGTTATGATCATTAAACAAGCAGTGATAAGTCCAATCCAGTTTTTCCATACTAACTGGGCAGCGTTTTTACTTTTTCTCCATGAATTAGTAGTTCCGTATTCCCGTTATATCAGAAGGTATTTATGTCCTTGACACTAGAGAAGTCTACAGTGCAGTGGAGGCACAATAGTCTATTGCACTTAAATACGGCTGCAATTTCTCGGGATTTGAGCTTGGGACGCCAGTAAACCCAAAACCATCTCGTATGTATGCCCGATAGGTCTGTCATAATGATCATTGTCTATAGTTATCGGTGAATAGGCGAAACATTGAATAGATGTAGTCTCTGTGTAAAAAACAGCATTGAAGTTTGCATAAAGGCACCACAAAGCTAAGATTAAAGTTAGTCGTCCCAAAATACGTTTTGCTTGTTGCAGCAGGTAGCTTTGTGACATCTAGTAGCTGTTTCTACGCGTTGTCAAGGTGTTGTGGCATGGTTTTTGGTTTGCCAAAAGAGGGTTGTCCCAGTATGCAACAACCAGTATTTCTTGATTTTGGAAATGTTCGTTAACCCTGCAAACGTCAGTAAAGCCGAGGCTAAACTAAAAAGTAGGCCGGTTATTTGGTATGGAAATATCGTGGAATTTTTAATGGAAAACAGTGGTGTTTTATGTCAATGGACTCATGGCTTGTGTCTATTTCCGTTGTTGAGCCTTTATTACCGTTTAGTTTACGTTGCAGTACTTTCTAAGTTATACGACAGGTTATTAGTCAGATTGTGAACTTCTTGTGTTTGAAATATTTGTAAAAGCTTTCAGGTCGATCAAATAGTTTGTAGGGTCCCGATGGTTTTTTCCTTTTTGGAATATACGTAAGAGGGATTCCGATTGAGCTGTTGACAGCTCTATGCCCATAATGTTTGTAGTTCCTGCATTTCCGATTATATTGCGGTGTTAAAATTCGTTTTCACAGCGTTGGTAAATCGGAT
The DNA here is from genome assembly GCA_939531255.2 of Thera britannica. Taxonomy (NCBI): domain Eukaryota; kingdom Metazoa; phylum Arthropoda; class Insecta; order Lepidoptera; family Geometridae; genus Thera; species Thera britannica. Next base: position 25,856,765 of record OW618037.2, read on the forward strand.
AATAATAATCTTCACAAGAAGTTCTCTGATGAATAGGTTCAGTAGCCCATGATATTCAGCAACCTGTACTGGCCATTGAATCCACCAAGCGTTTTTATTTCATACGAATCCTCTATCCAGGCACTCTGCAAGCTGTTCTTGCTAAAACTCCGCAAGTCTGTTAAAATTTCAGGAGTATATCTGCACTTGCACACATAGTTCCCAGACGTGCTTAACTCTAGTTCAGATAATTAGGAGTCAGCTTCGGCTATCTCCAAATCAGAAGCCGATATAATTTTTTGAGGATTATTTGCAATTCAAATTTCATTTATTACCACAGTAAGCATAGTAGATGAAGCATTCATCATGTCCTCAAACATCAGTTCTATTTTATTTGGAAGAGTACCATTCATTGTTTATCGAAGCTTTAGCCACGATGTCAGGTTTTGTGGATTTGACAGCAGTTTTGTCTACTTGGATTTCCATGGATTAAGGCGCATAAAATATGGGTTCTTGTGAACGGCCAACTGTTTTAACTTTATGCTGGGTTAAATTTTTCAGATAGCTCCGTCGGAGCGAAAGCGGTAGCTATAGATGAGGTTCGTATGTCATAGCTTACTTTATAAGTGATTTTGGATCTGGTGGATTGCCTAACAGAGGTCTCCGTTGGAGGTCCACTATCTTTCAGGCTTTCCAAAAGTTTGTATCATATATATTATGATGAAATTGCCGCGAGCAATTTTATCCATGATCATAATCTTCTGCACTAGACTAGAACAAAGTCATTTCTTATAGGCACCATCTCGAATCTTCTCGAAACGATCCGTCGGCTCGATGGACGTGCCTAATTGATCCGTCGGCTGGACCGGACGGTAATGTTTGGTTGAGCCGTCGGCTCGATGGTCGTGCCAAATTGATCCGTCGGCTCAATCGACCCGTCGGCTCGATGGGCGTGCCAAATTGACCCGTCGGCTCAGTCGAGCCGTCGGCTCGATGGACGTACCAAATTGACCTGTCGGCTGGGCCGGACGGTAATGTTTGGTTTAGCCGTTGGCTCAAAACAAGGTAATGGCGTGTGCGCAGTTACCGTATAGTATAGATCAAGAGGTTTTGATCTGTAGACTATTTAGTAGGTAGTAGGTACGCTACTAAACGTAATTGTAATGCATAGTTGAGAGACAGATAGGTCCATTTCTCTTCCATAACCCACAATTACTTAGAATCCCTTGGTCCAAGCTCGCTTGGGCTTTATCTCTGGGTGAGGCTGAAGCCGTCGACCCGAGTCGGGATTTTTCAAAACCAGAAACGAGACGTCTTTTTGAATCTTATGTGATCCTCATCCTCATTCCAAGTCGAGCCGTCGGCTCAGTCGAGCCGTCGGCCCAATCAATCGAGCCGTCGGCCCAATCGAGCCGTCGGCCCAATCAATCGAGCCGTCGGCCCAGTCGATCCGTCGGCCCAAGTCGAGCCGTCGGCCCAATCAATCGAGCCGTCGGCCCAATCGAGCCGTCGGCCCAATCGAGCCGTCGGCTCAATTAATCGAGCCGTCGGCTCAATCAATCGAGCCGTCGGCCCAATCGAGCCGTCGGCCCAATCGAGCCGTCGGCTCAAAATAGGGTAATGGCGTGTGCGCAGTTACCGTTTAGACCAAGATGGTCTGTAGATTATTAGTAGGTAATAGGTACGCTACTATACGTAAGTATGGTGCATAGTTGAGACACAGACAAGTCCATTTCTCTTCTATAACACGCAATTACTTACAATCCCTTGATCCAAGCTTGCTTAGATCTTATCTCTGGGTGAGGTTGGAACCGTCGACCCGAGTCGGGATTTTCTTAAAACTAGAATAAAAACTAAAATTCTTACCTTAAACGATCTTCTAACGAAGGGTTTTCTTTATGTTACGCTTGCACGAACGATCACACGACGTTATCGGGGAAAAAACAAAAGCGTACTGAAGCCACAGCTAGCCGGCGCGCGGTTTTATCTGTAACCGACCGTGACGTCACGGCAGTGTTGCCATTAGAGGAAATATAGGTAGGGAAACGATCTGAAGGGTACGTTTAGGGGCAAAAACAAGGGTTGTAATCTCAAGGTGGGTCAAGCAAAGGCTCGGACCTCCAAATACGATGATACATTTAGATATTTAGAAAGGACAAATTTAATAATGAAAGTTGAATCCAATTAAAGTTATTGTTTGCTTATATAAATTAAATATGAGTTTTCGCAGACATACATACATAAAGTAAAAACAACATACATTAATAATCATCTACTATTACAATAATAATCTACAATCCATACAATTTATCAGTTTTTTCTTTTTAAATTTTGTGATGAATTTAATCGAATTAGATGTTGATATTTTTGAAAGTGACCTAAAACTCACATTACAATCTAATACCTTTAGAGAGATAAATATACTATTACACACACAAGTCAACAAGGAGAATATAGATGTTATTATTAGCTTTATAAATATCTATTACTCCAATAACAATATCACATACATAATATATATAAACTAGACAATTATTATTGTAATAAATAACAATCAACAATTATTCGATGGTACAATGATGTAAGTTTTAGAGCTTAATAGTTAATTCGTATATTATTTATTTTTGTATTCATGTGCGTAATGACTGGGTTATGATCACGAGAGCGCACTTACCATTATAATATATTTAAATAAGTAATTAATACATCAATCGATTTATATTATAATAATTTAGCAAACTTACATCGATATTGAATCACATATAATACTAACACACAATAGTCAAGTTGAATATTAGTTTGCTACACATTAGCTTGATTTATTTCTCTATTATCATTATTTTTATTATTTTCGTTTGAATTAAAACTTAGTGCCGTTGCTTATAGGGGGCAGAATAGATAGTGTCACATGTCAAGTTTTAGATATTTTGTTCAATTGCCAGTGTTTTATTTCCCTTAAAACATTTCACTTTTCTGCGTCAATATGTAAAAGCATCTAAGTCTTATATTTATATTATGTATTTACCACTAAAATACTGGTCGATTATAAAAGCCGATAATTAATGCATAGCGATCTATTTTAGGGCTTAAAAGTAGTCAACAATTCAAAATATTACTAAGAAATATTTCCTATGTTTCAACTTTCAATAAGTATTTGGTTTTACAGCGATATTATATACAAGTATCTCAAAAAAGGGGTAAATGTTATGGTAACAAAAAATGTCAGCTACAAATGTGTAAAGATTTTATCAAAAATGGTTTCATTTTAGAGAAAACTTTGTAAACTCAATGTTCAAATTTAACGGGTGTTTTTGGAGCAATAAGATGATTTAGTTATAATTTCCACAAATTTGGAAAAATGAAACCATGCAAAATTCTCTAAAATGTAACCAATAAATACAATTTTCTAAAACCAAATTAAAATATAGTACTTACCTTTCTCTTTGCATAGGCTCATTTTCCTAATTCAATCATTAATTAAGTAAGCATGGACTACATAAAAATTTGTTAAAACTGAATAAACTTAGCAAAAGTAAAATTTTTGAGTTTAAATTAAATTGTTTTACTGGACGTCAAATCTCTTCACCATCCGTGTTGGTTTCTGGACATTTAGGAATAAATTCTACCATTCTTCTTACCATTTCAATATTGTCATCCTCCCTGTACGTACTCGTAATAACAACATGAAAATTGAGACGGATTTTCGTGATTCACGACTTATGTCATTTTCTCAAACGTATACGCAGTTAAAAGACGCATTGAATGTGTCATGAGATGTGATTTGATCGGATATAACTAATGACAGATATATTTTATTTATATATTAGTTTTGAATAAAATAACATTGATGATCATTTACTATTTGAACGAATATATTAAAAATAAATATTTTTTAATTTTTTGATGGAGAGTAGAACAAACGTGACCAATTCAGCATTTCATTCCAAACGATTAAGAAAAAAAGTGAAGACTTGGTAATCTTTAGTAATAGTAAAGTTTTGAAACGTGATCGCGCCTTACTTAGTGTTAATCTTATTACTGACGTACATAATAATAGAATAAGTTTTATACTATTAATCCATCTACATAACTAGTTTTTATAATAATATTGTCTAAATTACATCGTTTCACATACACTAACACATTCTAGCGAGAGATTGTATTATACAAGAGTTTTAAAATAATTTCTATGTACTTACTAGCATATTGATTTATATTCGATATGTCAGGCAGTAGAGTCACTAGGCCACATTATGTTGATAGATGCAGTTGTAAGCATGAATATGTGTTGTACAGAACAGTCTAGTGTTCAAAGACATTCAACAAATGTTATAATTTATTATAAATTCGTTGTGCTCACACATATTCATGACAACGACATCGAAGCAGCGATTCGTGATAGAATAGACCTTAACTAACATATAAATTACCTTGTACTTAAAGAAGACACCGATACAAAGACGACATTGATAGTATCGAAATAGATAAAACTTGAAGTGAGGTAAAATAACACAAGGAACTTATGTTACAAGCCTCTAAACAAATATTTGAGCCTTGAAGCAAACGCGAGACTATAGACACTAAAGTCCTTAACTATGTATACTTGTAAAAAGAGACGACAAATTGACAGCATTTCCAGTAACACTAGTCGTATATGAAATACATATAGTAATTGAGACAAAGCCTTAATATCTAAAGGCAAAAGACCACATTGAAGATACCCAGGTGTGTAGACAAGATTTCCAAATAAATAATTATATAAAAATATGTTGAAATATACCTACATAACAGAAAAGCAATACTTATAATATAGTAACTAGTGTCAATAATTTTAAAACATATATTAACTTTTCAGTGTTTAACTAGGCTTATCTAATCACCTGAGCATGAGAAGATAGCAGCCATTCATATTGCTAATATATTATTATATCTATAAATGATTAACATCCAATTATAACAATATAATAAATTTACGTATAAGAGATTTGTGACACTAAAACTAGTTAAATACGATTATTGCACGATTTTTTTGGTAACATTTTTGGTCCTATTTTATCTGAAAGGCTAATGAAGGAAAAAAATCTAAACTATTCAAACTACAGAGATTTTATTGCTACTATTTGATTGTTTTATCACATTTTTGACGATTTATTTATTAATACTCAACAATTATTTAATTGGTACAATTTACATACAATTTAAATTTACACTTTAGAGGCGATGAGAGTAAATTTGTACACTGGTTGGCTTACATAATTAATCTTTATTTCCGGCAAGTACCCAGAAGAAAACTGTAGATCGACAGTAAAAACTAAAATATGCATTTATTTCTATTTTCAAAGTTATTACCGAATATAGTCTTTTAAATAATAATAAATAAATGCATTTTTTTAGTTTTTTATTATTATCACCGCCAAACTACAGTTTTTTTTCAAATTAATAAAATTTGCCAGAAATAAAGACCAATATGAAAGCCAACAGTTATTTCAAAGCACAATTAAACTTATCGCCCATAAATGATAAAGATTACTTTGTTTGGAAATTGAACAACCATAAAAAACATTGTCTTTAAGAAACTTTGCAGATAATGGATAAGGCTCAACTAACTTTTATTATTTAACTAAATTATAATAATTGTATTCATGTCCCAAAATAACAGCAAAACATTTGACACAATTTTGAAATCAGTTCGTTTCTCTAAAACATGATTTTTACATGATTTAACATGATTTCAAAATTCGCCAACTGCTTTGTACTTCTTGGACCCGTGAATTTTAACAGCAACAATGTAAAAACTAAATTTTTAAAAATATTTCTCTGTTCATTAGGGAATTAGAAAACAATCTTATACTAAACAAAAATCCTTTATAAGGATAACAAGCTATATTTTGTCTTTTATAGAGGTATCTATCCACTAGCAGCTATGCGATTTGTGCTATAATTCGTTGTGCTAATAACGCACGAATATTACTAGTAAATAACGATACTTATTGATATTTGAAAAATCAAATTGTATTTAGAAAATTCACAACATCAAGATAGTTAAAACGATTAAGTACGCCACAAGAGTGCTAAAAAGATTTTGTCAAAAATTTTAAGCATTAATTACACTTTTTGTTCATTTTTTATTTTTATAAATAATAAAGATCAACGATTAAAAATGAACCTAAGAAAATATTTCACATTATTATACTTTATTTATAAATAGATTTATTACGCTAATAGATAAATACAATTTGATTTACCAATAAATTAGAGCTACATATAGTTAATTGTTATTATTGATAGCACACGAATCCACGTTCACCTCACAAACACGTTTGGAAGCTAAATACATCTTAAAACTACAAGAATATTTTATAAATAAAAGCGGACATAATAGAATCTACACTTTTCAGAAAAAGATTTGAACACTCTCTTTTCTCCTAGCACAGTCGTTAATGTCCATTTTGTTGTCACAGGCAATACTTTCTTGCTGAAGTTCACGTCGTATTTATAAAACCGAGACACTTCTACAGCCAAAAACTACGCATCGAGCGATAATCCGTACATTTAGCAGAAGAGTTTCCAGCTGTAGCCGTCACCTACACGTGGCGCTAGTGATATTCATAGGTAAATTATAATTATGTTTGAGATCTCAGATCTCCCCCATCGATCCCCAATTTTTCGCCAATTTGATTCGTTTTTATCATTGTTATAAGAAAATCTAAATCAGCAAATGGGCATTGACATCTCACGATAAAGAAGTATTTACCAGTGAAAACAAAGAATGCACATATTAATTTTTACTAAGAAAATAATGATTTCATCCATAAAATACCAATAATAAAACTTATGAAAAAATATGAAACCATTAGTAACTACACACTAGACTGTTTTCGACTTATAGTTTTTGAGCTTGGCTTTTTAATTTTGGGAATGGAAGACTTGAGCAATAAATTAATAGATTATTATTTTACCAATTATTGTTATTACAAAAACTAAAATGTGATGGTAAAAGAATGTCCGTTATGTTCGTGTTAATAACAAATATTCAATTGTCATCATACACATTTCTTAATTCAGCATTAAACAATACTGAATAAAGTAACATCATCATTTGGTACACACGCTTCACGATGCGCTGATCTCTTGTCATCCAAAACACGGCAAATCTTCATCATGCAGGCTACTTAAATATAAAAAAGTGGAGCAATAATGTTGGTTGCTTCACTAGGTATTGAAAAACATGTGCCATAAGTACATGATTTGAAACACAATTTGCTTTTATAAATTAAGCGACTCTGTTTCTTTTATTGATTTACGATCTTCTAAGATTATGCGATTATTTCTCTCTCTTTTAATGCTTCGTACTTTTACAGCTTAAAATTTTATTTAGTGAATATAGATTTCTATTGAGTTTGTCTCGAACATCTCGTATTCATCTCGTATGCATCTCGGGTTTTCATATAACTTACTCACCTATCTGTTTGTATTTCAGCGGGTATATTCCTGCAACAGGATTCGAACAGGTGATAGATGAATCCACTGGGATTTTAAAATTTTTGATTTAATTTGAAAATGAAACGTGGATTCAGCAACCACCAGAACGAGCCGCGTTGCAGGAATACCAGGGCATGCCTGATAGCTCTAATTATCGTTTGTTGCCCGCGTACCAGCTGTACTAACAGTAGTACCAGTGGCAACATTTTTAATCCGTGGTCCTACTGGTAGCCACACGGGCAAAATACTGCTCCATTTCACTGCCCGTGGTTACCAGTTGTAAAATTGTACGGATATTTTATTCTACATAAACATTTGACAGAAAACGTCACATAAATCAAAAATTCAAAACTACTTTAAATATGCCTAATCAAATACCGACCTTAGAAGAAATAGTGCGTGATGGTATTGTGTAGAGACCTTCTAGTGTTCTAGCTGTTGTTGTGTTGGTGTTGTAAGTGGTCTTGGATGCAGGTTGGCAGCAATTACCAGTTAATCTTGCTATTCCAGGACTAGTAAAGCCAAGTTGCCGGGGTACTCAGTACTTACAAAGCTACTAGTATTTAAGCTTTTGAATTTTCCAGGTCCAAGCACATTCCAGTTTTCCAGGTCTTGATTTCATGACTGGCATGGTAACATTGAAGATCTTGCTACTAGCCAGCAGTGCAACTTACAAAAATGTTGCCTAATTCTAGCCTGTGCTCTCCAGGTATACATCTTCCATTCCATTTATCATCACATGAAGCAGATGAATCTTCCTTCATTTTTTTGTAACTTGCATGCTATCATTTAAGAGTATTTGATCGGTATTGTAACTTGCTATCCTTCCCATCATCAGCATTTTACCAGATATTTTAGATGATGGCGAGGACTTAGAGGCATTATGTTCTAGCTGTTCCAGGGCTAGTGGATGATTGCTAGTTTTTTTTTTCAAATCATATCAGGCTTGTAAAAATTTTACAAGACTCCCTCCTTGCAAATGTATCCTCCCTTAGTATTCCAAGACTATCAGATCAATGATCCAGACTACATTTTCAAGAGCGCAACTGATACTTGTCTTCTGAAAAAAATTAGTCTGCAGCAATAACCGAACCCGTCGTCGGTCTGCAACCATCCGTTAGCTTTTCCGGTCTAGAAGGAGTCAGATGTCCAAATCAAGTTGTTCCAATAAAACTAGCTGGCAGTGCTACTTACAATCGAAGGCTAGCCTCGGCATTTTCCAGATAACTGGCAAGCTGCTGCAGCTGTCGAGCGAATGTAAGACCTGCGTAGGTCCCGCATTCGTTCGTGAGTTGCAGCGGAAGAGTGGTCGCCTTCGTCCAGGTCTAGTAGATGAAGGCGGGGTGGCAGGGCGGGTGGTGCGGCACGCGGGGCGGCTTGTCCAGCGGCGCGCAGCACGCCGGCTCGCAGCACGCGGCGTACGGGCCCGGCAGCAGCGCGTACTGCGCCGGCGCCGCGTACAGCGCCGGACTCGCTGGAACACACAACCACCAATGTCACTGCCAATGTAACTGGCCTATTTGGAAGCAGCTCTGCCTTCAGCGCCGTAGTTCGGGGGTTTGAACCCCACCGAGAACAAATATTTGTGCGGTGAACGTAGATGTTAATTCTCTGTCTGGGTTTTATATTGGATTTGAAGTATGTATAAACTGGCATAAAAAAATATTATAAGTATTATTATATCAACTATTTAGCTCCCATAGTACAAGCTCTATTTAACATGGGGCTAAATAGTGGTGTATGCATTGTCCACAATATTTATTTGTTTTTATTCATTTAATGTAAATAAACGAATCCTGTTTCTTGCTAGGATTTAAAGAAAACTGGTGCATTTATCGGTCCTAGCGTAGATAAAGGTACCTCAAGCCTTTTACGCAAGTTTAATTAATGATAGAAGAGAGCAGAAAAAAAAACTCCTAGTCCACCTCGTGTGACAGGATCATGATGACCTACATAAATCCATAAAACAGATTTCGCTTTACTCTCACTATGTTTGTATCTCTAGGACTCACTCTCGAAAGGCAGCTGGTAGACGGCGTAGGGCGGCGGCATCTCGCAGGGCGCGCAGGAGGGCACCGGCATGGGCGGCGCGCACAGGAACTGGTAGCAAAGCGGGGCGCCGCCGCCCAGCCCTAGCGGCGATGCTTCCGCGCCCAGCACTGGCAGCTGGCTCAACTGGACAACGAGAAAACATCACTTAGAGGTATTTTTTACCAAGACTATAAATATATTTAAAAGGCAAGTACGCTCGTAGATTAAGAGGTGTAGCAAATTTTTATCTCCCCATAGGCAAACAAGGAGCGGAAGTGCCTAAGCACGGAAGTGCTTAGATAAAAATGCCTCTTAAGGCCGCCTCCGCAAACTCAAGTTCTTTATAGTACCAAATATTAAATCAGTGTATCACTGTCAAATATCGCTCTGGCAAAGTTCGTGGCGTTGTGTGCGGATTTATGCAAAAATCTTTGCTGAAACTGGTCGGATCGCAGTTGATCGCTTAGATATGCACAAGGCTTTTGGAGTTTGAACAACCAACTAGCGAAGGAGCGAGGCAGTCCCTCACTGAATCAAAACTCGGCACATTGCTACAGCTACTTATGCTTTAACTGTTGCAGATTTTAGTTTCCCACACCACTTTTTCTAACGCTTAGCTTTGTTTATAATAGCTAAGCGTCCAGTTGTAAGGTCACTCACCTGTTTTCTAACCGCCTGCGCCACGCGAAGACGTCCCAGTGGGGAGAACATCACCCCACCACTCTGGAAAATGGAGACAGTAAGTTATATTAGACGGCACTAAGAGTGGGTAGCAGTACAAGATAATGCGGTTGCCAAGATACAGCCATACTTATAAACGCAAATTAAATGTCACTGTTTTTCATTACCCGTTGGTAAGAGATGGCAATAGTTTAAACACTATTTATCTTTTGATATTTTTTTAAAACTATGGTATGGAAGTTAGCGCAGTTGTTCAGTCGGTAATCAAAAAAGTAAAACCTTCGTTAGAAGAAAAATAAATAGTTAAGATATGATAAATTTTCAATTAAAAAAGTACTAAGCACTTGGAGGGAAAATTTCGTTACGAAACACTTTTGTTTAGATCCAAATGCTATAAAGGAGAGAAGTCGTAAAACAAGCGATCATTCTAAAACCAATAATCATTGAAATGCCTTTCTTTCCTCTATCCCTCCCCATTGCCATCATATAGACACACATTGAAAAATAAACGAATAGATAAATCACAGAATACAAAGGTAACGTCTATCGAATATAAATGAACCACGGCGAAAACATCGGAACAATACGTTTCACCATTTATATTTCAGCCGCGTATTTTCAGGCAGAGCTTTCGAACGCGCGGCTCAAAGCCTGAGGTTGTTGCCACAAGCTTTGGTGTAGCGCTTTACATATTAACTTTTGTATTATTTTACAAAATAAAAGTTTATTTAGCGAGCTTTCACTTTTTACGCATAGCTAATTTGATGAATTCAGATTGTATAGATTATTATACCCAACTTTTTTCTATTGTAGCGATCAACACTAAAAAAGCCAGCCTAAAAACATATTAAAATAGTATCAGCAATTTAAATATATTCTTCAAATATTAAATTAGTGAGCACCGAAAGTCATGACACGTATATTCATCATCTCAAATTACAAACACTTCTAACCAGACTTTGATAAATTGCCTTTGGAATACTAAAAAATATAGGCTGGAATAAACACAATTTTAATCCCTCAACTCTGTTTATTTAGGGCCTGCAGGTAGCCCCAATTTACTTTGACAAAGGCGTGAAGTGGTTTCCTGTGTATGCTATTTGCGACCTTACCATATTAATAGGCTACCGGAAAGGTAGCTGGCTGAATGGCCTTTTCGGTTAATAGTTATAGCTAGCCACAAAAGCTTCTTATGGGCTTGGCTTTTATGGGGTTGTTTGAGGGTACCTTTGAAGTTTTTTGATTATTTATATCTTTACAAAACGAAATTAAACGAAAACTCTATAATAAACAATACTATCATATCACATCAATCAAAATGGACAAGCCGCTCGGTGCGCTCATTAGGCGTAGCAGGGCGTAGTAGCTCTTAAGTCTCTGAAAGTTTATTATAAATGATTAAGACCATAAAATCTATTACCTATTTATTCCAAGTATATTAAAATACGTGGCAGCATGTTTGAGATACGAACATCGAAACTTTAGATATTATAATGTAATAGGATTACAAAATAAAGTATCAATTAATTGATTAACGTTGTAAAATTATTTAAAGCAAAGTAGTCGGTTTTTAAACTGAAAGTTTATGGATTTCAAACTCAAATTCCGCAGGCGATCAATAGCCTCAATTTTCTAAGTAGCAGTGACCGCTATACGGTGACCGTAATGTTAACAAGACAAGGGCCAACACTGTGGTAGGGTAAAAATACCACTTTCAGAAAATTCTGAGGGTTCAAAACACGGAGAGTTTTTGTTAATTTGATTTGACTGTAAGTTATGAGATCTCTTCATAGCGTTCTTGAAAGTAAAGCTATGCCAGTTTCATAAGTCTTCATAAAGCCTAAATAAACGGTGTCTGAACTCCTATTCAGTTGAAAAACTCTGGAACACACGAAAAATAAAATGGGCTGAATTGAAACCTAACGATAAGAACCCTTTTCATGCATAATACCACCCAAAATCCAAATTAAAACCCGCCTTGACCTGCAAAACTCGGATGGAACCGTCAAATAGCGCCCTAAGCGGTTCGGTACACAACGGATTAAGGCCCCGAACACACAAGGCCCTTATAACCCGAAGGAATCGTCGAGGTTTTACATTAAAACTTCCGGTATCTTTCCAAAAATTTTGTACGACATCTTATAATGGGTTTTTGTATGGAGGTTATATAAACAACTTGGAATTCATTCATTTTATCAAGGTTTGTAACAGTTTTTGAAGAATCTCGATCGAATATCTTATGACTATTGGTTCATGAATCTTCTCATAACCTATTCATAGATGCCAAAGTCCAGCCTCATATAAAATGTAGTATATATTAGGCATAGGTGCCTACAGTTCATACCGTTTGGCGCGTACACAAGCAATCTCTAATATTCTTTCTCCAAAGGTTTTTTAATAAAACATTCTTCTAACACTTTGCTTAGTCATCTCGCTGGAAACTTGGAGTTATTACAAAGATACTCTCGGAAGTTTCTCTCTTTAGATGGAATTTTATATGGAAGACGGGATGCTTAAACTCTTTTCTAACATTCTTTCTCCGTCATCTGACGATCGTTATGCCAAGGAGACGTTATAGGAATGTCGTTATAACAATGACCATGAAAATTTGTTTTTAAATAGCTTAATTTATCATTAAATCAATAAAAAAATGGATCTCAATCTGTTAATTGTGATGACGATTCATGATAAAGTATATTTGAACACTTTTTAAATTAACGTGATCGTTATGCATAACAATACGGAAAAAAAGGTAATCGCGCTAAACACCCGTTTTTTCCATAATAATTATATTTGAACATATTTTTTCATATTCATAATATACTTTTATTTTCAATTATAAAAGTTTAATTGAATATAACGGCATTGATATAACGGTCCTTAGTTAACGGAAAGCAAAGCTTAATGTCGGTCAGGTGCATATTGAGTTGGACACGTAGGTGCTTGGGCGATATTAGACGTCGCATGAGGGACCCTATTTGCTTGCAGGATATGTAGCATGTAGGAAAATAAAGTAATTTCGTCCGAGCTGGTGGGTTACTAATAACATTTTGTTACTAGGTATTCTGTCTTCTTCTTCCTGCCCTTATCCCACTTTATGTGGGGTCGGCACACCATGTCTTCTTCCTCCATTCCCCTCTGTCAGTCGTCATCTCTGAATTCTCTCCTCTCCTATCCATGTCATCTTTCACATAGTTCATCCATGTTTTCCTTGGTCTACCTCTGCTCACATATCTTCAGATATCTTCTACTTACTTTTTGAACCCAGCACTCAGTACTGTTGGTAAAACTTTTGAATTTTATTTAATATCCTGGGTGACTGTACCAGTTTTATCCATCTCTATCAGAATGCATTAGGTTGACATGTCCCACCGAGTTCCATTATACTTTTTTTGCAAGTCAGCCAAATTGTAAAAGTTGAAAAGCAGATTGCAAATTCAACGTTATATTCAAACAGGCCACTTTGGAACTCGTTCCAATGGCAATGTTTGGAAAGTCCACACCTGCCAATAGTTGGGTAGCTGACGCCAATGTCCGTTGACCAACTCTCGAGTGAGTTTGGAACAGGATGCGCAGTTCGGAGTGAGCTTTCAAGTGTTGAGCACACGGGGGCAGTGGTGGGTATTAGGGCATGTAAAAACCGGGTTGTTTAAAAAAACCGGTTATCTCGGTTTTTTATTTAAAATAACCGATTAATCGGTTAATCGGTTATTTTTTCCATTTTATCATATGGGTGTCTTAGGATAAAATAAAACCATACCTTCTTCTTCTTAATATATAAAAATGAATTGCTGTTCGTTAGTCTCGCTAAAACTCGAGAACCTGGACCGATTTGGCTGATTTTGGTCTTGAATGATTTGTGGAGGTCCACAGAAGGTTTAAAAGTTGAATAAATATGTTTTCTTTCAACGGGAACGGTAACGGGGCGAGCGAAGCCGCGGGCAGCCGCTAGTAGTTACTAAATTTTTATTAACACAAAGAAACTTGCAAAATACACAGAAGAATCTCCAAGACGCTAGTGGCATTGCCACGCTGAATAGCTATGCTAATGCGGTGCACCAAATACCCACCAGCCCTTGGGTCATCGCTTCGCATGAGCCCTTGGGTTCGCATCGCTTGGATCGCCAGATCTCGCCAGAGTCTCAATCCCAAGAGGAGCAAATAAGTAGGCTCTGTCGAGACCTGCATATTTGCACTTCTTGAGTCTTCAATTTGAATTTGAGATCCTCGGCCAGATCTGCCGCCTCGCCAGCCACAACGGATATCCTTGCCAAATGAGAAGGCGCAAGTATGTCGAAACACGTAGCGTCCTACACAATGAGCCTCTCCAACTCCCAAGGAGCAAGCGTCATACCATCGTCACGCAACGGGCCATTCGGTTCGAGAACGGCTGATACGTTGACGGTGGTAAAGGTCCGCCTGATGATGTTGTTAAAGCTGGCATGACGAGATATCTGACCGGCGCGCGGCGGCCTTAGAACACGATAAACTGTGGCGAGTAACCTGGCACTGATGAGGTGCGTAGCACAGTGCACCCAACCGTAGGCCAGTCGCACAGAACGTTACGGGATCCATTAAAGTACCAGTGTTATAATGAAGAAAGCGCTTGTAACCAATACCCTGACTCCAATTTAGAAAAAAACTGGAAGACGAGCACGATTTGCGGAGATAGAAGCCTAGACGTAAAAGACAATTCGTGTTATTGTACAAACTAATACACATACAAACTAATGAACATGTGCATCCTTCCCGTTCTTACTTATGGCTCGCAGACTTGAACTCAAGGTTTGCCAGCAGGCGATGGAACGCAGCATTCTTTGGGTAAAATTAATTGACTGCATTCGCAATACCACACTGCGCTTCAAGACTAAAACCGCTGACGTAGGGGAAAAAGCCACAAGGCTGAAGTGGGACTGGGCCGGCCACGTCTGCCGCATGCCTGACGCACTGTGGGCATAAATCTCCACATTGTGGAGCCCTGAAGCAGCGAGGAGGCGTCGCGGTAGACTACGCAGGCGAAGGTGGGACGAACTGGACGCCTTTGAGAGAGACTGGCAATTGATGACACAAGATAGTGTAGAGTGGCGGGATCAGGGGGCGATCTTTGTCCAGTAATGGGACATTTCAGGCTAATATTCTAAAAAATACATGATAACCAACAAAGTAGATACTTAGGTATCTTATGCGTTCCAAAGATAAAGTTTTCTGAGGAGTGTTTATTTGTATTTTTTGCAAATTTAATGTATTATGTTGTAATATAATTAGGTGGATTATTATAGCCGTTCTAAATTAAGTTTGCAAGGTGTAGTTTTAAATAAATTGGCACATTTTTTGTCATAAAAAAATAACCGAAAACCGGTTATTTTGGATGGAAAAACCCGATTAAAAACCGACCTAAAATCAGTCGGTTAATCGGTTTTTCGATTAATCGGTTAATCGGTTTACATGCCCTAGTGGGTATACATAGTGGCAGTGCACATGGTGTCATTGAAACGTTTCAGTGTAGTGGGTCCACACCACAGTTCGATTTCAATCACAACTGTGAATGAGCCACTTTTTGCTTGAAGCACCAGTTCTGTCCATGTTATGTTAGGCTGGTAAAATACACTTCCAATTTTTCTATCCAGCTGTCTGATTCACCAAAAATCGGACCTGTATAACTGCCGAATCATCGAGTGAATATCATTTTGATAGCCTGATCAGACAAACGAACACCAAATCAGACGCAATTCTGGTCCTAATATGGTCAACATAAATTGTGCCCGAAGGGAAACAAAGCGAAGCTTGTACACACGGTTGTATGTCCTTGTCGTAAGCGTCATTTTTCTTTGTTTTTAGGTAACTTGAGCTGTATCCTACTGTACCATCGCTCTACCGCAATGAAAGTTGAGCCTCAGTGGGTTAATTTAATAATGATTCCTAAAACTATCGAACCATCTGTTAGTTATTTGAATGGACTCGATCGTTATGTGACTCGAAGTTATTGACCGACGCCAAACTCGGTTTCAGACTAAGTAGTTTTAGGTTGAATTTTGGGCTGACTCATATATTATTCTTGTCTATTCGGGGTCTACAAAGTCATCCCTACTTGGCCCGAGTTTCTCGGTCGGTATTGGCGCCGCCCAAATACCCTGGCCGACTCTCAAAGTTGAGGGTAACTTTGAGTGTTCAAATGAACAGCTTCGAGTAGGCTATCGATAGACAAACGTGAATTTCTGTTTGAAATTAGCAAATATTTGTTCCTGGTCTTAGTTCTGTGGTATTATGAACCCTAATGTAGGCAATTCTTTCATTTGTGGCTTCTCTGAAACAATTCATATAAATGATTCCGACAGTAATTTAGTGAACGACAAATATGTAGAAAATACCTTGACTTTTCATCACATTTCATATCAACTTTCTTATTAATGTTTCACTCCATTTTATAATATTCTAAATTTGAATTCTTCGAGAGTGCCTCAGATTTATTCAAACTTGATTCACGCCTCGCGAATTGCATTTTGGGAAAAATATGGCTTGAGCGTCAAACATTTTTCGCAAATGTGTGATTCAATTTATCCCATTCGTATGTGAATCTTGTACAATATTTCAATTTCTGCTACCGATAAATTTTCAAATAACATACCTCGTAGTGGAGCTTTTGTTTTGATTTTGAGAATATCTACCATAATGCTATAAATGCTATGCCTCCCACCATCGCTCACATTGTATCAAATATATATGCAACTATGTATATGTAATAATTAATCTGTTTCTAGTGTATTTTGTAAAGTCACAATCAAATACTTAGAAATTTTTTTTGGTATCACAAGGTGGTGTCACAAGGTAGTATCACAAGGTGAGTCTAGGTAAATATTTGTATAAGTTTCTTTTTATAATGTATATTCTTTTATTTAATGTACTTAAACAGCCTACGCCGATAATTTTAACATATTGATGGCAAATAAATATATTTAGGATAAGCATACTTCCTACACAACATTTTGTTAGCAAACAACTTCCTCCATTATAAGTTGGATTCAGAGAAAAAGATCAGACAAAGGTTAGTTTATTTACATACTTATCTATATCAATACAAAATACTATTTTGTGGTTGCCTAGGAGAATAGCTAGAATAGTTTAGTTACTAAGCTGTCTTTTGAAATGAAAAATTTGATTAGACACGAATAACACGGCACGATTATAATCAAAAAATATATTTTCAGACCATTGTAAGCGACCTACAATATCACTGTAAAAGTTAGAAAGTAACAAAAAAGCCCAAAGGCGTGAGATCTCCAATTCCCCACTCCGGCTGCACAAAGCAAGACAAAGTGTCTCTCGGCAGGAGTGCCGATACCTCTCAAATGCCTCGAGAGCCCTCTGAAAGCATTTCTGCTCCAGCCTCGCTTTGAACAGCTTCGGAGTAGGTTGCTTCGAATGCACGACAGAATTTTCAGTATTCTGCAACCAGTTAGCAAAACGGAAGAGTCGTCTCTCCCTGAAAGAGAGCACTGGTGGTCTAGTGGTAGCGACCCCGCCTTCCGAACCGATGGGCGTGGATTCAAATCCAGTCGTGTACCAATGAGTTTTTCTGTCAAAAAATGTATGTGCACTATGCCAGTACTCTCAAAACGTCGTGAAGAAACCGGCGTGTCATAGAACCTAAAAAGTTCAAGCAAAACGTGTCAAGGGTCACGCAAAAAGAACCCACCAGCGGCCTACTTGCAGAAAAACCAGCCCGCACATCAAGTGCGGATGATAAAAAATTGACGAAAATTTTTAGATTCTTTTTATTTTTTGTAGTAGCAGTTAGTAACACAAAGTCTCGCATAATTTCCCAGTCGAAACTTGTTCGCATCCATAAAATATAAATAAGGGCGAGACAGCCGCCAAAAGTTCCTTTCTGAGTTGTTATAAAAATGCTAAAGTAAAACGCTCAAGGCCATAACCTCTTAGGATTTTTACGAAGTATTGATAGTGGTTTCTGCAGATATTTTATGGGTACCTAATTATTTTCTAAGAGAAATATTGTGAGGTATATTATATCACTCAACGCAAAGTATTCTTTTAGCGAATGGTTCCCGAAGTACTAGAGTTATATCACTCAACGCAAAGTATTCTTTTAGCGAATGGTTCCCGAAGTACTAGAGTTATATCACTCAACGCAAAGTATTCTTTTAGCGAATGGTTCCCGAAGTACTAGAGTTATATCACTCAACGCAAAGTATTCTTTTAGCGAATGGTTCCCGAAGTACTAGAGTTATATCACTCAACGCAAAGTATTCTTTTAGCGAATGGTTCCCGAAGTACTAGAGTTATATCACTCAACGCAAAGTATTCTTTTAGCGAATGGTTCCCGAAGTACTAGAGTTATATCACTCAACGCAAAGTATTCTTTTAGCGAATGGTTCCCGAAGTACTAGAGTTATATCACTCAACGCAAAGTATTCTTTTAGCGAATGGTTCCCGAAGTACTAGAGTTATATCACTCAACGCAAAGTATTCTTTTAGCGAATGGTTCCCGAAGTACTAGAGTTATATCACTCAACGCAAAGTATTCTTTTAGCGAATGGTTCCCGAAGTACTAGAGTTATATCACTCAACGCAAAGTATTCTTTTAGCGAATGGTTCCCGAAGTACTAGAGTTATATCACTCAACGCAAAGTATTCTTTTAGCGAATGGTTCCCGAAGTACTAGAGTTATATCACTCAACGCAAAGTATTCTTTTAGCGAATGGTTCCCGAAGTACTAGAGTTATATCACTCAACGCAAAGTATTCTTTTAGCGAATGGTTCCCGAAGTACTAGAGTTATATCACTCAACGCAAAGTATTCTTTTAGCGAATGGTTCCCGAAGTACTAGAGTTATATCACTCAACGCAAAGTATTCTTTTAGCGAATGGTTCCCGAAGTACTAGAGTTATATCACTCAACGCAAAGTATTCTTTTAGCGAATGGTTCCCGAAGTACTAGAGTTATATCACTCAACGCAAAGTATTCTTTTAGCGAATGGTTCCCGAAGTACTAGAGTTTGTTGGCCATAGTTATGGCATTATGTGAAACATTTACAATATTAATTTCTAAATAAATATAATATAATATTGTTTAATAAATGAAACGCAAGCTTAATATCTGTCTGAATTAATACTGATACATGTCAATGCGAAGTCTTAATGGACACTAAAAAGGTAGCTCTCTCCCCTTCTCCTTAATTTATAGTACGTACCTACCTATTATTAAGTTCTTAAATAAACTATCACTTCGCAAATGGACTCACTTTTCCACTAACGGTTAAAATAAAAGCGTAGATCCCATTGAAAGCCTAAACACGAACTTTAGAGCCACAAAGCAGGCAGCAAATAAATAAAGGAGTAACTTCATAAAAACATGTACCTACGAGTAAGAGTACTACATTCAACTTCGACTATGAACAAATACCTGCGAGCTTAGTACGATTCCGCTCTCGTTGGCAAAAGGCTACGGCCACACTGACGCGACGCAAACGCCTAAATGTTTACGATAGAGGTCTGCTCCACAAAAAGGGAGGAAGCTTCGTATGGGCATGAAGAACGTACGAAGCCAAACGTTTGGCTTAGTAGTCAGTTTTTTTAGTGCAACTTGTTGATGTAACAACCATGTAACTCACCTGACGTTAAGTGGCAACCATCGCCTATAACAAAGCATTGCTTCGTAGGAATGTATGGAGATGATGAAAATATGTCCACTTGCTGAAATTTTCACAAAATAATGACTACCAGGCAGGATCATAAATCACAAAGATCACAGTGAATCTCTCTAGGTACGTTATTGTCAGTCGGCACATGGACGGTTTGACCGAAGCTAAAAGATTGATTAAAAAAATTCATTTACGCTGCTTTTGCGAGAGTTAAAATGTTGCTTTTAATTACGGCGGGCTAGCTTTGCCAGCTTGGACTCATTTTCGTTTTTACTTTTGTTTTTGGGTTTTACTTGTCTGCCCCGAAACGGTAAAAACTGAGTAGTTTTATATAAAAAATAAGTTGTATCTTTAAGAAAACTTCTATTTGTGATTCTTGTGATTTGATTTAACGTATGCCTGTGTTTTTTAATTTTATACATCTTATACCTTTAAACGAGAAAATCTTGTATATATATATATAAATTTTTTTTCAAGTTTTTGTATCAAAATTTTATTTTTATTAATTTCTTTACGGCTATTGCATAATGATTGCCACGGAGAACAGGACGATGACCCACCCAGGCGGTGACTGAACGCAGAGTGTCACTCACGGCGCGCGGGCGCGGATCAAAGGTCAAAATAGGTCAGGCGCCAATGATTCCTTTATCGATTTTCTCGGGATTTTCATATCAAAACTTAAAAAAATCATTTCATAAATATTTTTTATTTTATTTGTTGAACCTAATTCCTGAGTATTTGCAGCTAATAATGAATAACCCTGTATATATATATTTAGGATCTCGGAAACTGAGCCAACAATTTTCACGAAATTTACTATACAATGGTTTTCGGGGGCGATAAATCGATCTAGCTAGGATTCATTTTTAGAAAATGACGAGAAGTTGGTGCTTTGCAATAATCAAACATAAACTCAATATACGACTGTTTCTGCCATCTATTGGCGGTTGTGAGCAACTAACTGCAAGCTAGAAGGCGTTGTTAATTAAAAATAAGCCAATAAAGATACGACTCTTCCTGACATCTATTGGCAAATAATAATACTATTTTTTTTTAAACCCGAGTGAAGCTCGGTCATACCGGCTCGTATAAATAAAATGAGATACACGATTCGCTTTACTACGTGCCATCGTGTTAGGTGAACCTATGAAATTGGAGGGGTTATAGAATCTCCAATTACATAGGAGACCTATTTTGCCGATTTCTAACTACGTTTAAAGAACTATTAACCATATGGCTGCTCTATTAATAATGTGCATGAAAGGAACCTCTTTAAGCCTTTCACCACACTGAAAGAACTAGGGACACGATAAGATTTATGACTAGAGTTTTCTCAGAGATAATTTACGCCAAGGGAATAACTGAAGCCTCAAAGGCATTTCATCTCGCTAAGCTGTAAATGAGAGCATGAACTAAACATGTTCTGTACAAAATTGTGTAGGCGTGTTGGGAATAGTTGGGAGGTGACCGCAAGCTTTCACGTGAACACGTTCATTTATTAATAAAGTAAGTAGGATCTCTGAGTTTGCATCAAGTAAGTAAGTTGATAAGAGAGCTACAACTAACTTCCAAAAGATTAAAGAAGCTTTATCCAATAAGAGCTTTATTATTATTTTTTATTTATTTCAGGCAACAAAGATATACAGTTCTTTTAAATACAGGTTCCATTCATAGGCCCATATACTATTGAATACATGGCCTATAGCATAGACACCATTGAATACATAGTTAACTTATTCAACTAGAATACTAACCCAGAACTACTACTAGAACTACCGTAGAATCTGCCCTCTATCGGAGATTGAGTAAATTCAGAATAATGTTAATTTTTAAAGATTAATACTTTCTTTCAAAACAACTTGCAAGTGAAAATACTCGTAGTTTTGATTTACCTGAAGATACTTTAAAGTTTTCATCCAAACTAACAGCAAGGTTGTTCCGTGAAGCCCGAAGCCCAACGTCCATCCAAAGGGTGTCCGTGCCCCGAGACTCTCGTTACCTGACGAGTACCTAGACCAACCCAAGTATTTTGTATTCCCGCAATAATACCAGGTAATATAAGACGTTATCACGTAAAGAAGCCCTACCTGAGCTCCGGTGAGATTTATAATACCGAGCGAATCGTGGCCATATATTTAGCCCCGCGCGAATATCCCCGCAAATATTATCCTGTCCCAAAGGACCGAATTCTGGGTAAGCCGATTTGTTGCGGCTTGATCTGGCTTGCTAAGAATTGACGACCGCCTAATGACGACCATTACATTAAGTTCCTAAATTTGATTAACCCATTAGGATTGTTTTAATCACGAGTGTGTAATTTGAAAAAAAAAAACGTAAATATAGATTTTTATATTATTGATTTCTATGCTCCAAAAGTGTTGGAGACTATAGCTCCAAAACTTGATATCTTCGGCATGTTACTAGTGAAGGAGAGCCGAAGATCGTGCTTGGTGACGACCTAAAGAAAATACCTAACCTGTTATTTTCCGGCACGACTGTCTATTTTAATGCAATGGGTTGATGATGATGATGGCGCTAGTAGGTCCATGGTGGATAACAAGGAATTTATGATCCTTAAATGAGTAATGTTGTAACTCTTATAGTGGTTGGTTATGCCTATTCATAGTCATGACAAAGGTACCCCTAGAGTAAAATATTTCATCCGTAAAACGCCCGCCATTTTGTCTCCCAATTAAAGCACATTTTGCAGATGGCACAAATGAACACTTTAAAAGGCAGTTGACAATTACAGAAATAGCCATTCCAGTGTTGCTCTCTGCGATTTTACCCGGCTGCGGGGTCTGCGGGGACTGCGGTTTGAAACAATGTTTAATGTGAAATGTGAGAATGAACTTGTTACGAAAGATTTACAGAAAATAATTTAATATAAACTTTGTTCTAGCATTATACAATAAAGCTAATATTTATATTAATAGCTTTATAAAAATAGCCTAAAACTTTGCAGAAATTTTAGAGCTATCTATAACTTGTACTAACTGTTGACTGTTAGAGCGTCTGTGTGTGTGTGTGTGTACTATATAGAGCCTTGTGCACTTCTAAGCTTTCTGCGGTGGCGATCGGTAAAACGTTGTCAAGTATTGACAACGATATTTGACAGTGTTTCACTGATCGCCACCGCAGAACGCTTAGATGTGCGCAAGGCTTGAGGAACTCCTGAAATTCTACTTCCTAAAGTACAGCGGATGTTGAAGATTACGTGAAAATAACATTACGCTACACAAGAACATAAGACTTGTGTCGCAGAATGAGACACAGACAGAGAGAGACAGTTAGACGTGCCCTGTGACTTAGCGTAAATGCTATAGTTAGTGGGAATCTCGCAACATCGAGAGGCTATCTGGTTTTTACTCGCTCTTCTCATCATAAGAACTAAATAAAACTGTAAGAGGTGCCACGACAACAGTTGGGAAGTATTCTTATTTTTCAGCATTCAGCAGAGATTTTCTGCTCTTCAATATAAATTGCGTTGCTATTTTTCTCGAGAAAAATGTAAAACGCTGCTATTAATTTTGCTTTCGCTCTGCTTATTGTTGCGTGAATGCAATCTCAGGCGGTGCCCTTGAAGGAACCTGTGTTCTATTGACTTTTAATGTAAAATGAGCAATAAATCGCTGCATGTTTGAATTTAATATTACATTCTTTTGAGACACAAAAACAACGTATTTTAAGGTGCATTTAAGGTTTAAGGTCATCCACAGCAACCATTTACCCAAGACGGGAATTAAACCAACTCAGGAAAAACAAGCTATCGTTGTTTTCTAAGTTCTTTTTTTTAACGTTCTGCTTCAATTTTAGTTAAATTCTTATAGAGGCAAAGTATGTCAAAGTCAAAAATATATTTATTCAGTGTAGTCACAGGGATCACTTTGAAACGTTTTATATCTAGGTAAGTCTAGGTGCCAGTTCCACGTGAATAGGCAACATACTCCGGCTTGGTTCCTACTGTTTTTTTATATGATCCATTTACAAATAAAAATAATAATAATAGCAATATACATTGAATTCATCACGCTATGTATGTATATGCTACTTTTCAACATCGCTTTGGTACCGATGCAAAAACTGATGGCAACTGTTATATTTTCAGTGACCCGGCAACTCCGGGGCACGCAAGCAATAACAAATGGATTTAATTTAGACGAAGGGATGGGACATGATTCGAAATTATCGATAATGACGCTACGCATTCCTGAAATGCTTTCTACAACGTAGCAAATTGCCTTCTACGGCGTAGCGTATAGTTTAATATTATGCGTCTTTTAGAAATCGTCATCATCATCATTGGCCTGTTACATCTATTGCAGATGATTTAGGTTGCGTCAGTTAGGTTACTCACTGAGAAATCGTATGTTTCAGCATCCTAATAAAGGCGACAAACAAAATGCTATAGGAACTTCATCTCTTGTTACACTTTAGTTACTAAACTACTTTTTCTGTGCTTTATACTAACACCATGGACCTCATGGTTGTCTGAATAAAGAATTTAATTATTATTATAATAGCTATTAGCCCAGTAATCTTACATACTTAGGCTTCTTGAAAAGCGTGAAGACGAGATGGTCGACACGGAAGGTCGAGATGTGGCTAAACGATTTTTGCTACGATGTCTACGCGTGACCTGATAATTATGTTTGACCTACTTACATACTGCTAGCCTCCGCCGCTGTTTCGTTCGCGAAACATCCGAATAATAAGCTATAGCGAGTGGTATTGAGAGCTATCAGTTTTTTAAATATATAAGTCAAAATATAGATGGTTGTATAATTGTAGCTCAAACATGCCTTAACTACTGAACAAAATTAAATAAAACTAGCTTTATAGCACGATATAATTATAAGATCATAGTAACAATGAATGAACAAGAGAGAGAGAGTGTGTGCCTTAATCAACGATGTAAGAACATACGACTGGTTATCTTATAAAAATAAATAAAGAAAAATGTTGCATTGCCTGCCTACAACATTAATCTCGTTGCTAATGAACCCAGTATCGCGTAAAAATAACCTCTGTCAGGATTGATATCTCGGAAGCTCCCTTTATGGTTTAAGATATTTATTCTCAAAAAGACATACATGAGGTCACTTACATGAGAACATTAAGTATATTATAAGGTAATATTAAAGTATTTGTTAGTGGTTGACGTTCTAAGCTAACGTGTTAATTTATTTATACATTGGTCAGGTAGGTAGGATATAGCATGCGTAGCAAATTCTTATTTATTTATTTAGGAGAGTGTGATCTTGAAGTATATGTTGGCCAAGTTTGAATTTAAATAAATTGAATGACATTGTTTTTTTTATTTCTGAGGGTAATTTGTTATAAAGCTGTGCGCCTGCATAAGTAACCATTTTTTTGCCGAAGTTCGTTCGAGTTTTAGGTAAGACAATAAAGCTGGCACGTCGAGTGTTTCGCTTTGTTATTTGTATTGTTCGAGTGAAGGCTAAGTTAGTATGGATAGATTTATCCAATATTTTTCTGACTAATATGCATGTACAAAATATGTATAATTGCTTCAAGTTCATTATTTTTGTATCCTTATAGATTTTAGTAGTGGAGGTTAGGTAGGGATAATTAAAGAGTAATTTTATTATTTTATTTTGGGCGATTTGAAGATCAGCTAATTTAGTTTTAACAGCACTGCCCCAGATTTCAATTAGGTATAGTAAGTGTGGTTTAACGAGAGTATTATAGATGGTATGGCGTAACCTTCCTGGAATGCACCGAGCGATGTTACGTAGTGAACCATTAAGTGTAGATAGTTTGGTTTTTATACGTTCTATATGTACGCTCCAAGTCAGATAGCTGTCCATACGAAGGCCAAGGTATTTTTCGTTGTTTTTTTCTTGTAAATGCACATTGTCAATTTGTATGGTTTTAAAAAGTGGAACTATTTTATTTTTTGCTCTAAAGATGGTGTAGCATGTTTTCGCAGCATTTATAGTCAAAAGGTTGTGTTGGAACCATGAGTATAGGGTGTTTAAGTCTTCTTGGGCTTGTGTAGTTATGTCATGTATTGATGCTCCAAAATAGAATAGACAAGTGTCGTCCGCGTATAAAGTTATGTCACCGTGTAGTCCGAGTTCACTGATGTTATTGATGTAAATTAGAAAGAGTAGGGGGCCTAGTATTGAACCCTGTGGAACTCCACAAGTAATGGGCATTGATTTACTTTGGGTGTTACCGATTTTTACTATTTGGGTTCTATTGGATAAGTACGAGTGAAACATATTCAAAGCAGTGCCTTTAACCCCTATGCATTTTAATTTCTTCAGAAGCAAAGTGTGGCTTACTGTGTCGAAGGCCTTTTTTAGATCGATAAATATTCCAAGTGCAATTCTTTTTTTGTCTATGTGAGATTTAATTTTAGTAACTAGGTCAGTTGTTGCAGCAAGTGTATTACTTTTAGGTCTGAAACCGTATTGTTGTTTATAAATAAAGCTAATTGAATTGAGGTATTTTTCTAAGCGTGCATGTATAATTTTTTCAAATATCTTTGACAATACAGGCAACACTGAAATTGGTCGGTAATTACCTGGATCCGTTTTTGATCCAGATTTATATATAGGAGTGACCTTTGCTACTTTTAAGGTATTTGGGAATTCTCCGGTAAATAACAGATTGTTAAAACATTGTGTAAGCGGGCTTATTATTAGATATTTAATCGATTTTATAGCTTTTGTATTAATTCCATCAAGTCCAGCGCTTGAATTAGGATCAAGGTTGTCTATGATCTTACTAACTTCGTCAATACTGCAGGGGTCAAATGCATTTAACTCGCTATGTGATGTGGCTTTGGGTAGGGCTTCTATCCAATTGACGTGAAATTTTTTTGGTATTTGTTTAGCCAAAGAGGATCCAATAGTCGAAAAATATTGATTAAATACTTCACAGATATCGTTTGCTTCAGTAATGAGTTTAGAATCTATGAAAAGTTTGGGAGGAGCACAGCTTTGCTTGATTTTATTGTTGGCCAAGTTGTTTATAAGTTTCCACATTTTTTTTGGTTTGTTAATGTATTTTATGAATTCTTTATAGTAATAATTGTTTTTTGTGTTTTGAATGAGTTTTGCAGTATAATCTCTTTTGTGTTTGAATTTAGCTTCTAACTCTTCGTTTTTCAGGTCTTTTTTATATTCATTCCATAGTTGGTTCCTTAGGTTAATATTGGAGGTGATTTCTTGGTTTATCCACTCTTTTTGCGGTAAGTTAAGAATTTTGATCTTTTTAACTTTTGACTTTTTAATGCAGTGTAGCAGCGAGTCTTCTAGTTGGGTAAATTCGATATCAGCTTCATCGAGTCCAGCTGCGCAAACTGATGTATATAATTGTTCATAGTCTGTAGCTTCGTAAATCGAGCGTATTTTCGGTTTTTGCTTAAATTTTTTCAGTTCAAAATATATGTGTTTATGATCGGACATTGCCGAGTCAATAATGGCCATATGGTAGTCATCGTTTTTTAAGTTGGAGCTGATATGATCTAGAATAGATTTTCTAGTGGCGGAGTCTCTGGTGCTATAACTTTTGCTGATTTTGTTGAGTATTTTGAATCCAGCTTCATTTACGAGCTCTTTGTATTGTTTTACTTTTTTATCTTTTCTTAATAAGTCTATGTTATAATCTCCGAAGACTATAGCTCTCTTACGCTGTTGTAGTTGAGAATCATATACTTCAAGGAATTCTCTGAAGTTAGTATCTCCTGGGTTGTATATAACGCCCACTTCCATTGCGTATTTTTCTAATTGTATCCAAAGGTAGTTATTTCCGTTCTTGTAGCTTGATTCTGACATGCTATGTTGGAGATTGTTGTGAACGAATGCTGAAACTCCACCTCCTCTTATATCTGCTCGGTAGTTGTAGTAATGAGTGTAGCTAGGAAGTTGTAGTTGCAAAGCTTGCGTTTCGTTTGATATCCAAGTTTCAGTAAGCAGAATAATGTGAACAGTAGATGGTATCGATTGGAGTATGCATTTCAATTCATCGAATTTCCCTTTCTTGCGGATGCTACGGGCGTTTAGGTAAAAGAAGGTTAAGCGAGATTTGTTGATTTGCAGACTTTGATAGCTATTGCATACTTGATACGTAGTACCTTTTGAAGACATTATGGAGGGTGGAGTGGCGTTTATGGTTTGGAGTTTTTTGGAGCGACTTTAATTATGCTTGGGATCCCATTAATGTATTTTATTGTTATGTCGCTTTCGCCTTCTGCTTGGCGAAGAGTAAGTTCTTCTTTTAAACCTTGAAGGTATTTTTGCTGAGCAGGCGTTTGGTCGGAGAAAAATTTGCAAGCATCTGGTAGTTTATCTTTATTTCGTAGCAGTTGATGGGCAGGGCCGTGGGTATCAAAACATACTTTGATCAGTCTTGTTTTCTCCAGGTTTGGCTTACCGATTCGGAAGACTTTTGTCGGTTTTGGTATGTTTTTGTCTACAGCGCTAATTATGTTGATTACATCAGCCTCGTCTTTCGATATTCTTTCTTCAGCATTTGCTGATGTTTGCTCTGACAGGCCTGCGATAATTAAATTTTTCTCACGTTCCTGGCGCTCTTTTAATTCGCGGATCAAGTTTTCATTAGTATGAAACGAAGTTATCATCTGGGATGAAGAAGCAGGTAGTTGATTTTTGTTGCGTTCCAATTCAAGGGATTTAATTTTGTTTTCGCCAAATGCAACTTTGTTTTCCAAATGAGTAATTTTGTTTTTTATTAAAGTGTGTTCAGCTGCTATAGATGATGATGATGATTCCATACAATTAATTTGAGCCTTCATGTCACTCATATTTTCGTTGAGCTGCTTAACAGATTGTTCTGTTGAAGTCTTCATTTCCGTGATCTGAGTTTTAACTTCAGTTATGCTACTTTGCATTTGGCTCATCAGTTGTTGATTGGATTCAACATATTTTTCTAGCATAGAAGTCATACGTGAAAGCTCACCTCGAATTTCTTTTACTTCGTTCGAACATTGGCATTCGGAATCACGGTCGCGTTGCTTCCGTTTGCGTAATGTTATTAGTGAGTCCGCCGCCACATTAGTTAGCTTCGATAAATCCGGTTGAGATCCACCGCGAGTTGGCGAACGTACAGGTGACCGCTGAACGCTCATTGTCGTCAATCTACGAGCTCCTACGGCGCGCGAGCAGTGCGAAAAATAGCGACTGTCTCGTTTCCCCGAGGAGGTGCGGGGCGCCGCTGGTTGTCAGACGCAACAATGAAAGGGCGTTAGGCACAAATCACTGTTCACACTAATTTGACTTTTTTGCAAGGTGTAGAAAGTTTTGTATCAACTGGCACTAATTATTAAAATTTTAATAAAAATTGGCACACGTCTACTCTGTACAATGGATGCAACCACTCCTTTAACTTTTCTGACCCGTTCCTGTCTTGTCAGTGGTAACTTTTGGGAATACTTTTGGCAGATGGACGGAGTGGAGCTTAGGAAACACTTCGGCTCGTTCATGGAACTTTTACTCAGACTAATATACGGTTTCAAAATTAGCTACGATGATGGCAAAGCCTCAGTCTTTTCCAAATAGGTAGAACGTTTTTGACATTATTGACATGGAGCAGGAAGAGAAAGACTAGATTCTGTTCCGTTTAGTGATTCTGATACACAGACGTGGACTTCCACCTGCTACAATCTATGACATAAGATGCTTTAAAAACTAGTTTATAGGTAGGTACTATTGCTATGCGACGTTAAATAAATAAATTTTGATTCGATTTGATTTTTGCTTCATCCACAATTTTTTTAGTGGGCACTACTTAGCTAGTACCACCCAGACAGAACAACACCTACGTTAATTACAAAAATGTTTTCCTCGGTGGAATCGAACCCACGGCCTGCTTTTATTACTATTTAGTAATGTTAACTTGCATATTGCTGAGTTGGGACCAATTTGCAACTACTATTGTTTGTGTTTTATGCTTAGTTATAAGTTATGTGTCAACAAGTTTGCAAATAAACGGTTTGATTTTATTTGATTTTTTTAGTTGATTTGAATTTGATATCGGACATCAGTTTTGATTCATCGATACATATCCCATCCCTAGGAAACCAGCGTATCGAGATACCAATCGACCCGTGTAAGCTTAGAAATTAATATTTCCAGCTATATTGTGAAAAGATGGCGACCGCTGAGACGCTCAGGTTATCTCGGAAAAAATATTTGATTGAATACACTAATGTAATTTAATAAATTGGGTTTTTCGTGGGGAGCGTCTGAAATCTAATGGAAGCCTTGGAAGGCGGAGCCTTTCAATCAGATTTGGATTAATGTCCTTTTTTTATTGCAAAAAAATGTGCGTCGGAGCTTTTTAAACGGCCAATAAAAACACCGTGTAAATTCCAATAGATGAGATTTTTAATCTTCAGAATAGAAATACCTACTTACATATAAATATAATAAAAAATAATACAAAATCCATGTTATTTATTACTGTCAAGAAAAGGCTTGCATGATCCAAGGTCATTAAATTGCCACACAGGATTGCAGTCGGTAATGAAACAATTTGGATCCTGACCCAAACCTCATGCTATTTCAAACCCAATATTCATAATATTTATACAATCTTTGTATAAAGTCGGGTCAAGACCTTCATGCAATCGCTTCATCGCGAATGAAGTTGTTTCAATCCACCAAGTGCAGTTCTTCAACCTTTAGAACTTAGTAAATCGATCGACCTTTAGCGTGACCTTTTTAAAGAGTTCACAATGTATTTATATAAAAGCTGAAATAAAACGTGTTGGGGCGCTCTTTGTTACGCATTATTGCTAATGTGATCGTAGTTGCCGATAAGTTGCCACTTTAGAATTGATACTATTAGGGCAAGTTTCACGGATTGCTAATAGGCCCATTAAATATTTGACAGTTGATTAACTCCTAACATTCATGGTGTTGTTGGTGTTTATGACGATGACCGCTTACTGCTGGGCCATAAGTCTCTCTTTTACATAAAAAAACTTGAATTTTGCTTGCAAAATTTGAGATAAATTAATATTTGGACGGACCTTATGATCATTTAGTTGATGCGTGGGAAATGCTCCTATAACGCTGCAGGTTTCAATACCTAGGATTTGATAGTACCATTAGGTATAGCAAATCCTGGATAAAATAAATGGGTTGTTGGTGGTTCAAAATGATGGATATTCACCGACTTTATTAAAAAAAATATTTAATATAGAACACCAGTACATATTATTTTTTTGCAAGCAAGTGTAGTTTTTTTTCATGTCAGCTCTAAATTTTGTCCAGCAATAAATTAACCCGCACAAAAACTGCTGATGGCAGTGGACAGGGAATTTTGAAAAAATGATAAGCGCGAGTCGAAACAGGCATAGGGGAAAATATCTGATACAAAAATACTACCCACTAAGGTTTTAAAAAAAAATAGGATAAAAAAATAGAACTGTTTAACACAATGGGACTTATTTACACGTATTGGCCTGTGGATTAGGCCGACTAAGCTGTCAGGATGGTATAGGTGCTGGGCAAGCCTATTCCATCTAAAAATCCTGTCCCAGGCACTAAGCGTCCCGTATGTAGGGGCATGAGTAATCACCAGTGGCCTCTGACGCTATGTAAATCATCTACAATAGGTAGATGCAAAGGCCTGTTAACTTTGTTTTTACTTACTAGCAACGGATTTTTTTTTATATAAATGATAGACAAATGGGCTTACGGTCCACCTGATGGTGAGCGGTCACCGTCACCCATAGACACCAACAACACCAAGGGTGCTGTCGTTGCGTTGCCTACCCTGAAAGAACTTTATTACATTTTTCTTAACCATGATTCATGTCATAACTGAGGGGAAAGACCTCTGGCGGTAGCTCATTCCACAATTTCTGGGTATGGGGGAGAAACGATCTCGAGAAGCAAGCCGTATTACCTAACTTGAATCTAGTTAAAATGCTATTCTAGCTAACGCAATTTCTCTAAAGCTCTTATGAAGTAAATGATGACATTATTATAGGTATTTATATAAGTGGTGTAGTTTCGGGCTGAGCAAGGCAAGGGCCGCCGCTCCAGCATCACACGGCCGCGACAGGCATGATTTACGTTATGGTTATTGCAATTCGCTCGTCGCTTCGTGTAATGCTGTTTCATGTGCCTGTATTTCAGGATTTACAAGCTTTACAAGCGTTTTGAATTGGCATTGGAACTTATGTTTTAAATAATAATAATAGTGTGTGAATCTGTATTTGCTTATATATTTAAGATCTAAAATGTACCATACTTCAAGCAAATAAATTAATTCATTTAATTTTTTTTCATTTCAATAATGAGGTATTTTTAGGTTGGTGACTAATAAATGGTCTTAACCAATTTCTACTCATAGGTGTTCACACAAAACGGCTACTCTGATTTTTAAGAAACTTTGAACAGGTGTGTTCGATGCAAATAAATATATTTCATTTCATTTTTACTAGGAATAAAACCTGTATGCTTATTTAAATAGGTCAATTCATTACTGTTATAATAATGTGTTCTCAATTATTTATTTAACATTAAGGATTGAGGTTTGCTATTAACAAAATAACTTATTTCTCATATAACTACAGGTGTTTAAATACCTACGTACGCTACGTCCAAAATAAAAACATAGAACAAACACATTTTGTCGTAATCGATATCCAATCGAGGGAGCATAAAGTTTCCTTGAATAAGTAAACCTCCTTTTGAAGAGTCATTTTGTGCAAAACAATATTGACACACTTTCCGTTGTTACAGAACCTTATTTATTTAGTTTAACGGGTTGGAGGAAACTAAGGACTAAAACAGAATAATCCTGAATATTCTCCTGAACCTTTGTCACCCGATACTTCATGAAACCTACACCGGAAAATGTGCGCTATCGCAAAGGATTTCAGCTCAGCATGGCTCGTTCGCATAATAAAGGGTAGCGCAGACTCTCTCTAGACTTGGAAATGGGTGTAATTTCCTATAAAACATGGTTTGGGCACAGTTTGGATTTGTACTGTGCAAGTAAATAGGTACCTCTCATAATGGGTACGGGTTTTCTCTGAAAATGTGAATGTAATTACTTATATTAAACTTACCTACTAGTGAACCTACAAAGAAGCAATATAATAAAATAAAGCTGTCATTCGATATGTATGCACGGTAGTCACGCACGGCATCTCTCATCCTCTTTTTGATAAATAAGTGAGTATACTTTCAAAAATTTCACTTTTTATCAAGAAAGTACCGAATAAACTCAAATGTATAACTATTTTTAAAGCATGAGGATTCAATCATGTAAATTTCAAAGCTGTAGCCAACTTAGAGCAAGTTACAGAAGGTTGTAAATCGATAAGCAGACTTCGATGGGCTTTCCCGAGTAATCAGCTTGTATATGCACGACTATTAATAATAAACGATCGAACGCGTCTTTGAGCGTGCCTCAATACTTTCAGCTTTCACCTATAATTTCAGGGCGTTGGTAGGTAGAACATTATAAATATAGAAAAGGTAAGTATAATCACTTGATTCTATTATAGATCTTGATATAAAAAAACATTGTAGAAGCAAGGAATCAGAATCAGACTATAGAAGCTCAGCAAAATGTGCTGAATCTTATTTTCAAATAAAGTGCGGTAAAATAAACTTTCACTCTGATTGTGACTTCGATTGAACAAAACAGAATGTGTTACAAAACTAGTGACGGAGCATTTTGTCCGAAATCGTTTAGGGAAACGAAACACTCGAACATCCGAATAGCAAATGATATTTTCATACAAATAAAGCCTCCCGCGACCTCGCTCCATTGTCATTGTGATTGATTAAAATCTAACCACCTGTCAACGTTTCTGGTCCCGCGGTAATCAGTTACTGTCGCAGATAGTACTATCGTTGATAAGAGATGCTATCGGCTTGGAACTAGCTACATCTTTTACCAAGTTCAATGGCAAAATATTGGAAGAGTTTTCCACGAAGTGACCTGGTTTTTAGGGTTCCGTAGCCAAATGGCAAAAACGGAACCCTTATAGATTCGTCATGTCTGTCTGTCTGTCTGTCTGTCTGTCTGTCTGTCTGTCTGTCCGACCCTGTCACAGCCATTTTTCTCCGAAACCATAAGAGCTACACTGATGAAACTTGGCGAGTAGATGTATTCTGTAAACCGCATTAAGATTTTTACACAAAAATAGAAAAAAAACTATAAATTTTGGGGGTCCCCATACTTCAAACTGAAACTCAAAAAAAATTTGTTCATCAAACCCATACGTGTGGGGTATCTATGAATAGGTCTTCAAAAATGATGTTGAGGTTTCTAATATAGTTTTTTTCTAAACTGAATAGTTTGCGCGAGAGACACTTCCAAAGTTGAAAAAAGTTGGTCCCCCCCCTCTAACTTCTAAAGTAAGGGAATGATAAAACTAAAAAAAATATATGTTGTACATTACTATGCAAACTTTCAACGATATTTGGTTTGAACGAGATCTAGTCAGTAGTTTTTTTTTTATACGTCATAAATCGTAAACCGCAATTTACCTTTCGACGAACTACAAGAACCTTTATATTATGTTACTTGATGCTACGGAACCCTTCATGGGCGAGTCCGACTCGCACTTGGCTGCTTTTTCGAATTCCATGCGTTCGTTGTCTGATACATAAGGTGCTTTAGAACTAAGTAACATAAGAGATCACTAATATTTGATTTATATGCATTGACGAAAGGTCCTAAAACCTGTTCGTTAGGATAGGATTCATTTGTCACAACTAATCTGTTGGGGATATGGGATGCAGCTGATAGCAACATGGGAAGGCCACGAAATAAAAATCAATTAAATCTAGGTATGAGTCCAATAAAAATATATTTCAAGAGACAAACATAAGTATAGTCCAATTCAAGTCGTTCGTTACCTATTTGGGATGAATCACGATTAAATATTGTGGGATGAAAACGTGGGATGAGATTGAACGAATATCATTCTAGGTACCTACCTAATTGATTATGTTACGCACTTTATATTCCTTATAGTTACCATTGTAATTGATAATTATGTAAATAGGCACCTGCAAATTCATTTTACAAACGTGAAAATACGCAATAATGTTGCCAGATTCCGTTTTAAATTGCTGCCATTAAAAATGACAAAATTACAGACACATACCATGAGCAACTCGAGACGATCCTCGAACAACTGGTTCGATCAATAATATGCCTGACGTATTTTCAACTCTAAACCTCAGCTAATATAGCTCAAAATTTGGTAATTATACATTCTCATCCACTTATTTTTGATCGTCATGACCCGGCTTCGACCACATACTGTTTAGTAGGGTGTGACGTGGTAGGTACCTACTGGACACTTTCGAAGATGTAGGTACATACTATTATTATCATAAGTAAATAAATACTAAATTATCCACCTACTTACTTATATTTCTAGTCCTAGAATATATAAATAGGTTTCCTACCGATATATAGTGACGCCTGATGAAAATGTATCAGCAATGGAAGAAACAGATACAATCCTATAACATACAGAAGCAATCTAGAGGATTGTTTGTTAAAACTAGCAGTTGACCGCGGCTTTGCCTGCGTGGTAGCGTTTTTACTTCGTTCTGTTAAAATTTGGGGTAATAAATGCTATAATATTATTAATTTAAGGCTACCTTATTAATTTATGTAAACCTTTGTTTACCAATGACCTTTTTATACCTCATCACAGGATGAATGAAAATGATTATTCAGAAGTTCTTGTGAACAAATAACTCATCATGAAAATTAATGAGCGAAGTAGGTAGGTAGGTATATTAACATCGTACGGAGTTCCTAAAACACGCTCGACTTTTGACCTTTCAAAATTACAACTTTCAATAATTTTGTTGGTAGGTAAATAAGTATAATGAGTAGGTACCTACCTTTTAAAAGCGTTGAAAGGTTTATTGTTAGTAGGTGGGTACCTAGTCTTTCAAAGGGTCTTTGTCTCGGTCAAATTAAACTTGGTAGGTAGGTAGTATCACGAGACAAAGGACTGACCTGCTTCACAATGAGTCTTGCCACCCTAGGGCTCGCGAAGGTGACGAATCCGTAGCACTTGGAGACACCAGCTCGGTCGTAGATCACCCTGGCGGCCGTCACCGTCGCGAACGTCGAAAAAAACTTCCACAAGTCTTCATCAGTCGTTGTCAAAGAGAAACCTCCCACGAAAATCCTATTGTGGATAACTGTTCCAAATTTGGGGGCGTCCGAAGGTGGTAGCGAGTCATCCGTGTCGTCTTCGGGGGAGTTCAGCAGAGCCTTCAGCTTCTCGTGCGGATCAGCGCTCTTCCGAACGGCGACCGAGCTTTCCTCCACCATGTGAGTGCAGTTCACACCGTCACTTCGGATATACCTTTTGACGACACTCTCCATCTTACGAACTAGTTTATCATGTTCCCGTGTTTACTAAACTAAAATCCTAGCGAGAAGTGAGCGGGCACTGCTCGTGCGAGGACCGAGGAGTGGAAGTGAGACGAGACCGGAGCTATCGATTTTCCGCCCGCCCGAAGGCTGTATAGCTACAGCGTGCGCTGCCTTGCGCGCTCCACGCAAAACGGACCTCTCTCAAAACAACACCAGATAACACGCTGTGACTTTAGATTATTGTGATACGCACTAAAAATAGTGTTTGAGCTAATAGACGACCGCTATTTTTACTAAGCGAGGGAACTGGGTCAACTGTTGACACTATCTAAATTCTAATGCATGGTTCTTATCTAAGTTTGGTACCTATTGTTATGTATAGGTGGCGCGCGGCGGTTTTTAACACTGAAATTCAATTTGACTCAGTGGAACGATTTCAAACTCTAATGCGGGAAATATAGGGAGGATGTTTCAACAACATTCCAATAATCTTCTCAAGGCAATGGGAATTACCTAATTCCCTATTAATAGGCTCCCCCGAATACTGAAACGCAACTCCGATTTAAGCACGTCTCAAGCGACGAATATTTGACAGTTTTCAATGAAAATCTGTCAAATATTCGTCGCTTGAGACGTGCTTAAATCTGAGTTGCGTTTCAGTATTCGGGGGTTAGCACTTGAATTTAAACTATCATTAATTTATCACAGTTTTAACGTTGACACTATAACAATGCTAAAAGTACTATCGAAACGCATCATAAAAAACTGCATTATCTAAACGTCATTTATTTGACAAGATGCTGCCACAACAACTTTTTGTTGATAATGCGGGTAATTTATCCCCTAACTAGAGCCCCTATATTATTACAATATCATATACGAGTACATCCGAGTAGCACAACGGTTACTGTAGTGTACCACGTGCTCGGACTATAACTTCTAGACCACTGCCACCGATAAAAGTCTTTTCGTGGGTACGCGAATTGCGAAGTTGAAGTGGAGATGGGCAGGGCATTTGGCAAGAAGGGATGACGGTGACGGAAATAACGAAGGTGGGCAAGGGACTCAAGGAGCTGAGTTGTGGTAATTTAGAGGAGGCCTTTATTCAATAGTGGGAGTAAACGGGTTGAGATGATGAGCTAGTGTACATTAAACCACTTAATTATTTATTACGGCGTCTATGTTGTTGTCAAAACGGTTAGTGGGTCTGAAATGAATAATTTGTACGTAAATGACCAAAATATGTCAAGCTTATGTCGTCGTTTAAATAAATAAATATATTTTACGGGAAGTTAAAAAACTAACTCTGATAACACTGATCTATGCATATTTAAATGTCATGTTGCAATGACAGTCAACGTCACTGTCAGTTTTGATGGCTCAGCTGAGCCGAGACAGCTGCTGAACTGAATTTTCTGTTTGTTTGTTTGTTTTGTCGTCTTGTCCTCCTCGACGTTCCTCAAACAAACGAGCGAAAACGAAACGATTCTCGCTCAGTACCTATCTCTTGCAAAGAATTCGTTTGTTTATTTAACTTTCGTTTTTCGGTGTAATTTATTTCAATTAATCTCCATTGTCGTGGTCAAAGTAGAGTTACCAATGATCTCCTTACAATGGTCAGGCGGTGGTGAACTATTCGTGGTGTATCAAGTTTAGTGTCGAAACTAGAAATCTAAGTAATTTGGCCTCAGTTATCAAATTACAATTCACAGTTCACTAGACAACACACAAGTAAGTTCATTTATGTTGTAATCATAATTATATCAAGCTGGACTCTCATGTTTCTGTAATATCGTAATCGCAGAATTTTTGTTTTAGCGTCAAAACTTGTTGAAAACTTTTATTCATATCTGCCTACCCGAAAAAAAAACAATATCTTCCGTAAATCTTTGTTTCGGTATGCTTAGTAGATAGAGCTATTACTCTCAAACATCTATCTAAACGGGTTTTTTCCAAAAACGTAGTTTTGTTAAGTCGGTGTCTGGTTTCCATGCAATTCTAGACTCAATCTAGCCTTCATTGGGTGTAGTTTATATTCGGTACCTACACCTATCTACTACAGATACCATGTGCTACTATCTCTGCCGTGTCGCTGTAATTTATTTTACGTAAAAGTTTATTTTTTGTCACAGTAACTACGTAAAGTACCTATTGTACTGTAGATAACACTGCTATAAGTTGACATGTCAATAGTTCCTATTTTTTATCACTTTGGTATAAAACTTAACTAAACATTTAGAATCATGCTCTCTCCCTGTTTATAAAATATAATTAGATAAAGAATAAAAACTACTTATAACTGTAGTAGGCCATTGCAGTTTAAGAAATAAGTCCATGGTAATACAGAACAGGTTTAACCCGCTCATCACAACGGGACCAACAGCTCCTTATATTGTTCCTATACAGCGGACTCGCAACTGGTACAAACATCCTAACTCTTACTTTTATTTATCTGCAATCAGTTGGTGGACTAAGTACCAAGTAGCATAGGGGTGCACTAAGAAAGGAAATTGGAAAATTATTTCCCTAAGCGGAGAAAAAGAAAAATCAACGGGGAGTAACAGCATTGGGGCGAGCGAAGCCGTGGGTGGCCGCTAGTAGTGTATAGGATCCGTCTAGCCTAGCTAGTCTTTTCTCTCTCTTTAACTGTAATTTGTTCAGGATGTGATTCTCTTTCTACCTTATTTATATTATTTATTTATTATTTAGGTTAGTGATAGTAAAAGTCCCAATTTTATTACTAACATCATAGAAGTACCATGTACAGAACTATGTAGTAATCACAAACTGGTGTCTGATAATCTGTTCAGCTATACAAACAAACTTAACCTTGACCTGAACTACATCCTGCTGCAAGTGCTTCTAGAAACCTAGATCTACTTCAACATGGGGGTACGGCAGGAGGGTTTTGAAAGAAGGGGAAAGGGTCTCACTCCTCTGGTCTCAGTAAGCTTATAGCCGGAGAGCTGCAAAGTTTTTCAGTTCCAGTGAAGTTTTATCTTGATTGGTGATAACCTAAGCATTTAAGTTTCTTATCAACAAGAACAATACCTATAGATTAAAAATTATGTAAGTAAAATGTTCTAAAATGTGTGCATGAATGAAGACTATTTATTAGAAATATTCAATTGGAATACCAAATTTATATATTTTCAAGAATAACGATTTATTATTGACGCGTGAGTCGCGTGCTATCGGGT
The DNA here is from genome assembly GCA_939531255.2 of Thera britannica. NCBI lineage: Eukaryota > Metazoa > Arthropoda > Insecta > Lepidoptera > Geometridae > Thera > Thera britannica. The sequence goes on from OW618037.2 coordinate 25,896,167, forward strand.
ATCTGATGCAGCACGTTAGAATTGCTATTCAGCGGGGCAACGCCGCCAGCGTCTTGGGACGCTTCCGTCTGGCACTGATTTGGATTAGTTGAGCTATCTCTAGATCATAAATAAGGTAGCCTGCAGATAGTTCAACTGTTTCTTGTGTATTTTGTACATTTTGTAATGACTTGTATTAATTGGAAGTTTCTTAAAATTAATTAATTTAGTAAGTATCGTTTATATGAACTCGTAGTTAGGTATTTAGTTTGTATTATTCGTTTTTTTTGGTTTATAAAATGGTCAAAACAGAAACATTAACTTTATGATAGCTAAGTATTTCACTGTGATTCCGGTGTGGGGTCAATTGAGGTCACCTAGCTGTTAACAGTATCCGCAAGGTACCAGAGGTTATCAGTGTTTGGTGAGTATCCAGGACCTGTGCTGTACAATGTGGACTATCTCAGTAAACAATGATAAAACTGACCCTTGCGAAGGATTCTTAGTGCTGTAGTCCTTGCTCCTATCTAGCGGCCTACATCATCTCATTATTTTCCTTTGTGGTCATTTTTTAAAAAGCTATCTGAACTATTCTGATTTTGATTTATTTACACCAAAAACTATGTTTTTTTCGTTGGCGAAATGTGAGTCGATATCAGCAAATTAAAAATAAGTTTAGTCAAAGTCAATAATTTTTTATTCAGTACGATTCAAGAATCACTTTAAAACGTCTTAAAGCTAGGTGAGTCTAGGTGCCAGTTCATTTTAGGCATCTGGCTTAGGATATTGAAGCGTAGGATGATTTGTAGCTTGGCACTTCCTTATTTACTGATCTACCTATGCTATGATCATTCACCGGGAGCGGGGAGTCACCTTCAAATATTACGTCATCTATTCAAGTTCAATCTATTTAGACAGACATTGACAAAAGTACCTAATGGTTCTACACCGTAAGGGGAATATCTGTACAAAAACCTCTCCAACTATTATTAACCATGTTCATCCATCCATCTTGACCTTCACAAACCGGAGGACGTCGCTTATGATAGGCTGTCGATGAACGGATGCTGTTCTATGCTTCTGAGAGTATGTTGGGGTGTCGGGCTTTTAACAAAACCTGGATGTCTGTTTTTCCCTCGGGCGTTTATTGAAGATTCCATCACGAAAGATCGTAAGGATGGTTTGCTGTTGTGCAATCTGAGAATGACCTTTTGTATGAGTCACGGCAGCCATGACGGAACGCAAATTACGCATTTAGATAAATCGCCTCTTATGAAAGTTTTAGTGCTGCTAAAAGTAATATTTTTTTTAAGTTAAAGTTCTAAGTATGGAGACTCCCACAATGCATAGTTTTTTTGTATTTTCATGTGAAAATCTCAATACGGTTCACAGAATACATCTACTTACCAAGTTTCAACAGTATAGCTCTTATAGTTTCGGAAAAAAGTGGCTGTGACATACGGACAGACAGACAGACATGACGAATTTATCTGTTTTTGCCTTTTGTCTACGGAACCCTAAAAGCATTTACGTCCACCACACAAGTATTTGTTCCGTGTGGGGATAGAACTTACGGCCTCCAGCTCTGAGAGTACAGGTGGTCTAGTGGTAGCGGGCCCGCCTTCCGATCCGAAGGTCGTGAGTTCAGATCCAGTCGTGTACCAATGAGTTTTTCTGTGGAAAAATGTATGTGCACTATGCCAGTACTCTTAAAACGGTGAAGGAAAACATCGTGACGAAACCGGCGTGTTGTAGACCTAAAAAAGTTCGAGCAACACGTGTCAAGGGTCACGCAAAAAAGGCCCGCCAGTGGCATACAAAACCAGCCCACACATCAAGTGCGGATGTTAAAAATTTGCCGATTTGCCGGCCTCCAGCTCAGATGGCAGAGCAAGTGAGCGGTGAAGGCTACGTGAGGATAAGCTACGTGATGTTGCGTATTGTTGCAGCCATGGCGGGCGCGGGCGGCGGCGCGTGGTCACGGCGCGTGGGCGCGCGGGCTCGCTCGCTGCGCGGCCTCGTGCGGGACACGCAGCGCGCGCTGGAGGACGTCGCCGACATCCTGCCCATCGGTATGTACGAACTCATCAACCCATATCAGTCCACTGCTGGACGTAGCTCTCTCCCAAGTCGTGCCACTGAGCCCGGTCTTCGGCTCTTCTCCTCCAGTGCTTGCCTGCTACATTACGCAGATCGTCGCCCCACCTTGCGGGTGTCCTACACTACGCTCTGTACTCTGAACCTCCCATACCACCACCCCCCACCACCACACAACATCACCCTTCCGTTAGCGTTGCCCTCGGTTTACACTAAGGAGCTGGAAAGGAAATGTATTGTTTGACTAGAATGCACGCGTGCCCAATTTAATCTGTGGTTTCGGTAAAAACGTATGGAGATCCTGGCACCTTGATGAAGTTTCAAAGTGATCTTTGTGATGACAACTGAATAAACGAATTTTGGCTTATTATTTATTTCCACATGGCAAGGCGTGGTAATGCCAGGTAGTGCAAAAAATTGACGGAATGGTGGCCGAGAACTGAGAAAAGAGGCGTTGCGTTGGCCGTCCATTAGCACGATGGGTTGACGACATTGTCCACGTCGTGGGCCGGGTAGCCCAAGATCAGTTGAGTGGCAAGAGCAAAGAGGCCTATGCCCAGCAGTGGGTTTAGTCGGGCTGCGGATGATGATGGTGATGATTTATTTCCATTTCCAGATCCGGATATATCGTCGATAGCATCGGAGGTGGGCGAGGCGGCGCTGCGTCCGGCGGCGCTGGTGCTGCTGGGCACTAGCGCGCGCGCCCGGGTGCGCCTGCTGCACGCGCTGCTCGGCATGCAGCTGCTGCCCGACCACCTGCCTCGAGCCTGCCGCTGGGTGAGCCGATGTTACCATACTTCATAGGAAACCCATGGGAAAAACCATCTTCGGCGCCATAATCAGCTTGAAGAACTCCACTGCTGGACACATATACATTTCCATAAAAACGATTCTAAGCCCTCTCCATCCACTGACTACCCGCGATCCTCACAATATCCTCGGTTCATCGGGTGGGGAGAGGGGTGTCCGACGTTTCGTTTTCCGGTTCGTGGTCGCCATTCGGGAACCTTTATTCCCCAACGTCTTCATCATCTGAGTAAATAACGCTAGTGGTGTACCGATCTGCTGGACATCGTGATGAATGCTGCAAACTATCCCAAATATGATGGAAGCCTGTATGACAGCAAATCCACTGCTGGAATTAGTTCTCCCACATGAGATTTGTTTGACGTAGACGTGGCTAGGTGGTTGCAGTGTTGAAGTTAAGTACTAAGGAGATGCTGCTGCCGATCGGTGCTTTCGATCGGTCGCGCAAACATCGAAGAGAAATAGAAATAAATAATTCCTAAATACCAAGAAATCATGAAGGGGTCAGATTCTACCGAGGCAGTCAGATGAAGTTAATCCTATTTTCTTGTTTCTAGATACGAATCCAATACGGCAGTGCGAGCCAAGTGCACCTCTCGCTGGGTAACTCAGAGTTCGAGCTGGTGGAGGAGCTGCAATGCAACAAGAAACCCTGGGACGTACTGCCCGTAGAGGTAACCTTTAGTCAACATCCAGCTCTCAAAGAGCGATAAAATTAAATTATCATTATAGTAGTTTTCAATGGATAACTCAACTGATCCAACTTCATTCCGCTTTTATCATGAGCTAGTCCACAGCTGGTGGTAGTTCATGCTCTAATTAAGAATAACCTTCCTAGAATAATAATACGTGTGAAACAACTAGACCAGTAAGCTAATGCATTCTTTTCATATTCCAGGACTTACTGAGACAAGGATCCACAGACCTTACAACGATCCTAGAAGTGGAGATCAACAATCAATTCCTGAAAGACGGTCTTCGGATCCTCATCCCCCCCGACATCCCCACGGCTCCTGACGACAACTCTGACTATCTGCAGCTGAAGTCTATGCACATGGATCTGTACAACAACCGCACCAGTATCTTGAAGAGTTTGAACCCGGTGTACTTTTACGCGATAGATAGAATAGGAAAGAATGTGTTCTGTGATAATGTTTGTGGGGATATGGCGGTGTCGAGGAGTGATGAGGACTTTTGGAGTACTTTTAATTTGTATGATATTAGTAAATCTAGTAGTGCGGAAGTGGGGGGAAGGGGGGAGGATCGGGTGACGTGGACGGAGGGGAGGGGGGAGCCGGCGGTGTTCAATGCTGAGGTAATATTATTATTTTTCTATTTTATTAATTTATTTTATGGCTGATTGTTCAATTTACGGAATAAAGCTATTCGTCGAATTAAAAATGTCATAAAAAAAACAATAGATGGATTTTTTGTCTGACGGATACATGTATTTGTAGATTGAACAATTAATTAGCCCTTAGGAAAGAGCTTGAAACTTATCAGTAGGTAAGAAATTATAGGAATAAACTTGCCCTAACAGTCTTCCAATTATATACAATAACAACCATCTGTGGCTACGCCATGACGGAGAACAAGTACCTTCAAACTTGTAGTAACTTTCCAGAACTGCCTCGACCTGCACCAGGCGAAGGAGATGAATCCTCACGCGCAGTTCCTGTTCATCCTGTTCTCCGACGCCGAGGAGTTGGAGAGCATCGCCGCCGTGCAGGCGGAGGCCGAGGCCACCGAGTCCGCGGAGGGCGGCGGCTACCGGCGCGAGGACCTGCCAGAATCCGATCAGGGACTCATCACTCATGGAGACCTTAGGTTAGTTATCCATGCAAGAACCCTGCTCGCAGAAAAGTGGCGATGGGTATATATTATAAGTATAGGTAGCGGCACATTACTTTAGCGCTGACCGTTATTGCGCAGAAGTCAAAAATAAGGTACCTGAGAGGGGCTCGCGCTATGAAGGGCGGGCGTGCGTAGCGCTGATTGGCTCTCCAGTCGCACTCCGCTCTCTGTACCAATAGGACCCTCTGCACACATCCACACATCCAGTGTACGCGACATGCACACACTACGACTCATGCGCAGCTCCTTCGCGTATCGCTCAGCGCTAAAGTTATATGCCGCTAGTTATACTCGTAGTTGGTTGAACAGGCTAGAGAAAAGAGGTTATTTAATGACAACCATAAACCATAACCAAAACAGCCCTTATTCAGTGCAATCACAAGGATTACTTTTATAATTGGTTACAGAAATACTACAGATTCACCCTCGTCCAAACCCTACGATAAAGAGAAACTGCACGAAGAACAGACTGCCTTCATGAACGAGCTGATCGACCAATGGGAACTCATGTGTAAGTAGCTTTTATTTTATTTAAATCTAAGCAAACTTTCTTATGAATTTTTAAAAACTTCTGAGACGCACCTAACATCCTTCCACCATAGTGGTTTGCGAAAGAACAAAGCAACACGACAAAAATAAAATAATAACCTGCCATCAAATAGGGATTTGATCCTCGTATGCTTCTTCCAATTCGTAGTCGCCACCGAAAAACTTTTATTCCCCATTATATTACACTCTATATTTTGATGTGCCATCATCATCAGTCTGAAGAAGTCCACTGCTGGATGTAGGCCTTCTCTCCAACCACCAACTTCTCATGATCTTGTCAATATTGTTGGTCCATCGGGTGGGTGGGTGTCCTAAGTTTCGTCCTAAGTTTCATATGATCATCATCATTATCATCAACCTGAAGAAGTCAACTGCTGGACATAGGCAACCCCTACACATATCCAGGAAGAACGATTTTTTCCATCTACCGACTTCCCGCGATCTTAACAATGTCGTCGGTCCATCTGGTGAGTGGGCGCCCTACGTTTCGTCTTCCGGTTCGTGGTCGCCATTCGAGCACCTTTACTCCCCAACCATATTATTATGATGGTTTTCCTAAAATAAAGGCAATGGTTCGTTCCAGCCAGCCCTGCCCTGAAGCACTACGTGAAGAGTCAGTGGGTGATCCTGGATACATCCTCGCTGGGCTCGGCTCCCGCGCCCCGGGGGAGGGAGGCGGGCCGGCGGCGGGAGGACAGGTGGTTGCGCTCGCGCACGGCGCTGCTGAACGTCACCTTGAAGTTCGCCACCGACTGTATGCAGACCTGCCTCCTGGAGAACTGCACCCGGTTGAGTGAGGTATTTTTGGTTTTTGGACGTGACAACGTCCAATTCGATGGAGCCAGCTGCACGCACGAAAAAACAAGACTCATGCTGCGTTAGCTCGCTCTGGGGCGTTCCGTTTAAGGCTTGAAGTGCAAGCGAGAGCGCGGAACGAGCGTCAAAGAGGCACGCACGGCCTCCGTGTTCGGCAGCGTTCGACATCTGTCTCTCTCCTACTTGAGTGAGCGATGTGTCCGCGTGGCCGACTTTCAGACAACCGATTTTTTTTTCAAAGTAGTTTTTGATCAGGTTGATTGTACATCAGGTGCACGTGCGGCTGCTGCAGCAGTTCGTGCTGGCGTCCTTCTCCCTGGCGCGCGAGCTGCAGGTGCTGCCCACGCGGATACAGTACGTGGCGCGCCAGGAGGCACTGCTCTATGCCGTGAGTCTATACACTGTGTGCTAGGACGTGCTGCCCACGCGGATACAGTACGTGGCGCGCCAGGAGGCACTGCTCTATGCCGTGAGTCTATACACTGTGTGCTAGGACGTGCTGCCCACGCGGATACAGTACGTGGCGCGCCAGGAGGCACTGCTCTATGCCGTGAGTCTATACACTGTGTGCTAGGACGTGCTGCCCACGCGGATACAGTACGTGGCGCGCCAGGAGGCACTGCTCTATGCCGTGAGTCTATACACTGTGTGCTAGGACGTGCTGCCCACGCGGATACAGTACGTGGCGCGCCAGGAGGCACTGCTCTATGCCGTGAGTCTATACACTGTGTGCTAGGACGTGCTGCCCACGCGGATACAGTACGTGGCGCGCCAGGAGGCACTGCTCTATGCCGTGAGTCTATACACTGTGTGCTAGGACGTGCTGCCCACGCGGATACAGTACGTGGCGCGCCAGGAGGCACTGCTCTATGCCGTGAGTCTATACACTGTGTGCTAGGACGTGCTGCCCACGCGGATACAGTACGTGGCGCGCCAGGAGGCACTGCTCTATGCCGTGAGTCTATACACTGTGTGCTAGGACGTGCTGCCCACGCGGATACAGTACGTGGCGCGCCAGGAGGCACTGCTCTATGCCGTGAGTCTATACACTGTGTGCTAGGACGTGCTGCCCACGCGGATACAGTACGTGGCGCGCCAGGAGGCACTGCTCTATGCCGTGAGTCTATACACTGTGTGCTAGGACGTGCTGCCCACGCGGATACAGTACGTGGCGCGCCAGGAGGCACTGCTCTATGCCGTGAGTCTATACACTGTGTGCTAGGACGTGCTGCCCACGCGGATACAGTACGTGGCGCGCCAGGAGGCACTGCTCTATGCCGTGAGTCTATACACTGTGTGCTAGGACGTGCTGCCCACGCGGATACAGTACGTGGCGCGCCAGGAGGCACTGCTCTATGCCGTGAGTCTATACACTGTGTGCTAGAACGTGCTGCCCACGCGGATACAGTACGTGGCGCGCCAGGAGGCACTGCTCTATGCCGTGAGTCTATACACTGTGTGCTAGGACGTGCTGCCCACGCGGATACAGTACGTGGCGCGCCAGGAGGCACTGCTCTATGCCGTGAGTCTATACACTGTGTGCTAGGACGTGCCCGCGAGATATTTTTAATAATACTATTTGGGATTATATACAGTAGGTCGGCAGTAGGCTAATGCAATTTTAGTTAACAGCGGACCACTATCTGGCTAGTTCATTGTAGTAAGTATAAAAACATTTCTGTTCAAATCTGACTCGCGCTTGACCAATTATTTTTTAAATTGTAGACAATAAACGAGAAATTCACCGACGGAGACAAGAAGCAGGAGTTGGTGTCAATGATGCAGGAGGTGCTGCAGGAGCTGAAGACGGAAGTCCTCAACATGGACTGGAGCGTCGATGGTCAGTTCTTATTCAGCTTTAAACTACTGCTGGTAGAACACAGCTCTTTAGAAAGAAAGAAAGAAAATACTTTTGCAATTCCAGATCTGCCGTGGCACCAAGACCAGCGTTTCATGGTCTCTAACTCGACGTTCTACAACTCCAGTCGCGCGAGCGTGTCTCTCCCGTTGTCTCCCTCGCACTCGGCGTGTCCGTCACTGGCGCTGTCTCCCTCGCACTCGCGGCACTCGTCCTCGCCCGCGCCGAGCGAGAAAGATGCGTCGGACGGCGAGGAAGCGTCGTGTGACGCGTGTCTCGATGAATACGATATTATTGGCTCTAGTGAAGAGAGTTACAGTGATTGCTTTACTAGAGTGAGTTTCAGCAGTTATTTTATTTTGGTATATGTATAGTATAGCCTCATATATCCTTTTGAAAATCTGATAAAATCAAAGAGTTAATATTTCAAAAGACTCATTTTTCAGTCACACTTTTAAACTAGATAAATTTACCGGAAATGCATAAAAATAATTCTCACGGTAAAGAATAAAACCGGATTTTATTTGGATAGTCTCAACGGCGTCTGATTTTTATCGGGTCAACAATCGCTAGGAACTCGGATACATCACTCTTACGAAGGTTTCCGGTTCGTGGAAACTCCTATAATGACAAACCGGCTTTAGTTCTTGTAAATATAAAATGTGATGGGAATGTATTTTTGTTGTAAAGTGGTATTGCATAAATAGTGATTTTGTTTAAATTATTATACAAACAAATAACAAGTCGTATAAAGTAGTTGTTGTTATCAGGAGGAGAGCCCCAGCCCCGCGCACGCGATCCCGATAGAGAACGAGGAGAGCAGCATGTTGTCCCTCTCGCACGCGGCGCGCGTCTCGCTCTCGGCGCGCAGTGACGTCACCGCGTGCACCACCCACACCAACGTGTCCCTCAAGCACGCCACCCTGGACGTGCAACGCACCGGTGAGCCTGTCTCCCTCTCACCTGTCAGCTGTCATACTGGCTAAAGCTCTATCTAAAATATACTTAGAGGCCATTAATGAAACTATGTTTTAATACAGTTGCTCAAAAAGTGGCGTATTGCAGGGACGTATAGCGTTCGGGATGTGGGCTATTACACACGCGTGCTTTTTTTTTTCCATTCCCGCACTAGTGCTTTTTCTTTCCCAACTGTCAAAATAATGTCTAAAAAGAAAAACCAACCATGAAGTTTTTACTAAAAAAATTCATCGAAGTTTTTATGATTCATGCAAATACGTATTATTTCTAAAAAGAAGCTACTAATTTGTTTCATTAACAAATTTAATGATTTGATTGAATGAGTTATGTTAGGTTTCATTTCATTTCATCTCATTAAATTTCATTTTCAATTCATATCAATAAAAAAAATCTACTGAAGACTTGGCTGTATGAGTATAGTTCCCTTTGCCTTCCAGAATGGGTGAAGAAAAAAAAAATCTCTGCTTATATTCTACGGTTGGCGCCATTTTTCAGAAATTTTCTTTGCGAGTTTATTTGTTTGTTGCACAAAATGAGTAATTTCGACCCTAGTTTTTTTGAATTAACACCACCGGAACTCAGTATAATTGCACAAAATGCTTCGGAGAACATTTTACCGGAAAAGTCAAAAAGTCGCTACATGCATACATACGACGAACTTATTGCGTGGAGAGAAGAGAAATAAATTATAGTTTAGAAAACTAAAAAAAACGCTTTTATAACTAATTGAACTAAAAAGTTAAAAATAAAACTGTAATAATCAAAATAAAGAAAATTTATATTATTGTACAAAAAGCGTGGGGTGCTTTTTATAATAACTTCAGATATAATATATTTAATATTTACAACAGATAAAATATTTACAACAATCAAAATCAAGCCCCCCACGCTTTTTGTACAATAATATAAATTTTCTTTATTTTGATTATTACAGTTTTATTTTTAACTTTTTAGTTCAATTAGTTATAAAAGCGTTTTTTTTAGTTTTCTAAACTATAATTTATTTCTCTTCTCTCCACGCAATAAGTTCGTCGTATGTATGCATGTAGCGACTTTTTGACTTTTCCGGTAAAATGTTCTCCGAAGCATTTTGTGCAATTATACTGAGTTCCGATAAACACTCCCAAAGAAACGCTGTCAAATATCACCGTCAAATTTGACAACGTTTCACTGTTCGTTCGCGTTCGCCAGCGGCCTAGGTGTGCGCAGGCCGTCAAGAAGCACGAATAATTATGGTCAAGTAAATCACAAAACGCAACGATAGCGCGATCTAGGATCGTTACACTTTTAGGGGCGCCGCCTAGTTCTGAATTGTGTAAACCAAAATAAAAATAACATTAAACACAAACATTGTTTTAATTTTCAGTTCTGTCGAGGCTCAGTCGTAAAATCAGCTTGAAGCTAGTCAAATTCGTCGACTGTTTGAAGGAAACTTACTTCGGAACTCTTCAAAGGTTAGTAATTTAAGTTAGTTTCGAACGGATGATGATAGATGTAGATCTGAAAGTATGATAACAATAAAAGGTATCTTTAGGCCGTTTGTCCACCGAAAACAAGATGCCGATACCGAAGTGGCGAAGACGGCACACGTCACCTAAGCGCCGGCATTCCGTCCGCCGATAATACGAACTTAGATCTCCACGGTAGACGCAAGGTTTTAGCTGTAACACCATTTTGAATTCGGCCTGAAATGATTGCGTTCTCAGTGACAGTGGCGTTAGGTTAGCGAATGTATAACATATAAGTTGAGTGAGGTTGTGTTGTTCAGATGCGTGGTGTCGCTGGAGGCTTCGTGCGGCGCGGCGCTGGGCGGGCGGCCGGCGAGCGAGGCCATGCGCCAGCTGCTGTCCGTGGCGCGCCAGGTGCAGCTGCAGCCCTGCGCCGCCTTCTCGCTGCTGCGGAGCCTGCTGGACTCCCTGCGCCGCCTGCTGCACAGGTCAGTGTCGGTGCGAGGCAGGTGCAGCTGCAGCCCTGCGCCGCCTTCTCGCTGCTGCGGAGCCTGCTGGACTCCCTGCGCCGCCTGCTGCACAGGTCAGTGTCGGTGCGAGGCAGGTGCAGCTGCAGCCCTGCGCCGCCTTCTCGCTGCTGCGGAGCCTGCTGGACTCCCTGCGCCGCCTGCTGCACAGGTCAGTGTCGGTGCGAGGCAGGTGCAGCTGCAGCCCTGCGCCGCCTTCTCGCTGCTGCGGAGCCTGCTGGACTCCCTGCGCTGCCTGCTGCACAGGTCAGTGACGGTGCAAGGCAGGTGCAGCAAAACGTATCTTGCGTAGATTGCGATCTGCTGCGCTCTCACCTGGATTTTATATGATAAATATTATGGACAATGCACCCAACTCTATCTAGCACCAATCTATGTAAAGAGCTTCTACTATACCATGTACCCAGACCGAGAACAAACATTCACAACACAAATATTTGTTCTCGGTAGGGATCGCATTTGCGCCCTTCAGCGCAGAAAGCACAGACTACCATCTGGGCTAAGATGGCCCGTCGCTATCTCATGTCAAAGTACGGAGTGCGACCATCGTTCTTTGTTTCTTATTTGCTGACTAGCATTCGAACAGTTTCCTCATGATCCTTGAAAAAAAGTGTTCGTGTTGCATCCTGGTCACGGCATCAAATTGTAATCGTAATGTGAGACTACCATCAGGGCTAAGATGGCCCATCGCTTTCTTATATTGAATCTGGGCGTAGGGTCAGGGACATGTTTATTGATGTTAGTAACGTGAGCGTCGGTCGGCAGGTTCCGCGTGTCGGGCAGCCCGTCCCCCGCGGGCGCGGGCGCGGCGTGCTGCGTGGTGTCGGGCGCGTGGCGGCGGCAGGTGGCGCTGCACGCCGCGCACTCGCTCAGCGCCGCCCGGCTCGCACGGATCATATCCGCACAGGTAACGCGGCGTGCTGCGTGGTGTCGGGCGCGTGGCGGCGGCAGGTGGCGCTGCACGCCGCGCACTCGCTCAGCGCCGCCCGGCTCGCACGGATCATATCCGCACAGGTAACGCGGCGTGCTGCGTGGTGTCGGGCGCGTGGCGGCGGCAGGTGGCGCTGCACGCCGCGCACTCGCTCAGCGCCGCCCGGCTCGCACGGATCATATCCGCACAGGTAACGCGGCGTGCTGCGTGGTGTCGGGCGCGTGGCGGCGGCAGGTGGCGCTGCACGCCGCGCACTCGCTCAGCGCCGCCCGGCTCGCACGGATCATATCCGCACAGGTAACGCGGCGTGCTGCGTGGTGTCGGGCGCGTGGCGGCGGCAGGTGGCGCTGCACGCCGCGCACTCGCTCAGCGCCGCCCGGCTCGCACGGATCATATCCGCACAGGTAACGCGGCGTGCTGCGTGGTGTCGGGCGCGTGGCGGCGGCAGGTGGCGCTGCACGCCGCGCACTCGCTCAGCGCCGCCCGGCTCGCACGGATCATATCCGCACAGGTAACGCGGCGTGCTGCGTGGTGTCGGGCGCGTGGCGGCGGCAGGTGGCGCTGCACGCCGCGCACTCGCTCAGCGCCGCCCGGCTCGCACGGATCATATCCGCACAGGTAACGCGGCGTGCTGCGTGGTGTCGGGCGCGTGGCGGCGGCAGGTGGCGCTGCACGCCGCGCACTCGCTCAGCGCCGCCCGGCTCGCACGGATCATATCCGCACAGGTAACGCGGCGTGCTGCGTGGTGTCGGGCGCGTGGCGGCGGCAGGTGGCGCTGCACGCCGCGCACTCGCTCAGCGCCGCCCGGCTCGCACGGATCATATCCGCACAGGTAACGCGGCGTGCTGCGTGGTGTCGGGCGCGTGGCGGCGGCAGGTGGCGCTGCACGCCGCGCACTCGCTCAGCGCCGCCCGGCTCGCACGGATCATATCCGCACAGGTAACGCGGCGTGCTGCGTGGTGTCGGGCGCGTGGCGGCGGCAGGTGGCGCTGCACGCCGCGCACTCGCTCAGCGCCGCCCGGCTCGCACGGATCATATCCGCACAGGTAACGCGGCGTGCTGCGTGG